>JAHRHZ010000034.1:16753309-16854613 GCA_024137785.1 Ginglymostoma cirratum | reverse complement strand
GAGATTTCTGATGAAGGGTCTAGGCCCGAAACGTCAAGTTTTCCTGCTCCTATGATGCTGCTTGACCTGCTGTGTTCATCCAGCCCCACGCTTGTTAATTAGATCAAATGAATTGGTTTATTAGAATGCCAAAAATAGTGTTAAGCCTGAGAACTGGGAGTAATTTAGGACCCAGCAAAGGAGGGCCAAGAAATGGATAAGGAATGGGAAAAGAAGATATGAATGCAAGCTTTCAAAGGAGCATGCAGGCTGGCTGTAACAGCTTCTATCATTATCAGTATCAAAAGGATCAACAAACTGAAATGTAGGCCCATTACAGGTAGAAATAGAAGAATTTATTGTGAGAAGAGGGAGATGGCAGAGAAACTGTGCCTGTCTTCACAGAAAACGATGCTGAAAATCTCCCATAAATACCCACAAGTTTGTGTAACAGAAGAAAATAAAAGAAATTAGCTATAATAAAGAGGTAGCACTTGACAAGTTAGTACTTGATTGAGGTGTGATAAACTTCCGAATGTAATAAGTTTCATCCCAGGGTACTGGAGGATGTAATAATAGGGACAATGGATGCATTAGTGGTTATCTTTCATAATTCTGCAGCCTCCTATGACTTGGAAGATAGTAAATATAAAACCACTATTTAAGTAGGCAGGAAGAGGTACAATTACAGACCATTTAGACTGACATCAACGGTAGCAAAAATGTCAGAATCTATTATGAAGGATGAAACAACTGAACAGTCGAAAAATAATTGGGAAATTGGGAAGTCATCATATATTTATGAAAGGGAACTCAAGTTAGCCAAAACTTTAGGAGATATTTTCAGGATGTAACTTGATGAGTATATAAAGGAGAGTCAGTGGGTGTAGTGTATTTGGATCTTCAGAAGGCTTTTGACAGGGCCCCACACAGGACGTTAGTAGGTAAACTTAAAGCACCATCTGCATTGAGAATTGGCATTGAGACAGAAAGTAGACGCTAAGATCAAATTCCTCAGACAACATGTCCATCCTGGGCCTCCTGCAATGCCACAATGATGCCACCCGAAGGCTGCAGGAACAGTAAATCATATTCAGCCTGGGAACCCTGCAGCCCAATGGTATCAATGTGGATTTCACAAGCTTCAAAATCTCCCCTCCCACAACCGCATCCCAAAACCAGCCCAGCTCATCTCCACCTCCCTAACCTGTTTTTTCTCTCACCTATCCCCTCCTCCCACCTCAAGCCCCACCCCTATCTCCTATCTACTAACATCATCCCGCCCCCTTGACCTGTCCGTCCTCCCTGGACTGACCTATCTCCTCCCTACCCCCCTACCTACACTCACCTTTACAGGCTCCATCCCCGCCTCTTCGACTTGTCTGCCTCCTCTCCACCTATCTTCTCCTCTATCCATCTTCTATCCGCCTCCCCCTCTCTCCCTATTTATTTCAGAACCCTCTTCCCCTCCCCCATTTCTGATGAAGGGTCTAGGCCCGAAACGTCAAGTTTTCCTGCTCCTATGATGCTGCTTGGCCTGCTGTGTTCATCCAGCCCCAAGCCTTGTTATCGCTAAGATCAAATTGATCATTATCAAAACAGCAGGCTGTTACTTGTGGGGTTCCGCAAGAATCAGAGCTAAATTCACAAATGTTCAAGAGCTGTTTAAATGATTTCAATGTGGGGTCCAATTGTAATATTTCCAAATTTGTTGATGGCACTAAACTGGGTGGGAATGTAAGCTGTGAAAGAGGTTTCATTAGGGCTTGGACAGATTAAGTGAATGGCCTAGGACATGACTGATGGAATATAATGAAAGAAACAATAAACTTATTCACCTCCAGAATAGATCTGCCTCTGCCTCACATCTCCCCTTGTCATAATGTGATGTCCAGTATCCCCTGAAATGCAGTTATACCATGCACTTCAATCATTCCCTGTAGCAGCAGGTTTAGCACTATTACCACACTTTAGGGATAAATATTAGGTTTGGAATTCTTTTCCATTAGCAACAATTAATAGTAGATTATTTGTTCATTTTAAAACTGAGTGTAGTAACTCAGGAAGGAATATTGTTTATTACTAATATATAGTCACTGCTCAAGGTATACATAAGCTAGTACCAACCTGGGACAGACAGGTCTGCAGATTCACCCCTTGGTCTGCTTTGTATATTTTGCTTTTAAATCAACCTGTTCAGAGTTGTGATTAGGCACCACTGGAGCAGGTGGGACTTGAATCCAGGTCCCCCTAGCCCAGAGGCAGGGACACTATCATCGTGCCACAAGAGCCCACAGTATCTGCTTTCTGAATATTTTTAACAGAGTCAGCCTTTTTTATTTAAATTTGTTAAATGTTTCCTTATAGCTTGGGTATCATTCTATATTTTCCTCATCAGACTGTTTACATATGTTATGACACAACTTCAGTGCAAGTGGGACTTGAACCCAGGTCTCCTGACTCAGAGGTATGGACACTACCATTGTCCACAAGTCTCCTCCAGGGTCTGTTTTTCCTTCTCGGTCAGCATGCTGAGAGATGCTATTACACACCTCTGCAGCAGGTGGGACTTAAACTCAGGCCTCGACAGCCCAGAGGTAGGTTTGTAGGAAGTACAGAGACAAGGAAAGTGGGAAGAGGGGGAACAAACAAATGGGAAAGTCAATGATACACTGGAAAATGGACTAATGGAAGGCAAAATGTGGTGATAATGGGACAGCAAATGGAAATGAAGTGAGACCAGAGGAATTGAAAATGACTGAGGAAAAACCAATTCTAGAAACTGCTGTCAGAAAAATAAAAGCTGTGGCTGTGAGTTGAAATTGTTCGACTCAGTGCTCGTTCCAGAAGGCAGTAAAGTGTCTGATTGGAAAGATGAATTGGTGTCACTGAAATGTGAACCTTTTCTGGCTTGTGAATTATCACAACTTGTCTATAGACCAGAAAATCATCAGTGAAGGAGTCAATTATGTTGAACTATTATGTTCTATACATTGTACATAAAACTTTGAAACAATTCAGCTTTAGATTTTACACTGCAAAGTGTCCAAGTTAGAAAAAGAGAAATGTCAGGAATTTCACCCTGATGTCAGTGACAGGTTGTTAGAACTTGAAGGGGGAAATGTAGTGATTGTCTTGTGCCTGGACATTAATAGGTTCTTGGCGAATGGCAAGCTGCCTTTGCCACACTGATGTAATTCTATGTAGGTCGTGTGCTTGTGGTTATTTACAGCTGTTTGTGACCAGTTTCAACACAGCTGTATCTCAGCAGTGGAATAATATTATTGTGTGTGCCCCATGTAATGGCTCCTGTCATTGTGAAACTGTATTAAATCCAACTGATTGCATGCAACATAATGGCATAATGTTAGAAAAAAAAGGTTAAGAAAATATCAGCTGGCAGTGTCACTCCCAAAAAAAGTCCTGTGGCAAAGATGGTGCCATGATTGGTCACCCTTGTCTATCAGGTTAGGAGTGTTCCCTTTGTAAAATTTTTCTGTAGTTTCCCATCATGATGCGGGGAGGCAATCTAAAGTTATTTCTATTCTGGCCATTAGCTAGAAAATCCCCTGACAGCTGGATTCATTTATGCTTCCATTAACTGGTCAAATGTCATTGATGTAAGTGGCATCGTTTCCAATTGCAAATAAATATGAAAGTGGAGGGTAAACAATAACATGTAATGTATGGGGCTAAGACGGTTTACACCAGATTGAGTGCAGAATGCAACACGCACCCACTTCCATCATGTCATGGGGACTTGGTCAGAGGAATGAAGGAACTTATAAGGGAGAGACCAGGGGCTGGTGTTCTCACAATGGCATCTACAGTCATGGACTGCAGCGGTTCAAGGGGGCAGCTCACCCCTACCTTCTCAAGGGCAACTAGACATGGGCAATAAGTGCTGGCCAGCCAGCGACGCTCACATCCCATGAGTGAATAAAAAATTGGAACCTGTAAATATTTGCAGCCATGCAATTTATTTAATACAGTTTAATACAGCGCTGTTCTATTTGGGCCAGAAAGATGGGATATAATAATCCAAATGAGGTCAATTGGGCTCATAAACATTCAGCTCATTAGCAAAAACAGAAATTGCTGGGAAACTCAGCAGGTCTGGAGAAAAAATCAGAGTTAACATTTTGGGTCGAGTGAGCCTTCCTCAGAACTCACATTCATCTCGTGTTGTTTTTCAAGTTTCAACAGTAAAAGGTAATCATTATATATTATATAATCTTCACCTTTCCTGTTTGGGGGCCATAATCTGATGAATAGATCACCCAAGCACTAGAGGTAAATATCACTGCCTGCGATGGGAGGGCTTTATGCACTGTATTAAGTTGCCTTTTCAGAAGGATGGCAGACACAAGGATCTGCCCAGTTTTTATTCAATGTTTTTCTATGATTTAACTTTTTTATAGCTTGGTTCAGCCATGAGAAAGTTTAATATTGAAAACTTGGCAGCTGTGATTGTTCATCCGAAAATCATAATAGGGATGGGCAAAGCTCAGAAGTGACCTATGCCCCAATTAGAAGAGACGTTGGCAGACCAACTAGAATTGTCACCTAAATCTGACATCAGAGACTGATAGATAGTCAGTAAGCTGCAGGCACTAAATGGATACTTCACCACAGCTCTCCATTTGTAGGTGTTTGGGGAGGCAGCCAGAAACTCAGGAAGATGATAATCGGACAACCTGGCCATAGAGAGGAGTGAGTGTGTGCACTGTACCTTTTCAGCCTCCATCCTTCTCCCCAGCCACAGTCTTAAATGAAGTTGACGAATTTGTACTTTCATTTCATCGCTGTATTATTGCCCCTCCCTTCAGCTTCTGTGGATACTGAAACCTTCATTCATGTCTTTGTTATGTGTGTAATGAGAAGGGAATCATTGCCTATCTAGCTGTGCGAGACCCATTGGGGAAGAGCGACCATAACATGATAGAATTTTTTATCAAGATGGAGAGTGACCTTGTTGATTCAAGACAAGGGTGCTGAACTTTAATAAAAGAAACTGCGAGGATATGAGGTGGGAGTTGGTCTTGATAGATTGGGGAGAGTTATTTAAAGGGATGACAGTGGATACGCGATGGCAAACATTCAAGGAACGCATGCGGGAACTGCAACAACTGTTTATTCCTGTCTGTCGCAAAACTAAAATGGGTAATAGGGCCACTCCATGGCTTATAAAAGAAATAAGAGATAGTATCCAATCCAAGAAAGAAGCATAAAGATTGGCCAATAAAAATAATAAATCTGAGGACTGGGAGCAGTTTAGAATTCAGCAAACAAGGGCCAAGGGATTGATTAAGAAGTAGAAAATAGAGTACGAAAGTAAGCTTGCAGGGAACATAAAGACTGACGCCAAGAGTTTCTATAGGTATGTGAAGAGAAAGAGATTGGTAAAGACAAATGTAGGTTCCCTACAGACAGAGATGGGGGAATGTGTAATAGGGGACAAAGAAATGGCTGAGGAACTGAATATATACTTTGGTTCTGTCTTCACAAAAGAGGACTCCAATCAGATATGAGAATTGTTGGGGGAAGCAAGATTTAGTGAGAGGGAAGCTGATGGGAATCAATATTTGTAGATAAATGGTGCTGGGAAAATTGTTGGGTTTGAAGGCCAATAAATCCTCAGGGCCTGATAATCTACTTCCCAGAATACTTAAGGAAATAACTCTAGAAATAGTGGATGCATTGGTGGTCATCTTCCAGGATTCTGTAGACTCTGGAATAGGCCTGCAGATTGGAGGGTGGCTAATGTCACTCTAATAATCAAAAAGGAGGTAGAGAGAAAACAGGGAATTATAGACCAGTGAGCCTAACATCAGTAGTGGGGAAAATTCTCGAATCCATTGTCAAGGATTTTCTACCAGGGCATTTAGAAAGCACTGGCAGGATCAGACAGAATCAGCATGGATTTATGAATGGAAAATAACTAATAGAGTTGACAAGCCAATCGATGTAGTATATTTGGACTTTCAGAAAGCGTTTCACAAATTTGAGGATGCAGAGATCCTTCAGCATGATCTCAACAGGTTGGCTGAGTAGGCAAATCAATAGCTTATGCAGTATAAGCCAACACAGCGTTGAGCTGGAGGAACACAGCAGGTCAGCCAGAAGTTTCTGAAGAAGGGTCCAACCCAAAACATCAGCTTTCCTGTTCCTCTGATGCTGCCTGGCCTGCTGTGTTCCTCCAGCTCCACACTGTGTTATCTCTGACTCCAGCATCTGCAGTTCTTACTATCTGTGACTGAGTTATAACCCCAATGCAAAGCCTCTTCAACGGATGCCCACCTTGAAGAAATTGTCCTCCTCCCTCTGGAAAGACCTCAGTGGATCTCTCTCCCACTGCAACCCACTGGTAATCTCTTCGGCCCTGAAACTGCTCAACCACATACTGAAACAAACCCGGTACTGCAGTCACATTGCCTTCCTCAGTACCTACCTATGGAACCGGATCATCCCCAATGGACTGCAGTCTACATTCAGGCCATCTCAATTTGGCCCTAACCGTGACAATTACTACTATAGTATATCCAGAGCATCCAAATACGGTTTTCTCTACAGATCCTCAAGTACACACTTTCAGCCATGTGCCAGCATTTTCTGACCCTACAATCAATCCAACCCCAGCTCAGAGCCTCCCTCTCCCAGACCTGCAAAGGACCTCTTCTATTTTTCATTCTGCGCAGGATCAACACCCTCAACCAATGCTTTTTCTCCACCCTGTCTGACATTAAAAACCATAAGTACACTAAATTTACCTGTGCCTACCACGAAACACAGGCCTCTTCCAACCCTCCAATCCTCAACCCTATAAAGGGCCTCCCTCTCAACGTGCCTGGCGCTATTGACCATGCAGTTACCTTGGCCTCTCTCAGTGACGCCACTGACCTCATCACTACTACCAACGCCGTTCACGTCACTTCCACTGCCCCCGACCACACCGCAGCTGCTGCTGCCAAAATCACTCTCACCACCGCCAACATTGCCACTTCCAACGTTATCGATGTCACTTCCACTCCTGAGGCAGTCTCCACCCCCACACCCAGCTCCAGTTCTACAACCAGCTCTCTACCTCGCCCCAGCCCCAAACCCTGCTGGGTCTTCACCATCCGCCCTGACGTCCCCCTCCCTGAGGACAAACGGTGAGTCCTCAGCAAGATTCACCTTCATCCCCCTGTGCCCACACATCAATGAATTCCGTTCAGGTCTGGATGTCAAACTCTTCTTCCGACGCCTCAGCGTCCGCACCTATTTCTTTGACAGAGAGTCTAAACCACCCTCTACAGACCCCTTCTCCCGCCTCCAAAAAACCTCATTCTCCAGGAATTTAAAAACCCATTTCTGAAGAAGTGTCCAGACCTAAAATGTCAGCTTTCCTGCTCCTCTGATGCTGCTTGGTCTGCTGTGTTCCTCCAGCTCGCCACTGTGTTCTCTCTGACTCTAGCATCTGCAATTCTTGCTATCACAGATGCAGTGTAATTTGCATAAATATGAGGTTATTCACTTTGGAAGCAAAAACAAGGTGGCAGATTACTACCTGAATGGCTGTAACTTGGGAGAGGGGAATGTGCAGTGTCCTTGTGCACCAGTTGCTGAAGGTAAGCATGCAGGTGCAGCAGGTAGGAAAGAAGGCAAATGGTATGATGGCCTTCATTGCGAGAGGTTTCGAGTACAGGAGCAGGGATGTGTTGTTGCAGTTGTACAGGGCCTTGGTGAGACCACACCTGGAATATTGTGTGCAGTTTTGGTCTCCTTTTCTGAGGAAGGATGCTCTGGCTCTTGAGGGAGTACAGCGAAGGTTTGCCAGGCTGATTCTGGGGATGGTGGGACTGACATATGAGGAGAGATTGACTAGGTTGGGATTGTTTTCGCGAGAGTTCAGACGAATGAGGGGGGGATCTCATACAGATTTATAAAATTCTAACAGGACCGGACAGGGTAGATGTAGGGAGGATGTTCCTGATGGTGGATGTGTCCAGAACCAGGGGTCACAGTGTGAGGATTCAGGGTAGATGATTTAGGATGGAGATGAGCAGACATTTCTTCACCCAAAGAGTGGTGAGCCTGTGGAATTCATTACCACAGGAAGTAGTTGATGCCAAAACATTGAATGTATTCAAGAGATAGCTAGATATAGCACTTGGAGCGAATGGGATCAAAGGTTATGGGGAGAAAGCAGGATTAGGCTATTGAGTTGGAAGATCAGCCATGATCATGAAGAATGGCCGAATGGCCTCCTCCTGCTCCTAACTTCTATGTTTCTATGTTTACCTCTAGATTCAAATGTTCCAATGCACTTTTGTCTGGTCTCCCACCTTCTATCTCCAAGTTTTGAAATCATTTAAATCTCAGTTGTCCATTTCTGAAGTCACACCAAGTTCTATTCCCTAATCATTCCTGCTCAATGGCCTACATTATCAACCCAAACAAACAAAGTTTTGTTTTTAAAATATTCATCCTTTGTTTCAAATCCTTCCATCGCCTTGCTGTCATTGTCTCTGTAATCTCCTTCAATCTCACAACCTCCAAGATATCAGTACTTCTCTAATTCTACTGTCCTGTGTATTCCCAGTTATAAATGCTCCATCACTGGTGGCCGTGTCTACGTTTTCGAGGCCCCAGTCTCTGGAATTCACTCCTCATTCCTGTCCACCTCACTACCTCACCTTTAGTTCTTCAAGACACATGTTTAAACCTTATCACTTTCACCAATTTTTTAGTATCTGACCTAATATCTCCTAATGTTGTTCAATGCCATACTTAAAGGTGTAATATCAGTGTAAGTTGCTGTTGTCTAGCCTCATAGAACAAAGGGTTTTTGGGGACCTTTGATCTTTCTTTGAATGACCATGAAGTTGGCCACTCACCAGTTTGTTCCCAATTATTGGTGTATGAACACTGAGTTATCCTTCCATTAATACTTCAAAGTAGTAATTGGGTGTCCTACGGTGCCATTGGGTGCTGATTGGCTTATCCAACCAGCCTCCTTTCTGGCACATGTAGGCTCACTCTTTGCCCATTACAGGCCTACTTGCAAACTTACCTTTAAGGTGTCATCTGCACCCACAATGGGTGCCCATTTTCCAGGTGAGCTGCAAGGCAGCTAACAATAATGGCCCTTGATACCTCTCTGAATGTGGCACATGTTAATGACTTGTGGGCTGAAAAGAGGCAATTTGATTACTATATCAGCTCAGGCAGATACTAAATGGCACTTTTTGCAATTGCCATGAAGAGAAGAAATTCCTCTTCTTCCTTAATAACTGGTCTGCAGCTTTTGACACATTTGACCACACCATTGTCCTCCAACACCACCTCTCTATCATCCAGCTGGGCAGATCTCCAATCACCACACTCCATTCTTATGGATTTAGTCATAGCCAAAGGAACACCCGTTATGGTGTCTCTTCCCATTTCCGTATTACCATTTATGGGATTCCCTCAGAATCTATCCTTGGACCTACCCCTTCTACTCCCCTATTTCTCAACTACATTTTGCCCTTGGCAACATCATCTGAAAATGTATCTTCCAAATGACCGTTGACAATACCCAACTAAAACCACCACTACCTCACTTGACCTTTTCTCAACATCCGGTACTAGAAGAGTGGGAATTTTCTCCAATTAAACATTGGGCACTCCTTGCTTTTGTGTAAAAAAGGTCTTCCTGTTTTCTGGTTCTGGATTCCCCTACCAAAGCAAGGAATTGCTCTATATCAAGCCTATCAAATCCTATTATCATTGTAGCACATCCTTGAGGCCATCCCTTAACTCGTCCATATACCTGAACCCTTTGAGCCTTGGTATTATTCCAGTGAATGTTCATTGTACTTTCTCCCAGACTGAGATGCCTTTGCTGTGATTCATTGCCCCGAATGTTGCAGATGGAGGTTTGACCAAAGCACAGTGTAAATGAAGCATCACCTCCTCATGTGGTACAGGACATTGGTGAAGCCTCTTCTGGAGTACTGTGTGCATTCCTGGTTGCCGTGCTGTAGGAAGGCTATTTAAGACAGAGATGGATGGGTTCTCGATTATCAAGGGTTATGGGAAGAAAGTAAAAGAATGGGGTTGAGAAACATATCAGCCATGATCGAATGGTGGAGCAGACTTGATGGGCTGAATACCTAATTTCTGCTGCAATGTCTTATGGTCTTATTAATAACTTGGAAAGGGTTCAGAAAAGATTTACCAGGATGTTGCCAGGAATGGAGGGTTTGAGTTGTAAAAATAGACTGGATAGGCTGGAACTTTTTTCACTGGAGTATAGGCGGTTGAGGGGTGACCTTATAGAGGTTCCTAATATCACGAGGAGCATGGATAAGGTGAATAGCAAAGGTCTTTTCGCTAGGGTGGGCGAGATCAAAATTGGGGAGGATATTTTTAAGGCAAGGGGAGAAAGATTTAAAAAGGACATGTGGGGAAACTTTTTAGTGTATGAAACTTTTAGTGTTAGTGTGTGGAATGAATTGCCAGAAGAAGTAGTGGATGCAGGTATAGTTACAACATTTAAAATACATTTGGACAGGTACATGAATAGGAAAAGGTTAGAGGGATCTGGACTAAACATAGGCAAGTGGGATTAGTTTGGTCTGGGAACATGGTCAATATGGACCAGTTGGACTGAAGGGTCTATTTCTATGTTGTATGACTCTATGTGTTCTAGTCCCTTGGAAATAAAAAACCACATCCCATTTCATATTAGTGCACGAGCTGCATCCAAATTCTTTTGCTTCTGCACAGCTCCCAGTCTCTCACCACCAAGAAGATATTCCAATTTACCTGTTTCTCAGATCCACAGACATGTCCACACAGATTGAACTCTCTCTTCTAATTTAAGTTTTGCCCATTTACTGAGAATATCCATGTCCCTTTGTAACTGAGCCTTTGTACACAATCCCATCAGCAGACTCGGATATGCAATTCCTCATTCCTTCTTACCAGTCATTAAGTTATATTTGGGGAGAAACTGAGGCCTAGTAAGCCAATAGAAAGGAAAGCATGAAACTTTCCAAAATGAAGCAGGATCCAGTGACCAAAGTGTCTACTCAAAGGAAAAGGCAGGTAGACACCTTTCAGTTCTGCTCAGCACGGGCCCAAACTTTTCTGTTGTTCCCAAACTGCATTGTCAGCACTTCTATCCAACAATAGAATGGGGAATAACAACAGAAAGTGCTGGGGAAACTCAGCAAGTCTGGAAGCATCTGTAGAGAGAAAAAGACTGAGTTAACGTTCTGTGTCCAGTATGACCCTTCTTTGTACTTGAAACAGTTTTCCAAGACTTTGTTTTTATTTCAGATCTCCAGCATCCACAGTAATTTGTTTTCATAAGAGAATGGGAAATGTATTTATGTTTGGAACTTCTTAATTCTGCAGAGTACCTGGGAGAAGGATATGGCACTGTTCCTTATGCTTGTGTTCAATTCCAGTAGAACAATGTAGTGGGAATTTGATAGATCATTGTTTTCTTATCCCACATTTGCGTTTTTTTTCTCCCTTTTCCATGTTTTCTGTTCCCAATTAAATGCTATTGAGCTGTAATGCCTGCTAGTAAAACCTGGGTGGCAGGACAGTTTAAATGGAGCAATGGATTTTTATTTCAATCTGACTAACACCAATTACGTTGGAGACACAAAGGGCACCCAGTTAACACAGCCAGATCTTTGTTTAAATCCAAGGACAGATTCAATTGTTGGCACCCAACTGCAGTCTGATATATGCAGGGAACCCTCGCTCCCAGTTCTGTCTCCCCTCACCCACTCCTGGCCAAACTATCTAGGACCAGGAAAAAGTGACTCATAAAAAGAAGTTTATGGAATTTGTATTTTCTTTGCCATGGTACCAAAGAAGCAGAAGGACTTCTTATACTTGTTCAAGACACCAGCAGAACGTAATGTCCTTACAACCCGTCCCTATTTTTGAAATCAGCTGAGGCTCAACATATTCACCCAACGCAAAGCCAGCTCACTAAGTTCTCCTTCTCTTCGCTTCTCACGTTCTCAATCCCACTGGCATTGATGGTCTCTCTGGTCTTTTATCTGGTCTTTTATTTTTAAATAAATAAGTATCCTCAGTAATGTTTGGCACAACATTGTGGGCCAAAGGACCCGTTCCTGTGCTGTACTGTTCTATATTCTAATATCTTCAGACACTGGTAATTGACAAATTTTCTAGTGCCTTGGGATAACATGGGTGAGTTAAGAGTCTGGGAGTTTTTCAGGAGGTTAACTCTGGTTGATGGGAAAAATATTTCTGCTTCATCCCCCAGCACATTAACCTGGTGGACCAGGTCGCCCAGCAGTTATAGGTCCTTCCCATTTCACCATCCTTTCATATTAAAATCTGAAGATTCTATAGACAAGAACAAGGGACTGTCTGCAGTAAATGACCACAGAAAACAATTAGCTCAATGTGCACAAGCTCCCAGCATAATGCACATTCAAGGTATTACATCTGATTTTGGATGTATGGAGGAGAGAATATTATTTATCAATGTAAACTAAATATTAGGACCGAAATGCTAATTTTGCAAGCTCTAGCTGATTTTACATTTTCTTCTTTGAATGTAGGTGCTGGGACACTAATACCCACAACATTCCATGGTGGACCATCAAAGGACCAATCTTAGCATCTATTATAGTGAGTGACAAATCTAAGTTTGCACATCTTCAAACAGGAATACCTTTAGCAGATTCCTGCCTCAAACATGTATGCTTTTGATTGTCCTATGTACTTCAAATCAATATGAGTACTAACCTTTATATTACTGTGTTATCATTGCCATCATTTTTTTAATATGCATTCACAGGATGAGGGCATCTCTGGCTCAGCCAGCATTTGTTGCCCATCCCTAATTGCCCAGAGGGCAGTTAAGAGTCAACTACATTGCTGTAGGTCTGGAGTCACAGTTGGCCAGACCAGGTAAGGATGGCAGTTACCTTCCCTAAAGGAATGGTGCTCCCTGATAATGGACAATGGATTCATGGGCTTATCCTGACTCTTAATTCCAAATTTTCTTTTTTATTGAATTCAAATTTCACCGTCTCCTGTAGTGGGATTTGAACCTAGGTTCCCAGAACATTGCCTGGGTCTCTGGATTAACAGTCCAGCAATATCTATCTAGGAAATGGTGGCATTAAGTGCAATGATCAAGATTTGATCAAAAAC
Source organism: Ginglymostoma cirratum (assembly GCA_024137785.1). Classification (NCBI taxonomy): domain Eukaryota; kingdom Metazoa; phylum Chordata; class Chondrichthyes; order Orectolobiformes; family Ginglymostomatidae; genus Ginglymostoma; species Ginglymostoma cirratum. The sequence continues at coordinate 16,841,455 of JAHRHZ010000034.1, read as the reverse complement.
TATTAACACCATCTTTCCACCAGCTAGAATTTCCAACACAAGCGATAGGAACAAATTGGCCCTGGTCACGTGTTGCTAATGACCAGAACAGAGGAGCACTGCATTGGACTTTGAAATGATCATCACTGTCCTTTGAACAGTTTATTGAATTAAATCTAAAATTTTATATAAATACTTTACCTCTGGAGAGAATTTTCTGCAAAATTTCTTCCTCATTTCCAAAGATGACCAAGCAAGACTCAATGCTGAACCTGACAGCCTCCATTACTCAGCTTTCCACAGATGGCATTGCCATAATGGAGACAAAAAAAAAATTAAAACAATTATACTTGGAAATGAATGTACGGGTCATATCGGAGCTCCATTTTGAGGTATTCAAGACCAATTGGACCAGAATGTGCCAACTACAGGTTTTACTGAGTTTTCCTTAAATGGTCTCAACAGTTCTTTAGTCATCCAGTTCCATGGGATAATTGATCAATGACACTTATATTAATCCTGAATACCCTACAATTGCACGCATCCACCTTCATTTTAAGAGGCTTAACCATAATGTTAATTGCTTTTTGCAGACAATCTGTTTAAAGTATCCAGAACTATGTGGGACGACAAATCTTGTTAACGTTACTGAGCTTGGTGTGTTTTATTTCGGTGTTGTTGAATCCGCACAACTTAAATAACCTGCAGATTGACAGAAGTGATGTTGATTGTATGAAGAATGTCTTACAGTTCTGTGGCTCTCGATATTTTATGCACCTGCGTCGTAGCCACTAATGACCTGTTTTGTAAAATCAAAGAAGTTGTTTGTTGAGTATTTCCAGATGGAAAGAGTGAAAAACATGTGCTCAATTTAGAAAACAAAAGGATTGAAATCAGCTGTGGTCTCACCCATGAGTCAGAAAGTTATGGGTCCAATTCCAGGAGATTTATACTTATAATCTTAGTTGACAGAAAGCAGAGGGAGAGCTTCAGTGTTAGAAGCACCAATTTTCAGTTAAAATGTAAAATCTGGGCCTCTTCTGCCTCCCCATGTGAGTGTAAAATATTCTTGGCCAACATTTTCTTCGTTGTGCAAGAACTGTTTGACACACTGCACAGTCCCTTTAAAATTGCTGCATGACTGCTCCCACATGCATCCTGGAGAACATTACTTGTTGCATTGAATGTTGCATTCTGGCTCGCTGCATTCCCATGCACCTGCACAGCTTATAGGAAGCAATGCACTTGATGTAATTTAGAAAAAGATGGGAATTCAGCTGATCTCTTGACTAATGTTTATCCATCAACAAATGTCTAGGATAGATTAGAACATCATTGCGGTAAAGAGATCAAAATGGTTGCTAAATGGATGTGGTGATAAGATGCACATCTGTCTTTAATCCTGTTTGTAATTTCATCCTAACCCCTGATTCCCAGAAATTGAAATTATCTGATGGTACTAAAATAGAGACGTCTTTAGGTTTAATACACAAATGTGGATTAAGCACAATATTTGTGGAGCTGCATATGTGGTTTTCCACAGAAGGAGTGGAATGATCTGGCTGACACACAACAGCTGCTTCCCAATAGTTCAGGCGCTGAGGTCAAAAATCGCACGACACCAGGTTATAGTCCAACAAGTTTATTTGAAAACACAAGCTTTGGAGTCTTGCTCCTTCTTCAGGTGATAGAGAGATGGCATCAGTCACAGATTTTATAAGTAGGAGATTAAAGGGTCATAGAGCTGATGCAATTGTATTGAACAAATCTAAGATGTCTGTTAAATGTTTAATCAGTTAGGAAGGAAATTCAGGTTTCAATTGGTTAATATGTAAATCCTTGAATTTCTTTCAAGTCACTGCCCCAAGATAGCCAAAGGTTTTAACAGTATACCAGAGGTGTCATCTCAGATCAGACAGTGAGGCCTTGTTTAGAATCTGTCCATGTTTTAACTTGGAGTCAGACTGGTTTTATTTCCAAAGTAGGAATTTATAAAATGTCACATTGATGGTCTACAAATTGTGTGCTTGACCTGGACCACCCCAGTCCAACACCGACACCAACACTTCAGGGACAGAGTGAGAGATTGACACTGGGAAGACACCTAGAGGGGGAAGGATAGATATCCTACACCCTACAGTGGGAAAGGGAGTCCACCGCAGTCTCCTCACCTCTGCTGCAGGAACTGGCACTGATCTGCCTGGCCTCATGTCCTCCTCCAGACCAATGTGGGCAGCTCCCGCAAATGCAGGCAAAGCTGGAGAAGCTCAGCAGATCTGGCAGCATCTGTGGAGAGAGAAAAGCAGAGTTTTGAGTCTGGTCTAACCCTTCTACAATTTTAGGAAGTGAAGCAGGTAGACAGAAGGAATGATAGTAGGAGAACATTGTGAAGAGAGCAATCATAATTCAGTTAGTTTTTTTTTGTTTTGTTTTGTGTTTTAACTGATGTGAGACTCTGTTGCTGCCAGTATTCTCTCTATCAGTCTTGGGAATGAGCTTGACAATCCATAAGGGGAGAATGCTTATAATCAGTGACACAGAAATGTAGAAACAGAGAAAATAGGTGCAGGAGTAGGCCATTCGGCCTTTCAAGCCTGCACCACTATTCAATATGACCATGGCTGATCATGCAGTCTCAGTATCCCACTCCCACTTTCTCTCCATACCCGTTGATCCCTTTAGCCAGAAGGGCCACATCCGTCTCCCTCTTGAATATATCTAACAAACTGGCCCCAACAACTTCCTGTGGTAGAGAATTCCTCAAGTTCACAACTCGCTAAGTGAAGAAATTCGTCATCTCAGCCCTGAATGGCTTACCCCTTATTCTAAGACTGTGACTGCTAGTTCTGGACTTCCCCAGCATCAGGAACATTCTTCCCACATCTAGCCTGTCCAGTCCCATCAGGATTTTGTATGTTTCTATGAGATCTCCCCTCATTCTTCTAAATTCCAGCTAGTACAAGCCTGGTTGATCCAATCTTTCCCCATATGTCAGTCTTGCCATCCCAGGAATCAGTCTGGCGAACCTTCTCTGACTCCCTTAACAGTAAGTAAAAGCCAAAAGAACTGCAGATGCTGTAAATCAGGGTCAAAAACAAAGCTGCTTGAAAAGATCAACAGGTCTGGCACCATCTGTGAAGGAGAAAACAGAGTTAACATTTCGGGTCCGGTGACCCTTCCTCAGAACCGTTCTCGAGAACGCCCTCGACCGTGTCTCCCGCATTTCCCGCAACTCATCCCTCACACCCCGTCCCCGCAATAACAACCAAAAAAGAAGCCCCCTCGTCCTCACTTACCACCCCACAAACCTCCGGATCCAACGCATCATCCTCCGACACTTCCGCCATCTGCAATCCGACCCCACCACCAAAGACATTTTTCCCTCCCCACCCTTGTCTGCTTTCCGGCGGGACCACTCTCTCCGTGACTCCCTTGTCCGCTCCACACTCTCCTCCAGCCCCACCACACCCGGCACTTTTCCCTGCAACCGCAGGAAGTGCTACACCTGCCCCCACACCTCCTCCCTCACCCCAATCCCAGGCCCCAAGAAGACTTTCCACATCGAGCAGATGTTCACCTGCACATCTGCCAATGTGGTATACTGCATCCGCTGTACCTGTTGTGGCCTCCTCTACATCGGGGAAACCAAGCGGAGGCTTGGGGACCGCTTTGCAGAACACCTGCGCTCAGTTCGCAACAAACAACTGGACCTCCCAGGCGCGAACCATTTCAACTCCCCCTCCCATTCCTCAGATGACATGTCCATCCTGGGCCTCCTGCAATGCCACAATGATGCCACCCGAAGGCTGCAGGAACAGCAAATCGTTTTCAGCCTGGGAACCCTGCAGCCCAATGGTATCAATGTGGATTTCACAAGCTTCAAAATCTCCCCTCCCCCAACCGCATTCCAAAACCAGCCCAGCTCGTCCCCGCCTCCCTAACCTGTTCTTCCTCTCACCTATCCCCTCCTCCCCCCTCAAGCCACACCCCCATCTGCTATCTACTAACCTCATCCCGCCCACTTGACCTGTCCGTCCTCCCTGGACTGACCTATCTCCTCCCTACCCCCCCACCTACACTCACCTTTACTGGCTCCATCCCCGCCTCTTCGACTTGTCTGCCTCCTCTCCACCTATCCTCTCCTCTATCCATCTTCTATCCGCCTCCCCCTCTCTCCCTATTTATTTCAGAACCCTGTTCCCCTCCCCCATTTCTGATGAAGGGTCTAGGCCCGAAACGTCAAGCTTTCCTGCTGCTATGATGCTGCTTGTGTTCATCCAGCTCTACACCTTGTCCTCTCGGATTCTCCAGCATCTGCAGTACCTATTATCTCTGAGGAAACATTAACTCTGTTTTCTCCTTCACAGATGCTGCCAGACCAGCTGAGCTATTCCTGCAACTTTGTTATTGCCCCTAAATAGTAAGAATGTACATACCAGATTGTAGCGCTGTATCTCTTTCAAGATTAAGTTTTACCTCATTCTGGTGACTTGTAAATAGCCTAAACCATGAATATTTAACTCATTAAAGAAGCCAGAAACACAGCCTTAGACTAATTTCTAAGGCCACAACCTGTTTATGTTCTATTAAGTTGTGCTATGATATGTTTGTTTGCTTTCTAATTCAATTTAAGTGGAATGGTTTACATTACTCGTGCCAAAGTAAACTGTTCTCAGATTGATTCGGAAAGATTGTTGGCCAAATGGTTATGGTTGGAAGAAACCTCTAAAGAAGTCGTACCTTTCCTCTACGCTTCGCCAAATGAAAGCAACTCTCTGATCAATCTCTGGGTAGTTTAGTTTCAATGAAAGAAAAGTGCTACCCAAAATATTTGCTACTGTGACCACATTTTGATGTCTGATAATTGTGTTACAAGCTATGAGAGCACTGCCTTTCCACACAGCACTCAGGCCTCAACATTCAGCCACCTTCACTTATAAAAAGAACTCAAATTTAAAGGGCCTGTGCAACTTTTAGGACTCACATGGAGCTCCAAAGAAGACTGTTCCTGCTCCTCTTTCTTATCGTCTTATGGTCTTTGCTGCCTTGGAGTTTGTGACCCCAATATTTTGGCTCATGACCCCACTGGAGGTCACATCCCGATACAATCACTGCATCTGAAAATATCACTGTAACCAGCAAGACCCAGTGAGCGTTTAGTGCGGTGTGCAGGGGAGAGACAGTTGCTGGGAACAGCTTGACTGATAACCCTCTGTTACATTTGAAGCAGGGTGAGCAAAAACATCAAGGTACAACCAGATAGCAGGTAGAGATATGAGAGGTGGGACTTGGTCAGCAACAGGAATACATGGGGAAACTAAATCAGCCTTTATTACACTATTAAGGGAAATGAATGAAGGTTGCTAACACGTTTTCCTTATTTTAGGTTTACAGCATATGTAGCATTTACTTATTCCTTCATGTCATAAATCTTAGAAAATGCATGCATTTATAGAAGGATTATAAATTCTGAATTTGAATTGTACGAAGCTTGCTTTTCAAGCATTTTGGAAATGACTTTTTAATTCATTCATTCATTCACCTTCTAAATGGTAATGGACATGGTTTTGGAAGATTCTGTCTAAAGAGCCTTGATGAAGCTCCATTCTACTCTGCATCTTATAGACAGTACATATTGTTGCTATTGAAAGTGAACGATGGAGGGAGTGAATGTTTGTGGATGTAGTGCCAATTAAGCGGAGTGCTCTGTCCTGGATGGTGTCAAGCTTCTCGAGTATTTTGGAGTGACAGTCACTCACACAAATGTGCAGTATTCCATCACACTCCCGACTTGTAACCCATAGATGGTGGACAGGATTTGGGAAGTCAGAACTTGAGTTTCTTCCTGCAGTATTATTAGCCTCTGACCTGCTCTTGTGGCCACTGAACTTATATGATGAGTCCAGTTCAGTTTCTGGTGAATGGGAACCTGTTGGCTGTTGATAATAGGACATTGAGGGATGGTTACACCATTGAATGTGAAGGGCAATGATCAGTTTCTCTCTTGTTTAGAGATGGTCATTGCCTGGCAATTATGTGGCGCAAATATTACTGCCACTTTTCTACCCAAGCCTGAGTATCGTCCAAGTCTTGCTGTACTTGAACATGGACTGGTTCAATTAACTGAGGAGTTACAATGGTGCTGAACATTGCACAATCATTGGCGAACATCCCCACTTCTGACTTTATGGTGGAGGGAAGGTCATTGATGAAGCAGCTGAAGATGGTTGGGCAAAGGGCACTACCCTGAGGAACTCCAGCAGAGATGGCCTGGAGCTGAGATAACTGACCTCCAGCAGCCCTAACCATCTTCCTTTGTGCTAGGTATGACTCCAACCAGGAGAGAGTTTGACCCCTGATTCCCATTGACTCCAGTTTTTGCCAGGGCACATACTCTGTCGAATGCAGCCTTGATGTCAAGGGCTATCACTCTCACTTCACTTGTGGAATTCATCAGTTTTGTCCATGCTTGAACTAAAACTGTTACAAGGTCAGGAGCTGAGTGGCCCTGGCAGAACCCAAACTGGGTGCCACTGAGCAGATTATTGCTGAACGTGTGCTGCTTGAAAGTACAAACACTTTCTATCACCTTACTGATGATCAAGAGTAGACTGATGGGGCATTAATTGGCTGGGTTGCATTTTGTACTGCTTTTTGTGTACAGGATAAAGTTGGGCAATTTTCCACATTGTTGGATAGATGCCAGGGTTGTAACTGTACTGGAACAGCTTGGCTAGGGGAGCGGCAAGTTCTGGAGCACAAGTCTTCAGTACTATTGCCGGAACGTTGCCAGGGCCCATAGGCTTTGCAGCAATTAGTACCTCCAGCTAATTTTTGATATCACATGAAGTGAATGGAATTGGCTGAAGACTGGTATCTGTAATGCTGGGGATCACTGGAGGAAGCTGAGATGGATCATTCACACGGCACTTCTGGCTGAAGATTGCTGTGAAAGCTATCTTTTGCGTCATTGAGGATGTTTGATATTTATAGAACCTTCTCATTCAATAAGTTGTTTAATTGCCCATCACCATTCACAACCGGATATAGAAGGACTGCAGAGATTAGATCTGATCTCTTAGTCGTGAAATCCTTAACTCTGTCTACTACTTGCTGCTTATGCTGTTTGGCATAAGTCCTGTTTGGTGCTTTATCAGGTTAATCCCTCATTTTTAGGTACATCTGGTGCTGCTCCCGGCATACCCTCCTGCACTCTCCATTGAACCAAGGTTGATCCCCTGGTTTGATGGTAATGGTTGAGTGGGGGATATGCCGGGCCATGAGGTTACAGACCGTGCTGGAGTACAATTCTGCTGCTGTTGATGGCCCACAGTGCCTCAATTTGCCCAGTCTTGAGTTGCCAGATCTGTTTGAAGTCTGTTCTATTTAGCAGGGTGATAGTGCCACACAACAAGATGAAGGGTGTCCTCAACATGAAGGTTGGACCTTGTCTCCACAAGGACTGTGCAGTGGCTACTGTCATCGATACTGTCATGCAGCAGACGGATTGGTGAGGATGAGGGTGGAGTCAGAAGATGTGTTTCTTCCTGCGGTGTTATTAGTCCCTCATCTCTCTTGTAGCCACAGTACTTATATGGCAAGTTGTTTCCCTGATCACCTACCACAGACCCAGTCTAGCAGTTATGTCCTTTAGGACTTGACCAATCCTGCCGAGCCACTCTTGCTGGGAGACTTTGAAGTCACCACCCAGAACACATTCTGCACCCTTAAATTAGTATTATCTAATACACCTATCAACTGCTTCTTTGTAAAGGGGATGTGTGAATTAAATGCAATATCTTTAACCTTAAAAAAATGATACCAATTCTCAGTAAGTGACTGAAGGATCATGCAACAAGATTTCAAGTTTTTTAGACTATTACTGTAACAAAAAAACCAAAAGCAACATATACTAAACATTATTTAATGGGCAACTGGTAATCTAACCTACATACAAGGTATCCACCATTTATCACAAATAAAACGCTATGCCACTGTCAATGCTCACACCACTAGAGAGCCTAACAGGGTTTCATCAAAAAAGGTACCAAGAGTTAATGGAAAAGACAGGAAAATAAAGTTGAGGATTATCAGACCAGTCACGACCTCATTGAACAACAGAGCAACGATGATGGACCAAATGGCATACTCCTGCTCCTGTGTCTTCTGGTCTTATAATGAAATGGGTTAGTTTCACAATCCAGTCCTTCAATGATGCCTCAATGTCATCTGCAGAGCGATGATCACTCTGTAGTTCAATGTTTGCTTGGTTGGACCCGGGGTTTGTCTTATTGTCCTTGATTTTTAGAATTATTTATTTCAGTCTTTTTACATGTAGTTTTTCTGTTGTTTCAAATTCAAGAAAATTCAGGAATGCAACTTTACAGAGAAAAGGAGAGAACAAGATCAATGTAGCAATTTCTGAAGGTCTCCTTGCCTCTCCCTCTCTCTCTCTCTCTTTCACTCTACTCACAGAGTCTGCGTTAAACTGCAATCTGACCAATCAGAGTCTTGTTTCTATGCTAAACTCTTTTGAACATATATTAAAGATTACCAAATAGTGTGGACTCAGAGTCCCCCAGAAATTAACATTGTTTTGTCTGCAACAATTAGCTCTACATTTTGTTTCCCAAAATTGCAAACAAATCAGCATCGAAGCTACATTCAACTAAGTGTGGCATCAAGGAACCTGAGCAAAACTGGAATCAATAGGAATCAGGGGGAAAACTCTCCACTGGTGGGATTCATCCTGATACATAGGAAGATAGTTGTAGTTCTTGGAGGTCAGTCATCTCAGCTCCAGAACATCTCTGCAGCAGTTCCTCAGGGTCATGTCCTAAACCCAACTATCTTCAGCTGCTTCATTAATGACCTTCCCTCCATCATGAGGTTGGAAGTGGGGATGTTCGCCAATGATTGCACAATATTCAGCACCATTTGCGACTCTCAAACACTGAAGCATCCATGTTCACATGCAACACGTCTGTACGATATCCTGACTTGGCTCATTTTCAGGCCATTGTCCAAAAATAAAACAAGAGAGCATTCTCTTGCTCTCTTACAGCAAGAGAATGGTTAAGGAGATTGGGAGTTACAAGAGCATCCAGTTGGATTTTACAAAGTGCAGTTGTGGCCAAACTGGTGGGGGGGGGTGCAGATTTTCTTCAGGGAAGCACACAGAAGGAAGAAGGGTTTGTTGAGAGAGGGGGACTTGAGAGGAGACCAATACAAAGAAATGATCCAAAATGTCCTTATCTGAGAATAAGTCACTGTAATTTAGTTGGACAGCTGTTTTAAAAGTGCATGGACAGGTAAGGTAGGCCAAATGGTCTCTTTCTGTGCTATATGATTTATGATTCTAAGATGTGAGTTTGCTGAAAATGGAAATATTACCTTTGGCCTCCAATATCTCCTGAAATAAGATATCTTGAAACCAGCATTTTTTAAAATCATACCACAGGTATGCAGTTACCGACTACTTAGAAACACAGAATCAAGGAATGGAGGCCATTCAGCCTGTTGGTTCTGTGTTAACTCTCTTAAGGTCACCTAGTGCTATTTTCCCTGCCTTTTCCCCATTGCCCTGTGAATTCTGAATTGAGGTCAGTAAGGTGAGACAGGATGATGCCAATGGAAAAGATTCGGAAAGCAAAAAATATTACACCTCTACAGTGAAAAATATCATCACATTCAATACTTCAAAGAAATTCTAAGCAATGAGTTCAAAAGTGGCAAACTGTGCATTTGCAAAATCAATTCCTGACGTAGAACGAAGAACAAAGAAAATTATAGCCTTGGAAGAGGCCCTTTGGCCCTCCAAGCCTGCACCAATATGCTGCCCATCACAACTAAAGCCCTCCACCCTTTCGGGGACCGTATCCCTCTATTCCCATCCTATTCATGTACTTGTCGAGATACCCTTATAAGTCACTATAGTATCTGCTTCCACTACCTCCCCTGGCAGGGAGTTCCAGGCACCCACCACCCTCCATGTAAAAAACTTGCTCGTGCAGTACCTTTAAACCTTGCCCCTCGCACCTTAAACCCATGGCCCCTGGTAATTGACTCTTCCACCCTGTGAAAAAGCTTCTGGCTGTCCACTCTGTCCATGCTGTTCGTAATCGTGTAGACCTCTATCAGGTCGCCCCTCAACCTCCGTCGTTCCACTGAGAACAACACAGGTTTCTCCAACATGTCCTCAAAACCAGTGCCCTCCAAACCAGGCAACATCCTGGTAAATATTTTCTGTACCCTCTCCAAAGCCACCACATCTTTCTGAGTAGTGTGGCGACTAGAATTGAACACAGTATTCCAAATGCGGTCTAACTAAGGTTATATAAAGCTGCAACACTACCTGCCAATTTTTAAATTCAGTGCCCTGGCCGATGAAGGCAAGCATGCCGTATGCCTTGTTGACTACCTTTTCCACCTGCGTTGTCACTTTCAGTAACCTGTGTACCTGTACACCCAGAATCCTCTGCCTATCAGTACTCTTAAGGGCTCTGCCATTTACTGTATATTTTCCATCTGGATTAGACCTTCCGAAATGCATTACCTCACATTTTTCCAGATTAAACTCCATCTGCCATCTCTCTGCCCAAGTCACCAACCGATCTATATCCTGCTGTGTCCTCTGATGGTCCTCATTGCTATCTGCAATTCCACCAACCTTTGTGTTATCATCAAACTTACTAATCAGAGCAGTTACATTTTCCTCCAATTCATTTATATATATTACAAACAGCAAAGGTCCCAACACTGATCCCTGAGGAACACCACTAGTCATAGCCCTCCATTCAGAAACGCACCCTTCCACTGATACCCTCTGACTTCTATGACTGAGCCAATTTTTTATCCATCTTACAAGGTCACCCCTGACTCCATGCGACTTTACCTTCTGTATTAGTCTGACATGAGGGACGTTGTCAAAGGCCTTACTGAAGTCCATGTAGACAACATCCACTGCACTACCCTCATCGATCATCTTTGTCACCTCCTCAAAAAACTCAACCAAGTTTGTGAGACATGACTTCCTCTCCACAAAACCATGTTGCCTCTCGCTAATACACCCACTTATTTCCAAGTGGGAGTAAATCCTGACTTGAAGAATCCTCTCCAGTAATGTCCCTACCACTGACATAAGGCTCCTTTTTGAATAGGCTCACAATATCTCTCATTATTCAAGCTTCCCTAAACTTGCCATATTATCCTTCATCCTTACAGGAACGTGCCGGTCCTGAGTGCTTATCAACTTACACTTGAAAGCTTTCCACATACCAGATGTTGATTTGCCTTCAAACATCTGCCTCCAATCTACATTCTTCAGTTCCTGCCTCACATTGTTGTAATTAGCCTTCCCCCAATTTACCACCTTCACCTGACAACTACACCTATCTTTATCCATCAGTACCTTAAATCGTACTGAATTGTGATCACTGTTACTGAGCTGTTCCCCTACTGAGACGTCGACCACCTGGCCAGGCTCATCTCCCAATACTAGGTCCAGTACAGCCCCTTTCCTAGTTGGACTATCTACATACTGTTTCAAGAAGCCCTCCTGGATGCTCCTTACAAACTCTGCCGCATCCGAGCCCCAAGCACTAAGTGAGCCCCAGTCAATATATGGGAAGTTAAAATCACCCATGACAACAGCCCTGTTACTTTTACATCTTGCCAAAATCTGCCTACATATCTATTCTTCTGTCTCCTGCTGGCTGTTGGGAGGCCTTTAGTAAACCCCAAACATTGTGATTGCGCCCTTCCTGTTTCTGAGCTCTACTCATATTGCCTCACTGTATGAGCCATCCAAGGTGTCCTCCTGCAGTACAGCTGTGATATCTTCCTTAACAAGTAGTGCAAGGCCCCCACCCCTTTTACATCCCCTTCTATCCCACCTGAAACATTTGTATCCTGGAACGTTGCCAGTCCTGTCCCTCCCTTAACCAAGTCTCTGTAATAGCAACAACATCATAGTTGCAAGTACTAATCCAAGCTCTAAGTTCATCTGCCTTACCTGTTACACTTCTTGCATTGAAACAGATGCACTTCAGTCCACCAGACCTGCTTTGATGAGCAACCACACCCTGCCTGCCCTTCCTCTGAGTCTTACTGGCCCTATTCTCTTGTTCCCTTTCAGTCAATTCTCCTTTGCTTTGGTTCCCACCCCACTGCTGAGCTAGTTTAAATCCTCCCAAGTGACACCACAAAACCTCTCAGCCAGAATATTTGTGACCCTCCAGTTTAGAGGGGCACAAATCTGCGTTAATAATATCAGAAATAAATTAAAAGAATATTTTGTTCCATTTAACAAACAAATTATTTTTAGAATTAGACTGGAAGATTGAAATAAACATAACATGAACTCTCAAGCCCTGGGTTAGCCCAGGCCCACCCTAAACACAGAGGTGATTCACCAGGATGTTGCCTGGGGTGAAAAGTCTCAGTTATAAGGAGAGACTGAATTTGCTTTCCCTGGAGCAGAGGAGGCACAGGGGCAATCTGATTGAGGTGTACAAAATTGAGAGAGGTACTGACAAAGTGTTGAGAATCTGTTCCCTGTGGCAGATGTGGCTAGGCCCCACAGACATAGGTTTAAGATGAGAAGTAAATGGTTTAGAGGAGATCTGAGAGAAAAAGCTTTTCACCCAGAGGGTGGTAGAAATGTGGAATGTGCTGCCTGAATGGATGTGGGAGGCAGGTACTCTCCCAACATTTAAGAAGCTTCTGGATGAGCACTTAAAATGCCAGGGCATATACATATACAAGTGCAGGTAAATGGGATTAGCATAGTTTGGTGTTTGTCATTCATAGACACAGTGGGCTGAAAGGCCTGTTTCTAGCTTTATGACACTGTGACTCTATGATCCAGGAAACTGGGACTCCTCAGGAACAAATCGGGGCATGGGCTTAGAATACCTCCTTTTCCTTCTGAAAGGATTCTCCCTGCGGATTGGATGGATTTATTTGTCATGCAGTCAAAAGTGCTTGAGCTGCAATCTAGAAGAGGGACAGACTTTTCTTTATGAAGCTTTTTATCATGTGTCTTGGAAACATCCCAAGAACACTTCACAAACTGCAAATTACTGATGTAGAGAGTTGTCCAGCAACTTCCAGTTTCTCCCAGTTAGTGTATCTGTTCTTTGGCAATGCAGTTCAAGCCTGACACTTTGAGAGCTCTCTGATCTCCTTCATTAGAGCTAAGGATTGTTTAATTTTCTCACATATCACCAGGACAGAGAGAAACAGTGCCTCAGAAAGAAACAGCTTGCATTTCAATGGAGCTTTATACATCTGCAGAGCATTCCAAATCTCTTTCCATCCAATGAAATGCATTCATTGTTATAATGTAGGAAATGCAGCAATTTGAACATAAGATCCCACAAACAGCAGTGAAGTACATTCATTCATGTTTTAGCAACATTGGTTGAGGGATCAATATTGATTGGGACGCCAAGAGAGCTATGAGCTTTTTATTAAGGGTGTTTCTCAAATATGGCCAGAGGACCTGCCACAGTGCAGCACTCCCTCAAGAGTGCACTGGAGTGTTAGCATAAATTACACTCAGGAGTGACAGTTCCCAGCCCATTGAAAAGTGTTGAATGGTGAACATATTGGCAGTATGGCAGAGGGTTACTTCAGGAGGGGAGCCTGATGTCTTCCTGCCATTGTGGCATATTGCTCGTGGCAGGAACCTGCACACCAAGACCCAAATGTGTTGCATAATGGCTCAAGTTAAGAACCACACCATGTCCCAGTGCCCTGCCAGCTGGATCCTTGTGGGGTAGGCATGTCCTCTGTGGTCTATGAAGGGGCCTATGCATGCCAATGGAACAAGCCTCTACCACCCCCCAGCCGCCACACCCATTCCCCCCAAATTGCCAGTCACCGGTACCAATGTGCCAGTCACCAGCTTTGCCAAAGACTGATGGTTATCTTCAAAGTTGTCTCAGCATCAATGCACAACCTTCCTGGTGTCAGAGTTAGATAACAGATCAGCCTCAGAGATGATTGAGAGCCCTTGAACTTTTTATTTACAAATTGAGTACTGGTGTTTGGGGGTGGTGAGGGATGCTGTTGTGGTGCAGTCTTTGGGCCCGAAGATGCAGGTTCAGGTCTCACCTACTCCAGCAGTTTCTTATAGTAAGTCAAAGCAGGTTGATTTAGGAAAAAAAGAGCTGGGTTACTTTATCTCACCACCAATACTATTTCAATGTAGTCCCTCCCTTGCTTCCCCCTAATTCTTGATTTTGCTATCGTTACACTGCCCCTGGAATTAGCTCAGTTGGGTGCCCTGTTAGTTTGATGGTGGGTCTGTTTTGCAAAGAAAGAGTTGAGCTGTTCTGTAGTGGCTTGTTACCTTTGGGCAGGGAAAGGGCCTGGAGAGCGAAAGGTGGAAACTGATGTTAGTACCATACTGTAGATTTGTAATCAAATGTTTGCAAATCTCTGAAAATCTTTCAACACACGGATAACCTGTGTAGGTGAGTAAACTACCTGCAACAGCAGTCTCAGCTCACCACAAGCAAAGGTCGCCTGGCAGTTCTTGAGGAAGGCCTGCCATTCCCAACTGAATAGTGCCCCTGGTGGAAATCTGACCTGGCTGATGTTGGTGACTGGTGACTATTCTGACAGCTGCCAGAAACAAGTTGGCATCAAGGGTGGGGGGGTGTCATTTGCCCTTTTGCAATCCCTGTGGCAAGACATTCAGCTCCACAGAAATATTCCGTCCACATGTCATGCCTGACACCTTAATACCAAGACACCTAAGATACTTGCTATAAAGTTATTTGAATTAAACCAAGAACGTCGGTCCTGTGTGTGTCAATAAAATTCTTGCTGTTGATTGTGTCAAGTGTTTCGTAGAACTATTAATCCCCCCACTGGTCCCTTGCTACTCTTGATCCAGATAAAATAATTCAGCTAACCCATAATTACATTCCTTGGACATTAGGCAGTGTCTCAATGGGGTGACGTCTTCCTTTGGTTAAAATTTAGCAATACATAAAGTAATATTTTTGCACATTTTTAGGCATGCATGTTTCTTTTGACCTAATCCAGCTGTTCTCTTGCTTTGAAGCAGCTTGGGAACAGCTTACAAGTCTTTGTTCCTGAAGTGCTCCTGATATGAGAACATAAGTAAATAGTATTATTCATACACATGCCACACTCGTCACCGATTTGACTTTAAATGATAACATTGAAGCGAACAATTCAACAAGGCAAGAATTTCTCTTTCTGACTCACCAGCTGCAATTAAATTTAGCAGCACAGGAGGCCAAATTAATTCCACAGGCCAATCAGTTTAACTTTGGTGATGGCAAAACTTCTAGGACCAATAGTACAGGACACTTTGCTTTTGTAAATTCAGGGGATGTGCTTTCCACATTCATTCCAACATTCATTGCCTGTCCTTAGTTGTCCTTGAGAAGGTGGTGGTGAGCTGCCTTCTTGAAGCGCTGCAGACCATGTGCTGTAATTTGGCCTTAGGGACGGAATTCCAGGATTTTGACCCAGCGACACTGACCTAACAGCAATATATTTTCAAGTCAGGAAGGTGAGTGCTTTAGACAGAAACTTGTGGGTAGTCCCAGGAATGTTAATAGTTATGTGGTCAAGCAAGGGTTAATTAAGGAAAGTCAGCATGGATTTGTCAAGGGAAAGTCATGTCTAACGATCAATCATAGCATCACAAAGCATTGTTATGTGCAGAAGGAGGCTTATTCAGCTCATTGTGCCTGCATTAGTTCTATTGCCAATTTTCTGCCTTTCCTCTGCATGCTACTTCTACCCAAATAATCATCCATGCTGCTTTGAATGCTTCAATTGAACCTGCCTCCATCACATTTCCGAACAGTGCATTCCATACCCTAACTACTCACAATGTGAATATGTTTTTCTCACATAATCTTTGCTTTGTTTGCTCATCATTTTAAATAAATACCCTCTCATTTCTATTGTGAGCAGGAACAGCTTCTCCCTATCTACCCTGTCCACCCCACTAATGATCTTGAAAAATTCGATTAAATCTGCCCTCAACTTTTTTCTCACCAAGTAGAATATCCCAACTTCTTCAATCTAGCTATCTAGCTGGAGAGTTTTGGATTCAGAAGATTGATACTGTTGATCTGGTGTACCTGGACTTCCAAAAGGCATTTGACACAATGCCATACAACAGACTTGTAAGCAAAGTTAGACCTTGTGGAATCATAAGAACAGTAGAAACATGGATACAAAATTGATTTTATGACAGGAAACAAAGAAAAGTGGCTCACTGATGTGTTTCAAGCTAGAGAAAGCTTTGTAGTGGCATTCCTCAGTGGTTAGTATTGGGACCATTACTCCTCCTGATCCATACTAATAATCTAGAACTTTGTGCATAGACCATAAACTGAAGTTTGCAGTTGATATGAAGCTTGGAAGCATTGCAACATGTAAGGAAGATAGTGTAGATCTACAAAAGGACACAGGCAAGTTGGTATAATGGGTGGAGAAGTTCAATGTGGAGAAATGTGAATTGATTTGGTTTAGTAGGAACAGCAATATAAGACAAACATAAAACAAAGGTAAACTGGACAGGGTGAACAGGAGCAGACAGCACTGATTTCAGATAATTGGCAAAAGGATCAAAAATGATACGAAAAAAAAATTCACACGAGTGCCCAAGATCTGGAACGCACTGCCTGAGAATGTGGTGGAGGAAGGTTCGATCAAAGCATTCTATAAGGCCATAAGTCATAGAGCAGAATTAAGCCATTCAGCCCATTGATTCTTCTCCACCATTCAATCATGGCTAATACATGTCTGAACACCATTCTCCTGCCTGCTCCCCATAATCCTTGATCCCTTTACAAAACAAAAACCCATCTATCTCTGTCTTAAATACATTCAATGACTTGGTCTCCACAGCCCCCTGAACCAAGGAGCTCTATAGATTCACCACCCTTTGGCAGAAGAAATTCCCCTTCATCACAATTCTTAAGGCTCATCTGTTCACACTAAGGCTGTGCCCTCAGGTCCTACTCCTACTCGTTTTCTCCAAATCCACTCACTCTAGGCGTCTCAGTATTCTGTAAGTTTCAATTAGATCCCCACACCCCCCCACCCTACTCTCATCCTTTTAAGCTCCATTAAGTACAGATCTAGAGTCCTCAGCCACTCCTGACACAACAAGCCCTTCATGCACAGGATCATTCTTGTAAACCTCATCTGAACCCCTTCCAATGCCAGCACATTCTTCCTTAGATACGGGACCCAAAACTGCTCACAGGATTCCAAATCTGGTCTGTCTGCCCAGAACCTTATACAGCGTCAACAGTACATCTCTGCTCTTGTATTCTAGCCCTCTTGAAGTGAATGCCAACATTGCACTTGGCTTCCTAACTGCCGCTGAACCCACATATTAACCTTAAGAGAGTACTGAGTCCAAAGTCCCTTTGTCCTTCAGATTTCCAAAGCCTTTCACCATTTAAAAAAATAGTCGAGGCCTCTTCTTCCTACCAAAGTGCATTTTCCCACATTGTATTCTATCTGCCACATTTTTGCCCACTCTAGCCTGTCTAAGTCCTTCTGCAGCCTTCCCAGTTCCTCAACACTACCTGTTACTCCACCTATATTTGCGTTACATGCAAACTTAGCAGCACTGCTCTCAGCCCCTTCCTCCAGATCATTGATGTATAACGTGAATAGTTGAGATCCCAGCAGTGACCCCTGCAGAACTCCACTATCACTGACTGCCTTCCTGAAAAAGACTCCTTTATCCCTACTCTCTGCCTTCTGCCAGTCAGCCAATCCTCTATCCATGCCAGTACCTTACCCCTAACATATGGGTTCTTATGTTATTTAGCAGCCTCCTGTGTGGCACCTTGTCAAAGGCTTTCTGGAAATCCAAATGCATCACACCGACTGCCTCTCCTTTGTCTAAATTGCTCATGACCTCCTCAAAGAATTCTAAGAGATTTGTCAGGCATGACTTCTCTTGACAAAGCTGTGCTGACCCAACCCTATTTCACCATTCACTTCCAAGTACATTGCAATCTGAATCCTTAATAATGGACTTTAAAATCTTACCAACAATTGAGGTCAGGCTCACCAGCCCATGGTTTCCTGTCTTCTGTCTCTCCACTCCCCCCCCGCCCGATCTGCTTCATAAACATGGGTGTTACACTAGCACATACCAGTCCCATGGGATCCTCACCGACTCTCGTGATTCCAGAAAGATCACCATCAATATTTCTACAACCCCCTCAGCTATCTCCTTCAGATATTTGGGGTGTAGTCCATCTGGTCCAGGTTATTTGTCCACCTTCAGACCTTTCAGTTTCCCCAGCACCTCCTCTTTAGTGATGTCCACTACATTCAGCCCTGCCTCCAACTCTCTTGAAGTTCTGGTGTGTTGCTGGTGTCTTCCATTTTGAAAATGGATGTAAAGTACCTATTCAGTTCTTCTGCCATTTCTTTGTTCCCCATTACCAGTTCTCCAGCCTCATTTTCCAGTGGGCCAATGTCCACTCTTATGTCTCTCTCTTACCTTTTAGATATCAAAAAACTCTTGCAATCTTCTCTTTTATTACACTCAAATTTCATCTTCTCTCTCCTTATTGTTATTTTAGTAGTTCTTTGCTAGTTGTTAATGGCTTTCCAATCCTCTGGCTTCCCACTAATCTTCACCACATTCTGAGCTTTGGTTTTTTTGTTTTTATGCTGTCCCAGACTTCCTTGGTCAGCCGTGTTTGCCTCATCCTCTCCTTACTAAAGTTCTTTTTCCTTGGGATGAATTTTTGCTGTGCCTCCCCAAATTACCTCCAGAAACCCCATGCCAGTGCTGCTTCACCATCTTGCCTGCTAGAATCCTCTTTCAATCAACTCTGGCCACCTCCTCCCTCATGTATTTGTAGGTACCTTTACTCAATTATAATACCATTACATCTGCTTCGAGCTTCTCCCTCTCAAATTGCAGGCTGAATTCTATCATATTAGATGTGGAGGTGCCAGTGTTGGACTGGGGTAGACAACGTCAGAAGTGACATGACACTACATCATACTCCAACAGGTTTATTTGAAACCACAAGTATTCAGAGCACCGCACCTTTGTCAGGCAATATCTGGCATCATCTGACTTCTGACTCTGTCATGTTATGGTCACTGCCCCTTTGGGTTTCCTTCACCTTAAGCTCCCTACTAAGGTCTGCTTCATTACACATCACCAAATCCAGAATTGCCTGCTTCCCTAGTGGGCTTTACAGCAAGCTGCTTCAAAGAACCCCCTTATAGACATTCCACAAATTCCTTTCCTATAGATCATGACCAACCTGACTTTCCCAGTCCGCCTGCATATTGAAGTTCCCACGATTATTGTAATAGTGCCTTTCTTACATGCATTTTCTACCTCCTGATTTATTTTCTTCCCAGAGTGTCTCACAAATTTGATTGAGTTTTATGAAGGGGTGACCAAGAAAGTAGATGTGGGCAGTGTGGTAGGCATTGTCTACATGGACTTTAGCAAGGCCTTTGACAAGGTACCACATGGTAGGTTGTTGAGTAAGGTTAAATCTTACAGGATCCAGGGAGAACTAACCAATTGGATATAAAATTGGCTTAAAGGTAGAAGACAGAGGGTGGTGGCAGAGTGTTGTTTTTTGGACTGGAGACCTGTGACCAGCAGTGTGCCAGGGATTGGTGCTGGGTCCACCTTTACTTGTCATTTAATAAGCGATTTGGATGAGAATTTAGGAGGTAAGGTTAGTAGGTTTGTGGATGACACCAAGATTGGTGGTATAGTGGACAGTGAAGAAGGTTATCTGAAAATACGAGATCTTGAACAACTGGGCCAGTGGGATAAGGAATGGCAGATGGTGTTTAATTTAGATAAATGCAACGTGTTGCATTTTGGTAGGTCAAATCAGGGCAGGACTCATATAGTTAATGATAGGGCCCTGAAGAGTGTTGTTGAACAGAGATACCCAAAGGTACAGGTTCATAGCTCTTTGAAAGTGGAATCACAGGTAGACAGGGCAGTGAAGAAGGCTTTCAGCATGATAGCTTTCATCAGTCAAAGTATCGAGTATAGGAGTTGGGATATCTTATTGCATCTGTACAAGAAGTTGGCAAGGCCGCATTTGGAGCACTATATGCAGTTCTGGTCACCCTTCTGTAGAAAGGATATTATTAAACTAGAAAGAGCTCAGAAAAGATTTACTAGGATGCTACCTGAACTAGAAGGTTTGAGTTATAAGGAGAGGCAGGATAGGCTGGGACTCTTTTTCCCTTGTGCACAGGAGTCTGAAGGGTGACCTGATAGAGGTCTATAAAATCATGAGAGGCATAAGTAAGGTAAATAGCCAAAAGCTTTTGCCCATGGTAGGGGAGTCTAAAACTAGAGGGCATAGGTTCAAGGGGACAGATACAAAAGGGTCTAGAGGGGTAATTTTTTCACACAGAGGGTGATGAGTATCTGGAATAGGCTGACAGAGGTAGTGGTGGAGGCAAGTATAATTTTGTCATTTAAGAAACATTTGGACAGGTACATGGATGGGATAGGTGTGGAGGGATATGGACAAAATGCAGGCAAATGGATCTAGGTTAATTGTGAAAACTAGGTGGCATGGACAAGTTGGGCCGAAGGGCCTCTTTCTATGCTGTAAACCTCTATGACTCTATGACGTGCTGATTACTGCTCGGAGGCCTGTACACAGCTCCCATCAGGGTCTTTTTCCCTTTGTGGTCACTCAACTCTACCGACCCTATATCACTTCTTGCTATCGATGTAATTTCATTTCTTACCAATAGGCCAACCCCACCCCCTCTGCCCGTCTGCCTGTGCTTTCAATAGGATGCATATCCTTGGATTGTTCCCAGCTGTGATCCCCTTGCAGCCACATCTACAGCCACAATGCTGTACTGGTCAATTTCAGTCTGCGCTGCAAGCTCATTTTCCTTGTTTTGTATACTGTGTGCATTTAAATAGAATACCCACAGCCCTATGTTGACTGTCCCCTTCTCACGGCTGTCCACATATTTGCTGTGCCATTAGATTCTTCATTCTTTCCATACTGTCTGCCTTATGACTTGTTCTGGAAACATTAATAACCACTGCTGAGCCCCCCTCCCACTTTAACTTTTTCCATGCAACTGAACACACACACACACACCCTCCCTGCTATGCAGTTTGCCAGGACACTGGTTCCAGCATGATTCAGGTAGAGCCCATCCTATCGGAACAGCTCCCTCCTTCCCATAGTCCTAATGTGCAGGAAGATGCCTCACAGTGCATGTGAGGGAGGGGAAGGGGAACAGAGCATGGGCCCTGAGGCACAATTATAGAAGGTGATTTTGAGACAACTTGAAAAAGCAGAGGCAGAAGTACTCAAGGGGAAGGAACCAACTCCATTCAAAGGGTAGTGGAAGAGGGTTGTTTCTCAGATTGGCAGTCTGTGACCAGCGGTGTGCTGCAAGGATCAGTCCTGGGTCCACATGCATTTTTTGTCATTTATATAAATGATTTGGATGCGGATATAGGAAGAATGGTTAGTAAGTTTGCAGATGACACCAAAATTGGTTGTATAGTCGACAGTGAAGAAGGTTACCTCTGAGCAGAATGGGACCTTGATCAGATGGACCGATGGGCCAAGGAGTAGTAGATAGAGTTTAATTTAGACAATTGTGAGGTGCTATATTTGGTAAGACAAATCAAGGCAGGACTTATGCACTTAATGGTAGGGTCCTGAGGAGTGTTGCCAAACAAAGAGACTTTGATAGCAAGTTCATAGTTCCTTGAAGGTGGAGTCGCAGTTAGACAAGATAGTGAAGAAGGCATTTAGTACACTTTCCTTTATTGGTCAGTGCATTGAGTATGGGAGTTGGGAGGTCATGTTTTGGCTGTACAGGACAATAGTTAAGCCACCTTTGGAATACTGCGTGCAATTCTGGTCTTTCTGCCTTTCAAGTTGTTTAACTTGAAAGGGTACAGCAAAGATTTACAGGGATGTTACAGGGATTGAAGAGTTTGAGCTGTAGGGAGAGGCTGAATAGGCTGGTGTTACTTTCCCAGGAGCGTTGGAGGCTGAGGGATGACCTCATAGAGATTTGTAAAAATCATGAGGGGCATGGATAAGGTGAACAACCAAGGACTTTTTCTCAGGGTAAGTGAGCCCAAAACTGGAGGGTATAAGTTTAAGATGAGAAGGGAAAGATATAAAAGGGGCAACTTTTTCTTGCAGAGGCTGGTGCGTGTATGGAATGAGCTGCCAGAGGAAATGGTGGTGGCTGATACAATAACAGCATTTACAAGACATCTAGATGGGTACGTGAATAGGAAGGATTCAGAGGGATATGGGCCAAATGCTGGCAAATGGGACTAGATTAATTTAGGATATCTGGTTGGCATGGACCAGTTGGACTGAAGGGTCTGCTTCTGTGCTATACATCTCTATGACTGTGACTCCATGGCTGGATTTTCATGACTGAACAAGAAACTTTCAAAGGAGAAATCTGAGACAGGGTACGAATAAAAGAATGGGGATTCATTTCAAGAGGGTCTTGAGAGAAGGAATCACCCCGGTAAAGTGACTCAGGTCTTTGAGGGATCTGACAACAAAGATAAACACTGTCTCTACAGGCTTGAATCTTAATTATTTCAGGGAGATTTCAAATGTCTTGGTTTGTAAAGACACAAAAAGCACAGTATTCATTTAGCTTCTGTGCCGTTTCTCTATTCCTGTTATAAATTGAGTAAATAAATAGGGTGGTCTAGCCAGAACTGTGCAAGACACTAGTCAGACCACATGTACAATGTTGTGAACAGCTTCAGGCCCTTTATGGTTGAGGCTGATAAGAGAAGGTTCACTACACTGATCCCAAGTATGGAGAAACCATCTTATGACGAAAAGTGGAGTAGTTTGAGTACAGTACCCCTGTATTCATTGGATTTTAGAAGAATAAAAGGCCAGCTTATTGAAACATGCAAGATTCTTAATGAAGTTGACAATGTAGATGCTAAGAGGTTAAAAACCAAAAGAACTGCACATGCTGTTAATCAGAAACAAAAACAGAAGTTGCTGGAAAAGCTCAGCAGGTCTGGAAGCATCTGTGAAGAAAAAAATCAGAGCTAACATTTCGGGTCCGGTGACCCTTCCTTAGAACTGATGGTAGCTGGGAAAATGTCAGTTTATATGCAGAAAATAGGGAGGGAGTGGGGTAGGGAGTAAACGATAGGATAAAGGATAGAGCCCGAAGAGAGAGAAGTGCAGTTGGATAGACAAAGGAGTTGATAACAATCTGGCTAGGAGGGTGAATTGTTGTTAATGGGAAATAAAAACCTTAATGGGGACTGTTAGTGACTAACAACAGCGGGTGTGTAATGGCAGGCTATGTGGTAACAAGGCCTGGTGTGTGGGGTAGAGGGCCAGGACATGGATAAGTTTAGGCCCTAAAATTATTGAACTTAATATTGAGTCCAGAGGGCTGTAGGGTCCCCAAGCAGAAAATGAGGTGTTGTTCTTCCAGCTTGCGCTGAGCTTCACTGGAACACTGTGGCGAGCCTGAGAAAGAGATGTTGGCCAGGGAACAGGGTGGTATGTTTAAGTGGCAGGCAACAGGTGGTCAGGGTCTTTTTTGCAAGCAGAATGTAGATGTTCTATGAAGCGGTCACCTAGTCTACGCTTCGTTTCCCCAATGTAGAGGAGACCACATTGTGAGCAGCAAACGCAATAGACTAGATTCTGGGAAGTGCAGGTGAAGTGTTGCTTCACCTGGAAGGTATGTTTGGGCCCTTGGATACTGGGAAGGGAAGAGATAAATGGACAGGTGTTGCACCTTCACCGGAAGGTGGGGTTGTGGGGGATGTTGGGAGTGAAGGAAGATTGGACCAGGGTCTCCTGGAGGGAACGGACCCTGCGGAAGGCGGACAAGGGAGGGGAGGGACATATGTGTCTGGTGGTGGCATCTTGCTGGAGGTGGCGGAAATGGCATCTGATGATCTTCTGGATGTGGATGCTGGTGGGATGATAGGTAAGGACAAGGGGAACCGAGTTGAGGATTATCATATCATGATCTCATTGAATGGTAAAGCGGACTCAGTGAGGTGAATGGCCTATTTCTGCTCTTAAATCTTCTGATCCTATGGTCTTATTCTCCTTATCTCAGCATGTGAAGGACCCCCAATTGTTTTCTTGCTTCCATATAAAGTTAACCTTACTCTAGCATAAAAACATTGGAGAAGACTTTCAGCTGTTGCCATTCTCTTCAGACCTGAAAGTTGGACAGTCAGCACAGAGAATAGGTCTGAGCTTGGGGTCAGTAGGGAAGGCTTATACAATGGAATGACAAAAAGGGGTAGAATCATTAGTCACCTCTTGGACACGCAGGCCCACCTGATACAGTAAGAGGTGGACCTGACATGGGATGGTCAATACTCCCACCTAATTCAGGCAGGAGACTTTTTAAAGATGCTGGGTGACACCAGCTGCAATTTTGAAACACAAATGAGCTCGCTACATACTGTGCTTGCAAGTACGAAAGGTACTTATCTGAATACAGTGAAACTGTCAAATAACGTGTTTTCGATGTATCTTTAGGAATAACAGGTATATCTTTGTATTCTCAGAAGTGCATGCAGCTCATCCAAGCATTTCCGTTTAATTTACAGCTAAACTTTCTCGTGTTTATTAGTATTGTACGAATACTGATGCAGAAACTAAGGTCACCAGACGTTCAGGGCAACAATCACTCACAATACAAGTAAGCAATTTATTTGTTTCGGAGATAGTAGGAACTGCAGATGCTGGAGAATCTGAGATAACAAGGTGTACAGCTGGATGAACACAGCAGGCCAAGCAGCATCAGAGGAGCAGGAAAGGTCTACGAAACATCAGCTTTCCTTCTCCTCTGATGCTGCTTCGCCTGCTGTGTTCATCCAGCTCTACACCTTGTTATCTAAGCAATTTATTTGTTATCTCAAATTATGAGTGTAAGAGAAAGTATTGGAGCTCTCTCACACAAGCACACAGACTCAAACACACAAGATTTATGTGTAATCGGTCTCAAATCAGAAGCTTTGGGAAGGTACATTAAATCTTAAATATCAAAGATCCACCAAATAATAAGGCATTGATTCATTTTTAAGATAATTATTCATCAAAATCAGTTTTTAGGATCATTGTGTGTGAAAATTATATTGAATTACTGCACCGTTCTGGCATTAAACTAATTTATATCTTGAGGTGCCTCATTCATTCCATTGTAGAGCTCAACAGGATTGTTGAAGTCTCTTTGAGCTGTTACTTGCACTGTTGTCCCTCACGCTCACTGAGGCAGCTTTCTCCTTTTCATTCTCCCCTACACTCCCAAAGCCTCTTTTATTTAACTGAGAAACATTTCATCATCTGAATGTGTATCAGGTTGAGCAATGTGTTTTCCATCTACCGTTTCCAGGCCAGTCAATGGCAATTGAGTTCCACTGAGTAGCAGACTGGGGAGTTAGACTGGAGGAATGTAATAATATCTCGCAGCTATATCAGCAGTAACCTGAGCTCCATTCACTCACTGCTGTGTACTGCATTGGATCTTTAAACAAAACCGTGGCACATAAGGACTGTCCAAGCAGCAAAATTAATACTTTCATAGGCTACAAGTTAAACAAATGGTAGAGCTTTTTGTTAGCATTTAGAAATATGAAACAAAAAGCCACCAGCTAATGGGATGCCAGTATATTCATCATGGTAATACACCCAAATGTACAGCAGGTGGAATCTTTAATTGATCTCCATTTAAAACACAACATTATGAGACTCCTGTGGGTTGTGAAAGTGTCCCTACCTTTGGGCTAGAGGACCTTGGCTCAAATCCCATCTGCTGCAGAGATGTGTTATAACATCTCTGAACAAGTTGATTAAAAATACCTCAAAAACAAAAGCAATGATAAGGGCTGAGAGATGGCAAGAATTGCAGATGCTGTAGTCAGAGAGAACACAGTGTGGATCAGGAGGAACACAGCAGGCCAGGCAGCATCAGAGGAGCAGGAAAGTTGTCGTTTTGGGTTGGGACCCTCTTGTCCGGTCTGGTGGTATTCTCCCTACATCTGAGTTAGGAGGCCTGGCTTCCAATATCACCTGTCCAAGAGGTGCACTGTCACTCTCTCCCTGGAAGGTTGTGGTTGGACCGAGAACTATTGTTCCTTCCTCTTGCTCTGAGCACCGCATTCAGACAGCATGTCCATTCCCTGCTTCAATATTTCAGACACTCCTGGGTTCCTGACCAACAGAAGACCAAATATTTAGTTGCCGGGGGCGGGGGTGGGGGGTGGAAGGGATTCCAAATCCCTTCATCCAGCAGAAACCAGGCAATTCCAGGGGAAGTCAAGTATAAGCACTCCACTCGCACTCCCCCCCGACTAGCTTGGGGCTGGTGCCTGCTTGATACCATTATGAGTGTAATGATTGCACAATCGAAAGACAGAAGCTATTAATGCTATTCTTCCTGATTTAATCAGAAAAAAATAATAACCTGACATAGCCACCGTTTTAATGTAGAGATCAGTCTGGAAGCTGCTAGATCAGGCAGCATTCATAGCTCAGTGCAATAACATGATTGATAGGATAGAATAGGCATGGATTCTTCACTAGACCCCACAGAATGGCTTGCGCCATTGCAAAATTGGTCCTAACTCTTCTTTGTTCCTGAACCCGTATTAAACCATCTCCTCCCTTGCATACTTACCATACATTGGCTGGATGGTGAGCAGGCTGCCTACTACTGAAGCCAGAGAGCTGCCTGTTTGAAACAGGCTCCTCACCTCTTACATCTAAATGAGACACGTTGATTAAAACGAACTAGGCTGCCCACAGCCTGTGGTTTGTTTATGCCCCTTGCAAATAAATAGCGTTTGCCTATAAACGTCCTCAATATTATTGGTCCTACTGGTATACATGTCGAATTGACCTTTCCTGTCAGCACTATCATGAGATATTTGTTCTGCAGAGCTGCTGATTTTATATGTCACAGTGATTGTTCCCATTCTTCCCAATTAATCAGGAGACTCACCAAGTCCACGTTGCTCCTAATCCCGTTGCTTGGAGTACATTACATCGTGTTTACCATTTTCCAGGATAATGTTTTCGAAAAATATCAGATTGCCTTTGAATTATGTTTTGGATCTTTTCAGGTAAAAAAAAAATTTCCTACCTCTCCTAATTTCTTACAACAAATGAATTCATGGTGAATTCATGTATCTTTTTGTTCCTTCTACAGGGGTTTATTGTTGCATTCCTATACTGCTTTTTAAATAGTGAGGTGAGTTAACTTCTGATTTCCTCAAATTTGTCAGTTCACGACTTTTTTTATAGCTAGTTACTTTAATCAACCCATTTCAGACATGCTATGATACACTGTAAGGGCAGATGAAACTTGACCCTGGATCTTCTTGCCCAGCGGTAGGGACATAACTGCTGTGTCATAAGCAGCACAGTGGCTCAGTGCCACACAGCGCCAGGGACCTGGGTTCAGCTCCAGCCTTGGGTGACGGCCTGTGTGGAGTTTGTACATTCCCCCTGTGTCTGCCTGCGTTTCCTCCCACAGTCCAAAGATGTGCAGGCTAGGTGGATTAGCCATAGGAAATGAAGGGTTACAGGGCTAGGGTAGGGGGATGCATCTGGGTGGGATTCTCTTCAGAGTGTCAGTGTGGACTCGATGGGCTGAATGACCTGCTTCCACACTGGAGGGATTCTATGATAAGACCCTTGTGAATTTGTTTGTACTGAATCAAGATAACTAATGACAATGAATAGTAGCAAGTTTTTAAAAATATCATCTTCTTAAATGGACTTAAATGGGCTGAAAGGTAGCTAAAGAATAGGGCCAGTAAGACTTGCAGGAAGAGCAGGCAGGGTTTGTTTGCTGATCAAAGCGGGTCTGGTGGACTGAAGTGCATCTGTTTCAATGCAAGAAGTGTAACAGGTACGGCAGGTGAACTTAGAGCTTGGATTAGTACTTGCAACTATGATGTTGTTGCTATTGCAGAGGCTTGGTTAAGGGAGGGACAGGATTGGCAGCTTAACACTCCAGGATACAGATGTTTTAGGTGGGATAGATGGGGATGTAAAAGGGGTGGGGGCCTTGCACTACTTGTTAAGGAAGATATCACAGCTGTACTGCAGGAGGACACCTTGGATGGCTCATACAGCGAGGCAATATGAGTAGAGCTCAGGAACAGGAAGGGCGCAATCACAATGTTTGGGGTTTACTAAAGGCCTCCCAACGACCAGCAGGAGATAGGAGAATAGATATGTAGGCAGATTTTGGCAAGATGTAAAAGTAACAGGACTATTGTCATGGGTGATTTTAACTTTCCATATATTGACTGGGACTCACTTAGTGCTTAGGGCTCGGATGGGGCAGAGTTTGTAAGGAGCATCCAGGAGGGCTTCTTGAAACAGTATGTAGATAGTCCAACTAGGAAAGGGGCCGTACTGGACCTAGTAATAGGAAATGAGCTGGCCAAGTGGTCAACGCCTCAGTAGGGGAGCAGCTTGGTAACAGTGATCATAATTCAGTAACATTTAAGGTACTGATGGATAAAGATAGGTGTAGTTGTCAGGTGAAGGTGGTAAATTGGGGAAAGGCTAATTACAACAATGTGAGGCAGGAACTGAAGAATGTAGATTGGAGGCAGATGTTTGAGGGCAAATCAATATCTGGCATGTGGGAGGCTTTCAAGTGTAAGTTGATAGGAACTCAGGAACGGCACATTCCTTTAAGGATGAAGGATAAGTATGGCAAGTTTAGGGAACCTTGGATAACAAGAGATATTGTGAGCCTAATCAAAAAGAAAAAGGAAGCATTTATCAAGGCTAGGAGGCTGGGAACACATGCAGTAAGGGTGGAATACAAGGAAAGTCAAAAGAAACTTAAGCAAAGAGTCAGGAGGGCTAAAAGGACTCATGAAAAATCATGGCCAACAGGATTAAGGAAAATCCCAAGGCTTTTTACACATATATAAAGAGCAAGGGGGTAGCCAGGCAGAAGGTTGGTCCACTCAAGGACAGGGAAGGGAATCTATGTGTGGAGCCAGAGGAAATGGGCGAGGTATTAAATGAGTACTTTGCATCAGTATTCACCATAGAGAAGGACTTGGTGGATGATGAGTGTGGGGAAGGATGTGTAAATACTTTGGGTCATGTTGAGATCAAAGGGAGGAGGGCTTGGGGGTCTTGAAGAACATTAAGGTAGATAAGTCCCCAGGGCCTGATGGGATATACCCCAGAAAACCGAGAGAGGCAAGGGTGGAAATTGCTGGGGTCTTGAGGGAAATCTTTGCATCCTCACTGGCTACAGGGGAGTTCCCAGAGAATTGGAGAATAGCCAATGTCGTTCCTTTGTTTAAGAAAGGTGGCAAGGATAATCCAACTAATTACAGGCCAGTAAGCCTTACATCAGTGATAGGGAAATTATTGGAGAGAGGTCTTCGAGACAGGATTTACTCCCACCTGGAAATCAATGGGTGATTTAGCAAGAGGCAACATGGTTTTGTGAAAGGGTGGTCGTGTCTCACTAACTCGGTTGAGTTTTTTGAAGAAGTGACGAACATGATCAATTAGGGTAGGGCAGTGGATGTTGCCTACATGGACTTCAGAAAGGCCTTCGACAAGGTCCCTCATGGCAGGCTGATACAGAAGGTAAAGCTGCACATGGTCAGAGGTGAGCTTGCAAGATGGATAAAAAGGCTGGCTCGGTCATGGAAGGCAGAAGGTAGCAGTGGAAGGGTATGTTTCTGAATGGAGGGCTGTGACACATAGCGTTCCTCAGGGATCAGTGTTAGGACCTTTGCTGTTTGTAATATATATAAATGAATTGGAGGAAAATGTAACTGCTCTGATTAGTAAGTTTGAAGATAACACAAAGGTTGGTGGAATTGTGGATAGCGATGAGGACCATCAGAGGATATAGCAGGATATAGATCAGTTGGTGACTTGGGCAGAGATCGCAGATGGAGTTTACTCCAGAAAAACGTGAGGTAATGCATTTTGGAAGGTCTAATCCAGATGGAAAATATACAGTAAATGGCAGAACCCTTAAGAGCACTGATAGGCAGAGATATCCGGGTGTGCGGGTACACAGGTTACTGAAAGTGGCAACGCAAGTGGAGGTCATCAACAAGGCATAGGGCATGCTTGCCTTCATCGGCCGGGGCACTGAGTTTAATAATTGGCAGGTAATGTTGCAGCTTTATATAACCTTAGTTAGGCCGCATTTGGAATATTATGTTCAATTCTGGTCGCCACACTACCAGAAGGATGTGGTGGCTTTGGAGAAGGTACAGAAAAGATTTGCCAGGATGTTGCCTGGTATGGAGGGGATTAGCTATGAGGAGAGGTTGGAGAAATTTGGGTTGTTCTCATTGGAACGAAAGAGGTTGAGGGGCGGCCTGATAGAGGTCCACAAGATTATGAAGGGCATGGACAGAGTGGACAGCCAGAAGCTTTTTCCCAGGGTGGAAGAGTCAGTTACCAGGGGCAACACAGATTGGAGCTGGAGGAACACAGCAGGCCAGGCAGCATCAGAGGAGGAGGAAAGCTGACATTTTGGGTCGGGACCCTTCAGAAAATTCTTACTATCTCTGATTGAGTTATCAGGGGCCATAGGTTTAAGGTGTGACGGGCAAGGTTTAAAGGTGATATACGAGGCAAGTTTTTTACACAGAGGGTGATGGGTGCCTGGAATTCACTGCCGGGGGAGGTAGTAGAAGCAGATACTATAGTGAATTTTAAAAGGAGTCTTGACAAATATATGAATAGGATGGGAATAGAGGGACACAGTCCCAGAAGGGGTCAGGGGTTTTACTTGTGACGGGCAGCATGTTGGTGCAGGCTTGGAGGGCCGAAGATCCTGTTCCTGTATTGTAATTTTCTTTGTTCTTGTTCTTTGTTCTTAAGTATATATTAAAACAATAGCTAAGTCATCATTACTTTTTCTTATTAAATCAGTAGGCGTGGTAGTTAATGCTGTCTGACTTTCCATTGCACAATACTCATTGTTCACACACACAATATTAGGGAAATGTCAGGAGTAAGACTAAACATGAAAAATGAGTGATAGATTACAAATATGTCTATTGCATATTTATGTGGCTTGAAATTAGAACCAAACTATATGAAATTAAATGTATTAAAATCATTGACATTCTTCATTCTCAACATATAGGTTCAAGCTGAACTGAAAAAGAAATGGCGGAGCCTGGCTTCAGGTTGTCACTTGAAGCCCTATTACAATAAGCACAGAGCATCATTTTCAGGGAACGGTTCTTCTCGCAGAAATACACGAGCTCAGTCCTTCCTGCAGACGGAAACATCTCTGGTCTAAATGTGGTTCCAAGGCCAGTGCTGAATCCTGCAGCTTAACAGCAGAATCAAGATACCTCCCTGCATTCTGCGACAGAGACATGCGAGAAGCTGACAGGAATGTTGGGCACAGATATTTCCTTTCCAAATTCAAGAATTTACATTTTGAGATGTGTACACTTTAAACTTCTCAACAATAAGACAGACCAACACCGTTTAAAGGGTTTCTTGAAAACTGATTATATTGTAGCCTTCTGCACCTTGTAAGAGACAGCTTGAATATTGATTTACCAAACCTTCTGAAGTCAACTTTTTCACCTAGTTCACATTTAACTCTTTGTAACACAGACAAGCCACATCACCAATTCCTGGAATGCATTGAGTTCCTGATGCCTGACATCCCAGAAAACATTTGGGCACTCATACATTCAAATGTCACTTTCACGAAATCCATCAGCAGTATTAATTGGAATTGTACCGTGTCCCAATTTGGACTGTGTCATCGCAAGAGTTAGATTTGTGAGGTTATTTTGTATATGGTTTAAAACATTCCAGGATTTTAAGTTGTATGAATTGTGTTCTAATCGCTTCATCACTTGTACTTCATTAGATGGGAGAAAATGGCATAATGATAATGGTTCCGAGGCCCAGGACAATTTTGTGGGGCCATGTATTTCAGATCCTGCCGCTGCAGGTGGTGGAATTTAAATTCAATTCATGAAATCTGGAATTGAAATCATAAACTCAATAATGGTGACCATGATAACTATCACTGATTGTCAAAAAGACTCGTCGGGTTTCTTAATGTCCTATAGGTCAGAAATCTGCAGTCCATATCCCATTTGCCTTACGTGTGACTCCAGACCGACAGCAATGTGATCGACTCCTAACTGTCCTCTAGAATGGCTCAGCGAGGCACTTAGTTCAAGGCAGGGCAGTACGTGGACTTGTGAACAATGCCTGTGTCCCATGGCAGATTAAAGAAGGCAAGTTTGTGCCACAAAGTGCATTTTGAGGAATTACTCTGGGGCCATGTCGTGAATAATTATGTGGCAATTAGAAACTGATACCACTGCCCTGTGGGACCATATTACTCGAGAAACAGTTAAAGCCTGGATATTACTGAGACCAAGCTGGAATACATGGTGGGTTTGGGTGATGTTTGTATTTTTACTATTTCATTAGAATTACGGAATGATACAACAAAGCATGAAAACAGTTAAGCCATCTTAGAAAATTCATCCCTTACTGGAAAGCTTTCCACTTAAAGAATGTATTCTTATTTTTAGAAAGGCTATGTTTAAAATTACTTCCTCTAGCCTTTCAGGCTGTGCATTCCAGATCATCATAACTCAGTTTGAATAAAATTCTCTTTGTTTCACTTTCTTTTCTTCATCAATTCACTTAGACACTCTTCTGCTTTTGAAAACTATTCCCCTGTTCACTTTATCAAAGCCACGCATGATATTAAAGCCCCACTTAATGTTCTCTAACAAGAACACCCTAGCTCCTGGAATACATAGGAGCAGAATTAGGCTATTCAGCCCAACAAGTCTGTACTGTGACTTAGAGACAGTAAGGACTGCAGAGGTTGGAAGCTAGAGTCAACAAATCTGGAGCTGGTAACGCACAGCAGGTCAGACAGCATCCGAGGAGCAGGAAAGTCAACGTTTCAGGTCAAAACATTCTGAAGCTTTTCCAGCTCCACATTTATTGAATCTGTTCTGCCATGCAATGAGACCATAGCTGGTCAGATAATCCTCAGATCCACTTTCCTGCCCCTCTCCGTTGAATCCCTTACAGATTAAAAATCTGTCTGCCTCAGCCTTGAATATATTTAACAACCCAGCCTCAACAGCCCTCTGTGGTAATGAATTCCACAGATTCACTACCCTCTGAGAGAAGAAATTCCTTCTCATCTCTATTCTGAGATTAAGCCCTCTGGTCCTAGACTTTCCCACAAGGGAGCATGGGGTGACGTATAGTGAAATGTCTCAATGTAACTGAAGTCCCACATCCCTGAAACAAGTTTAGTAAATCACTCTGCATCCTGTCTTGGCATTAGCATAAGTCATTTTAGTTTGAATAGATCAAAGGCTCCAGGCAGCAATTCCTGGTGTCACAACTGCATTCAAATAATACCGACCGTAGCTGAGTAAAATACGATTCAGATGCAATCAAATCCAAAACCCTTACCAAAAAAAAGAAGTGGTGACGATGTGCTACAAAACATTAATAGTAACCACCATCTCCTTATCTCCTTCTAAATAATTCAAAATAGCTAATTCCTCCATTTGTTTCACACCAGACATGCAAATTACATTTCCATTTGCTCTGTCTCTTTCAACTAATCGGATAGTGCAGAAAAAAAATCAAGGAGGAGGTTTGAATAAAGTAATTCCTGGGTCAGTGAAAGAGTCAGTGCAATGATATGAACGTCCAGAAGCGTCAATTTGATTCAGATGTTTCAATGAATAACTGTAACATCACAAACGGCATCAATGGCAGAACATTTGCATTCTCCGGCCAACAGTGGGGTATCCAGAAATGCCTTCCCACCTCCCTCCCATCTGTGTCACCACCCCCATCCTGTCCCATGGCCTGAGGGGCAGAGGTACATACTGTGCTAATTATCTCAAGGGCTTTCAGGAGAGCCCTATGCTCAGACCACCCCTCCCTGCTCTGTGGCCAATCCAAACGAGGCCATCCCCATACAAGAAAGAGACAGAAGTGGTGATGAGTTGATCCTTCAGTGAAAATTGTGTGTGTGTTTTGTCTCTCTCGCTCACATTGTTAGTCCAATCAAAGACGAGTCATTTTTTATTTTTAATTATTCATTTAGAAGATGTGGGCGTTGCTGTCTAGGCCAGCACTTATTTTCCATCCTGAACAGCCCAGAGTCGAGAGAAGATTGCTGAGGGTCTGGAATCACATGTAGGCCAGAACAGGTGAGGAAGGTAGTTCCCTTCACTAAAGGGGCATTTGTGAGCAAAATGTTGCCCCAGCCCCCTCCCATACTTGATGACAATTTTAAGGTTATCGTAGAATAGAATCCCTACAGTGTGAAAGCAGACCCATTGAACCCACATCGACCCTCTGCAGAACATCCCAACCAGACCGTTCCCCCCTACCCTATCCCTTTAACCCCACATTTCCTACAGTCTAATCCACCTAGACTGCACATCCCTGGACACTATGGGCAATTTAGCATGGCCAATCCACCTAACCTGCACATCTTTGGACTGTGGGAAGAAACTGGAGCGCCCAGAGGAAGCCCACGCAGACACGGGAAGAATATGCAAACTCCACACAGACAGTCGCCCAAGAGTGGAAGCAAGCCTGAGTCCCTGGAGCTGTGAGGCAGCAGGGCTAACCACTGAGCCACTGTGCTGCCCAACATTAGTTTCTTTTTATATCAAGTTTTTTTTTGTTCAAATTGCCATCTGCCAGAA
Source organism: Ginglymostoma cirratum (assembly GCA_024137785.1). Taxonomy (NCBI): domain Eukaryota; kingdom Metazoa; phylum Chordata; class Chondrichthyes; order Orectolobiformes; family Ginglymostomatidae; genus Ginglymostoma; species Ginglymostoma cirratum. The sequence continues at coordinate 16,806,699 of JAHRHZ010000034.1, read as the reverse complement.
TGGCTCTCTGTATTAATAGCCTGGCAATAATATCACTTAGACCATCACCTCCCTAATGTTGTCATTGCACCAGAACTCAAAGTGTTAACTGTTTCTCTCTCGACAGATGCTACTAGACCTGTTGAGTTTCTGCAGCAGTTTCTCTGTCCTCATTATAGGCTGATACTCTTCTGCATTTGTTGCCGACTGGCCCATTAGTGTTTCTAGTGTCCACACTGGGGAACAGTTAAAACTTCTAACTGTGATTTAACAATCTCTAAACAGTTTACTCAACAACAATGTTAGCAACGAGAAAGTTAAGAATTTTTCTCTCCCCAGACATGAAGTAAATTGAAAAAAAAATCAAGAATAAAAATTGTTTATTGGGATTCAAAGTTTCAGACCCCTAATAATGATGTTAATTAAATCAATTTGTTTGGATGGTTTGAGAAAGTTTTATTCAGGAGCTAGGATGTTTTATTAATTTTAATCTCTATAACAAAGTAAATCAGATAAGAAAGAACAGCACGAATATGATGATGAGTCAAATTTGACATGAAAATACTTCACAGATGTAGAAAAAAATTGGTACAACTGATGTCACAGTAGCCATCTTTAAAGCTGTCAAAAATTATGGAATCTTGTTTATTGACATCATTTTGAGAAAGTCCCCTCCCCTCCCTCTAAATCTTTTAGGAATACTTCAGCCATCTCAGGAAAAACGAAAATCTTCATTCATCTCCATGAAGATGCCGTATGGGTAAAGGAAAACTGAACTTTATGTTGAAAACAGCATTTAAAACAGCAGGAATATTTTTCAGTACAATCTTAACAACAACAAAGATCCGGTAACAACCTCAATAAACTAGGAATGCACCAAGTTAACAAAACGAATATAGTACAAGGAGATCAAAAGTGATCATACAAATCCAGAAGACAACAATGCCGATCAATTGGTAATGCAAAACAAAAAAATCACCTGTACCAAATTCTTCCACCAGAACACTTCTCCCCAGTATGGGGAGAATTTCAGATCATGTATTCCATAGACACAGATCGATGAGAAACAAGTTACAATTGACAACCTTCTAACAGCTTTTGATCAATATTTCATCTCAAGGACAAATATAACACTGGTGAGATCACACTTCAACAGGAGATACAAGCTCCCAGGAGATGCAGATAACTTCATTAATTACCCCAATGTGCTACCTGAACTATGCCACTATGAAAACTTACAACAAGAGCTCATTTTCGATATTATCATTGTTGATCTCTCAGATAAACTTCTTCAATTAAAAGAGGAACTCTAGAATCAGCAGACTGAGTAAAACTGGCTACAGAGTCAAGAAAATTGTTCAAGAAGCATTACATAGCAAGATTTCCATTAATGCAAAACATTCTACAAAGATTGTTGGCTACTTAAAGGAGTAATCAGAGGAGACACCATTCTCATCTGAAAAAAAATTCCATACATGACAACATCACCACAAAGCATAAAGCAATCTAATGCTTCAATATCTTATTACAGACATGGTTCCAAACCCCTGCATCAGCAAAAACAAAATGTTCCATCCTTAAACCAATGTATTCATTGTAGGAAAAAGTGTGCTACAATTTAAAGAACACGCCAAGTATCAAGATAAAACATTCCCAAGCCAACATTCATGCCTTGGAACAGAACTTTGGAAAAAGATCAGTACGCAGTGGAACAAGTTTCTTTATGTGGGAACAGCTAGCCTATGTATGAACAATATCGCTCTTTTTCTCAAAGAATTAAAACCATCACCTCATCCAAATGCAACCGATGGACTTTTACCTGAAGTGTTTCTATCCCTTGTTCCAGACTTCCCTGACCCACCTATCAATGCAGATGAATCAAGTGAATGACTTGGAGAAGAGTGGAAGATAAAGAAAAACAAATGTACAGCAATTGTTGTAAAATGTAATCATCTAGCTAACTCATTTGGGAATGTATATAAATGTTAATCAGTGTTCATGTTGAAGAAGGAAAACTTGTGGAGGAGTGTCGTTTAAGCCCTTTAGGACCTTAGATCAAATTTGTGATGATGTCACAGAGTTGCTGCTCACTGGGCATAAATAACACAGTATGGGTGGAGTTAAGAAAAGAACCAAAAGAGAAGCCTGTGGAGTAGAGCAATTAGCATTTGGTCGTAGAATTTGTAGAAAAGTCTTCCGACAAAGTAACAGTAAGGTTCGAGCGTAGTATATTTAGTATGAATGTTTAATAAACAGTATCATAAAGCAGTCCAAGCCTGAAGACAGTTCTTGACCCTACCTTTCCCCAGTGTCGCATGGATGTGAGCGTGAAACCACACAACAAAAGAAGTGAGGCTAGTCAATCTACCCTTACTCCAAATATGGGCATGTAAAGGGATTCTTCCTAAACAAACCTCAATTTTGAGCCTAGCAGGAGGAGTTCAGGGGTAGGGGGACAGCCACCCTGCTAGGCATGAACTAGGGGAAGCCTCCCTCAAAGGCCCCCTTTGTACATTCTGACAGAGTCAGTTCCTCCATGGATACTCCCTCCCCCCCCAGCCTCTCTATGAGGCCCTCACCCACTCTCCCCATTCAGTTAGGCCCCTCCTTCCCTGTATGACAGCTACTGCACTTGGCTTGTCCTGGACTCCAGAACATAGAACCTGCCACAGACTGTAGTCCCAGCCCTAGCCATTGCTGCGGCTAGTGCTGCTGAGAGGAAAGTAGCCCATAGTCCCTGAGGACCATAGAGTTGCTCTCTCTCATCGAAGAGAGAAAGCGACGACTGATGGTGGTTTAACCTGAGAGTCGCCATGCCTTAGGTTAGCAGTGAGGTTGAGAAAGAAAGCCTTTCATGGCAATGAGAGTCAGTTAGCTTGGACGGCAAGTTTGCAATGCAGAGTGACAAGAACAGCACAGGTTAAATTCCTGTCCCCATGCTTCTGAGAGGATAGAGCTGCTGGCCAATCTGATTAGCCTCTATTAAAATATTCCAAAATGCTCCATGAAGGCTCTTGACACCGAACCACAACAGGAGATGTTCGATCAGTCCACCAATGGTTTGGTCAAGCAAGACACTGAGGTAGAAAACTAGTGTGGTGTGGAGAGGGAATTGCAGGGTTTGGTGCTGAGGCTGCTGAAGACAGAGCCACTGATGGTGAAGTGATTAAAACTGGGGAAGGCACAGACAGAATTAGAACAAAGCAGATTTCTTGTGGAGCCAGCAGATGTCACGGAGAAACTGAGTGCAGAGATCATAAAGAGATTGGGAGAACTTTAACATTGAGATGTTCCTAGACAAGGATCCAGCTTATGTCGGTGAGTACAGGGTTGATGGATGAACAGAACTTGGTGCGAGTAGGGGTACACAATTCAGCCTGGATTGAATCACTGGAATTGAACAGCCACTTCAACTTAGAAAATGTGATTGTAAGTGAACAGTGTGGGGAGGTGATACTGGAATTCAGTATCTCACAGCTTCCAAACAGTTTGTTCAAGCTGAGTAACCGTGAATACTCGGCTAGAAATATTATAGATACCCTTGTGATTATTATAAAACAAGACCGTACAGTCAATAATTATGACCCCACATTACCCACTGGGGGTGATTATAATGAATATTTTAAACAACCTGCCCTCCAGTAACTTTCAGGCGAGAGAATTAAGTTGAAGATGCTAAGTTGCATTAATTGCAGCTATCGTAAGGTATAGATCAATTTCATAGTCAGCAAAGACGTACTTCCCGTAATATCTAGCAATGCTTTTCAAGAACAGCAAAAAAAAAACAGCTCTGAAGATTTTTTGGCCAAAATTGGCATTAGTTCAGAGTCAGCAAAGGATTCTGTAAGGTTCTTTGCTATGTTTGAGCTGTGACTGTTCATTAACTTCACGTTGTAACAAATTGAATTCTTTTCTTACATGGATTTGGAAAAACGCAGTGTCAAGACCCAAAATCAAACAAACCACACACAAATCAGAGATAACAAGGTGTAGAGCTGGATGAACACAGCAGGCCAGGCAGCATCAGAGGAGCAGGAAAGCTGACGTTTCGGGCCTAGACCTTTCTGAAGAAGGGTCGAGGCCTGAAACATCAGCTTTCCTGCTCCTCTGATGCTGCTTGGCCTGCTGTATTCATCCAGCTCTACACCTTGTTATCTCAGATTCTCCAGCATCTGCAGTTCCTACTTTCTCACAGACAAATCAGGTTTTGTTCTTTGGGCACAATGGATGTGATTAATGTGGATCGTTATCTAATAAGGGCAACGGCACAAGATATATTGTTCATACAGCGGGTCAGCACAGATTTTAACAGCTGAATGGCCTGTTTATGAGCTGTAACCATTGTATGATGTCAACTGGGGACAAAAATGAGACAGCTCCCAGGCCCTGATTTGTAGTGAGTCACAGCAGATGCTGTTTGGTGATGGTGGAAGTGTGCACTGCACCACCATTGCATAGAGACTAAACAGACCGATCATAATATCATGATGCTAATACAACTCAGACAGGATGTTAGCTTCACACAGCCAGAGACACATTCATCAAAAAGATAGGACCACTCCTTTTCCTGCCCAATCTACTCAAACAGTCAACTGTTTATTGGTTCTTACTGGTTTCCTTTTGGCTACAGCTTTGCTTATACAATTATTTACTGCTCTCTCTTGTTTCAAGCTGAAAAGATCAATAGGGAATAGTGCGGTGTTCAAGGAATGTTTGATAATTTTACACCCTGCTTCCTGTAAGGACCATTCCCCCAGTTTTTCCATTTCCATCACATCTGTTCTAACAATGTCACCTTCCACAGGGAGGCCTTAAAAATGTCCACCTTTTTACTCAACCAAGGATTTCCCATCACTGTTGTCGACAGGGCCTTGAGCCATGTTTGACCCATCTCACGCAATTCAGCCCTCACTAACCCTCCTAACCCTCCCACAGCAGTGATAGGGGTCCCCGGTCCACTCTTACCACCCCACCAGCCTCCACACTCCAAAGGATTGAAAGCCGACATTTCCATCATCTCTAACAGGATGCCATCAGCAGACACATATTCCTCTCCCCTCCCTCATCTGCAGGGACTGTTCCCTCCGGGATACTCTGGTTCACTCCTCTTCCATCCCCACACACTAACCCCCTCCATGCAAATGCAGAAGCTATGAGACCTGCCTGTTTACCTCCTTCCTTCTCACTACCCAAGGTCCCAGGTGAAGCAGCGATCTCCCTTTACTTCATTCAATCTAGTCACTGCTCAAAATGTGGTCTCCTCTACACTGCAGAGACAAAATGGTGACCTACGTTCTGACTGTAAAAATGACCCCAAGCTTCCAGTTGCCTGCCACATCAATACACCACTGTGTTTCCTGGCCAACATTTTTGTCACAGGCCTCCTGCAGTGTTCCAGCAAGACTCAGTGCAAGCTGGAAGAACACACCACATTTTCCACCTGGGAACCCTGCAGCATCTGGGACACAACATTGAGTTTAATGATTTCAGAGCCTGATTCCATTCTTCCATGTTTCTTATCCAACCCACACCCGGTCCTGTTATGACGTGGGTAGTTTTTAGCTCAGTCACCCATTCTCACATACTCCTTAGGCCCAGTATTACATTGTATAGCCTGCATTCAGTACAACTGACCCATTCTCTCCCACTCTTAGCTCTTATTATCACTTATTCAGTTTATCTTCTGTCCTGGCATGATGTCCACAATCTCCTTAGTCACCTACTCTTTCATATATCTCTCTCTCCCTCGGTTCCATATCCACCAATCCACTCACCTCATCCCCGCTCTCGCCCCCAATGTCAGCTTCATCGTAAATACCACTTTTCCGCACTGCTAACAGTTCTGAAGAAGGATCTCTGGACCCGAAACATTAACTTTGCTTTCTTCCCACAGATGCTGCCAGACCTGCTGAGCTTCTCCAGCAATTTCTATTTTTGTTTCAGATCTCCTGCATCTGCATTTCGTTGTTTGATTTATTTGATCATTTCAAGGTTTCTATAAAAACCATTGATCCCTGATGCAAATGCATGAGAACTCATTCCTCTTGGAATATTGCCTGACTGGAGAAATGAACGGAGGTCACACAGAGCAAGACAAGTTGCTGAAGGATAGGGGAGGAGGGAGACTGAGCAGAAAATCATATTTGCCCAAGGTGTTGAGGAGCAGCTCTCTACCGCCATCTTAATGAGAATAATTGTGTGTGACATCAGTGCTTTAGAAGGGGCATCCTTATTCAGTATGTGCTGTAACCAAACTGCAACCTCAGTGCGGGCAAAAGAAATGGGCTGTCAATGATTGTGAGGGATTTGTGGTTCATTAGAAAGTCCACACCCATGATTGGATGTTCGTGTGGGAGAGGTGATGGCCTACTGTAATGATCACTGGCCTGTTAATCCAGAGACCCAGGTAATGTTCTGGGCACCCAAGTTCAAATTCTGCCATGGTTGCTGGTGGGATTTGAAGTAAATAAAGAAATCTGGAATTAAGGGTCTAATAATAGCTGGCCATGAATCCATTGTTGATTGTTCGTTCACTAATGCCCCTTAGGGAAGGAAACTGCCATCCTTACCTGGTCTGGCCTACATGTGACTCCAGACCCACAGCAATGTGATTGGGCAATAAATGCTGCCTAGCCAGTGACACCCCTCATCCGGTGAATGAATTTTTTTAAAAAATAACTAATTTAGTTTGCAGCCACTTGTGTCCAATACGTATACTATCAGAAAATCGTAGGGGGAGAATTCCTAAATATTCTTCAGATCGCTCATGCTAGTTTCCATGGAATTTTGACAAATACTTTTGGGAACCATCACAAGTGGCTATATTTATCATCTGGGTCTTCAACTAATCTTCCTCTGAGGTTATCGGCATTGTTCAGGAGAACCTTGACAGATATTCTAGTGCAGTGAGATGTAGCCATCGCTAACAAATAAAAACTTAATTCCACCATATCCCTGGACATCAAAAGGAAGATGCAACTTTCAACCCTACCTTCAGGAATTTGTTCAGCTTTGACCCAGCCTTGTATATGAGTGTGCTAATTAAGCACATATCAAATGAGTGCTGTTGGCTGATGACCAGTCATTCAACTGTGCTTTTTTCATCTGATCTGTATTGAGAACTATTACTCATTCATGCACAGATAAAATGCAACATTCTATAGATGGTGTAACAAATAAACAAAGAACAAGGGACAGAGAACAATACAGCACAGGAACAGGTCCTTCGGCCCTCCGAGCCTGTGCCAACACAAATAGGTGGCAAGTTCCATCACTTGCTGGCACCTTCGATATTCCAATTTCTAGGCACCAGATTTAGAAGACATGCAACCAGCACTTCACTGTCTGGACCCCAGAAAATCCAACCCACTGAACAGTTCTGAGAACTTGATAACAAAACATGAACCCACCTTCAGGGAATTGAATTCTTGGTTTCCATGCAAATAGGCTCCGCAGTCCACCCTTCTATAACCTTCGAGCAGGCCCAGAAGATTCTGCCCAGTGACTGGAAAACAGTGAGTTTGGTTAAATTGAGACAACGTTGTACTGTCATCATTCACCCATTGCCCTACAAATATTGCATTAACTTACCAGTGTACTAAACCACCAGTGTGTCACATACTTTGTACCTAAATATCAGTGCATCAAATTATCTCCATGCCAAATCTTCATTGTGTCAGATTATCACTGGATGAAAAATCACTGTTCTAAAGCACCAGCATTATTGTATCAAACTGTCTTTGTGCCAGTTCCTTCCCTAACGGCATTGTGAGTCTACCTACAGCGTATGGACTGCAGCAGTTCAAGAAGGCAGCTCACCACCACCTTCTCAAGGTCATTTCAAATCAGCAATGAATGGGCAGCAATGCTCACATCCCACAAGTGAATGAAAACAAAAGCTATTATACCAGTGGAGATGTTTATCATATGTATGTTGCAGGGGAGATGATGATGTAATGGTAATGTTGCTGGGATAGTAACCAGGACACCAGGTGACGGCTCAGGACCATGGCTTCAAATCCTAGCCTGGCAGAATTCAATGCAAAAAAAATTTGAATGGAAAGTTAGTCTAACCCCATGAAATATTTGTTGCTTAAAAATCTATCTGGTTCACTAATGTCCTTTAGAGAAGGAAACCTGCTGTCATTGGCTGGGCAGCTGGTTTGTGATGCAGAGACATGCAACAGCATGGATTCAATTCCTGCACCAGGTTACCCCTGAAGGACTCTCCTCAATGTCTCCCATTGCCTGAGGCATGGTGACCTTCAGGTTAAATCACCATCAGTATGTCTTTCTCTAAAGACATGACTTTAACTTTTATCTTTACATGTGACTCCATACCCCACAACAATGTGATTAACTCTAAACTGCCCTCTGGAACAATTAATGCTGGACAATAAATGCTGTCTTACACAATGATGCCCACATCCCATGAATGAATAAAACAAACAAGTTTCAAAATGCTAGTAACAGATGGAGTTTAATTTAGATAAATGCAAGCTGTTACATTTTGGTAAGACAAACCACAGCAGGACTTACACTGTTAACGATAGGGCCCTGGGGAGTGACGTTGGACAGACCTAGGGGTGTGGGTACATAGTTCCTTGAAAGTGGCATTGCAGGTAGACAGGGTGGTAAAGAAGACATTTGGCATTCATTAGTCAGAACACTGAGTATCAGAGTTGGGAATTCATGCTGTGACTGTACAAGACATTGGTGAGACCACTTATAGAATACTGAGTACAATTCCGGTCACCTGCTATAGGAAAGATTTTGTTAAACTAGAAAAAGTACAGAAAAAATTTTTTAAATTTACAAGGATGTTGCCTTTGAGTTATAAGGAGGGACTGGATAGGTTGGAACATTTTTCCCTGGGGAGTGTCAGAGGCTGAGGTTGACCTTATAGTGGTTTATAAAATCATGAGGAGCATACGTAGAGTGAATAGCCAAGGTCTTTTTTTCAAGGGTAGGGGAGTCCAAAACTAGAGGCATAGGTTTAAGGTGAGAAGGGAAAGATTTAAAAGGGACCTGAGGGGCAACTTTTTCACACATTGTGGAATGAACTGCCAGAGGGAGTGATAGAGATTGATACAATTACAACATTTAAAAGAGATTTGGATAAGTAAGTGAAAAGGAAAGGTTTAGAGAGAAATGGGTCATATGCAGGCAAATGGGACTAGTTCAGTTTAAGACTCCTGGTCTGCATGGACGAATTGGACCGAAGGGTCTGTTTACGCACTGTATAACTCTCATGACCGACGTGCCCTGTAGAATAGATCATTGCAACAAACTGTGGCTACACCAGACTGTTTCCTGTTGACATATTACCATATACAAAATAAATGAATAGCCCTCTTGCAATGTTCTTCCAACAATATAAAATGCAGTAAACTTCAAAACATTGTGATGTCACCTCCAAATCACACCATACTAAGAATCATTGCAAAGATGCATTAGCTATCACATGAATGTCAAACCACTATTGTAACATAACACTATAATACAAAATGTCTCTACAGAGCTATCAGAGTATGCGATATAGGTGGCAATACAGTTCCTCAAACCAACAGTCTCAAATTCTGGCTGATATTTTAGCTCAATCTCACTTCCCTGTCCTCTATATTCTCATCCTTTTCAGTTCCGAAAACCTATCTACCTCTATTGTGAATGTATTCAATGACTGAGTATCCATAATTGGAGAATTCCAAAGATTCACAAGCCCCTGAGTAAAGAAATTGCTCCTCATCTCCACCCTAAATGTCTGACCCGTTATTTTAAGACATGGACCATTAGTTCTAGTCTTTGCAGCCAGGAGAAGCAACTTCTCACATCTAGCCTTCCAAAGCCTTATTGTATCATCATACCACTGTACCCATTCGCGAATGCTTTATGGCCTTCTCCTAAAACATAATCACCATCCATGCTCTACACAAGAAACAAGTAGTGATCTATAAGTGCTTTCCTTTGTGTAATTGTATTTTTTTCATTTGAAAAGCATTCCCTGAAGTGACTACCCCCATCTAGTCCATTCCAGTGACATGTCACTAGAGACTGCAATTCGAAATCATGGTACACTTTTAATTAGAACATCTTGCACTCCAGTCAGTTCACCTATACCTGAAGAAAATACCCAGAATGCATTAATATCTACTGAAAGACCGATATTTAAGAATACATTCATGCACAAGAAAGCTTTAATTGAACTCAATGGTGGAGTGTGCAATCAAACCTTATAAAAACTGAATTGGAACTGTCTCAAATACAATTCCTTGTACATAATGAGTTGTTCAAATTGAAATAATTTGATGCTGGAATTTCATTGTCACTGAGGCAGGAAAAGAATCTTTGATGGAGGAACTTGTGTTGTATTTGTATATTGTACAAAGTATTGCTAATACCTGTGCTCTTTGGTGTCCTTCTGAAGTATAACCATAAACAGAAGAATCTGTTAGCGCAATGTTCTTAGAATAAAATGAAGTGCAGGTGTCATACTTGTAACATAGCTTTTGTTAGACTGTTCACTGTTTGAAATTATTATTGTTGGAAAAAATGTACAGACAATGGTGTAATGAGTTTGTTTATAAACGGAAACACTATTTTCATTTGCTGTAGTATCCATTTATTTTTGTGAGCTGTGTTTTATTGCCTTCACATTTGTGGCTCTTTGATTGTCAAGTCCATGATAACCTAATAAAGTGTTAAGTTCAATGTCATTTCTGTCTGTTGGCTATAAAAATCCTCACAGGAAATGAGCTAGGAAGGTTTCAAATTACTGTTTACTGAACACAAGCTCATAAGCACCACTGCTTCAGATTTGCCACCAATCAGCCCATCCCTTTCTCAGTCATGTTCACCAATTCTACAAGCCTCTAGGATCTCAACACTCCTCTCATTCTGGTCACTTGTGTATCCCCAGTTTTCATCCTTCCAGCATTGTGACCAAACATGCAGCTCTATCAATGTTTATTTGTGGAATTTTCTCCTAAAATTCTCTCCTTCTTCCTCTTTTAAGACATTCCTTGAACCATGCCCTCTTTGAGCAAATTTGAAATTACATGGCCTCCTATCACCTTTTATGGTACACTGTCAAATTACATATAAACATGAGAAATAGGAGTTAGAGTTTGGCTCTTCATTAAGATAAGGGCTGAACTGTGCATTAACTCCACCCTCCCACATTATCTGCCTTAATTTCCTTATTACGCAAAACTCTATAGACTCTTGCCTTAAATATATTCAACAGCTGTACATTCTCAGTTATCTGCACAGAGATTTCCAAAGATTCACAACCATTTAATTGGAGGATATTCACCGTATCTCAATCCTAAATGGTTGACTGTTACTTCTAAGACTGTGGCATGTGTTCTAAATACACCAGGCGGGGAACTGCTTTGCCACAATTAACCACCAAGCCCCTTAAGAACTTTATATATTTAAATTAGATCACCCTTCATTCTTTGAAATTCCAGGTAATATAGGTTCAGACTTCTCAAATTGTCCTCAAGAGATAATTCTTTCATTTCAGTAATCAGCCTAATGAACCTCTTGGCCTCCCTCTGCTGCACAGAGCACTCCAGTTCTATCCCCACCGATGTCCTTAACAAAACTCAACTTCACTTGAGGCCTGAATTTTCACTGTCAAGTCAGGAGCACAGTCAAGAAAATTCTCACCATGCCAACCTCTACCCCTCTAACTACTGCCCTTTGACCCTATATTTCCCAGTGCAGACCTTGAGATGGCAGCCAGTGACTCCCTACTTACTTTTCCTGGGTGAGCATGGAGTCTGGCATTGGAATCGGCAGCTGCTACATCGGCGGAAGTGATTTTGGCAAGGTAGGCCCAGCAGCAAAAGATGGCGCCTGAGGATCAGTGACTTCATCGTTGTCTGGGCTTGGCACTGGTGGCGGCAAAGCCGTGGCAGGAGAGCATCACAGTGCCATCGATGAGTTGGGCCCAGCCATGAGAGATGCAACTCTGAGATTCGTTGGTCCAGCACAGAAGGCAGCAAGATGGTGGTGGAAGAGAATCGGCCCAGCAACAAAATATGTCACCTGAAGACTGGTGACTTCATCCTTGGTTGAATACGGTGTAGATGGCAGCGAGGCGGTTGTGCAGACATCATTGGTGATCTGGCTCAGGACTGATTGACTGTCTTTAAGCTTTATCTTTCTATTTATCTCTTATCCTTAAGACTATTCAAAATGGCGCTGGATTATGGCGACAGTAGAAAAGCTTTTCCTTTTATTTTATTGTTTTTCTTGCCGTAACACATCTATGACAATAAAACCACTGATTCATACTGGCGTGTCTAGTATCTTCCCTGGACATAAATTAGGATCCTGTTTGGATGAAATGGAATAAAGTTCCATTTGTCTATTGATGATTTCACTAACAAAAAAAACTCATTGATTTAAAACAAAATTAAATTTAAACTCCTTCATTAACTTAATTCTTCATGAAAACAAGAATGTGTCCTCCTAGGACGGAATGTAACCAGGCTGTGAGCAATGTGGGCTATGGTCAGATGAGTGTAGGATAGCGCAAGATCGTCGTCTCGATGTTGAGATCATCTCACTGCAACTTTGCCCGTTTGTTCAAAGGGTATGGTGGGATTCTCTCCAGGGAGCAGTGGGATTCTCGCCAGGGAGAGCTGAGTTCTCAATTGACGTGCATTATTGCTTGTCAAGTGCCTTGTGAGCAGTCCGACTTTTACCAAACCTGCCACACAAAGTAGCCATCATGAAAAATCAACACAGAAACCAAACCAGATTCTTCTTTCTTTTCTGAAGAAAGTTCTCAACCCGAAACGTCAGCTTTCCTGCTCCTCTGATGCTACTTGGCCTGCTGTGTTCATCTAGCTCTAAACCTTGTTATCTCAAGTTCTTCATGAGTTTACATGATCCAAAAGACCTCCATGTTGGACACTGGGCACCAGCATCTCAGGCATGTTCTATGGGCATCAACCACACACATCATACATCGACAGACATCGGCATCCAACATGTGCCAACCTCAGGGAACCCTCATAGCACATCTCCGTCCCACCTGCAGAATGCTTCTGCTTTCCAATGATGAGGGCAACACCAGCAACAGTACTGTGGCAAGGACATTGTGCCTGCAGGAACACCCACTGAGTCCATGGATTGGACCAGGCTGCATCTCTGGGCTTGATGCCCATTGTCGTAGCACTCACCAACCTTCTGCCTGGAGACATGCAGCATTCCTATCTCACCTTGTCTTGCCACTTTGCCTGTTGCCTCCTCAGCTAGAGACCTGTGTCATATTACTATTGTCTTGCTGTGCCATTTGGCCAGACACAAATCCAGGAAGCTTGCCACCATTTTCCGTAGACCTCAGTACAATCATAGCCTTCACTCAGGGGATGCCAGCACAGTAAGTCAAGGGTAGCCTTGGTGCCAGCCCAGGCCCTCTTCGGAGTTGTAGAGTTAGGATCCTTTGCTTGTGAGGCATGAAGAACCGAATGAAGTCTTTCTGTTTTATAATAGGTTGTTTTGCTTCTGTGATGAGAGAGAGGCAGGTATTATAGAAAATGAAAACACATGGCACAGTTGTTCATGTTGGTGCAGGTGGGAAAGTCTCATGAATGAGTGTAGTCGAGTTGAAAAAGACACACCAGGTTAGTTCTAATGGCATTTGGATGTGGGGTGGTGAGTGTGGAAGATGTTGCATGCATTAGTGAGAATGGCAGAGCAAGACCTTGGTGACAGGAGGGGAATACTCCATGCAAGTTGGCAAGGTGGAAACAAATTAATTCAGAATGTTTAAGTAGCTTTACATTTGGCATCCCATATGGAGAGCATTGTCACTGATTAGCATTGACTGATTCAAACCTTTTTTCGGAGATTTGTGCACATTATCATTGTGCCAATGACTGGGTTATGGAGTCCCACCACCTTTCCCTGCCATTGGACACCATCCAAAACCCCTGGCCCAACTCAACTCTGAACTAACCTGATCTCAACACGCCCTCTGACCTGACGTGTCTTGACACCTCTCCCACCCCAAAGTACTGAAAGCATTCATCCACTTACCTGGCACTGTGCCAACTTGGCACCATACCCACCTCACCCACTTGGCAGTCTACACCCAAAACCCATTCACTGATCTTACACTCTTGACCTTTCGCAGTAGCTAGTGGAGGAAGCAATGGCAGAGTGGTAATCAAATTAGATTTACACAAAACCCCAGGTTAACATTCTGGTTTCAAAGGCAGATTGTGAAATTTTAATCCAAATCAGTTTTCCAAACCTGACTGAAATTTCCAGGCCATTCAATCTCAGAACAGAATTGAGGAACTAAATAACCAACCCTTGTTTCTATTTTCCTAATACAGCCTCTAGGGGCTAAGGTATTTCTTTCTCCATTCATATGCCAAGTTGTATTGGCATATAATATTGGGGTTGATGTTTGGAGTATCAAAGTTTTGCCAGTTTTAGTTTGTCCAGTGAGAGGAGCTGAGATCCTGCACCTCGACTGCATTTACAAAGAACAGGCTTTCGTAACTGTTGTGACAGGAGGATATCTGCAGCCTTAAAGTCACAACTTTATTTTAAAAGATTATAAAAGAACCATTTCTGAAGAAGGGTCCCGACCTGAAACGTCAGCATTCCTGCTCCTCTGATGCTGCCTGGCCTGCTGTGTTCCTCCAGCTCCACACTGTGTTATCTGTTAAGGAACCATATGTTTGTTCTTACTTGGCAAAATGCTTCTGGAACCACAGCCAATACTTTGGGATCCTGAAATCGAAATGGAACTTTGTGTCTCTTTTTGTCAGGCCAAGGTATTCTATGCCACAGTCTGGGTGGTTCTGGTATAAAGGGCACAGTTAAAAGTATTCCATCTCATTTTAGGATATTTGTATCGCTCAAAGATAATTCCAATTCCTCCCTTTCTTCGTTTTTCCATGTCATTCTTCCTTTTCCCTTTTTGGTCCTGATTTCTTGTCCTGTCCATTTCTCAATGTTCTAGTGTATCCTGTGCAACTTTTGACTCAATTCATCCTTGACCTTGTTCTTTCACTTTTGCCTTAACTCTCCCCATGGGCTTTCATAGCTTCAACCATTTGTCCCTGTGGTAATCCACTTAATGTTTAAACCCCAGGCTGCTTTATGTATGAATTTCCCTGATCAGAACATTAACGGTGATACACGTTGAAATAAGCAGCAACAAAGAAGGTGGTTGGAACACAAATGCCAAGACAATAGCCACCTTGTGTGAAAATGCAGTATGCCACTGCCTTGTATTTCTGACACGCTTACTGTTTGTTGGTACACGGCACTTAGGGAAAATGCATTGTTATGACAGCAACGAGGAGTCTCCTGGTGAAACATGAACATACTTTTGAACTACGCTTTTGCAAAGTCACGTGTGGTTGCTGAATTAAGATCAAAGAATAAAAACTAAGAACAGCACAGCACAGCACAGGAATAAGCCTTAAATAAAAAAATGAAAGAACTGCGGATGCTGTAAATCAGGAAACAAAACAGAAATTGCTGGAAATGCTCAGCAGCATCTGTGAAAGAAAAAACAGAGTTAACGTTTCGGGTCCGGTGACCCTTCCTCAGAAGGGTCTGAGGTTCTGAGGAAGGTTCACCGGACCCAAAACATTAACTCTGTTTTCTCCTTCGCAGATGTTACCAGACCTGCTGAGCTTTTTCAGCAATTTCTATTTTGTTACAGGAATAAGCCTCTTGGCCTACCAAGCCTGTGCCAATATGACACCTTTTATAAACTAAAAACCTTTTGCCTCCACAAGGTCTCCCCGTGTACCCTGCTTATTCTTGTATCTGTCAAATTGCCTCTTAAATGTTGTTCTTGTATCTGCTTCTACCACCTGCTCTGGGAGTGCATTCCAGGCACTTACCACCCTCTGCCTCTCACATCTCCTTTAAAATTTCCCCCTTTTACCTTAAACCTATGTTCCCCAGTAATTTTCCCTTCCCTGGGAAAAAGACTTCAACTATCCATTCTATCCATGCCTCTCATAATTCTGTAAATTTCTATCAGGTCAACACTCAGCCTCCTATATTCAACTGAAAACAAACCAAGTTTGTCCAATCTCTCCTCATAGCTAACACCCCGCGCAGCAGGCACCGTCCTGGTGAAACCTTTCTGTGCCACTCCAATGCCTCCACATTCTTTTGGTACTGTAGCAATCAGAACTGTACACTATATTCCAAATGTGGCTTAACTAAAGCTCAATACAGCTGCAACATGACTTGTCAATTTTTATACCCGATGCCTGACCAATGATGGCAAGTATGCCATATGCGTTCTTGACCAGTTCATCCAATTGTGTTGCCATTTTCAGGAATCTGTGGACCAATACACCTAGATCCCTCTGCACGTTAATGTTACAAATGGGTCTGCCATTTACTGTTTACTTCCTTCCTGCATTAAGTTCCTAGTTCTTGTGACATGCCCATTATGTTAATGTTGCTTCCAAGAAAACATTCCAAAATATTAAAAATGTGATCTGATTATAACCCTGTTCAGGTTCCAGTGTTCACATTGGAGATAGGATTTACATCAAGTCATAAGTTTGCATGGTCTCCCTGTATCTGCTTGGATTTCTGTTGCATGCGGTTTCCTCCCACAGGGCAAAGATGTGCAGGTTAGGTGGATTAGCCATGGGAAATGCGGGGTTATGGTGATAAGGTCGGGGCCTAGGTCTGGGTCGGATGCTCTTCAGGGGATCAATGCAGACACGGTGTGCAAATGGCCTCTTTCCACACTTCAGGGATTCTATGATTCTAATAACAACTGGGCACCCATTCTTAACTTAAAAAGCTTTTTATTTCTTGAAGATTTTCCAAAGTAACAGGAACCATTAGTTTTGTTGCTAAAAAAGATTTAACAGAAAGGGAATAACAGACAAGTTCTTCGTATAAAGTAATGCTTCTTAAAAGGTTAATGTTGGATACTGAATTAAGCTCAACCTAATCACATGATATCATACAATCTTGGCTGGGGAACTCATGATCTGGAAATCTTAGTCATAATGTCTAACCAGCTAATTTAACATGTTTTTAAATGCTACATACAATAAACAACATCTTGTTAATGGTAGGAGCCACTTCTTGTTAAGACTCATTCGAGATTGTTCCTCTACCACCATAAACTAAACAAGTCTTCAGACCCAGTCAAGGATATAGGAATGATGGAAAATAATATATATATCTACATATCTACATCTATCTATAAATACCACAATGTGTTATTGCAACTTTGTGTTATCAATGGTTCCCTTAGATTGGAATCCAGCTCATGTGGTTCCAATTTTCAGAAAGGGACAGATCAGATCCAGGAAATTGTAGGTCTGCCAGCCTGGTGTCCACCATTGGGAAGGTGTTTGGAGTGTCTGGAGAGATACTTCTAATGTTCAATGAGGAAGAAGCCCTAGCTTCCAGATCGAGGCGTTTGAAGAAGTCAGTAGGTTAAGGGATGGGAGTTATTTGGTTGATATTGGCTACTTGATCTTTCCAAAAAGTCTTTGATAAAATGCTTCATACTAAGTTACTTCACAAGATACAGCCTGAAGGTGTCAGTGGGAATTTGATCACCAAATGGCTGCAAATCCCACAACCAAAACATCAACATCAAGCAGGTTATTTTGGTACACCCAAGAACCAGCATTCGATCAGCTAATGTACATTGTTTTAATAATGACCTAATGGTCTGGAGGCTGCAATAAACAAATTTGACAATGGCTTATGCAAGGGGACAGTAAAGGAGTCCAATCTAATACTAAAAGTTTTAACAGTACTCAAGGAATAGGCCAAACAATGGCAAATTGCATTACACTTCGATAAATGCCATGGGGATTTTTGTAAACAGGATCAATGCAGAACACAGAATCATTAACACAGAATGGACATGAAAGCAGGCACAAATGAAAAAGATTTCGATGTTGAAGTGCATGCATCACTGTCAATTCATGACAAATGTAGAAAAAGATTTGGCTCATGCAAACAGTGCAATTGCATTTGAGACATTGGGGTGCAGGTTCTTACTTAAAAAGTGGAGTCCGAGGTAGATAGGGTAGCGAAGAAGGTGTTTGGAATGCTTGCCTTTATTGGTCCGTGCATTGAGTATAGGAGTTTGGGATGTCATGTTGTGGCTGTACAGGACATTTGTTAGGCTACTTTTGGAATAGTGCATTCAATTCCGGTCTCCCTGATGTAGGAAGGATGTTGTTAAATTGAAAGGGTGCAGAAAAGATTCATAAGGATGTTGCTAGGGTTGGAGGGTTTGAGCTATAGGCAGAGGCTGAATAGACTGGGGCTATTTTCCCTGGAGTGTCGGAAGCTGAGGGGTGACCTGATAAAGGTCTGTATCCATCTTGAGGAGATAATCTGCCAAAGTTATTCGCTTCATTATCATTGAATAAATGTGGCTCAGCAAGTGAAGTTACTGGTTATTTTAATTATCCTCAAGTGCGAAACTGTCATGTTGATCCAAATGGTCATTAACTATGGATTGTTTTGCATGTTATGTTGGTTCTCTAACTTGAGGGAACAAAATAGAGAGTACTGTATCTTATAAGAGACCGTGGATCCTACCACTGCTTGCCATTTTTTACTTGGCAAAGTCTTCACTGCTGTTGCCACCATATAATGTTGGATCGGAAGTGGAGGTGCGAGTGTTTGACTGGGGTGGACAAGGTCAGAAATCACACGACAACAGGTTATAGTCCAACAGGTTTATTTGGAGACACAGGCTTTTGGAGTCTAGCTCCTTCTTCAGGTGTCAGTGGGAGAGGTGGTATCAGTCACAAAATTTATAAGCAAAAGACCAAAGGGTCATAGAACTGATGCGAGAGCGTTGAACAAACCTAGGATTTGTCTAAGCTCAACACCTCCTCCTGATCCTTTATACCCAGATACACAACCAGGGTATTCTAGCACCATGTTACTGTGGTGGTTCAATGCAGTACTGAGTGACTGTTACAAAGCCTGAAACATTAGCTCTGAACATCTACAAAAATTTCCTGCTCTCCTGTCATACTGAGCTCCGTGGTAAACAGCAAAAGCTAAGATATTTTCAGCAGTTTCTGCCACTTCTCTGGAGCGTCCGATTGGAGGAGTGCCACAGAAATTGCAAGTATATAACTTTCAGATGAGCTATTAGAGTAAGGTGTGTTCAGATAGATGTGACATATACTGGAACAGCAGAATAAAACAGAACAGAAAAGTAAGCTCTCCTGGTTTGCCTGCCAGCATTAAACTCACACCCTGCAAAAGAGATTAACTTGTTATTCATCATAATGCTGTTGGTGCAACTTTAATTTTTACAAAACTTTTGACCATCAAAAGTAATGCATTTAAAATATTTTGAGGCATAGCACTGATGTTCTGAAGTGCTACCTCGATTCAAATCTTTCTTTAACAATTTAACCTTTACAGATCTGAAGATTGGAGGGAAAGGACAAAGGAAAATAAATGGAACAAAAACAAAGTTGCTGGTCTGGGTTCAAATCCTACCAGAGCAAGTGGTGGAATTTGAATTCATTTTTTTGCTCATCATCAGCTCATCATCATCTTCTCAAGGGAAACTAGGTATGGGTAAGAAATGCTGGGCATGCCAGCGATGTCCATTTCCCATGAGTGAACAATTAGAAAAAAATGGCAATTTTCATTCAGCAATTCTAATCCATTTCACAACTCATGCCTGTAACATAAAAGGTCACAGCTCATTCAATGTTTATCGAAATCTTTTTATATGGTTTATTTGCATAAACCAAGTATTTGTTACTTTACCATTTCTGGAGCCATAGGTTTAACCATGACAGTACATCCTGTGAATTTTCCAATAATTAGCTGTCAGATTTCTTCCTTTTCTCTTGGCTTCTATTTCAATCTCCTTAACCTCCGTGAGAAACATTTCAGTTGAAGAGTTGACATTTTTGATGATGTAAGTGTCATGCTCATCAACTTCTTCCTCCAGAACCTAAATTACAAAGCAGATGGGCAGACTTAAATTGTTCAGATGGCTCTGAAACGCATTTGAAATAGGTGGTTTAACACAGTATTAACATGTGGTCAGTTAGAATTCTAAGGTGATGGAGGATATCACAGCTGCTGGGAGAGACGCATGAAGGGACGTCACGTCTGACATAAACATGCTTGGCTTTGAAAGCAACTCTACATTTTTGACCCTTAAATCAGTAGCACATGTTCAGTCCGGTAATTAAGAACGACGTATTATAATTACCTTTCACAGTTTACTTACCATACATGTCGATTCAGAATAAATCAAAATGTGAACTAAAGGAGTACAGCTGCCAATAATTACTTGTAAAATTAGCTGTTGTCAGAGTAAATAGGTCATTATGAGCTTGAAGTGCTAATTCATTGCTAGAAAGCTACCATCCTTTGTGAGTTAAGTTTCAGCTTTAATGTGCACATTTGAGACAGAACCATTTCTCACCAGAGGGGAGAGGTTCATAGTTGTTGTTTATAAACAGTGCAGCAGATTTGCATTTACACTACTTTGTGATAATACCCACAGACATGTCACATCCTCTTTCCAGAACTAGCCCTAATTTCACTTCATTCATTTGAAAGGCACCCAGCATTAAAATATGGATAAATACTGTGATCAAACACCCCATTGCACATGTCAAATAGCAAATAGTTAAATTTAAGTCTGAGAGATTTTTTTTGTTTAACAAAGATAATAAGAGATATAGGTCAAAGATATTTATATGGAATCAGGCCACTGATCAGCCATGATCTCACTGAATAGCAGGACAGCCTTGAGGAGCTGAATGGCCCACTCCAGTTCCTATGATCAAATGTGATCAGAACAGATCTCATGGATTTCTCAGTCACACAATGGATTATCAAATCACATTGAACTTCGCAAGGGATTAAAATTTTTCCCTTTTGCTGATCTAGCTCCAAAACCCCCTCTTGAGAGCCATTGACTGTATTAATAGCTGTTTCTGTTCTGGTCAATCACTCTACTCTCTTGGGTCCACCCTTCCTGGAATCCAGCTTGCTTCCCTGCAATATATCTAAAACCTTCCCAGCAGGACAGCTAAAGCTCAGCACTTACTAATACAAAAGCTGCTCTTGTCTGTCTCTTTCTCAAACTAATTGTGGACCTGGAACAATTTCTCAATGAGCCCTGATTGAAATTTCTTAACAAAAATCTTGAAATAAGCCTTAGCCCTATTACTGGATAGAACTGAAAATTGACACCAAACAACTCTGGAACAGAGTGTACTCTGAATATACATTTCAGAGAAAACACTGGCTTCCCTAGTATAATTACAGGGGAGGCAATGGTCCAGTGGTATTATCACTAGACTATTATTTCAGAAACCCGGATTCAAATCATAGCAGATGGTAGAATTTGAATTCAATTAAAATATGGGATTAAGATTCTAATTATGAGCATGAAATCATTGCTGATTGTCAAGGGAAAAACCCATCTGGTTCACTAATGTTCTTTAGGGAAGGAAGCTGCCATCCTCACCTGGTCTGGCCTACATGTGACTCCAGACCCACGGCAATGTGGTTGACTTTCAACTTCCCTCTGGGCAATTAGGGATAGGCAATAAGTAGTGGCCTGGCCAGTGACAGTCTTGTGTCATGAATGAATATATTAAAATAAAACTAGATACATAGGAAATGAATTTCATTGCACTCTTTTGTATCAGAAAAGTTTGTTAAATTCTGCCTTCCTCATGAGGGATTTCAGTTCCTTTCCTTCAATAATAAAAGTTCAAATTTCCCTTCAGTGACATTTCAAACTTAGCCTAGCTGTCCTCTTGCTACCTCTGACTGCAATGAGTTGTCAGGCAACAGGACTTCAACTCAAATTGCCCCAATGACAGCTTAACTCCCAGCTGCTCAATCTCTTCTTCTGCGATTGCATTCCACTAGATTGACCAAGCTGCATTCTTAGTCTATTGCAGCTGATCTTTGTGCTCCAGCCAACGACTACTGATTTGGGATTTTTCATTGTAACAACTGCCAGTTTAATGCAGCATAAAGCTTCACTTCACTTTCGCTGTGCAGGCACTGCATCTGGGCTTGTTCAAGCCAGAACTCCCCAGCTGTCCTGAGCCACCATTGCTCTAACACTTCTCTGTGCCCAGGACCCTCAGCAGCATGGAACTATTAACTACTCCAGAGCTTCTCTGATCTCCAGTTGCATGGAGCTAGTGACAGCACTTCTGCTTGCAACTAACTTTGCCACATGGGCTCAATTTTTGCACCACGAACCCAGAGCGGTGGTTGGGCTTTCAGTGAAAACATGTGAAAAGTAACTTTTTGCAAAAGAGAGAATTGACACTTTGCCACTCAAGGCATCCTGTAAGCTGTAATACATAGCCCCAAAACTACACCACACAAACTCATGAGTACAGGTTTTCTCATGGATGGCAAATCTGATAGGAGGCATTGAAAAAGCAGTTAGAGCTTTAAGAGCAAGCCTAACAGGGAGCAATGAAATAGTGGAGAGAGTCTAAAGAGCTTTGGACATGTTTATGAGTTCAGAAGCACCTGTCTGCATCGAAAGAAATGTAGAACAAGAAATAAGGCAAGTGATTGATTGTTGATTATTTTAGTTTTGCTCTCTTCCTAACTATTGTATTCATTCAGTCGCAGGTATATTCAAATTATTTGAAACTTAATTCATAACAATTCAGCAGGTTAGTTGATGTCATAGAGTCATAGAGTAATACAGCATGGAAACAGGCCTTTCGGCAGCCCATTCCATATACACACTACTCTCTGCATGAAGAAGTTGCCCTTCAGGTCCTTCTTAAATCTTTCCCCTCTCACCTTAAACCTACACCCTCTAGTTTTCAATTCCCCATCCCTGAGAAAAAGACAATATGCATTCATCTTATCTATGCCCCTCATGATTTTATACACCTCAATAAGATCATCCCTCATTCTCCTCTATTCCAAGGAATAAAGTCTTATCCTGGCCAACCTCTCCCTATAACTCAAGCCTCCTAGTCCTGGCAACATCCTCTTAAATCTTTTTTGCACACTTTCCAGTTTAACTATGCCTTTCCTATAACAGGATGACCAACACTGCACACAATACTCCAAGTGCGGCCTCACCAATGACTTATACCGCTGTAACATAACATCCCAACTCCTATACTCAATGCCTCGGCCGATGAAGGCCAACATGCTAAATACCTTTTACACCACCCTGTCGACCTGTGATGCTGCTTTCAACAAACTATGTACTTGTACTCCTAGGTCCATCTGTTCCACAACACTCCTCAGGACCTTACCATTTATTGTATAAGTCCTTCCTTGGTTTGACTTTCCAACGTGCAACACCTCATACTTAACTATATTGGATTGCATTTGCCAATTCTCTGCCCACTTCCCCATCTGATCAAGATCCCTCTGGAATTTTTGATAACCTTCCTCACTATCAATGATTCCTCCTAATTTTGTACCATCTGCAAACTTACTAATCATGCCTTGTACATTCACATCCAGATCATTTATGTAAATAACAAATAACAAAGGTCCCAGCACCGATCCCTGTGGCACACCAGTCACAGGCCTCCAGTCTGAGAAACACCTTTAACCATCACCCTCTGCTTCCTATCATTGAGCTAATTTTGAATGCAATTAGCTAGCTTTTCCTGGATACCATGCACCTAACTTTCATGACTAGCCTACCATGCTGGACCTTGTCAAAGGTCTTACTAAAGTCCATATAGACAACATCCACTGCCCGACCCTCATCCATCCTCTTGGATATCTTTTCAAAAAACTCTAAAAGATTCGTCAGACATGACTTCCCATGCACAAATCCATGCTGACTATCCCTAATCAGAACTTGACAATCCAAATGATTATTGATCCTGTCCCTCAGTATCCTCTCCTATAACGTGCCTACCACTGATGTCAGGCTCACTGGCCTGTCGTTCCCTGGCTTGTCTTTGCTACCTTCCTTAAACAATGAAACAACATTAGCCACTCTCCAGTCTTCTGGAACTTCACCAGTAGCTAAAGATGAAGCAAAAATCTCTGCAAGGGCCTCTGCAATGTAATCCCTAGCCTCCAACAACATCCAAGGATGGATTTGATCAGGACCAGAGGATTTATTCACCTTAGTACGCTTTACAAATGCAAATACCTCCTCTCCGGTCATGTGTGTGCAGTCCAAAGCATCCCAACTTGTTTTGCTTATTTCCTTAGCATCCATGATTCTCTCCTCAATAAATACTGAGGAGAAACATTCATTAAAAATCTTCCCTATCTCCAGTCGCTCCACATATAGACGACCTTGTTGATCTTTAAGGGAACGTATTCACTCCCTCGCCACCCATTTATTCTTAATATAGCTATAAAATGTTTTGGGATTATCTTTAACCTTATTTGCTTATGTGTTGCAGCTGTAACATGTTGGAGCTGTTGGATAACAGTGTGATCCATGGTGATTACATCTGTAGTAAGTCTCTGCATTTTTAGGAACTATATTTCTTCAATCAGCTATTCCGTGGGATAGGAAGTTCCATAATTGTCACCATTCCCTGGCTAAAGGGGTTCTTTTGAATTCACTATTTGATACCTTGGTGACTATCTAATTTGATACCATTTACTTTTGGTCATTTCCAGGCTGGGATTGTATGGCCAATGTCTACTTTATAGGCAGAAAGGAAACTTTATGGCTGGAAGATAGAGCAGGAAGGATTTAAGACTGTTGTAGGAGTTGTGTATTGGCCCTGCAACAACTATCAAATTGCATAGAAACAGAAAATAGACAAGAATATCACAGGGCGGTGATGACATTTTGTTACATTGGTTTAGTAATCACAAACCCAGGGAAATGTTCTGAGAGCAAAATGCCTGAAAACCAATGCTTTGGCTATATTAGATTTAGTAACAAGAAACAAGCCAGATTTATTTAATAACATTTTACATTGATATACCAGCAATTAAGTCTAACTTCATTGAACGAGGCAGATTACCACAGTAAATTGGGCAAAACTATTAACAGTTAAAACGAAAACAAAGTCGGAGGTGATCAAAAAGAGTTTTATATGACACAGAACCAACTAATGCCCCAAAACAGCAAATACTGTACTTGCCAAAATAAAAGCCACACATGATTAAAGAGGCAAGAGGCAAAAAAAAGCTGTAAGAAGAAAAATATAAAATGTAAAAATAGAAAAAACCCTGACAAACGAAAACGATACAAAGACTAACAAAAGGTGGCAAAACAGATGAGTAAGAACAAAAACAAAGTCGCTGGAGAAGCTCAGCAGGTCCAGCAGCATCTGTGAAGGGAAAAACAGAGTTAACGTTTCCAGTCCAGTGACACTTCCTCAGAACAGATAAGTAAGAACTTCAGAAGGGGAACATGTAATGAATTATGAGAGATAGTAAAATGAATGTGAAAGGATTTTACATTTATGTTACAAAAAGGAGACTGGTAAGAAGCAATTTGGAATCATTGAAATGACAGGGCAGATCACACAAACTAGGGTCACATTCCCTGGAATTTAGAAGGTTAAGGAGTGACTTAACCAAACTTTTCAAGAGATTAAGGGGAAGTAATTGGGCAATTACAGAGGAGTTATTTTCACCAGTTAGGAACCCAAGATCTAGGAGAATATTATTCAAAAATTAGAACTAAATCTCTCAGGAGAGTCATTAGGAAATAATTCTAAACGCAAAGGTGGCAGGAGAGTGGAACTTGCTTCCGCAAGCTACAAGTGACGTGAGATCAATTGCTAACTTTATATAGATTTTTGTTGACAAAATATATTAAGGATTACAGGAATAGCATGAACTGCAGATGCTGGAGTCACGGAATCATAGAGCGTGGAAACAGGCCATTTGACCCAACAAGTCCACACCGACTCAATCTCCACCCCCCCCCCCCCCAATACCCTGTAAACCTACATTTTCCATGGTTAAAGCAGCTAACCCACACAGAACATGGCCAACCCACATAGCCCGCACATCTTTGGACTGCGAAGGGAAACCGGAGCGCCCAGAGGAAACCCACGCAGACACGGGGATAATGTGCAAACTCTGCACAGACAGTTGCCCCAGGCTGGAACTGAACGCCGATCCCAGACCTTCCTTTCCATCTTTTGAAGTGCTGAAACGTTGACTGTTTCTCTTCAAATATATTGCTAAATCCTGAGTATTTTCAGCGTTTTCTGTTTTATTTACAAATATTTGGTTAAAATCAACTTTGAAACATCACAGCAACTGTATTACAAAGAATGTTACTTTAAAAACATAAATCTCAAAAGACGGAGTACCGTTTATATAATGTTCTGCATATTGGTGTAAAAAGACAGTTCCCGTTTTACAGCAGAAGCTGCGTGGCTGGTGAAAAGTTTTCTCGCTATCAGTATCACCCCAACTTGACAATATACCCAGTGATGCCCAGATTTTTAAAAAATTACAGAAGTAGAAAAAACATCGGTTAGTATTTCGGGGGTCGGTTCCAGTCCGGCATAATAGTTACACTACAGCACGGTTACCGATAGAAGAAAGAAGCAGCAAAATTCTGCAAACCCGATAGAGATAACACAGGGTGGAGCTGGAGGAACACAGCAGGCCAGGCAGCATTAGAGGAGCAGGAAAGTCGACAGCAGGACCCATCAGAAGGATCCCGACCCGAAACGTCAACTTTCCTGCTCCTCTGATGCTGCGTGGCCTGCTGCTCCACACTGTGTTATGTCTTAAGGGATATAGGGCAAAGATAAAGATATGGAGTTAGGTCACCCATAATCACATTGATTAGAGAAATAGGCTGAGGAGCTAAATGGCAGATGACACCAAGATAGGTGGAGGGACAGGTAGTGTTAAGGAGGCAAAGAGGTTGCAGAAGAGTTTGGACAGGCTACTAGAGTGGGTGAAGAAGTGGCAGATAGAATACAATGTGAGAAATTGTGAAGTCATGCACTTTGGCATGAAGAATAAAGGCATACACTACTTTCTAACCAGGGAAAGCTTCAGAAATCTGAAGCACAAAAGCACTTAAAGAGTCCTAGCTTGGGATTCTCTTAAGTTATCATGCAGGTTCATTTGGCGGTCAGGGAAGGTAAGTGTAATGTTAGCATTCATTTCAAGAGGGCTAGAATACAAGAGCAGAGATATACTGATAAAGTTGTATAAGGTTCTGGTCAGAATGCATTGTGAATGGTTTTGAGTCCAGTTTCTAAGGAAGGATGTGTTGGTTTTAGAGCGGGTCCAGAGGAGGTTAACAAGAATGATCCCTGGGATGATGGGCTTGTTAGATGAGGAGAGGTTGAGGGCTCTGTGTCTACTCAATGGAGTTTAGAAGGATGACAGGAGAACCTGATTGAAACTTGCAGGATACTGAGGGGCCTGGATAGAGTGGACATGGAGAAGATATTTCCACTTAATAGGAGAGGCCAGGAGCTGAAGGCACAGCCTCAGAGTAAAGGGACAACACTTTAAGAACAGAGATGAGGAAGAATTTCTTCAGCCAGCGAGTGATGAATCTGTGGAACACACTGCCACAGATGGTTATGGAGGCCGAGTCTTTGTGTATATTTAGGACAGAGTTAGGTAGATTCTTGATTAGTAAAGGGGTTCAGGGTTACAGGGAGAAGGCAAGAGAATGAGATTGAGAAAAATATCAGCCATGATCAAATGGCAAAACAGACTCGATGGGCCAAATGGCCTCCAAGGTTGGTCTAACCAAGATTCAATATGTGTCTGAACAATCTCTCTTCTTTTCAATTGTATCTCCTGACAATAGGCCAAGCAGCATCACAGGAGCAGGAAAGCTTGATGTTTCGGGCTAGAAGGGTCTAGGCCCAAAACGTCAAGCTTTCCTGCTCCTGTGATGCTGCTTGGCCTGTTGTGTTTGTCCAGCTCTGCACCTTGTTATCTCAGATTCTCCAGCATCTGCAGTTCCTATTTGCTCCTGACAATGTCTTGTTTAGTTTTATGATGACCTCATTGACTGTGCTATAAACTTTAGTGACATAAGGCCCCTTTATTTGGTCCAAAATTTCTGGCGCAGATATCAGGTGGAGATTTGTAACAGTGTTAACACCATAGACAATGGTCAAGCAATTGTGTGAGATGTGGATATTGCTGACAAGGTCAGTATTTGCTTCCCATCTCAAATTACTGGGAACTAAATGATTTTCAGATGGAATTTAAGAGTCAGCCAAATTGCTGTGGATCTGGAGTCACAACCAGACCAGCTAAGGATTGCAGCTATCCTTTGCTATCCTTAGGGATAACTGCAATCCTTAGCTAAAGAGAGGATATTGTTGGAGCAAATGGATTTTTATAATAATCAATGATAGTTTGTGCTCACTATTACAGAGATAACTTGCCATTCCAGATTTTATTAATAGAACTTACAGTTCACCAGTTACCACAGTGGGATTTGAACCGATGCAACCAGGACATTAGTCTAGGCCTGGTGGATTACTTACCCAATGATGCTACTATTGCACCACAGTCTCCCCTTCCATAGGTAAGGAGAGCAAATCTGTGTCCAGAGTGCATGGTACAGCCTCATAAAACCCTGTAAAGTTGCATTAGTTCTTCCTATACTTTTATCATAGAATCCCTACATTGTGGAAGCAGGCCATTCAGCCCGAGGAGTCCACTGTAACCATCTAAATGGCATCCATCCCGGACCCACTCCATTTCTCTAACCATGTATTTTACCACAGCTAACCCACACATCCCTGCACGCTAAGGGGCAATTTAGCATGGCCAATTCACCTCACTTGCACATCTTTGGGCTGTGGGAGGAAACTAGAGCACCCAGAGTAAACCCACACAGACATAGGGAGAATGTGTGAACTCCACACAGGCAGTCAGCCAAGGATGGAATTGAACTTCAGGTCCCTCGCACTGGGAGGCTGCGGTGCGAACCACTGAGCCACCGTGCCTTCCTAATTACTTCTTGCAGTTGTTTTTTTCTTAAACTTTCTCTGATTCATGTCACAAAACTAGAGTCAATGGAAATGAGGGAAAATGCTCTGCTGGTTGGATTCATAGCTGGCTCATAGGAAGATGGCTGTGGTTGTTGGGAGGGTCAGTGATCTCACTCCAGGACATCTCTGCAGGAATTGCTCAGGACAGTGTCCTCGGCCCAACCATCTTCAGCTGCTTCATCAATTATCTTTGCTCCGTCATAAGGTCAGAAGCAGAGATCTTTGTTGTTGATTGCACAATGTTCAGAACCATTCACGACTCCCCAGATACTGAAACAGTCCATCTCCAAATGTATCAAGACCTGGACAATATCTATGCTTGGGCTGACAAGTGGCAAATAACATTTGCACCACACAAATTTCAGGGAATGACCACCTTCAATAAGAGACAATCTAATCACAGCCTCATGACGGCCCTTGGCGTTTCCATCACTGCATCTACCAATATCAATATTCTTGGGGTTACCATTGATGAGAAATTGAGCTGGACTCACAATATAAACACAGTGGCTGCAAGGGCAGGTCAGAGGCTAGGAATACTGCAGTGTATAACTCGCCTCCTGCCCCCCAAAACCTGCCCACCATCTAAAAGGCCCAATGTCAGGGGTGTGATGGAATATTTTCCAATTGCCTGAATGTGTGCAGCTATCATTGCTCATGTAGCGGTGCATGCTATCAATAAGATGCACTGCAGAAATTCATTAAAGACTTTTACACAGACCTAAACCACGACTACTGTTATCGAAAAGGACAAGAGCAGCGGGTACAGGGAAACATCACTACCTACACATTGACCTCCAAGCCACTCACCATCCTCCCCTGGAAATATATTGTCGTTCCTTCAATGGTGTTGGGTCAAGATCCTGGAATTGCCTTCCTAACAGCATTGTAGGGTCTACATACACCAAATGGACTGCCGGGGTTCAAGAAGGCAGCTCACCACCACCTTCTCAAGGGCCAGTTGGGGTGGGCAACAAATCAATCCTTCCAATCCCTCTGAATGTGAACATTTGTTTCTGTCTAACCTTTTACACTGTTTGTCCAATTTTCTTACTGATTTCCCAAATGGTGTTATCCATTTGAGAACAACTAGCACAACAGTTGAAAGAAAAATACCAGCTAAAAAGCCAATACCCAGATTGCTAGCATACACTTGTGTTATACAACAACTCTTTGATAATAAAAATTACATCAAAACAGTTCATAAGCCTATTTTCGCTTACACATGTAAAAAAAATGGATATAAACCATCCGAGGTCCAAACTTTTTGAAATAAAAATAAGTATTTGCATCAGTACTTACAAATTAGAAATACATGGTGGATGGTAAGTCTGGGGAAGGGTATGTTGCTATTCTAGACCATGTCTATATAAAAAGGAAAGGATTGGGTGTTTTGGAAAGCATTAAGGTGGACAAGCCCCCAGAGCCTAATGGGATCTATCCCAGAATACTGTTTAGTCTAGTAGCCACGCTACCAGTAGTTTAGGGAGGCTTCAGAGACGGTACAGAAACAGTTTACCAGGATGTTGCCTGGTTTGGAGGGTATTAGCTATGAGGAGAGATTGGACAAACTTGATTTATTTTCACTTGAACGTAAGAGGCTGAGGGATGACCTAATAAAAGGTTTAAAAACTATGAGGGGCATGAATGGAACAGATAGTTGGAGTCTTTCTCCAAGGGTAGAAATGTCAATTACTAGGGGACATAAGTTTAAGGTAAAAGGGGTAAGTTTAAAGTTGATGTGAAAGGCAGGATTTTTGCACAGAAGGCCCGAGATGCTGAGTCAGAATGTACTGCCAGAGGAGGTGGTGGAGACAGATACAATAGCAATTGTTAAGAGGCACCTTGACAGAAATATGAATAGGCAGGGAATAGAGGAATACCGATAGCATAGAGGCAAGACATTTTTAGTTTAAGAAGTTATGTGTCAGCGCAGTCTTGGTGGGCCAAAGGGCCTATTCCTGTGCTGTACTGTTTTTTGTTCTTTATTCATGGAACTCAAGTGAAATACATTTGGTATTTTCTGAAATGTGTCAGAGTTCTGTGCAATGTTTACACATTCTAAAGATATTTTTCAATCCATTCAATCTTGTTGAATTTGATCTAGTGCCTGATCTGATTGGGAAGTAGAAATCCCGTTGCTTCACACCAGTCATTATTCAGAGATCACTTGGTATCCAAAGTTAATTATATCTACTGCTCCCCTTCCCTGCTGCCTGGATATCAATATCTACCCTAGTATTTCAAAGGGACAGATTTATCACCATGTTAAATCAATGTTGGAATTCATAAACATCTACCACTGCTTCCAATGTTGACCTAATGCCTTAATGCCATTTCTGACTGGCAGTAAAATCAAGATTTAAAGTTGCCACTAGTTAAGTAATCAATCACTGGTCACTTACTGAGAGACATTGCTCCATGGAAACAGTTATTCAAGTTCAATATTGAACCTGACACTTTGTTCTTCACCATCAGTCAGAATCAGCCCCATAAATGTTTACCGAATGTTGAAAAAGTGAAATGTATCACGAAGAAATTATTAGATACTGCGCACAAATTTGTCACTTCTCATGAAAAAGGGAAATGTATTTCACTTGCGTTCCAAGAATACTTTATTTAAACAAAAAGATTCCTCAGACACTGGATGGTTTATATCCCAAACTAATGAAAAAGGAAGAAGATATTTCATATGAATGCATTCAGGTTTTATACGCCAATGCAGTAATTCATTTTCAAACGTCAGCACCCTCGAATCTTGGGAATTCACAATGCTCATGCTCACTTTCCTTAATTTGAAATCACATGAGAAGTTACAATAAGGTTGGATACATGACTGAATCCTTGTGAAATGCTCGTGGACCTCTGCATCTGGAGCACTA
This sequence comes from Ginglymostoma cirratum, assembly GCA_024137785.1. NCBI lineage: Eukaryota > Metazoa > Chordata > Chondrichthyes > Orectolobiformes > Ginglymostomatidae > Ginglymostoma > Ginglymostoma cirratum. Next base: position 16,774,883 of record JAHRHZ010000034.1, on the reverse strand, counting down.
ACAGTGAAAGTAACTTAAAGGCTAAAAGCCTAACAGTTGCCATAAAATTAAAATAAAACCAGCAAAGACAGGAAATTCTGGATTTCAGCAGCACAAGAGAGAAGTCAAATTAACAATTTGATCAACCTTGTCTTATCTCTTTGCGCATGTTAAATGTTTATATCTTTCCAGCTATGTCACTTTTTACGTAAAGACTATTTGACCTCCCATGATATTGCACACCCCTTTTTATTTCACATATATAATTTATACATAAAAAAAATCTTTTTACATATCTTTTTTACATAGTCACAAACCCAGGTCCATTATGCAAAGCAGCATATCAAGGAAACAAGCAAACATTGGAGTTTGACTATCCAAACAAACCAAAGGCATCTCTTACTTGAACTGGACTATTTACATGCAGAGATAACAAGGTGTAAAGCTGGATGAACATGGCAGGCCAAGCAGCATCAGAGGAGCAGGAAAGCTGACGTTTCGGGCCTAGACCCTTCTTCCTGCTCCTCTGATGCTGCTTGGCCTGCTGTGTTCATCCAGCTCTACACCTTGTTATCTCAGATTCTCCTACTATCCCTATTTGCATGCACTTGAGGCACTAGGAGGGCCCGATAACTGAATGGACCCCCCATTTAACTTCAGCAGGAAGACCTCAGCTGGTGGTCTTTCCCCATTGTGCCTTGGCAGCAGCTGCCCCACGCTTTAGTGTGTCCCTCAGCACATAAACCTGCATCTTGGAGTGTGCCAGTCTGCAACACCTGCTTGAGATCAACTCCATGTTCTGGAAGACCAACAAGTTTTGGGTAAACCAAACAGCATCTTTCACCAAACTGATGGTCCTTCAGGCGCAGTTGATGCTGTCTCAGTCTGCATTCCAGGGAACAGTCCGTCTAGCACAGACATTACACAGAGGAAACCTTTAACTGTCCATAGTGTCCAGGTGAAATCAGGTTTGAGGACACAGGGTGAATGGACCAGGCCACGCTGTCACACTTTGGACTCTGGGTGTTGGAGTTCAGCTGTGCCTCAGTATCACATCCAGTGACTCAATCCCAAAGTCCAAACTGCTACTCTCAGTAAAAAGCTTTGAAAGTTCTGCATCTTTACACGTTACAAGATGATAAACCCAGCCTGACCTTTCATGGACGATGTAAAAGATCCTATGCTGTAAATTTTAAAAAAGAGCAGTGAGTTGTCCTTGGTTTGCTAGGTGATATGTATCTCTCACCCAATATCACTGAAACAAATTAGGCAGTCATTATCTCATTGAACATAAACAAAGTTGCTAGAAAACTTGATATAACAAGGTGTAGAGCTGGATGAACACAGCAGGCCAAGCAGCATCAGAGGAGCAGGAAGGCTGATGTTTTGGGTCTAGACCCTTCTTCAGAAATGGGGGAGGGGAAGGGGGTTCTGAAATAAATAGAGAGATGGGAGGTGGATAGAAGATGGATAAAGGAGAAGATAGGTGGAGAGGAGACAGACAGGTTAAAGATGCGGTATTGGAGCCAGTAAAGGTGAGTTTAGGTGGGGAGTCAGGGAAGGGATAGGTCAGTACAGGAAGGACGAACAGGTCAAGGGGGTGGGATGAGGTTGGTAGGTGGGAGATGGGGGTGGGGCTTGAGGTGAGAGGAGTGGAGACGTGGGAGGAAGGACAGGTTAGGGAGGCGGGGACGAGCTGTGCTGGTTTTGGGATGCAGTAGCGGGAGGGGAGATTTTGAAGCTTGTGAAGTCCACATTGATACCATTGGGCTGCAGGGTTCCCAAGCGAAATATGAGATGCTGTTCATGCAGCCTTCGGTTGGCATCATTGTGGCATTGCAGGAGGCCCAGGATGGACATGCCGTCCAAGGAGTGTGAGGGGGAATTGAAATGGTTCATGACTGGGAGGTGCAGATGTTTGTCACGAACCGAGAGTAGGTGTTCCACAAAGCTGTCTCCAAGCCTCTGTTTGGTTTCCCCGATGTAGAGGAGGCCACATCAGGAACAGTGAATGCAGTATACCACATTGGCAGATGTGCAGGTGAACATCTGTTTGAAGTGGAAGGTCTTCTTGGGGCCTGGGATGGGGGTGAGGGAGGAGGTGTGGGGGCAGGTGTAGCACTTCCTGCAGTTGCAGGGAAAAGTGCCAGGTGTGGTGGGGCTGGAGGGGAGTGTGGAGCGGACAAGGGAGTCACGGAGAGAATGGTCCCTCCGGAAAGCAGATAAGGGTGGGGAGGGAAAAATGTCTTTGGTAGTGGGGTCAGATTGCAGATGGCGGAAGTGTCGGAGGATGATGCGTTGGATCCGGAGGTTGGTGGGGTGGTACGTGAAGACGAAGGGGATTCTGTTTTGGTTGTTATTGCGGGGAGGAGGTGTGAGGGATGAATTGCGGGAGATGCAAGAGACAGGGTCAAAGGCGTTTTCGACCACTGCGGAGGGGGAAGTTGCAGCCCTTGAAAAACCCTGAAACTGCTAGAAAACTTGCTTTTCCGAGGAAGGGTCACTGGACCCGAAACGTTAACTCTGTTTTCTCCTTCACAGATGCTGCCAGACCTGCTGAGCTTTTGCAGCAACATTGTTTTTGTTCCTGATTTACAGCATTCTTTTGGTTTTTATCTCATTGAACATTTTGGGGGAATTGGCTGCTGTTTTTTCCATCAGCAGATAATGTGTTTTTTATCATATCTAAGATTCCAAGGTGCTTCATGGGACCATTAACAATATCAAACAACCTGAGGAGGGTTAGATTAGATAACTAAACATTTTGTCAGAGTCCAGTTAAAGAAGGTAAGTGGGGCAGAGAGATTTAAGAAGGGTATTCTGGAGCAATGCAACCCTTGCTTATCAGGAATCAATGTGGGTCGACGAACATGGGAGCAACCAGGGAAACAGGTCTTAGTGTGAGTTAAGTGATGGCATCAGAATTTGGATGACCTCAACAACCTCTTCTCGTGCAGTATAAATTATCGCTCCCCTTAAGATTTGGTATTCTTGTGATTCTGACCCAATAAGTGCACGAAGAAAAGCTAAGACGCCAAGTCTTTTTTCAGTTATGTTCAATTTCTGCATTATCAAGTGACTAATAAGAAATATATCTGTTGAACGGCATAGCTAAAAAAAATGACTATGTTACAGTTACATTTGGCATATTTACAACAATGGGAGGAACTCTCAAAAACAAAAGAATTGTTTTGTCCTGCTGTGGAAGGAAAGGGAGGTTATGTTGTAAACCCCTGTCATGGATATTATGGTTTTAAAAGTATGCTGAACACATCAACAGCAAAATCTTGAAGGAAAAGACAGGAAGTGGAAAGACATTTATTCCTTCCACAAGCATGAACCAGAAATTTGTTTTTAAATGCATTAAATCAAGTGCGTACTGCGAGATCAGTGCCACTGTCTGCATTGAATGATTGGTGATAATAAGTATAATTAATTTCAGTCTGCAGATTCAGCGTTAAAACCACTCTATGTCTGTATGGTCAAGCAGAACAGATTATTACACTGCTCACATATAATTTTGCTGTACATCAGCTGCAAATGAGGCTACAGATGGTCATAGTGCTTTGGCAAAGGAACCTGTATAATTGTTGTATGTCTTTTTAATATCCCCCATGGCCCGCTGTGGGATTTTACATTTCTTGACAACAGTTATTCCTCGGAAATGAATGTCATCTTCCAATTTGATGTCAATTTGTTTCCACTTGCGGGCAGATTAGTTCTGGTGACTGCACTCAGGCAGTCCAAGCTTGTTGCAGACATTCACAACAGAGATGCAGAACAGATTGACTTTCCAACAGTCTGGACTGGATACAAAGTGAAGTGTCAGGGCTCTCCCTGCTAAATGCACTTTGTGCAACTGATCGCCAAAACACCAAGATAGTTCCCCTCTTGCTCTTCACTCGCAAATTTTTGAACCATTAGGCAACTTGAATTAAGGAGCTTTGGGAGAAAAGGAGCTTGTAAATGCAAGGATCACTAAATGTTGCTCCAGCAAAGTTTTCATTTCATTTTCATCGGTTGTGATTTTGTGCTTACGTTCAATTAATGGCGCTTCAGAATATGTATTAAGGGAAATATGTACAATTGGCCCTCTTAAACACTGGAGATTGAATCAGTTAGCAGACATTAACAATTACATTTTATCAACATTTATATTATATTATTATCTGTGGGCTAAACTTACAGCGCTTCAGAAATGTCAGCATTAGCTTGTCACATGTCAGCCATGAGATCAAAGTTCAGACCCCACTGTAGGCTATACAGCTCTGAGGGTAGCTCTAGTAGTCTGGGACAGTGATGTAGAGATGCCAATGTTAGATTGGGGTGGACAAGGTCAAAAATCACAGGACACGCAAGCTTTCGGATCTCAGCTCCTTCCTCAGGCATCGTGTGAGAGAGAAGGTATAAGACACAGAATTTATAAGCAGAAAGGTAACAACCCTAAAACTGGCCACCTCTTGCTGAACAGTGGCAGAATCAAACTCTATCTAGAATGCAGAGTTTACTGCAGTGCACACTGCAACAATATATTCTATCTCCAAGATGCCCTGCAGAAATTCAACAATTCTTAGATAGCACATTTCAGACCATTACTATCGAGAAGGACAAGGGCAGCAGATAAGGGAACATCACCACCCGCAAAATCTCCTCACCACCCTGACTTGGAAATATATTACCATTTCTTCAACATGTCTGGGTCAAATTCCTACAACTCTCCCCAGTGGCTTTGTGACTGCTCCTTCTCCAAACAGATAACAGCTGTTCAAGAAGGTAGCTCTCCATCACCACCTTCAGTGCAACTAGGATTAGGCAACAAATGCTAGCCCAGCCAGCACTGCCCATATCCTGTGAATGAGTACAAGAAAAAAAGCATGGCTGTTGTCTAATGGACAAAACTATGGAATGAAGGTTTTGTAGCCACTAAAAGCAAAGCTTGACCAAAGTTTCAAGTCCCACGTCCTCTCCATCACAAAGACCATCCACTTCCATCTCTGTAATGGTGACATCAGTTGCTGAAACTCCTTCTCCATACCTTTGTCACCTCCACAATTAACTGTTACAATTCTCTGCTGGGTGACCTGCCATCCTCCATCAAGTTTAAATTATCCAAAGCTCTGCTTCCTGCATCCTTTGTTGCAGGTGTCTCATCATTCCTGCACCCCCCACCCACCCCAACCCCTCATTGTTGGCCAGACTCTTTAGCCCCCTAACTCTCCCAAAGTCCGCCTTGAGATTCATAATTCCCTTCCTAAAGTTCACCATTTTGGTCTTCCTCTTTGGTTCTACCTTTTGAGCTATGGTCTATCCTAAGATTGTAAACGTTCGTTGAAATCCATTTTTGTCCAATTGTGTTCTTGATTATAAGCATTTTGTGACCATTTTTGCAAAATATCCAAGTTTCTGTTGTTGTGGATGAGATTAAATCTGTAAATGCCCATCTGGGGATGAATTTTGGTCAGAAGAACATAGAAAAACAATACAAAAAAGGAGGAACATTTCTTAAAAAAAGGTGCAAGAGAGAACAATAAATAAAGCATATGTATTAATAGGAAAATAGAGTACAAGAGCAATGCGGTGATGTTGTACTTCTACACGACATGTCAGACCTTAGCTGGAATATAGACATCACATTATAGGAAGGATATGGGGTGGCATGGTGGCTCAGTAGTTAGCACTGCTGCCTCACAGTGCCAGGGGCATGGGTTCGATTCCTCCTCAGGCAACTGTCTGTGTGGAGTTTGCACGTTCACCCCGTGTCTGTGTGGGTTTGGTCTGGGTGCTCCAGTTTTCTCCCACAGTCCAAAGATGTGCAGGCTAGGTCGATTGGCCATGCTAAATTGCCCCATAGTGATGTGAAGATGAGGTGGGTTTGGGGAATGGGTCTGGGTGGGATGTTCTGAAGGCCAGTGTAGACTTGTTGGCTCAAAGGGCCTATTTCCACACTGTAGGGATTCTATGAAATATCAGAGACAGCGCAGAAGCGATTTACAAGAATGAGGAAGTTCAGTTATGAGGAAGGATTGAAGAATTTGAGACTGTTCTTCTTGGAGAGAGGAGATCTGATAAAGGTTTTCAAAATCATGAGCAGCTTTGATGGAATCGCTGAAGAGAAATCATTTCCATTCAAAAAAGGAACAAGAACAAGAGGGCATATATTTTAAATGATCTGAAAAAGAACTAAGGATGAACTGAGCCAAAAGAATTTCACTGAGTAAGGGTCTGGAATCCACTGCCTGAAGTGTTGTGGAGCCAGGTTCAGTTGAGGCATTCAAGAGGGCTCTGGATGAATATTTGGATAAAAATAATGTGCAAGGGATTGGTGGAAAGGCAGGAGATTGGTACTAAGCAACAACGCTCATTTAACAAGCTCATGAAAATGGGCTGAATGGCCTCTGTCTGTTCTGTAATAATTCTGTGATCTGCACCAGATAGTTTGAAAAATCAGCCATGATCTCTTACACATCTGGACAGTGATTTCAATTTGCAACAATTCTGAGATAGAGAGGTAAGAGGTCAACTAATATATTATCTGTCAGACTTCGAAGTGCTACAGATGAAAAGTAGACATCACGTTCAAGTGTTATCAATTCAAACATTGTATTTCTGAAGATCTGCATTTTTTTTTCATTCATGGAATGCATGTATCAACATTTTTTGCCCATTCCTAGCTGCCTTTTAGAAGGGAGTGGTGAGCTGCCTTCTGGAACTGCTGCAGTCCAAGTGCTGTAGATAGAACTACAAAGCCTTTAGGGAGATATTCCAGGATTTTGACTCAGTGACAGCGAAGGAATGGCAATATGTTTCCAAGTCAGGATGGTGAGTGATTGGAAGGGGAACTTGCATCTGGAGGTGTTCTCATGTATCTGCTGCCTTTGATCTTCTAGATGGAAGTGGTCATGGGTTTGGAAGGAGCTGTCTGAGGGTGTTTTGTGAATTCTTGCAGTCCAGCTTGCAGATAGTACACACTGCTACTACTGAGCATCGGTGGTGGAGGGAGTGGACGCTTTGGATGTGGTATTAATCAAGCGGGCTGCTTTGTCCTGGATGGTGTCAAGCTTCTTGAGTGCTGTTGGGGCTGCACTCATCCAAGAAAGAGAGGAGTATTCCATCACACTCCTGACTTGTACCTTGCAGATGAGGGTGGGCTTTGAGGTGACAGGACGTGAGTTACTTGATATGGGATTCTTAGCCTCTGACCTGCTCTTGTAGACACTGTATTTATGGTAACACCCAGGATGTTGATAATGGGAGATTGATGGTAACATCAATAAATGTTAGAGAATACTGGTTAGATTCCCTCTTGTTAGAGATGATCATTGCCTGCCATTTGTGTCGTGCGAATGTTACCTGCCATTTTTCAGCCCAGATCTGGTTATTGTCCAGGTCTTGTTGTATGTGGACATGGACTGTCTCAGTATTGAAGGAGTCACAAATGGTGCTGTACATTGTGCAGTCATTGACAAACATCCCCACTTCTGACCTTATTACGGAGAAAGGGTTATTGATGAAGGGATATTGAAGCACCTGAGGAAATTTAGGCTTAAGACACAGAAGATGGGATCTCATTCTGCAAAAGTTGGCTGCCACATTTCTGCTATTTTTATTGGTTACCTATCAGCTGCTTTTCAACTCCCAATCTCGCCCACACTCCCAGTACACCACAGTCTGACTGTTTCTTGTTTTCAAAAGTCTCCACCTTTCTAATGGGTTTGCAGAAAGTCACATTCACAAGAATTTATTGTGAGTGGATCAGACATCTAAAGTTGAAAGCCTAGAGCCAAGTTCTGTTCTCATCTGACTTTAGTATCAAGGTAACAAAGGATAAATGAACAGAACATTGGACAGGCTCAGATACAGCAACGTGGTGCATCCCAGCTCATCATTCATGTGTGCTTCCCTTAAATAATCCATTGTACCAAACATTAAGGAGAAAAATCAATCCCAAAAATCTCTTGTAAATGTTCACTCTCACATTAACTAATATCGAATTTGAATAAAATGCCCCCCATTTAGGTGAACTAAAAAATCCATGTAATATAGGGAATAATTATCATTACATTACTCGGGCATCCATAAGGTGAATAATCAAAGAAAAAAATACATTAATTAAAATTAATATTTAAAATAATTGAAAGCTCCTTAAGTTGGTCAATAATGGTTGTTTCCTTATTTTCAACATCCATTGCATCAATAAAAGTTACGAAGTAAAACTACAGGATATAATGCATTTTGTCAGGATACTACAAACTTTCAGAAGCTAATACAGTTGCAAATGTCAGAAGGCCCCCAATATTGAATTACTTAATTAAGTAATCTTCTGTAAATATCCAATTGGCACAACCACTTCTCCCCTTACTCCACTGTGAAATCATGGATGGAAAAGTACAATAAATTTTAAATTCCATTATTGTCCTTATCTTCTAGGTTACTTTCTTTAAATTTACTATGCAGTAAAGCTGAAACAGAAAAGTGCTCATGACTTAAGTATTTATGTATTATTATCCTGTCTTCATCCTGGTAAACATTCCACTAATTGGTTTGAAATATCCATTTATATCTGTCATTGAAGCAGTTAGTATATAGTGGAATCTATACATATATATATATTTTATGCATATATACACGCACACGCACACACACGCACAGACACACACACACACACACACACCAGCTGCTTATATAACAGATATAAATGGATATTTCAAATCAATTAAACAACAAGATGTCTTACTCGATATGTTTTTAAATAAACATAGGATTAAAGGTCTCAAGAAGTAGGTATAATAAATTGTCTTCAGAAATAACTTAAAATCTACTCACCATTATGTTGCATATGGTGTTTGGTTCTGAAAGGGTTAATGCTAAGGAGCATATTAAGCTCCACACAATATAATGATGTAAGGTCTTTAGATCTCAAGGAAGATGAACACTTTGTCTTGAACCCTCATGGTCTGATAATTCCATCAGACCAGTGTAAGTTGTACCTGAATGCAATCATGCAACAAGTTACATCCTGTTTGAGTCAAGAGCCTCTTCTCATTCCACTACCACATGGTTCCCCTCTCACACACTGGACAAAGTAGGCCATGGGGTGGCATGGTGGTTCAGTGGTTAGCACTACTGCCTCACAACGCCAGGGACCTGGGTTTGATCCCAGCTTCGGTTGACTTCTGTGTAGAGTTTGCACATTCTCCCTGTGTCTGTGTGGGTTTCTTCTGGGTGATCCGGTTTCCTCCCACAGTCCAAAGATGTGCAGGGTAGGTGGACTGGCCATGCTAAATTGCCCATAGTGTCCAGGGATGTTTCGTCTAGGTGGGTTAGACTAGGGAAATGCAGGGTTAGGGGAATGGGTCTGGGTGGGATGCTCATCAGGGGGTGGTGTGGACCTGTTGGGCTGAATGGTCCATTTCCACACTGTAGGGATTCTATGTAGTTCCTGAACTAACAGGAGGACTGTGACAGCCAATCTACCTTATCGTAACCAATAATCCAGATAGCTCATACAACGTGATGGATAGAGGTGAGGACCCATTGTACAATATGTGCAACTGTTTAGTTTTCTCTAGATGGCACATTCACACAGAATTCCTTTGTCATCTACTTCAACTGAGTTGTTAACTCAAAACAATGATGTGGAGGTGCCAGTGTTGGCCGGGGGTGGACTCGACTCAACTCAACTCAAAACAAGGCAAAGATTTGTTCAAAATAGTCCATAAAAGGAATTTTACAAAAGAACACACACTAATTTGTGCACTGACAGTAAAAATTAGTTCCTCCAATTGTTTGCCACACTCATGTTTTAAGTATAATACAGCTGAATATTTCTACACATTCAGATCTTGCAATGCAAGGAGCAAAACCTGACTGTTCCACTGAACATGGCAACGCAGTGCTTTGATATTCTCTCACTATGAGATCATTTCAGCTGGTTTTAACAACTCCAGCCTGAGGACTATAAGGCTTTAGTAGGGCTGACAGTAAACTGTTGTATATATTTTACAGATCGCTTGTAATGCCTTTTTCAATGTGGGGGTCCACAATTACTAAAGCACAGCTGCACAAATTATGGTTGATGTGCTGTCCAAATATTTACCTGATACACACAAATTTATAAACTCCTCTAACCCCATGCTGATTGCTTTCTTTGCCAGGCTATTTTGGCTAATGAGTACGCTAGCCACGTAGGGATTACTGGTGGCAAGACACTGCTCCCATCACACAAGAGCAATTTGCACACTGGTCACACTGAGCTGTTGTGGGCAAACTCTTATTGACCTGTTAATACAAAGTCTCGGAACAGAAAAAAGTCAGGCTTTTGACCAGTGTCCTCATGTCCATTTGCATGGGCAGAAAACGAAGGCTCAGAGCACAAAGGCAGTTTGAGATGATCAAGTGTGTCCCTTTAAAAATCCATGACTTTCACAGTAATCACTGTGGGTAAATCTGCACATTGATATGGGAGAGAAGTTTCAATAAAAGCCAGCAAGGATTTATCTGAAATCTCAGCTTCTCATCTGCAAAGAAAAGCCTAGAAGATCAAAGAAACGGAGAAGGGGCATGACTGAAATTTTACGTCATATGTTTCAAGGTATACATTGATGTAGAATTTAACAAACCACCTCATAGGCATGAAAGGGAAAATGATTCTTCAATACTCATTTTTGGATGCAGATTAATCATTAGTTGGAAGAGAAACAAAGAGCCAAAATTTACATCTGGTACAAATTTTGCAACATATAAACAAATGTTTAGTACAGGATTTTTCATCAGATGTGTTCTAGTTTGGCAGGAGATCCCTGCCTAAGTATTAGCCTAGCTTCCTTATTCAGACACCAAGTGCTGGGATGCCTTGCAATTTTTCCTTTCCTTCCCAGTATTCATGGCTTCTCTCTTTGTTGCAATATAACAAAACCCCAGTATAGTGTAGCAAAATCAATCAGCAATAGTAGACAATGCATCTGTTTGAGTGACAATGAGAGATCACTGTATAACTCACTAGTGAGGCTACAGTACAATTTTGTAGAGACCATACAACATTAGTCACTCATTATTGGAAGTAATTTCATGACTTCATCCTGATCTATGTAATATTTACAATCATTGCGTTATGCTTATCCCTGAAGAAAATATATTTAAGCTTATACATGGATATAAAGCATCTGGCGACACGACAGCTTTGTTATAACAGCAGCAGTAAGTGCATACAACTTTCTTTTCACAATTATGGAACCATTTGAATTCTTTTCATGGGTTCATCTGTTAATTAGAGACATTCAACAGTATGTACGTCTGCTGATTCTCTGAAATACCTGCTCACTGCAGCTAACCGAGCTGTTATTACTGATGTTTCAGAACATTTTCTGCCAACACATTGAAGATCAGTATAGAAGATTTTTGTTAAACATTTAAAAACTCCTTATTTACTGTAACCGCTTGTTTGAGAGAAGTGTGCAAGTAAGGAAATTTAAACAAAAGTTGGAGATGAAAGAAGTGCATTTTTACGTTTAACTTCTCTTTCATAACAGCAGGTCACTTTCTGTGTTTCTCATGTTTCTTGTCTTTTTTAAACTATGAGTGAATTTTGAGCCTCACATTCTTCTGATTGAATATATGTTTATCTTTAAAGGTATGAATACCTTTACGCTCCGTCTCTGCACACAACAGCACACATGAAGCAGCTATGTTTCTTAGTTAATTGATGACACCTTTCATTGGTTTCTCCATTTCCTCACCAGCTTAACGCGACCACAACACTGTTTCAACGTAAGTTAAAAACTGTTGTGGCTGCATGCTACTGGATTAGCACCACTTGATGTGTGTTTTTCTCATTCACATAATTTACTTGTCCAAATTCTGCTTATCCTTCTGCGTTTCATAACTTCCCTGAAAATAGCTTCCTTTGCAAATCCAAGTCAGCCAATTACTGCTCCATCGCCCCACTCTTGTTCATCAGCAAAGTGATGAAAAAGGTTGTCAACATTCTCAATGATAACCTGGATAGTTCTGAAGAAGGGTCACATTGGACTCGAAAACATTAACTCTATTTCTCTCTCCATAGATGCTGTCAGACCTACTGAGTTTCTCCAGAACTTTCTGTTTCTTTTATCATTTCGGATCTCCAGCATCCACTGTACTTTGCCTTAAGTAACAACAAACAAACTACTCATTTTGACTTCTGCCAGGGCCACTCAGCTCCTGAACTCATTATAGCCTTGGTTCAAACATGAACAAAATGTTGAATTCTAGAGATGAGGTGAGAGTAACAGCCCTTGACATTGAGGCTGCATTTAACCGAGTGTGGCATCAAGGAGCCCTAGCAAAACTGGAATCAGTGGGAATCAGGGGGCAAAATCTCCGCTGGATGGAGTCATACCTGACACATTTGAAGATGGTTATGGCTGTTGGAGGTCAATCATCTCAGCTCCAGTGCATCTCTGCAGGAGTTCCTCAGGGTAGTGTCCTAAACCCAACCATCTTCAGCTGCAATCAATGACCTTCCCTCCATCATAAGTTCAGAAGTGGAGATAATCGCCGATGAATGCACAATTCTCAGCACCATTCGTGGCTCCTCGGATACTGAGGCAGCCCATGTACAAATGCGTCAAGACCTGACAATTTTCAGGCAGTGACAACTATCATTTGCAACATGTAAGTGTCGAACAGTGACCAACTCCAGCAAATGAAAATTAAACCATCTCCTCTTGACATTTATGGTGTTACCATCACTGATCCCTCCACTATCAATATCCTTGGGGTTACTTTAGAGAAAAATACTAATTTCATCTGCCATACAAATATTATAGTGACAAGAGCAGGTTAGAAATTAGGAATCCTGCAGCAAGTCACTTCAGGTATAATTTGGCAATTTCACTCTAATCAAAAGATAGACAGGGTAGTGAAGAAGGCGTTTGGTACGCTTGCCTTTATTGGTCAATGCATTGAGTATAGGAGTTGGCAGGTCATGTTGTGGCTGCACAGGACATTGTTTAGGCCACTATTGGAATACTGTGTGCAATTCTGGTCTTCCTGCTATGGGAAGGATGTTGTGAAACTTGAAAGGGTTCAGAAAAGATTTTATAAGGATGTTGCCAGGGTTGGAGGGTTTGAGCTATAGGGAGAGGCTGAATAAGCTGGGGCTATTTTCCCTGGAGCATTGGAGGCTGAGGAGAGACTTTATAGAAGTTTATAAAATCATGAGGGGCATGGATAGGGTAAATAGACAAGGTCTTTTCCCCAGGATGGGGGAGTCCAAAAGTGGAGGGCATAGTTTTAAGGTGAGAGGAAAAGATTTAAAAGGAATCTAAAGGGAAACTTATTCACAGAGTGTGGTGCTTGTATGGAAGGAGCTGCCCGAGGAAGTGGTGGAGGCTGATACGATTACAACATTCAAAAGGCATCTGGCTAGGTATATGAATAGGCAGGATTTAGAGGGATATGGGCCAAATGCTGGCAAATGGTATTAGATTGACTTAAGATATCTGATCAGCATTGACAAGTTGAACTGAAGGATCTGTTTCCATGCTGCACAGTTCTATGAATCTATAACAGAAATATTTTCAGGAGTATTAATTAAAGTTTCGAACACAACAGTAGTAATGTAACTTGGTATTGAAGGCGAAGTAGCAGTGTGTATTGCTTGAGTTCTTCATGGTTAAAAGTGCAGGCTTGAAAGTTATACCTGTTATTTTCTCTTGAATGGTTTTTGTCACTTATAAATACCATTTCATATAACTAAGACTTGGTCCTGATCCTGAACAATAAATTCACAATAAACTAATGGATATAATAGAAAAGACAGTTTGCTGCATTTACCAATGTATAATTTTTCTGAAGGCTTCTATACAGTACAAACGTTTGACAATTATCTGGCATCATTACTCTGTGGTCACAAAAGTTACATATTCCACTCTTGCATCTTAACTGGGGTCAGGTCGACTCGTGAATGTCATTGTGGTTTTAAACTTAGCTCAGGTAAAATGTGCCCTCTACAGGTTCAGTGTGGCACACACAAGCCTGAAAACAGTGCCTAACATGCTGATGTAGCATAGCAGAGCTGTTAGCAGGAAAACAAAAATGCAGGTTTAAATCATGTGTGACAGATCCCCAGGGAACGATAAAAGTACAAGACTGCTTTCCCCATCTGATATGATGAATACTCAGGTGACATTCTAGAAGATAAAAAAACGCAAACTACATAAAGTACCAGGAATAGGAATCAGTAAATCCTGCTCCGCTGAAACATTCGGTCAGCACCTACAGTTGAAACTTTAACCTGTTTAACAGAAGAAGGTAGTACAGTGTCTCTGTCTGACATTGTTGATAAGCTCAGGAAACATGCTTCAGTCTTTCTGGTGGGCATGATGCATTTACTAAATGAAATCATTGCTTCTAGGAGAGCTTCCCATGCAAATCAGGGGAGACAATGGCCTAGTGGTATTATTGCTGGACTGTTAATCCAGAGACCCAGATAATGTTCTGGGGACCTGGGTTTGAATCCTGCCATGGCAGATTGAAGAATTTGAATTCAATAAATATCTGGAATTAATCATCTCATGATGACCATGAATCCATTGCCAATTGTCAGGAAAAACCCATCTGGTTCACTCATGTCCTTGAGGGAAGGAAACTGCCATCCTTACCTGGTCTGGCCTACATATGACTCCAGACCCATGTCAATGTGATTGACCCTTAATTCTAGGCAATTAGGAATGGGCAATAAATGTTGACCTAGCCAGGTATGCAGGAGGGATATGAATCAGTTTAAAATGTGAAAATTGGTGGCATGGGCAAGTTGGGCTGAAGGGCCTGTTTCCATGCTTGTAGACCTCTTTGACTCTAGGTGCCCTCATCCCATGCATGAATAACAATAAATCCTATACCAATATCCCTGCACAATTCAATTCAGGACTATTCTTTCTTATTAATAGTCCCCGGCAGAATTATGAAGAGAAGGTTAAATTCCACAGGTACTTTGGTAATAGGCAGGATGAGGAACCAATTAGTGGCCTACCAGTTACTACAACCTGAACATGCTGCTAAGTTCTGAGGAAGGGTCACCAGACCTGAAACGTTAACTCTGTTTTATCCTTCGCAGATGCTGCCAGACCTGCTGAGTTTTTCCAGCAACTTTGTTTTTGTTCCTGATTTACAGCATCCGCAGTTCTTTCGGCTTTTAAGCTGCTAAGCATGTTGCTCCTCAGTCATTTTATAGATTGAATGCATTTCAATATGACGGGTTTCTTGTTTAATGAATAGAAGCCCTATGGCCTCACTCATCTCAGGCCTATCTGGCACTAATTGCAAGTAGGTTTATTTGGAGCTTTCTTTGATTCTTGCTGGAAAGTGTGTCCCCATTTCTTGGGGGATCCCAAATTACAATTTGGTAACGTTAGGCTAATAAAACTGCGCTGGGAGGACTGACTATTTCAACCTTAACAACACCCAGGTGTAGTTAGCTCTTGGCGTCTCTCATTTTAACTTTCACATCACTTGCCCTTTTCCAGTTCGCTTTTCTGCTCATTCAGCTATGATGAAGGAACTTTTCCAGATGTCTCACAGATATTTTCTTATTCCCGTTTTTATGGGATTGTCATGGCTTTCAATGATAAATGGATAGAAGAATTGCAAAAATATTTTCATTTGATGAATGCTTTTCAGCAATGAGGACGAACATATTCCTTCTTTGGTTTATGATTCAAGTGGAAATTATTTTTAGGATTCATGACAGCACACATGACTAACACAGAGAGAGGAAAGATATAGCCCACAAACATTCCATGTGACTAAAAGTGCCAAAATGGCAGCTGGGAGCAATTTTTTATAGCAAAAATATACTTTATTCATAACAAATTATCTTTATGTACATACACAGTTCAGTAGCAGTTCTATAGAGTCTTTACATAGAAATAAAAAATAAATATTAGAATTTGACATTCCCTGCAGTTGCAAAACCAAACGCACATCCTACTCATGCAGGACACCATTTACATACATTTTGAGACAAAGAGAGGGTCTGACAACTGAACGGACTTCTGTTATACTTTGTCAGAAAGATCTTACAATGTGCCCTTTTCCCATTGCATTCTGGCAACAGCCGCCCCAAGCTTTAGTGCATCCGTCAGCACATGGTCCTGGACCTTGGAACGTGCCAGTCTGCAACACTCTATTGAACTCAACTCTTTACAGACCAAAGAGAGTCATTCACTGAGTTGATGATGATGGTACAGTCGATGTTAGTCTCAATGTGTGTCCTGGGGAACAGACCATAGAGCGCAGAGTCCTGAGTCACGAAGCTGCTCAGGACTAACCACGACAACAGCCACTGCGTCTCTCTCCAGACCTTCTTTGTAAAGGCACATTCCTGAAGGAAATGTGTGACAGTCTCTTCACTGGTGCCAGGGTTTCGAGGGCAGCTTATAGTGACACATAGAGACCAGGCAAGAATGAAGGATCTGACAGGCAGTGTCCTCACCACCAGACCCATCCTTCATAACACTGGCAACATGGTGAGACTTGGTGCTTGTGTACTGGGGGACTACACACAGCTCGATGCAGCTGCACACGAAGGTGGCCGTCAGGTTGAGGCTGGCGTTGGATACACCTTCTTCTCCCCACCACTGCCCCCACCCACAGCTTTGTTCATGGTGTCCCTGCGGACAAGGCCCATCTTTGATCTCCAGATGAAGATGGCTCAGGGAATGGGTCAGGCCTGCGCTACATGTAGCAACACTGAGAGTACCTCAAACCTGACGATCAGGTTTTCACCTTCACTTTAGCGATACACCTCTCCTCATATTTTTGTGCACATCCCAGCCCCTCTGAACCATATTCCCACAGCATCAGTTAATCTGACGCCCTGAGAGCAAAGGGGACAAAGGATCAATTGGCCAAGTTCCCAAAGAACATGGCCACATTCTTGCCTCAACTTACCTTGCCTCTCGAGTCTAGTTCAAAATGGCTGCAGATGCTCATAAGTCTGTGCACTGACAGTGGATGTGAGCAGAAAACAGCAACACCATCCATGTACAGGGAGGCTTTGACCTGCAGGCCTCCTCTGCCTGGAAAAGTCACCCCTCTCAGGCTCACATCCTTCTTAGTGGACTCGCAATACACAAACAAGGCAGGAGAGAGTGAGCTACACTTCCTGACTCCAGATGTGATCGGGAAGCTTTCTGATTCCCACCCATTGATTGAGACTGCACTAACAATGTTTGTGGAGAGCAGTCAGATCAAATTGCAGATCCCCTCCCCAAAGCCCATTTTGGAGAGTATGTCCCACATATAGGTGTGCAATATCCTGTCAAAGGCCTTTCCCTGGACAAAGCTGATGAGGCAGGCATCCATCCCTCTGTACAAAGCCAGAAGCTTCTGGAAAAGCTCAGCAGATCTGGCAGCATCTGTGAAGAGAAAAATCAGAATTAACATTTCAGGCCTGGTGACCTTTCCTCAGAACTGGGTTCTGATAATGTTCCTACTGCTGAACCAGGAAGCTTTGGTTCAAGTCCCTCCTGCTCTGGATGTATGTAGGAACATAAAAAGCAGACCCATGGCAGGCTGCTGCTGCACACCATCCACCTCGAGGGAAAAAAAGATAAATGAACGAATAAACTCAGGGGGCTGTGTGGTGCAGTGGTAGTATCTCTACCTCAGAGCTAGGAGGCCTGAACTCAAATCCCAACTGTTCCAGGAAATGTGTGACACCTTCTCTGAAAAGGTTGATTAGAATATGTCTAAATTATTCACAGGTCGTGGACAATGTTGTTAAGGCTCCATTCGTGGCCAAATCATAGGCATCTGAGGAGGGAATACCTACCCCCTCCATGAACAACTCAGATTTAAGGATCCTACAATCAGGTGAGGTCAGGAGCCCCAGTGATGATGAAGAAATAATGAAATGAATTGTGCACGATATGAAAGTACAGTACAATATCCATTGCAGGAGTACAGTAAAAAGTTTTTACAATGTCTGCCGGCCTTCTTATGGTGACATCTTGGGTACAGGTACCTAGCTACAATTCTTGGATACAGCAGAGGAATAAACGTAGCTGCATTACTTTACAGAATTGAAAAACATGTTAAAAATAGGACATCATTAAAGGAATGATCTCACAGTAAGGAAATTTTAAATAAACATTACATTGTAGCAGCTCAGCTCAGGGCCTCTGCTCATGGTCTGCCTGTCCGTGCCAGACCCCAGTCCAACAGCCGTTCCCCCTCCGCTCCAAGCCTCAGACAGCCCCGTACCAGCACTCAGCTGCTCCAAGGAAAGTTCCAGGACTGCCTTCTCCCACACCGGTCTCTACCCAGGACTTGCTGCCTGTGCAATGCTCTGGGGCTGCTTCTCCGCGCTGTTCTGGGACTCGCAGCCCAGGCGCTGTACCACGGCTCACAGCCCACATGCTGTTCTGGGACTCACAGCCCACATACTGTTCTGGGGCTCACAGCCCAAGTGCTGTACCAGGACTCACAGCCCACGCGCTGTTCCAGAGGTCACTGCCTGCACTGTTCTGGGGCTCACAGCCCATGTGCTGTACCAGGACTCGCTACCTGCACTGTTCCGGGACTCACAGCCCATGCGCTGTACCAGGGCTTGCTGCCTGCAATGTTCTGGGGCTCACAGCCCATGCACAGTACCAGGGCTCGCTGCCTGCACTGTTCTGGGGCTAACAGGCCACACGCTGTACTAGGGCTCACAGCCCATGTGCTGTACCAGGGCACTCAGCCCACCACTGTACCAGGGCTCACAGCCCACACTCTGTATCAGGGCTCACAGCCCACGTGCTGCACCAGGGCTCACTGCCTGCACCGTTCCAGGGCTCACAGCTCATGCGCTGTACCAGGGCTCACTGTCTGCACTGTTCCAGGGCTCACTGCTCCGGGCACTGGCTGCCAGGTCTTGTTCCCACTCCAGTATTTTCCTCCAGTGCCGAGGGGAGAGAAGAAGAAAAAAGAGAACAAAAAAGGAAAAAACATGAGAAAGAAGTGGGGTTAGAGGTGATGGCCATTATGCCTCTTGGACTTTTGTATGATAGGGGTTAAAGAGAAGAATTACAAAGTATCAGGGAGCTGACTTTCTACTAGAGGAAATTGTACTTTCACTTATGAAGTAAAAATATGCAGCACTAACAGAGAATGATCAGAACAGTAGGACGAACTGGAAGGCATTTTCAAAGATCTGCCACAACTCCAATGACCCAAAATGTCATTTCTCTGCTGGAAAATTCAATAATTATCTCACCCTGAACAGTTCCAGTGTTACTTGTTATATGTGTTTGATTTCCAACATCGGCAGTATCTTACCACAGAGAAGGGACTGTTTTTGAATCACCTTTTCCTGGTTATATTTTCAAGAAACCTGCATTTCACTCAGCTAAGAAGTGCATTAGGATTCATAGGATTTTTCAACCCAAAAGTGACCGTTTGCCTTATTATTTCTGTGTTGGTTCTTTGAAAGCACAATTCAATTAGCCCCAGTTCCTTGCTCTTGGCCCCACAAATTGTTCCTTTTTACTGATGTGTTCAATTCCCTTTTGTAAATTACCATTGAATCCACACTTTCAGACAGTACGTCTGAGTACACCAAATAATCATTAAAACTGATGGCGTCTTTATCCCCCAGTCAGACAGAGCGATTACATTGTACTAAGCTTTAAAGGATTTCATTGCAAGAATGGTAATATTGAGAAAGATGATACTTCAATTTCTGGCTGAGCTCAATCAACTGAGCACCTGTTCAGTTCAGTTCAGAGCTAGGGTCATGAAACTTAGAATTAGAATTAGGATTTGGTTTTATTGCCACGTCTGGTCAAGAACAGGGATACAGAAGTACAATGAAAAGTTTTCCATGTTGCCATTCACAGCATCAGCTCAGGTAAGATTTGATCAATGTAGTTTAGCCCTGTTTAATAAAATGACAATTTAAGGAATCTGTACTGAAATAAAAAGTGCTGGAAATCACAGTGAGTCAGGCAGCATCCATGGGGAGAGAGCAAGCTAATGTTTCAAGTCTGGATGACTTTTCATCAGAATTGACTTAAAGTGTGAAGGGAGCAGCATTTATGCAACAGTGTGGGGGCGGGTGTGGGTGAGTGGTGTGCTGGGGAAGAAAGGGTGCTAGCTAGCATTTATTGCCCATACTTAATTGCCCAGAGGGCGGTTAAGAATCTGGAATCACATGTAGGCCAAACCAGGTAAGGGTGGCAGTTAAAGGTCATTACTGAGCCAGATTGGGGTTTTTTTTTTCCAACAATCAACAATGTTTTCATTACCATCATTCAACTCAAATTCCAGATTTTTTAGAAGTTGAATTCAATTTCCACCATCTGCTGTGGTGTGATACAAACCCAGGTCACTATCTGGATCTCTGGCTTAATAATGTATTGATAATACCACTAGGCCATCACCTCCCTTTACTGATGCATCATGTTTTCTATCCTTTTGAGATAGTCTCTAACTAAAAAGATAAACCAAATCTACAGGTGTCTAGGAAGGAAATATTATAAATTGGGATTCCAGGCTGTGACATCAGACATCTGAGAAATCAGTTTGTGGGCTATGGAAACAAAAGCTGATCCAGAAAAGGAGAAAACACAAAACAGACTGTTTAATTCCCAACCGGTTATCAGAACAGATGCAGTGCTCTTTGAGCTGGGTTTTGCAGTCAAAATCATAGCGTTGGATCATGGAATAATTACAGCACAAGGTGACCATTTGGTTCTGTATCAACTCTCACCACTAAGAACAAAACAGCATTGCCTAGAGGAATTTATCCACTGCCCTTCCCTCACCTTTGCCTCAATGTCCTGCGTATTTTTCCTTTCCAGATAACAATCCCAAGTCCCTCACAAATGACTCAATTGAACCTGCCTCTACCATGCTCTGAGGGAGTGCATTCCATATCCTAACCACTCACTGTGTGGAATAGTTTTTCTTCACATGTTAATTGCTTCTTTCACCAATTACATTAAATCTATGCCCTCATGGTCTCGATCCTTCTGCCAAGGTGAAAATCATTTCATCATCTGCTCTGCCCAGATTCTCAATTATTTCCTCCCAATCTCCACACAATCATCTCTTCTCCCGGGAAATCAGTTTCCATGGTCTCCAATCTATCTATCTAACTGATGTTCCACATGCTCAGAACCATGCCCATGAACTTCCATGACACCTAGAACTAGATGTAATACTTTAGTTGTGACTAAATCTGTTTAACATAGATGCAGTCTCCGCTATAATGATGAAACCAAACACAGACTGGATGACTGCTTTGAGGAATACCTCTGCTTTGTCCATAAGAATAGCCCAACCTTCCAGTCACTTGCCAATTCAACCATCTGTCTTGCTCTCACATTAACACTTCAATCCCAAGCTTGCTGCTATGTACCAGCGAAATCCAACACAAGTTGAAGGAACAGCAGCTCATTTTCTACTTAGGCACTTTACATCCTTCAGGACTCAACATTGAGATCAACAACTTCAAAGCACGAACACTATTCTCTCAGAGATAATAGGTACTGCAGATGCTGGAGAATCCGAGATAACAAGGTGTGGGGCTGGATGAACACAGCAGGCCAAGCAGCATCATAGGAGCAGG
>JAHRHZ010000034.1:16729436-16748309 GCA_024137785.1 Ginglymostoma cirratum | reverse complement strand
CTTGGATTCTCCAGCATCTGCAGTACCTTTTATCTCTGACATTTTAAGTCTTTAAGTCAGTAATTAAAATATCGAAGAAATCTTTAAAAAAACTGTATTGATAAATGAGAAAGATAAAGAAGAACTTAACATCTTAAGAGCAAAGCATTTGGACGTATTTGGAATGGGACCATAATTAAAATGGAAGTAGATCACTTCGCCCCCTGTGTCTGTTCCAATGGTATTCAATGAGATCATGGCTGGTTTACAATGTATGATAAGTACAATGTGCTGATAATAACTCAACTTATTTCAAAGTGTGGGAGTGTTTTGCATTACAAGTACATTCTTTGACTGGCATAACCAGATAACTTCACTATTCCCTCTGCATTCCCAAAAACAGCAAGGTACCATTCTGATGGCCCTGGGTTCCCATTTGCTAGATGCCCAGGTTGCTCATGTCCTCCCACTCTTGCTAATGAGGCTTTACTCAGGATCTGCAATAGGGTCAATGCAGCACTTCCCTCATTAGAGCAGGACTGAAGGAATGTCATTCATTAACTGAAAATTCCATTGTTATATTTTCAGTTATACAGTCCACATGTCATTAAAGTCAGCTTTGAAGCCTCATGTGCATTCCTAAAAAATAAATAATGCTGAGCATCCAATGTTCTTAAATACTTGGCAGTCAGTTCCCATTAATTCAGAAGCAAATAAATCACTTTTTTTTTAATCTCCTTGTGGATTATATTGTATTGGAGATTTATAACGGGTCATTGACTGCTCCAAGGGATCGGACGATGTATCAACAGTTTGTATAGTGTTCAGATGCTCAAAATGGAGTACCAAAATATAATCCATTAAACTTACAATCACACAATTAACGGTGGATGATAAGCTGCATAATAAATTGTTATTTTACCTATGGCAAATATGTTTAACACAAAATAATTTTATGCACATTTTATAAGTTAATGCAGAAGACTAAATAACTCTTGCATAAATCTTTGTGTTCTCAATGACCCAGATCCATACTCAATTCGTGACAAGTGTCAGCATTTTAAGTGAGGACTAATTCTGAAATTTCTATAGCTTTTTTTTATCATTCTGATTCTTAAATTTTTATTTTAAGAAAATACCGACATGATCTATTAAATGTACAAACACAATCGGAACATTCCATCAAAGAATACATTATTGGATGCACTTTCTGGGTTCAAGCTACCAGTGGTAACCTATAAACACCTACTGTACCAGTTAGGAAGTAGAGGGCACACTGTGTTGTCAGTTTGTTTCAACTAATTTAGCATTTAATGAGTAAGTCTCAGGAAAGATCTTAATGTCCAAGGCTCCAAAGAGGTGAAATTCCCAACTGGTCAGTTTCCCAAAGTGAAGTGCCAGCTATATCCATGATAACCCATGTGATTTGTAAACAACTATGTTTTTATTTTTGCGATGTCCCCTTCAGACCAAAGTGGACTGGGCAGTGTTCTGGAAGAGGGTGAATTGATTCCCTGATTAGAACCTCAATAAATTCCAAGAAATGCACAGGTGACCTGGGATTCCCATGGGGATGAAACACTAAAATACAAAGGTAATAGACAGTGAATTACTTCGTTGAGTATTTCTATATTTTCTGCTTGGCAGTTCAGAACCAGCTCAGAATTTACATAAAGTGAAAAAAAGCAATCTCTCTCTGTCTCTCTCTGTTTGATTATCTATGAACTGATCTTGAGACTGAAGCAGGTCTTTGAGAATGGGGCAAAGGCAGTGTTACCATATGTGTTATCCAGTTAGAAAGAGTAGAGAGTGGAGGACAGGAAGGGAAATAGATTGGGAATTAGATACGACCCATTGCACAGTCTACTAGACCACTTAATTGAGTCTCGTGGGAATTTTCTTGTCATCAGAATTGTTGTGATCTGAAATGGAGACGATTCATAGTTTGTACTTCAGCCCATCTCTGAGCTGTATCATTCGAAAGTCAACTTCCACTCTATCCCCAGCACAGGAATGCAGAATGAACCCCGCTGTTTATAAGAAATGGAGACTTTAGAAATATGCATTAAGTACTCTTCCTGATCTCTGATGAAGGGAACACATTGACCTGTCTTCAAATCGTGCTTCATCTGTGTGTTTATAATCCAGCAATCACTTTTTTTTTAACATAAAGGCAATTTATTGCTGTGTTACAAGCCAACTGCTCAAACGAGAAATTTACTGGGCGCTGTTTTGAAATGCCATTCTGGTTAGGAAATGGAGTCGGGGACAGAAGCATTCTCAAGTGTAAGGAACAGACATTATTTGCTGGTGAGTGAGAATGAGTACATTTAGAACACCAAACTTGTTTCCAACCCCACAATGGGTTTAACTAAATTTTACATTTGTGAGGATTTGTTATAGTCAACTGTGGCTGATCCCCTTAACATTAACTTAAAGTTAATGAAACTTAAGTTTACAGCTATTTATAATGATTCAGTTTCCACTGAATAATTTGCCTACTCAAACAGGTGTTGTCTAAATATTTTTCATCCATTTTATGTCCCTTTGTGGCTTCTTAAGATAACATTCTTCTTTTAATATCAGATTGAAAGAAATCAGTTTTGAAATATTAACAAAAGCCCAGAATCATGCAATGAAAATAAGGTGGTTTACAGGACAGAAAAATCCACTGAGACAAGTGATACCAATGAGCAATGATTGATAATACGTTTGATGCCAATGGCTATAAACCAGAAACTGTGCTCTCAAACACAACTCCTGAGTTCAAAGTAGGGATCTGATTGACACTTGCATGGGTTGGACAGAAAGAGGCTCCCATTGGCAAAGATCCCCTTTAGTTACCACATCTAAAAGGATCAGTGTTTACCAAGCTTGATTTGTCTTAATATTGAGAGCTTTGACCACAGAGGCCTCACTGGAAAGAATCAAGTGTACACATGCCCACAGTTCATCATCATGAAAGCTTTGAGCCTGCAGCTGTTAGTAACGGACATCAAGTTTAGTTTGACCCAAATATACGTGCAAACACACTGGACCGGCCACCAGATGCATGTCATCACGTATCAGGGATTATAAGTGCAGCCAAACTCTTCGGAGTCTTCATCCTGTTACTGGAGCCATATTGTTGAAATAAAACACTCACACACAGCAGGACAAAATGAACAGATGCATCTGAGTGTAAGCTGACAACTGAAGCCTGGAATGTTCCAGTTATAGCTCAAAATTTCTTAAGGAAGTCTGAGAGAATTGATGGTGGCAGTTGGCATTTGTAAAGATTTACCATTTTGCAAACTTGGTACAAACCACTGATGATCAAGACTGAAGCTTGGGCGTTGAAAGCAGCTGCTGCCACAAAATTCTCCATTCCCCTTATTTTAATGGATGCCAGCGCGGTGAGACCGGCTCCCCTCAAAGTTCAGATTGCTGTCGGTCTGACAGGTAATACTAGCACCATTATCAAAGCAGGGAAATTATTGTACAAACTCTTGTGGCATTTGTGTCAGTTTCCTTTATTTGCTATCTTAACACAGACATCTACTTGTTCAAAATGAGTAGGTAAATGCCTCCAATAAAGAGGCAGATAAATCACTTTGATAAGAAACACAATAAGTTTTCACAGAATTATATTGCACAAAATGTTTAACTCCCAGTGGGGATTGGTTAGCCCATTGGCTATATGGCTGCTGTATGGTGCAAATTGAGGCCAAATGTGTGGGTTCAGTCCATGCATCAGCTGCAATAGTTGACAGTGGCTGCCCTCGATCATTTCTCTCACTGCAACAGAAAGAGATGTCATTAGCACACCCTCCCCATCTGTTCAACTTGCACTTCCTCCCACATTGTCAACCTCAGAAAATTTTATCCCTTTCACTTCTGAAAAAGAGTCATGTTGTTCTTAAAATGAAAATCCTGTATCCCTCTCCACAGATACAGTTGGACCTGCTGAATGTCTCCAGCATTTTCTGTTTTTATTATCATTGGATCCACTTGTTTCTCACACATTTGAGACGCCTTCCTCTTCCGTAATAACCTGAGGTAGACTGGGCATTTTCCAGGAGCAAGTGTGACCTCCATCGTATTTTTACTGACTGAAAAATTATCTGATCAAGGTAACAACCACCTGGCAGGATGGCATGAATGTGTCCTATTTCAGCTTCAACTTTGTACGGTGAACAACTCAGCAATTTTTGTTTTTATTTCAGATTTCCAGCATTTGTGGTATTTTATTTTTCGCATTGTGTACCTAACCAGCCAATGCTTGCAAAACCCTTAGCACATAGTCCAATATTAGATGTGATTACTCAATTGGACAGCACTTGCTGGATAAGTATTAAACTGACAATAAATTTAGGATTGTCAGTTGGGGTCACAGTGTGGTACCTGCTGGAAACAATGCAAATGAATGCATCAGGCCCTGTTTTTGCAAATAGAAAGAAAACACACTGTGCCTGTTTCTACTCAACAAAATAGGAGACAGCCCTTTCCCGGTTCATTTAGCAATGATAATCTAGCAAGCAACAATTTGATTGGAGATAGTCAACATGGATTCGTCAAGGGCAGGTCGTGTCTCACAAACCTCATTGAGTTTTTTGAGAAGGTGACCAAGCATGTGTATGAGGGTAGGGCAGTTGACATGGTGTACATGGACTTCAGTAAAGCTTTTGATAAGGTTCCACATGGTAGGCTATTGGAGAAAATGCGGAGGCATGGGATTGAGGGAGATTTAGCAGTTTGGATTAGAAACTGGCTTTCTGAAAGAAGCCAAAGAGTGGTGGTTGATGGAAAATATTCAGCCTGGAGTCCAGTTACTAGTGGTGTGCCACAAGGATCTGTTTTGGGACCACTGCTGTTTGTCATTTTTATAAATCACTTGGACGCAGACATAGGTGGATGGGTTAGTAAGTTTGCAGTTGACACTAAAGTCGGTGGAGTGGTGGACAATGTGGAAGAATGTTGCAGGTTGCAGGGAGACTTGGATAAACTGCAGAATTGGGCTGAAAGGTGGGAAATGGAGTTCAATGCAGATAAATGTGAGGTGATTCACTTTGGGAAGAATAATAGGAAGGCAGAATACTGGGTCAATGGAAAGATTCTTGGTAGTGTGGATGTGCAGAGGGATCTTGGTGTCCAGGTACATAGATCCCTGAAAGTTGCCACCCAGGTTGATAGTGCTGTTAAGAAGGCATACGGTGTGTTAGGTTTCATTGGTAGAGGGATTGAGTTCCGGAGCCGTGATGTCATGCTGCAAAACGCTAGTGAGGCCTCACTTGGAATATTGCGTGCAGTTCTGGTCGCCCCATTACAGGAAGGATGTGGAAGCATTGGAAAAGGTGCAGAGGAGATTTAGTAGGATGTTGCCTGGTCTGGAGCGAAGGTCTTATGAGGAAAGACTGAGGGACTTGGGTCTGTTCTCATTGGAGAGGAGAAGGCTAAGAGGGGATTTAATAGAGACCTACAAAATGATCAGAGGATTAGATAGGGTGGACAGTGAGAGTCTTTTTCCTAGGATGATGACGTTGGCTTGTACGAGGGGGCATAGCTGCAAATTGAGGGGTGATAGATTTAAGACAGATGTCAGAGGCAGGTTCTTTACTCAGAGAGTGGTAAGGGCGTGGAATGCCCTGCCTGCCAATGTAGTTAACTCAGCCACATTAGGGGTATTTAAACAGTCCTTGGATAAGCATATGGATGATGATGGGATAGTGTAGGGGGATGGGCTTAGGTTAGTTCACAAGTCGGCGCAACAGCGAGGGCCAAAGGGCCTGTTCTGCGCTGTTTTGTTCTATGTTCTCTGTTCTATGTTCTATGTTCTATTTCTCACGGCAATTCCTGAGCAACCAGAGTCAACCTGCCTGGTGTGAAATCCTGGCTGTTAAAAGTCATACATTATTAACTGCTGCATTCTTCATTACAACACCTTTACCAATCAGAATCCACTCGCCAGCTAATCAATATTCTTCTTTCATACAGTATAAATGTTAGTTTTCCCCTTGATTGGTATTCTTGCAGATTATCCTAGCAAGTCCAAAGCAAAAGAGCTTTGACAAAATGGGTCCCTTTTTAGCAATACTCAAGTTCTGCGTATACAGTCAAATGACAAATTGTAAAGAAAGCATTTGTGGGAAAAAAAGTTTCAATTTTGAAGTGGCAATTATTGATTCAGATAGAAATTTTCAAGAAGAGAGGTAGTATCTTCCTTTTTTCATGAGATTACAGAGATGCCATTTATCTCCTTTACTTCTCCCTCCAAGATGCTTTTGCACAGATAGCAATTTGTCTCAGCCTTGAAATTGTTTAATAAATATTCAAGGAAAGAAGATTCATCATATGCACGAGTACGTTTTCATCGTGATGCATCTAACAATTAATGTGTTTGATGTATATGATTAATGCAGATATCATATCCCATGGAGATATCAGTGCATAGTCCAGCTGGTTGCTGTCAGCACTGTATATAGCACAAAATGTGGCTTAGTAAATTGAATAAATTAATAAATTATCTTTATTGTTACATGTACTCATGTGGGTACAGAGAAAAGTTTACAAATCGCCGCTTATGGCACCATTTTAGGTACAAAAGTACCTCGGTACATACTCTTCAGTACAAATTTTCTTAGAAACTAAAATAGAAAAATAAAATAAAAAGTCCAGCATCACAAACCTTCAAAAGTAGAAAATCACAGTAAAAGAAATTCAAAAAACTAAGAAATAAAAGGTTTAGAATAACGGATTTTCCACAATAGTACAATGAAAAAAGAAAGAATTTTTTTAAATAAACTTTTTTAGCCGGGCAAAATGATCTCAAATTAAAATGAGCATCCCATGCACAATGCCAGCTTGTGTCTAGACAAAAGTGAGAATTACTATTGGTCACCAGCCTGATCGAAGAAACGAAGTTAACCAATGGATAAAATGAGAATGGCCTGAAATGTTAACTCATCAGTGATAGGAGACCAATATTAGTAAAAGCGCAAATGTTATAAAAAGGCTGATGACACGATTAAGAGAAACATAATACTGAGTAAAGGTTGACTAGGCTACAGTTACATTACAGTTAATTTCACGTGTAATCTGCGGTAATTATTTATATTAAACATTTAATTCCTTACTACTTCCACAACTGAGAAGGACAAAAGCAGTTTAGATGGAGTAAATATGATTGTCTCACTGTCTTCGTTTGCAGAACAATATTTACATTGAATTTAGCATGAAACTGTAAATGATGAACTCCAGATGGAACCAAAATTAAAAATGCAATGACTACAAATTTTAATAAAAATAGAACTGCTGGAGAAAACAGTGCAGATCTATCCGTGGTGGGCGTGTGGAATGCGCTGCCAGCAGTAATAGTGGAGTCAGATAATTTAGAGACTTTTAAGCAACTCTGGGATAGGCACATGGAGGATAGTAAAATGTAGGGTATGCTGGGTAGATTGATCTTTGTAGGATAATAGGTTGGCACAATATCGTGGGCCAAAGGGCCTGTACTGTGCCGTAGTGTTCTATGTTCTATGTTTAAATGGAAAACAGTAGGTTAATCTTTAATGCAGAGACTCTGTCAGACCTCAAATGCAAAGTTACACGTATTTAGCTTTTGCTTGCTTATGCGGTGGCTTGTTGATGTTTGTAATACTGATATCAAACAAAGAAACCAACTTTGTACTCCCATGAAGGATTGCACAGTAATAGTCACTTGTCTTCAGGAATTGGATTGAGCTGAGACAGCTGGTCCTCCTACCTGCCATTTACCAGCATGTCTCCTAGCTCTGAGTTTCACAATGCCTTGTTTTCAGTTTCAAGTTTATTGGTAACGTAGGACACCAGCACTTGGGACACATTAAAAAGCATGAACGGGGGATAAACTTGATGGGTTGGGACAGGAAAAATTGCTGTCTTTGATGCTTGTACATTTTAATTCTTCTCACAAATTCCTCCTGGCGCCATTCAAATACATTTCGTTCAAAAGAGTCAATGGTGACATGAGACTAACACTGAGAGGAATGTCACATGAACATGATGAAGCATTGCCTATAAATTGCACGCCGCCAACAGCTGACCTGCTGATTATTTCCAGTATTATTCTCTCTGTTTAACTTACGCCCCCTCCCCCTCAGCCCCACCTTGGATAAGTAAGCCATTAGAATGCCTGTCTTGAAGAAACTGAGCACAGAGGGGTGATTGTCAAAAGAATCAGAGGTGACGTGAGTAAAATTTGGACTCAACAATGCAATGGTCTCTGTTTGTGGTGTGATCAGATTCAATTGAGGCTTTTGAAAGAGAGTAGGATAATTAGCCAAAGGGAAAATATTTGCAGATCCACAGGGGAACCAGGCGAGTTGTTCTTTCAGAGAGCCAGCGTGGACAAGATAGGCCAAATAGCCTCTTTCTGTCTTGTATCTAGTCTGTGCTTCCACATTAAGTGTTAATACCTATAACATCGGAGTAGCAAGAATAATACTGGGGTTTCTTTTGTCTTCCTCCATAATCAAAGTTAGGTGATTGACAAAAGTGACAAAAATGCACTCATAAGATACAGGAACAGAATTAGGCCATTCAGCCCATTGCATCACCACCATTCAATCATGGCTGATACGTTATGGGGAGGCAATGGCCCAGTGGGATTATCACTGGACCGTTAATCCAGAAACCCAGATAACGTTCTGGGGACCTGGGTTCAAATCCTGCCACGGCAGATGGTGGAATTTGAATTCAATAAATACCTGGAATTAAGAATCTAATGATGACCATGAAACCATTGTCGATTGTTGGAAAAGCCCATCAGGTTAGGAAAGGAAACTGCCATCCTTACCTGGTCTGGCCTACATGTGACTCCAGACCCACAGCAATTAGGGATGGGCAATAAATGTTGCCTGGTCAGCGATGCCCTCATCCCGTGAATGAATAAAGAAACTCAACCCCATTCTTCTGCCTTCTCTCTATAACCCTTAATCTCCTTACTAATCAAGAACCTATCTATCTCTGTCTTAAGTACGTTAAATGACACAGCCTCCACAACCACCTGCGGCAATGAGCTCTACAGATTCACCACTCTCTGGCTGAAGAAATTCCTCCTCATCTCAGTTCTAAAGGGTTATCCCTCCTCATCCATCTAAACTCCATTGAGTACAGACCCAGAGCCCTCAACCGCTCTTCATACGTCAGCCCACAGCCCAGATCCGAAGAAAAATCATCTGCAGACACACTTCCTCAGCACCTCCAGCAAAATGACATCAATCCAACAGGAATGTGCCTGAGGGCTTTCTCTTCCCTATTGTCCAACTTGCCACTCCACTGACCTGACACTGATCAAATCAAACGTAGAAGGCATGTGGTAAAAAATGGACATCTGCTTTTCAACCCAAACTCTGAGGATGTAGTATCAAACTCATAAATTATCATTGAGGACCCACATTCCATGAAGACAGCAACAAAATTAATGACAGGAGTTGTTACTAAGAAAGCTTGGAAGACTACTTGTTTAAAATTTGGACACATGGGAGAAGTTGTTTCAAATAGTGGTCACTGTGAAGAGAAATTTGCTCTGATTATTTGAAATACTGAAAATTGTAAAGCTATAAAATATAGATTATACCCAATTACTGTTTCATTCTTAGATATACCAATGGAGTCAAACCTAGTCATAAAAGGAAGAACACTTTCTCCTTTTTCCTAGAATCTCATACTTGGCAGCCAAGTTTCACTATAAATTTACTTTCTAGAAAAAGTACTGTGATACCATGAAACAAAACATTCTTTTTCTAGTAAACATTTACGTAAATGTACACACTCCACAACGAAATGAATTAAGGAATTAGACCACCATGTCTCTCGTCCCAGTTAGGATTAGGGAAAGAAAGAATTTGTTTTTATGTAGTATCTTTCATGACCATGGGATAATACAAAGCATTTGAAATTGATTCTTTTAAATTCTTCCCCGGGTCACCAGACCCGAAATGTTAACTCTGTTTTCTCCTTCACAGATGCTGCCAGTCCTGCTGAACTTTTCCAGCAACTTTGTTTTTGTTCCACACATTAATTACTCTCTGTGTGAAAATGTTGCCCCCATGTCTTGTTTAAATATTTCCCCTCTCACTGTAAAAATATGCCCCCTAATTTTGAACTCCCCTACCCTAGGGAAAAGACCCTTGTCATTCATCTTTTCTATGTTCCTCATGATTTTGTAAACCTCTATAAGGTCACCCCTCAACCTCCTATGCTCCAGTCAAAAAAGTCCCAGCCTATCCAGCCCATTTTTCTGATTCAAACCCTCCATTCCTGGTAACATCCTGGTAATATTTTTCTGAACCCTCTCCAGCTAAATAATATCGTTCCTATAACAGTGCAACCAGAACTTCACATGGTACTCCAGAAGAGGCCTCACAATGTCCTATATAACCTCAACATGACTTCGCAGCTCCTATATTCAGGGCTGAGCAATGAAGGCAAACATGCCGAATGCCTTTTTAACCACCCTGTCTACCTGTGACACAAATTTCAAAGAATTGTGTCCCTGAACCCCTAGATCTCTCTGT
Source organism: Ginglymostoma cirratum (assembly GCA_024137785.1). Taxonomy (NCBI): domain Eukaryota; kingdom Metazoa; phylum Chordata; class Chondrichthyes; order Orectolobiformes; family Ginglymostomatidae; genus Ginglymostoma; species Ginglymostoma cirratum. The sequence goes on along the minus strand of JAHRHZ010000034.1, from coordinate 16,737,795 downwards.
TCAACGACATTGCCCAGTGCCCTATCATGTTTTGTTTTGTTAGCATTTGCTGTTGCTGAATAAAAATGAATGCTTTGAAGTGTTTGAAAGTCCCACATTGAACAATGCTAAGCTACAGTGAGCACTGGGGAAAGTGTAACACTGACTTAAGAAGACTTATAACTGGGATGTGGCTTGGTGCTCACACAGCGAATGTGGACTTGCATCTGCAATAAAGTGTTTGCCCTGCCACCTACATAGCCCAAGAACAATGTTCCCTCAAAAGCCCATATACAGCTGCTCTGGTGTCCTACACACAGTGATCGACATCGGTCGATACACCAACTGTAGCTGCAGCCAGTAAGAAAATTAGAGGGAATACTGCCTGAGAAAGTTGTTTTGGGATTGTTTCACTGCATATAAGATGAAGGGCAACTCTGGACTGCCAAAGCTTGACCATGTGCACAGCAGACATGGTAAAACATGGTACCCGTGCAGGAGGCACCAACAGTAGCAAGAACTTTCTCCTTTGGCAAAGAGGAAAATAAGATGAAGAGGGCACCATGGGGGTGTGGTGCATTGTTAATAAGGCAATTTGGGACGATAGCAAGAGAAAACCCACCAGACCTCCTGAAGAGAAATCGTCCATGAAACTTGCCACAAATTACACTTAGCTAATTTCCAGTAAGATTCAGTCCAAAAATTTGGAACAATAGTTGCTGGAAAGCTGTTTACAAAAACGTATTCTGAAAGATCTCACGCTCAGTGAAAACAGCCATTGAGTTGCACTGCTCTTTTTGCCACAGCAAATTTATGTCCTTAATTCAACAGGATCCTCATCTCTCCCTCAGCGCAGCAATACAAGCTGTTTTCAAAGATGGACGGAAATTATTGCTTGTTTACAGTGCGAATACATTCTCCTAACTTGTTCTACATTTCCATTAAGTATATCCCCAAACACCAAGAGTAAGTTCTGCATTTTATACAATGAACTAGTGTAGTATATCATTACAAATCATATATTTTTAGTCAAAATAGGATACATCACAAACCGTTAAGTACAAACATTTTTATATTCCAACACATCATTTATTCTTCTGTTCTAGAACTTAAGACATTGATAACTAATAAGCGAACTTTCTGGAGCCATATTAATGTCAATTTCTCCAAAATGAAACTCTCCAGCTTTCTGTTTTTAGAGTATTAGAATAGAATTTTCAATGAAGATAATACACTTATAGTCTTCCATTAATAGAGCTGTAGCCAATAACAAAGTCAGATGAAAAATAGGCAACTATTTTGCAGCTTCACATGAATTTAGAAATGATTTTTATGTGTTTATCCCATGTTTATAACTAGTCTCAAAAGTAAACGCATTTGAGTTAATATCTAGATGTAGGTCCCCAATCATGCCAAAATCAACAAGGGGATCTGGAAAATGAAAAAGAAAGATCAAATAACAGTAGTCTGGACAGTGAAGAGTAATGACAGCTTTTTCAATTATTTATTGTACAGCTTTGTCAGGCATGGGAACCTCCTTAATCTAGTTACTGCTAATAAATCAGACATATTATCCATACCATGTTCTGACATCATCTGTCCCAGACAGTACGTTTGAACAGTCATAGTTTGTTTCAAGTAAAAATTTCTTTTAAAACCATTGCTTAAATTATGCACCAAAGTATTGAAAATGGGAATCCATGGTACAGGGACAGACCGTCTATGAATATAGAACTTCTGGTTACTCAGGGCTCACCTAGGAGACTAAACAAATCATAAAAATAATGGATACATGAGTGAAACATAAACTGATTAAAGTTCCCGTGGAATAGATATCAATGAGAAGATCTATTTAATCCAACAAAGTAGAAAGTCAGCCATGATCATACTGAAAGGGACAGCAGGTGTTAAGGGCCAAATGGGTTTTTCCTGATTCTACCCCTACAATCTTTTGTTCTTAATGGGATAGAAGCTGGTATATCACCACATCAACAATGAATGGGAATAACAGTGAACAAACCCAACCCAAGGAGTGTGGATATTTGATACAAAAGCAGACAACATTGAAAACACTCAGCAAGCCATGCAATATCTTCAGAGGTGGATTCATATTTTGAGATTTGGGAATCGTATACAGAATGAAGGTATTTTTCAAATTAATTCCAGTCTCTTTTTTGGGGGGGGAAGGGGGAACTTTCCTGTTAGGGATGCAAAATAGGAGCTGAGCCCTTTCCCAGCTTCTAAAAGACACGTCTGATTCATGACTGACCTGATCTGGGGTTTTCATGGTATGGTTTGGGAGCTGTGGTGGAGTGCAGGAAGGGAGTTACTGTAAGGGACAGGGCTGGTTAAAAGGCCTGCTTCAGTTTACTGAGACTGCAGCCCAGTTCCTAATATCGCTTATGTTCCCACAAACCTCACCCCCTCAACTCCCCGACCCATCACCCCAGGTTCCTTTGTACCTCCCACTTTTCTGCCTTTTTCCCCTCAGATACCCTCATTCTACTCCATTTGCCTCCCACATTCTCTGCGTACTATTAAAAGCACTCACCCAATGCGTACTATAAAGAAATCCTCAAGAGGCACGCAATAGCAATAGATGTTTTTTAAAAACTGTAAGAAGTCTAATAAAACTCTTAAGCATTGTTGGTACAAAGAAAAAAACTGTGCTCTGACTGAAAAAAGATTTAATGCCTGAAGTGACCATTACATTATGTAAACAAAGCACCATGTATTCAGACACCTTTTCAGAAGCAGATTATGTTTTCATGACCTTTTCAAACTATCAGTATTTCCCAAACAGCTGTATCAATCAACCACCTGAGGTGCTAAGTATTCCAGTAGCCTTTTGGAACTCTAGCAAACATTCATAATAGTCTCAGCTATCAAAATATTACGGCGTAGCTGCACGACTCTAAAACTGAAGGAATCTTTGTTGTTACATTTCTATTTCAAAGCAGACTACCCATGGATAAATGTGGGGAAGCAGGTACTAACTAGTGACATTTGCTGGGGTCAGAATATACCCTGCTCCTCAGTGGGCTATCCCAGCAACCGTGCAGTCTCCAAGGAGATGAGGTCCTTTCAGCCTTCTAAAACCCACTCCAGCACATTAAAATAGTTTGTGGAATGAAATACAATTCCCTTGTGCTACACACAGTGGGGACTCTGCCCTCAGAAGTGGCATTCATCTGAGGATGAATGTTCTGGCTATGGAGGCCGTGCAACAAAGGTTTACCAGACTGATTCCTAGGCTAGCAGGACTACATGAAGAGAAACTGGATCAGTTAGAATTATATTTGCTGCAGTTTAGAAGAATGAGGAGGGGATCTTATAGGAACCCTATAAAATTGCTGCAGGACCAGACAGAGTAAATGCAGGAAGGATGTTCACCAGTTACACTTGTGTGGCATCGAGCATTTAATATCTTCTGAACTGCCCGGGCTGGAGTGATTCAGTCATGAAGAGAAACCAGATGTGCTGTGGTTGTTTTCCTTAGAAGAGAGAAGGTCAAGGGAGGATTGAGGGGTATAAAGTTCTGAGGTGCATAGTCAGGGTGGAAGGGGACAAACCTTTCTCCTTAGAAAAGGGGTCAATATCCAGGGGGCAGAAGGTAAGAAGCAGAAGCCTTAAAGTGGATTGAAGAGAAACATTTTTCACCCAGTTGTTATGGCTATCGGGAACTCACTTTCTAAAAGGGTGGTAGAGGCAGGAACCCTTAAAACATTTAAGGTGTATTTAGATGGGCACTTGAAATGCCACAGCATACAAAGCTACAATTCAAGTGCTGGAAAATGGAATTGGAATAGATAGATGCTTGATGACCAGCATGGACACAATGGGCCGAAGGATCTTTATCATGCTGTAAAAACTTGATAATCCTCTATTTTTCTCTCCATCCAATGACCCTGTCCAGTGCTGACTCTATCAGAAATCATGGGCTCAACTCACATGAGCAAATACTGGTGCTGACAGTTGTGTTTAACAGAAGAACACAACACTGCGTGAATAGAGATTGCAGCTGCTGGTCTCTAAACAAACTACAAGAGAAGAAAATGTAGGCAGCAAACGAGGCACCGTTGAGAAGTGAACATTTTTCTCGAATGATGTCAACATCAGGGAATTTAATTGATAGTTGGGTGCATTATAGAGGCTCGCTCTTAACCGCAGACATCCAGTGAAGACAGCTGGAAGGAGACAGGAAAGCGAAACATAATTCTTTTGATGAGGACAGATTGGCCATTGCTTTTGGTTAAAATGCAACGAAAAAAAACCCTGCTAATGTCTGAGAGAAAACAGCAAAAAACAAATCCTGCAACAGCAGATGGTGGAATTTGAATTCAAATTTTAAAAATCTGCAATTAAGAGTTTAACAATGGATTTACTGCTGATTTTTAGGGGGGAAAGCCCATCTGGTTCACTAATCCCCTTTAGGGAAGGAAACTGGCCTACATGTGACTGCAGACCTACAGCAATGTGGTTGACTTTTAACTGCCTTCTGGGCAATTAGGGATGGGCAAAAATAATGGCCCAGCCAGTGATGCCCTCATCCTGTGAATGAATAAAACAAAACGTTTGAGAGAAGGAGTAAAACAAATGAAAATTACCTAGAGGAGGACGGTGCAATTGGGGGATGAGGAATTAATCTAGAAATCCTTCCTCAAATGTATTCTTATACATGGCCTGCAACTGAAATGTTACAGTGTTCTCAGACTGAACTTTGATGAGGTTGGTTGACTCGCCGAGCTGGTTTGTTGTTCCGCAGACATTTCGTTATCATGCTTGGTAACATCCTCAGTGCAGCAACACCTAGAAGAGGTATTCTTCTTCCTCTTGGTGTAGTTCCATGTTGCTGCAGTGTGTTGTTGCCTTTTTAAATAGTGTTCGCACGTAGCTTCGTTTGTGTGTGCTGGGATAGTCACTATTGAAGTTCAATACCTGGTCTGTGTGTGTGGCTTTTCGGTGTACTTTCGCTTGCAGTTCCCCATTTGTCTTGCACTCTACCATGATGTCCAGGAATCTCCAGGATGTCTTCTCCTCCTCTCTGGAATACCTCTTCCAAGTGTTCAAGGATAATGGATATCCAAAGAACTGGGTCAGAAGAAGCCTACAGGAACAGCATCAGAAAGATTCTACACACCCGACATATTCATCACACTACCCTACATCAGGAACATGTCAGAACTCACCACAAGACTTCTATGACCGCTGGGCATCAGAGAGGCACACAAGCCCACATCAATCCTACAGCAAGTGCTTACCCGAACTAAAAACCCACTCCCCGCCATGGACAGGACCAATGTCATCTACAAGATGGTCTGCAGAGACTGCGAGAAACACTACATCGGACAAACAGGAAAGAAACTAACAACAAGAGTACATGAACACCAACTGGCTACAAAAAGACACGACCAATACTCACTCATTTCAATCCACATGGACAAGGAGAACCACGACTTCGACTGGGACAACACCAAGATCCTGGGACAGGCTAGACAGAGACAAGCACGAGAATTTCTGGAAGCATGGCACGCCACGAAGCATGCTATTAATAAACACATTGAACTCGACCCCATATACATTCCACTACGGAGGAAACCCGGAAGTGAGGCAATCCATCACAATGGACAACAGAGTTTAAAAACCAGGCAGGAAAACACACCGACGCTTCATCAGAGGCTGAACTGAGGATGTTACTAAGCACGGTAACGAAATGTCTGCGGAATAACAAACCAGCTCGGTGAGCCACCCAACCTCAACACCCACAACCCGAGCTACAGATCTACTCCAAAACCTTAGAATCCTGAACTTTTTTTGTGTCTCTTGCTCAAAAGCCAATGATGGATAGATTCTTGATAAGCGAGGGGGTGAATGGCCACTGTGGAATAATCCGATTAACCATGGTCTTACTGAGTGGTGGATCAGCCTCAAGAAGCCTACTCTGGATTCTAATGTGTGTGTCTATATGTTAACTTGGAGTTTCTCTTCAGATGCTGACTGACGTACTGAATGTGCGCAAGATTGTCTGGTGCTTGTGTTTCTCGAAGGACACCAGTCTCCTGCATTGTTCCTTCACTTCCTCCCATGTGCTTCCTCATTCATTAAAATTACCAACAGCTGAGAATCTGTCACCTGGTTCTCAGAATCCTTTACTGCATATGGGGGAAAAATAATCAGAGAATTTGGAAACAGATGATATCCAAGGCAATTCAAATTCCGTCAAGATGGAATGCAAAAAAAGTCCTTTCAAACTATTTTTGAGAGTTCAGCAAGCTCTCAAAGTTTCTTAAGGTGACAGACTCCAAAGTAATTCATTTCTGACAGTTTTAGTGAAATAGACACACAGTAGGCGATGGGGAGGTGATGGCCTAGTGGTATTATCGCTGGACTGTTAATCCAGAGACCCAGGTAACATTCTGGGGACCTAGTTCGAATCCTGCAATGGCAGATGGTGGAATTTGAGTTCAATAAAAAATCTGAAATTAAGAATCTAATGATGACCGTGAATCCATTGCCAATTGTCAGGAAAACCCATCTGGATCATTAATGTCCTTTAGGGAAAGAAACTGCCATCCTTACCTGGTCTGGCCTACATGTGACTCCAGGCCCTCAGCGATGTGGATGACTCTGAACTGCACGCTGGGCAATTAGGGATAGGCAATAAATGCTGCCTAGCCAGCGATGCATTCATCCTGTTAACAAATAAAGAAAAAGACAATACGGTGGTATAAATGTCATGACATGGTTAAAAATAGAGATGGTATGAAGTTAGATACAGTGGATGTCCAAAAGACACTTGGAGGTTAAAGTGATTAGATCTTAAAATGTCACAAACATGTGCAAAAAATAATCAAGAAAGATAATGGAATGATGGCCTTTCTATCTAAAGGACCAGATGCAGAAAGCTGCAGAGGTTATGTTGCATTATACAAAACCCTGGTTGGACCCCACTTGGAGCACTGAGAGCAGATCTGGGCACCATACCTCAGGATGGATATGTTGGCCTTGGAGAGAGTACAACATAGGTTTACGAGAATGATACCTGGACCTCAGGATTTAGGTTATAGGAGAGATTGTGCAAATTAGGCCTGTTCTCTCTAAAATTTAGAAGGTAAATGGATGATCTGATCAAAGTCTTCAAGATATTAACAGGAAAAGACAGGGTACATGAAAATAAGCTATTTTCACTCCAAGGGATTCAAGAATAAGCAGCATAGTCTGAGAATTAGGGTCGGAATGTTCAGGAGAGATGTTAGGAAGCAATTCTACACACCAAGAGTGGGAGACGTTTGGAACTCTATTCCACAAACAGCAGTGGATGCGGAGTCAGTTGCTAACTTTAAATCTGAGATAGGTAATTTTTTTGTTAAGCAAGAGTACTAAGGGATATGGGTCAAAGGCAGGTATGTGGAGTTAGGCCACAGATCAGCCATGATCACTCTGAATGGATAAAACAGGTTTGAGGGGCTGAATGCACCACTCCTGTTCCTGTGTTCCTTCGTTCCTACAAAATAACAAATTAAGATAACTGACACAGGGAGGGGGCAAGTCAAAGAAAACATGTGGTAATCTTTCAAAAATCCTGAACAAATCACTGTCATCAAGAGATGATTGGCACAAATGGGAGAAGGAAATTGTACATAACAAGTTTGCAAGTAAGCAGCTGAAAATATCAATCAATTGCAGAGGTCATTTTCAGAATGTAATCTAGGTAATAGAATCAATTGAATACATTCATTAAAATTCAGAGTGCCTCATTAAATTAAAGAGGCAGGGAATAAATAGAAATAAACTAGCATGAAATATTCTTATCGTTTGAAATGTATATGCAGATTTACGCAAATATGATAAAGTCTACTGTCATTGTATGTGAAGGTTATGATTCCTCAGATGATTGCAGTGCGAATCATAACATTAGCAGTTGGGTTTAAAAAATGTGATCTTAATCAAACGTTCAGCGTAGAGTGAACAATAAAGACCCAGATATTGATATAGTGGGTAACACTTTAATAGTCATTCTTGCTATCTGAATGTCTTTCTCTGATTATTCCCAAGCCTTTAATGTCACTTCATCTAATGACAACATTTGGCCTGAGTTTCCCATAAGAAGTGCCACAGAAAGTCAACTTGTCAAATACATTCACCATAATTAACCTCCTGCAGCAATGTTTACCACAAGTAGAAAATGTTCCATCTTACCCATTGCTGTTTTCCTTTTTGCTATATTTCTCTGACTTCCCTCTTCTGCCCAGACTCCTTTTTTATTAGTCTCCCTACAACTCTCTCTTTCTGAGATAACAAGCATGGGGCTGGATGAACACAGCAGGTCAAGCAGCATCATAGGAGCAGGAAAACTTGACGTTTCGGGAAGGGTTTAGGC
>JAHRHZ010000034.1:16686986-16715324 GCA_024137785.1 Ginglymostoma cirratum | reverse complement strand
ATCTCCTCCCTACCCCCCTACCTACACTCACCTTTACTGGCTCCATCTCCGCCTCTTCGACTTGTCTGCCTCCTCTCCACCTATCCTCTCCTCTATCCATCCTCTATCCGCCTCCCCCTCTCTCCCTATTTATTTCAGAACCCTCTTCCCCTCCCCCATTTCTGATGAAGGGTTTAGGCCCGAAACGTCAAGTTTTCCTGCTCCTATGATGCTGCTTGACCTGCTGTGTTCATCCAGCCCCATGCTTGTTATCTCGGATTCTCCAGCATCTGCAGTACCTTTTATCTCTGGTTATAATAAAGACTAGAGTTGGTACTGATTGTATATGGTGAACTCATATTGGAAAGGACTGTCTGCAGCATTAAAGTTGAAAGAAATAAATAGTTCATTTAAATGAACTGATCACAATAAACTAAAACTTCATAATCCATATAACATGTGTTAAACTGTACCACGGAGCAAAGCTGCCCTCTGCTGATAGAAACAGCAAAATGTAAACTGTTGACAGAGAAGATCTTCTGAATCGAATTAGCTGCATTGTCATGTGTACTCAAATGAGTACAGCGGAAAGTTTACAACTTGCCACTTACGGCGCCATCTTAGGTACAAGGCACCTAGGTACCGATTCTTCAGTACCAGTTCTTAGTGGGAAAAAAAGATAAAACGTCCAGCATTATAGATCATAGGAATAAATTAGAAAATAGAGAAATAAAACGTTCAGAACACCAGCCCATCCAACCCAGTCCACACTGGCACCTAGACTCAAATTCACACTAAGCCTTAACTCCAGGCTATGCCAGGCTTCACTTTGAGGCTCTTGAGGCCTGGAGACTGCTCTGAAATCACCTTGGAAGTCCACTCTGAGGTCATGCCAAAGCCAAAAGTCTGACGTGAATCACCACAAAATCAGAAACCATTCACTTTCACATCAGTGGTTTGCAAGTTATTTGATTGGCATTGCTTTTCTGAAGAATTTTAGCCATGTGGTGTGATTAATATAAAGCTTATAGTTAAAAATAGGGAATCTGCATTAAGAAGGGGAATATTTTGGTGTCTGGAAATAGAAATCCATGAAGCTCAGCCCTTTTTAAAAATCCTACCCCATCCTGTTTTGCCCTGTTCTTCATCTTTCTCTCAGTTTCTCTTCAAAAGCCCATCTTGAATATATTTGCTGTTTGTTTCAATAAGATTTATTTCACTGGTAACTTGTTTCCCAAGCTGATTATGCTCTTCACAGATAAATTTCACTGCCTTCCCTTCAAGTGTCATATCAGCTAAATTCCTAGCACCTTTATCCTAGGGATAGAAGATTAGACATATAGAACAGAGAACATAGAACAATACAACGCAGAACAGGCCCTTCGGCCCTCGATGTTGCGCTGACCTGTGAACTAATCTAAGCCCATCCCCTACACTATCCCATCATCATCCATATGCTTATCCAAGGACTGTTTAAATGCCCCTAATGTGACTGAGTTAACTACATTGGCAGGCAGGGCATTCCACACCCTTACCACTCTCTGAGTAAAGAACCTGCCTCTGACATCTGTCTTAAATCTATCACCCCTCAATTTGCAGCTATGCCCCCTCGTACTAGCCAATGTCATTATCCAAGGAAAAAGACTCTCACTGTCCACCCTATCTAATCCTCTGATCATTTTGTAGGTCTCTATTAAATCCCCTCAGCCTTCTCCTCTCCAATGAGAACAGACCCAAGTCCCTCAGCCTTTCCTCATAAGACCTTCGCTCCAGACCAGGCAACATCCTACTAAATCTCCTCTGCACCTTTTCCAATGCTTCCACATCCTTCCTGTAATGGGGCGACCAGAACTGTACGCAGTATTCCAAGTGAGGCCGCACTAGCGTTTTGTACAGTTGCAGCATGACATCACGGCTCCAGAACTCAATCCCTCTACCAATGAAACCTAACACACCGTATGCCTTCTTAACAGCACTATCAACCTGGGTGGCAACTTTCAGGGATCTATGTACCTGGACACCAAGATCCCTCTGCACATCCACACTACCAAGAATCTTTCCATTGACCCAGTATTCTGCCTTTCTATTATTCTTCCCAAAGTGCATCACCTCACATTTATCTGCATTGAACTCCATTTGCCACCTTTCAGCCCAATTCTGTAGTTTATCCAAGTCTCCCTGCAACCTGCAACATTCTTCCACACTGTCCACCACTCCACCGACTTTAGTGTCATCTGCAAACTTACTAACCCATCCACCTATGTCTGCGTCCAAGTCATTTATAAAAATGACAAACAGCAGTGGTCCCAAAACAGATCCTTGTGGCACACCACGAGTAACTGGACTCCAGGCTGAATATTTTCCACCAACCACCACTCTTTGGCTTCTTTCAGAAAGCCAGTTTCTAATCCAAACTGCTAAATCTCCCTCAATCCCACGCCTCCGCATTTTCTCCAATAGCCTACCATGTGGAACCTTATCAAAGGCTTTACTGAAGTCCCTGTACACCACGTCAACTGCCCTACCCTCATCCAAGTGCTTGGTCACCTTTTCAAAAAACTCAATGAGGTTTGTGAGGCACGACCTGCCCTTGACGAATCCATGTTGACTATCTCCAATCAAATTGTTGCTTGCTAGATGATTATAAATCCTATCTCTTATAATCCTTTCCAAAACATTTCCTACAACAGATGTAAGGCTTACTGGTCTATAATTACCTGGGTCATCTCTACTGCCCTTCTTGAACAAGGGCACAACATTTGCAATCCTCCAGTCCTCTGGTACTAAATCTGTAGACAATGACGACTCAAAGATCAAGGCCAAAGGCTCCGCCATCTTCTCCCTCGCTTCCCAGAGAATCCTCGGAAAAATCCCATCCGGCCCAGGGGATTTATCTACCTTCACACCTTCTGGGATTGATAACACTTCCTCCTTACTAACCTCAATCCTTTCAAGTCTAATAGACCGTATTTCAGTCTCCTCTACAATATTCTCCTTTTCCCGAGTGAAAACAGATGAGAAATATTTGTTTAGCACCTCTCCAATCTCCACAGGGTCCACACACAACTTCCCACTTCTGTCGTTGACTGGCCCTATTCTTACCCTCGTCATCCTTTTATTCTCCACATACCTATAGAAAGCTTTAGGGTTCTCCTTAATTCTACCTGCTAATGACTGCTCATGTCCCCTCCTTGCTCTTCTTAACTCTCACTTTAAATCCTTCCTAGCTAATCTGTAACTCTCCTTCGCCTCATCTGAACCATCTCGTCTCAATGTCACATAAGCCTCCCTCTTCCGCTTAACAAGAGATACAATTTCTTTTGTAAACCAAGGTTCCCTTACCTTATCACTTCCTCCCTGCCTGACAGGGACATACCTATCAACGACACGCAATATCTGTTCCTTAAACCAGCTCCACATTTTGATTGTCCCCATCCCCTGCATTTTGCTACCCCATTCTATCCCTCCTCAGTCTTGCCTAATCACATTATAATTGCCCTTCCCCCATCAATAACTGTTGCCAGTGGCATGTTCCTATCCCTTTCCATCACTAAACTAAACATAACCGAATTATGATCACTCTCTCCAAAGTGCTCACCTACCACTAAATCAAACACCTGGCCTGGTTCATTACCAAGTACCAGATCCAGTGTGGCCTCCCCTCTTGTCGGCCCTTCGACATACTGTGTCAGGAAACCCTCCTGCACACATTGGACAAAAACCGATCCATCAGACGTACTAGAGTTATAGCATTTCCAGTCAATGTTGGAGAAGTTAAAGTCTCCCATAATGACCACCTTGTTCCTTTCACTCTTGCCCAGAATCGTTTTGCTGATCCTCTCCTCCACATTCCTGGAACTTTGCAGAGGCCTATAAAAAACTCCCAGCAGTGTGACCTCTCCTCTCCTGTTTCTGACCTCAGCCCATACCACCTCAGTAGACGAGTCCTCGTCAAAAGTTCTTTCAGCCACCGTTATACTGTCCTTGACTAACAAAGCCACACCTCCCCCTCTTTTACCACCTTCCCTGATCTTTATGAAAGATCTAAAACCTGGAACCTGCAACATCCATTCCTGACCCTGCTCTATCCATGTCTCCGAAATGGCCACAACATCGAAGTCCCGGGTACCTATCCATGCTGCAAGCTCACCTACCTTATTCCGGATACTCCTGGCGTTGAAGTAGACACACATCAAACCAGCTTGCTGTCTGCCAGCACACTCCTGTGATGGTGAAATCCTGTCCATGTCCTCCCTACTCTCATCCTCCTGTGTACTGGAACTACACCACAGGTACCCATTCCCCTGCTGAGCTAGTTTAAATCCACCCGAATAGCACTAGCAAATTTCCCACCCAGGATATTAGTACCCCTCTGGTTCAAGTGAAGACCGTCCTGTTTGTCGAGGTTCCACCTTCCCCAGAATGAGCCCCAGCTATCCATATACCTGAAACCCTCCCTCCTGCACCATCCCTGCAGCCACGTGTTCAGCTGATATCTCTCCCTGTTCTTTACCTCGCTATCACGTGGCACAGGTAACAAACCAGAGATAACAATTCTGTTTGTTCTAGCTCTCAGCTTCCACCCTCGCTCCCTGAAATCCTGCCTTATATCCCTATCCCTCTTTCTACCTATGTCATTGGTACCTATGTGGACCACGACTTGGGGCTGGTTGCCCTCTCCCTTCAGGACCCCAAAGACATGATCCGAGACATCACAGACCCTGGCACCTGGGAGGCAACACACCAACCGTGAGTCTCTCTCACATATGATTTGCGAACTATAATTTTCCTAAATTTCCTAAATTATGGAATGGCCACAGCAGATTGAGAAGTTGACAAATGTAACACTGCTCTTCAAAAAAGGAGGAAGCGATGAAACATGAAACTACAGGCTAGTTAGCTTGATAGTATTCTATCAAGCTAGTATTGGGTGGCACGGTGGCTCAGTGGTTAGCACTGCTGCCTCACAGCACCAGGGACCCAGGTTTGATTCCAGCCTCAGGTGACTGTCTGCGTGGAGTTTGCACATTCTCCCTGTGTCTGCGTGGGTTTCCTCCGGGTGCTCCAGTTTCCTCCCACAATCCAAAGATGTGCAGGTTAGGTGGATTGGCCATGCTAAATTGCCCATAGTGTTCAGGGATGTGTAGATTAGGTGGGTTACAAGGGGACAGGTGTGGGTGGGATGCTCCGAGGTTCAGTGTGGACTTGTTGGGCCAAAGGGCCTGTTTCCACACTGTAGGGATTCTAGATATTCCATTCCCTGATGACCAAAAGGAAGATCTTAATGCTCTCCATAAAATATTACATGATCAGCCAAAGTAACATGTTTAGTTATTTATTTATCTGTTTGACAAATGTGTGAATGTGATTGCTATGGTTAAGGTGAAACAGTAAATGTCATACCTTGAGATTTTTAAAAGTCATACAATAAGATGCCACACAAAAAGGTCACTAACTGAGAAAGGAGCTCGTATAACAACAGAGATAACAAGGTGTAGAGCTGGATGAACACAGCAGGCCAAGCAGCATCAGAGGAGCAGGAAGGCTGACATTTTGGGTCTGGACCCTTCTTCAGAATTCCTGCTCCTCTGATGCTGCTTGGCCTGCTGTGTTCATCCAGCTGTACAGCTTGTTCTCTCAGATTCTCCAGCATCAGCAGTTTCTACTATTTCTGAATCGTATAACAGCATGATTTGAGGATCAGTTATTAGATAGGAGCCAAAGAGTAGACATAAATGGACAGTTTCAAATTAGCAGGCTATGATGAATGAAGAGTTGTCAAGACAAGGGGCCATTTTCTTCTGCTTTGATGAGATGTTGGCAAGGCCAGAATTTATGGCCCATTCCTTGAACTTGTATAATGGATGGAGGGAAAACTGAGGAGGCAGTTCAATGGTGCACAGGGTTCACTAAGATGATATTTCTGATTTGCCAGGTCTTGTTACTTCTTGATCTTTTCTCACTTGCTTACACGAGGCATAGAGCGACTGGTTCACAACTTAGCAGCTCTCTGATTTACAGGTTAAAAGCCATGGTTTACAGCAACTAATGAGAGAGAATAAACTGGATTTCTTCAGGTTTTAGATTTTTTTTCACTGCAAAGGAAAAAGTACCACCTCCCCTTGCAGAGGCCTGAAGCCTTCTGGCCATACTATTCATACATGCAAGCTATTCACTTACATGAGAGCCAATCACATAATTATTGGAGGCAGAAGGCCTTTGTCATCGACAATGGGTCACCATTCCACAGACCAATCAACTGCTTGTTGCTGGCTGAATTTCCCTTTAAACACTCCCCTGGTTCCAGCACATCTGCAGTAACCTTACCCCGTTTGAGCAAGCAGTGGTACAAACAGCACATACTACATGAATCGGTCTTGCTTTTAAGACGTATAGCAATACTTTCCACAATCCTTGGTTTTAAAACAGTACTTCTCTCATCTCTGTTCTCGATCAGAAGTACAGAAAAATAGAAAGCTATGGTACTTACAAATTGGAATGCAGGTCTACAGTCAACTTATTTGGAGGTCACGTGTAATAAAAACGCCAAGTATATCCAACTACCATCAAACGAGTGCTTGGGACTTGTTTTATATGGTGATATCAGAGTCCTGATTCTCCCCTGAAATAGCTACAAGTGTGTGGGGTCTTGACATGTGCAAATGTCAGACTTGCACACAAAAACTACACATTTCTTAAGTAACAATTAAGTGTAGAGACAGGGTTTAATGAATTTGTAGGTATGCCTGTGGGGTATGCCATGGTGTAACTGACCTCAGTATTCATGTGACAGCATTCTGCTCAAAGTTTGAACCAATCCAGCTCAGTGTATGCTGTTGTGTAACATGCATGCTTTAGAATTGAAGAAGAATTATATTGAACCTCTGTAAGGTCACCTCTCAACCTCCTATGCTCCAGGGAAAAAAGTCCCAGCCTATTCAGCCTCTCCTTATAACTCAAATACTCCAGTCCAGGTAGCATCCGTGTAAATCTTTTCTGTATCCTTTCCAACTTAATAACATCCTTCCTATAGCAGAACAGTATGCAGAATTCCAAAAGTAGCTTCACTAATGACCTGTACAACCACAACATGACGTCCTAACTCCTATACTCAATGCTCTGACCAATGCAAGCAAGTGTGCCAAATGCCTTCTTCACCACTGTGTCTGCCTGTGATGCTATTTTCAAGCAACTATGTACCTGAACCCCTAGGTCTCTCTGTTTGACAACACTCCCCTGGGCCCTACCATTAACTGTGTAAGTCCTGCCCTGGTTTACCTTACCAAAGTGCAACACCTCGTACTAATCTAAATTAAACCCCATCTGCCACACCTCAGCCCATTGGCCAAGCTGATTAAGATCCTGTTGGACTCTTAGACAACCTTCTTCATGGTGCATTATACCACCAATTTCGGTGACATCCGCAAACTTACTAACCATACTTTCTATATTCTTATCCAAATCATTTAAGTAAATGTCAAACTGGGTGTGTTGTACTTAAATGCATGCAGTAGACGAAACTTGGGAAATAAGCTTGTACTGCAGATTGAAATTGACCAGTACAATGTTGGGGGCATCACAGAGACATGGCTGCAAGGGGATCTGGCTTGGGAACTAAATATCCAAAGATACATAATCTATCGAAAGGACAGGCAGATAAGCACAGGGGCTGGGGCCGCCTTGTTAGTAAGAAATAAAATTAAATCAATGACAAGAAGCGATATAGAGTCAGAAAGCACATAACCTATGAGAGTAGATTTGAGGAAACATAAAAAGAAGAAAAGACCCTGATGGGGGTTATGTACAAGCTTTCTAGCAGCAGTCAGGATGTGGGGAAGAAAAAAGGTCAACGTATAAAAATGACAATTAAGAAAGACACAAGTATAATAATCATGGGGGACTTCAATACGCAGATTGGCTGGGAAAATCAGGTTGGTAACAGATCCCAAGAAAAGGAAAGTGTAGAGTATCTATGAAATAGTTTTTGGAGCAGTTTGTGATTGAGCTCACTAGGGTACAGACAATTCAGGATTTGGCAATGTGTAATGAAACAGACTTGATTAGGGAGCTTAAGGTAAAGGAATCCCCTAGGGGGCAGTGACAAGAATATGACAGAATTCACCCTGCGACTTTGAATATACAAGATGGATTGCATTCCATACTTCCACAGTACTGAAGTAGGGTCACTGGTGTTAACTTCGATTTCCCTCCACAGATGCAGCCAGACCTGTTGAATTTCTCCAGCAAAAAATTTCTGTTTTTATTTCTGATTTCCAGCATCCGCAGTTCTATTGTGTTTTTTTATTGTTTATTAACTCTCTGCCACCTCTCCCTCAAGTACACCCACCTTGAAGAAGTTCTGCTCCAATCTTGGGTAGGGTTTCCATTCCAATCTTTTTTCTTCTTCACCATCATTAATTTCACTGTTGCTCCTCGTGGTTGAAAAGGTAATTGCCAAAACTCATTTCCACAGCCACATCACATTTCTCAGTGACTGCCTCCAGTTCATCCACTCCACATGGACTTCTTTGTGTTTTAAATCCATAGGTAACTCTGTGATGTGCAACATTTTGAAATGTGTTGATTTGTTTTTCAGCAGCTGGTCCAAGCCCTACTCTGGGATTTGAGCTGAAAAATTTCAGCTGGTACTGCTGATAGAGTGCTACACTATATCAGAGCCCAAGACCAGAGAAACACAAGTGTCTCATCAGGTAGAAGCAAAAAATCCTATTAAAAAGGAACAGACAAGTTATTCCCAGAATCTTGACAATTTTATCTCCAATTAACTCCAATAAACAGATTTGTTGACTGTCATCACTTTGCCACAATTTACGGGACCTTGCTGTGCATAACTTAACTGTATTATTCCTGCATTACAACAATGACTATATGCTCCAGGTTTTTTGGAAAGTGTGACATTCTATGCAGGAACTTGACAAGAAATATTTGGTTAATGCAACAGCATCTTTCCTTTGATTTGATACATGACTTACCTGATCATTTATGTTTAATTTATGTTAGCTCTGACTCTTGTTAGAATTTACAAAAACGCTATAATCTTTCTCTGATAATCTCATTTGGGGATGCATTCATTAATTTTGGTTACTTTGGTTTACAGATGCCAAAAGGGACTGCAAAATTGGTGTACCAATCAATATTGAAAAGAATTAGCTAGTCATTGCTGCATTGTTATGTGAGAGAGGTTGATTGTTGTGTGCAAATGGGTTATCATGTTTTTTACAAGTGACTTCAATTAAAATGTACTTAATTAGTTGATCCTGTGTACTGAAAGGTATTGTGTAAACACCAGTCTTTCCTCCTTTCAAACTTACAGCAAGATATCTTAGAAAGTGCTAATTATTTTGAAAACAATTTGTACAATGTATGCAGTTCAGAAAAGTACAAAGCTTGCATTTGTTATTTAATTTGGATTATCACATCCAAGCCCCACAACTTTTCTTTGAGCCAGTACCAGTCTAAAGTGGGTTGCAGACTGTTACTTTCAAAGCAACCAACTCTAATGCTTGTAGTTTCCTCAAAACACATAGTGAAAGCAGCAGCAGTGTTGCTTGGATCCCTCACAAATGTTTACAAATAAATGATAATGTCCTTCAAAATTACTTATAATGTTCCTGTAAACTTTATTTTTTAACAAAATATTGTTAATTTATATTTAAAATTCATGACCAAAGATCAATTCTCAATCCATTGTCTGTCTAAATTATGTAGATTGTAACAATATGTCCATGTAGTTGAATTGAGTCACTGTGTGCGATTGAAATATAATTTACTGCTCAATTCCTTCTCATTATATATACAGAACATATTAAGTTTTTTAGTTGGAAGAGCTTTTCTGCACTCACTGCATCTATCTCCACATGTTGGCACCAGTGATAACATGAGAAATGTACTGCATCAAGTGTCACAGGTCAACGGCAGCAAAAAATGATGAAACCAAATGCTGTAGGGAAATCAAAAATGAGGCTCACGGAGCACCATGTACTATTCTCCTGCAGTGAGCTTTCAGATGAAATCCTGGTGTCATATGAAAATGTCCATGAATAAACCATACTTGTGCGCATTGTCCTCCCACGTAGTAAGATCTTCTGAAAAGTACTCTAAACTCAGCGAAAATGCTTTCAGTATCTCCCCGTTTTCTTCAGCATGGTTCCCTCTGGGTTGCCCACCGTGGGATCTAAAATGGTTGTCCACCCTTCTTGCTCAAGTTACCCCTACACTGCAGCTACAGTGAAACTGCTGCACCAGCTGAATAAATTAGACTTATACGGTGACTTATTAGCTGTTGCAGAATTTTTCTGGAGACATCATGTTTAAGAAATTATTTGTACCAATAATCCACTAGAAAGTTTTTCTTAATTTCTCTAATATAATGTATGCATTCAAATATATATTTAAAATAACTCAGCCTTGTTTAGCCCCTAGATTTAGCTTCAAGAATAAATACCAACATTGCAAAATCTTACACTTTGCATTCTTAGTAGTGAGTTAAAGTATGAGGATTTTAATCAGCTTAACACACTAATAACTGTACGTACAAATTAGAAAACCAAGACTAAAATAAAATTGAGAAAATTAGTGTTCTAAAATTTTACCTCCTGTATTCACTATTTTGGCTTTACCACCATTGTATTAAAAAAAACTCTGCAGGTGTGAGTGACAGAAATATACAATTCGCCTGACTGGTACATGGACTTGGTCAACTCAGAATAGTGAATATCATGAGTTATATCACAGGCAGATGAATTCTATATTCAGTAATTAAACCACATGTATAAAGCTACACATGAATAATAAAAACAAGAGTTGTTACTTATTACTAATGCACTTTCTATCATTGGTGTTGCAATCTATTATTAACAGCTGTTTTACTAGTTCAGCGGATTCTTAAAGTTTGTAATCATATTAATACTGTTAGCTTCCTGACAGCCTACAACAGAGAAAGGAATACTCAAAACCAGTCTGGTATATTCAGTGAGCTACAAAATATATTGTATTTGCATGTCTATATGCATGGAGAAACATCATATAAAACAGGTGGCTTGATCAATACTTTATACGTCTGATGTACTATAATGGATATATAATGAAATTTTATAAATAACTTTTACAAAAAAGCTGACTGTACAAAAAGTAGCACATTTACAAACTAGTAATCATGGGCAAGTTGATGAACTCGCACAGTCCTTTTCAGAGTCTGTACACAATTCTATACAGTTTTCTGCAGAATATAGTGCAATGTTTCCAATTCATTTAGATGAGGCTCTGACCATTGCTTCATTAGATACTGAATCTCAATTGCTCCAGACTGCTTTGCCAACATGAGGCCTGAAGATGCACTTGGCTTCTCTGGATCACCAAGAATAGCTATAGCTGTTATCCTTTGAAGTGGGGAGAGGGAGACAAATAGAACAACATTTAGTTATCAAGCTTCATATTTAAGTAAAAGGACACAAACACATCAAACATTCCAGAACATCAACACTAAACTTGAATATAATGGATAGCCCATGCATTTTCATTTACCTAATCAGCACAAGTAAAAAAAACTGTGTAAGATTCAGAAATCCAAAGTGTAATTATTTACTTTTTATAAAATGTCAATTTGCCACTAGAATAAAATTTAACTGCTGAAATGGAGATTTCTTTACATTGCAGGAAAAACTCCATCACTAGAAAATCCAATCTCGTGGGTATTAGCGTATCAGAGACTTATCAAAGCTGTAGATGCAAACAAAGGCACCAATACATACACACTAAGAAACATCTGATATTTATAACCACTGTAATCTTTGCTGAAAAAATATTATGAGCAGAACTAACACAAGACAAATTTGACCAAATCTAACTAAAATGTATATAGGACATGGATTTATAAAGGGAAAGCACAAGTTTTGCAAGTAGGTAAAACCACAAAGGGTAAAATTTTATACAAATAATTCCACTGCAAGGCCATAAGGAAACATACTCAGATAACAAGGTGTAGAGCTGGATGAACACATCAGGCCAAGCAGCATCAGAGGAGCAGGAGAGCTGACAATTGGGACTGACACAGTTGTTGCATAATTACACAGAATGTATAATGCAGAAATAAGCCCAAATGGTCAAAATCTATACCCTACAATCCTTCACCATCTAACTTTATCAGCATAGCCCCCTACTAAATTGGAAATAGGAGCAAGGGTAGGCTAGTCTGGCCTTTGAGCCAGCTGTTATTTTCCTTTTCCTGCTTTCTCCTCAAAACCTTTGATCCCTTTAGGCCTAACAACTGTATCTAACTCCTTCTTGAAAAACATTCAATGTTTTGTCCTCAACTGCTTCACTCAACCACTCACTGGGCAAAGAAATTTCTCCTCACCTCATTCCTAAATGGCCTACCCACTATACTGAGACTGTAACCCTGGTTCTGGACACCCAGGTCATCGAAAACATCCTTCCTGTGTGTACTCTGTTTAGTCCTATTAGAAGTTGACAGGTTTCTATGAGATCGCCCCTCTTTCTTCTAAACTCCAGCGATTATAGTCCCTACCAATCCAGTTTCTCTTCATGAGTCAGGCCTGTCATCCCAGAGATCAGTTTTATTCCTTTCCCTTAAATGTTTCAAAGCTGCTTTCCTCACCTACTCCTTGTGACCGCACGGTCCACGTCCTAACCATTATTTGGTAATAGAGACCTCCTAAAATCTCTTTGAATTTCTTGATCATTTTACAGCCCTTAGTTTTGGTCTCCACAAATGAAACCTCTCTACCTAATATCTCTATCACAGAGGTAAGATGTTAGCCTGTTTTGCCATTCCTGACAAGTTTATCATTGGGTTGAATTTTAGAGAGAGGGGCACAGAAGATGGTAGGGGTGTCAAATGCAGATAGCCGATTGAGCCATTAAAGATGCACTAAGAGAGGCCACATCCCAGGAAGCACCTGGGAATGCTATAGCTGCTTGGAGGCAGCTTCTTGAAAGGCGGTGGTGGAGGCAGAGGGATCAATGGTCCAGATAGACTTGGAAACCTGGCTTCAGTTGCAGGCTGCCTTGTGAAGAGGCTCCCATCATATTGCCATCTCCCAAAACAAAATGGTGGTCTGACTGCTGAAGACATTCTTATTTAAAATTAAGAAAGTTGGAGATGCCTTTCCTCTTACAAACCTAGAAAGGCATCGCTCTGCTTCTTCCAAGATCTCTATTGGTCTTCCTGCGAGTCCACCTACAGTCTTTAATTGGGCAATACGTCTGCTCTCTGACCATTAATTGACCAAGAAATAGATTCATAGAGTCATAGTGTTGTATAGCATGGAAACAGATCCTTCTGACCAACTTGTGCATGCCAAACAGATATCCTAAATTAATCTAGTCACATTTGCCAGCATTTGGCCCATATCCCTCTAAACCCTTCATATTCATATACCCATCCGGATGCCTTTTAAAATTTGTAATTGTACCAACCTCCATCACTTCCTCCGGCACCTCCTTCCACACACGCACCATCCCCTGCTTGAAAAAGTTGCCCCTTAGGTCCCTTTTAAGTTCTTTCTCTCTTACCTTCAACCTATGCCCTCTAGTTTTGGACTTCCTTACACTGGGGAAAAGACCTTGAATATTCACCTTATCCATGCCCCTCATGATTTTATAAACTTCTTTCAGGTCGCCCCTCAGCCTCTAACACTCCAAGGAAAATAGCCCCAGCCTATTCAGCTACTCCTCAAAGCTCAAACCGTCCTTGTAAATCTTTTCTGAACCCTTTCAAGTTTCACAACATCCTTCCTATAGCAGGGAGACCAGAACTGCATGCAGTTTCCCAACAATGGCCTAACCAAAGTCCTGTACAGCCACAATAAGACCTCCTAACTCCTATACTCAATGTACTGACCAATAAAGGCAACCATACAAAACACCTACTTCATTATCCTGTTTACCTGGGACTCCACTTTCAAGAAACTATGAACTCCAAAGTCTCTTTGTTCATCAAAACTCCTAAGGACCTTACCATCAAATGTATAAGCCCTGCCCTGATTTGTGTTTCCAAAATACAGCACGGAAAATCACAGCCGGTTGACTGTTTCCGAAATAGTGCAGGCTCCTGGACATTATTTCAAACTGATGGTGGGGTCCTGAAGCCCGCAAGAAAAGTCCTCTCTCTGATCAATGTGGTCTTTCAGAACAAGCTGAAACACTGAGGTCTAGATATTAACTCTAGTCAGTTGAGTTGATAAGGCAGGTCCAAGAATGAAATACACAAAACATAGCTGGAGCTTTGAACCACCATTTCAAGTTTGACTCAAAAAAGAAGCTATCTAGCATATTCTATCTTCCTGATAAACAACAATATGAAGAACATGACACAACTTTGAGGTACAGTTACAAGAAACAGAGCTATAGCTTCTGTATTAATTAAACCTCTGTACTTACTTATCAGACAGAAGGCTCTCCTCTGCAACAGGTTTGGAAACATTTTGCAATAAATCCCATACATAAACATGCGATGATGCGTCAAGAACAAAAAACATCCCAGGTCGAGTCAGTGCCCATAATACAGCCTGGATTGATCTACCCTGAGTGCTTTCATTCCACTGAATAACAGGATGCTCTGTTGTCACTGAGTGCAGTCTAATTGTTCCATCTGAGCACCCAACCTGCAAGGCAACACCACAAATGGTATTTTAAACCATTCCAGCTTTGAAACTATACCTTTGACCTTTGTGATAAGGTCACATACTGGCAGTTGTATTTTTATTGATCTCAGATATTACTGTATTGAAAGATTTCATATTAACCCATTATCCAGGCTTTCTATCAGAGATAAAAGGTACTGCAGATGCTGGAGAATCCGAGATAACAAGCATGGGGCTGGATGAACACAGCAGGTCAAGCAGCATCATAGGAGCAGGAAAACTTGATTTTCTTCTGATGAAAGGTTTAGGCCCGAAACGTCAAGTTTTCCTGCTCCTATGATGCTGCTTGACCTGCTGTGTTCATCCAGCCCCACGCTTGTTATCCAGGCTTTCTAGTTTTCTTACATGACTCCACAATATATTTTGATATAAATTTACTTTAACTCTTCAAGAGATCAGGAGATTTCCATTTGTACAGTGATACAAGTCTCTTCAATTGCGGAAATAGTGTTCTGTTTGTATCATTTCTAATAAATTAAACAGAACTACTTTGATTGTATGTCTAAAATGCCAGGTAGGTCATAATATTACATAACAAACCATAAAGTGCAATTATGACAAGGTCTACATTTATCTTCAATGCCCATTAATCTGTACTTGACGTTGTAATAGGAGTCCATCAATGTTAAAGTTTGCTAACACTAGCAATATTTTCATTTGAAAAGGGAGGATCTGTGTTAAGATTTCTGTTCAGCTCATGCCACAGTGCCCACCCAGCCTGAGGTCATGAATATGAACAACCTAACTTATTTCTAACAAGTGAACATAATACAGCAATAAAACCAACTGAGACCACTGCCTCACAACAAACTGAGTTCATACCTCAAACAAGGAAGACAGAAAAATATTAGTCACAATTTCTACTCACCAGCACGTTCTCCACTAGGGGTACCAAACATGCAGGTTTAGCAAAGCCAGGATTAGACTCCATGGTTATACAACCAGTGATAAAAGGTTAGTAACACTCTGTGTTTTAGCTTATGTGTAAAGATATATGTTAATCACCTGGATGAGATAACACATCCTAAAACATCTTAATTCTCCAGAACTGAAGAGGGAGAAAATCACTCTTTGTTCCCTAGTAAGGTACAGTAAATGAGGATAATGAGCATTGAAGTAAATCAAATCCATAATCATAAAATACTTACCAGGAACAGTGTATTTCCAAAATGACAGAAGTCAATACACATGACTTGAACTGCTCTGGCACTGTTTATTTGAGATTTGTATAGCCTCGGCACTGCTTGCAAGCCATGACGGGTACCATGACTCACAAGACCCTTTTAAGAGAATAGAAATAATTATATGAAATAGGTTATCATTAATACTGATCTCAAAGCATGCTTTTCTTTCCATTTCATTTCTATAGAAAATCAGTTTTTAACTTAGTATCAAATAAGTTGAGGAAAATCTCCAGCTCACTGCAAGAATAAGTGAACAAGCAGAAGTAACAGAGTTGGAGAAATCAAATTTAAGGGAAATGGACAAAAATGAACACAGTTAAAGAATCAAACAAAAATCAGATCAATAAGAGCAGAATCTCTTCTTAGGGGATCTTCTAGTGCAGTTGCTGTGACTGTCAATTAAGCAACAAAATAAAAAGCAAAACACTAACTGATATAGCCTGGTTAACACTAACAAAACATAATAAATTGATCTTTTCACTACTTTCATATTTGATGCTTTATTCTGTTCTAACCTTTTTTTAAACACATGGATCTGAATATATGGAGTCCAGAGAGTGAATTAAAGCAGAAACTGCGGAAAACAATCAGATTAGGCAAAACAAAAGCAAAATGATGAGGATGCTGAAAAGCTGAAATAAACACAGAATCTTAGAGAAACTCAGCAAGACTGGCAGCACTAGTCGAGAGAGAAAAACAGAGTAATCATTTGAGGTATGTGACCTTTGATCAGAACAAGGAAAAGTTAGAAATATAATACATTTTAAGTTAGAGGTGAGGAGAATTTCCTTTATCATTGAGGGCCACAGTTCTTTGGAACTTTCTTCTTCAAAAGATGGGAGCAGAATTTTTAAATACTTTAAGGTAGCGGTGGATAGATTCTTCACAAGCAAAGTGGTGAAAGATTACTGGGGGTGAGATGAAATGTGGAATGATCAAATCAGGCATGACCTTACTGAAAGGCAAAGCAGGCTTCAGGGACTGAGTGCGCTACTGTTGCTCCTAACTGGTGTGTTCATACATATGTTTTGAGCAGATTATATTGAGGTGTGGTGCAGAAAGAACAAGAACATTAGCAAGATATGTAATAGAGTGAAATACAGGAAGGATTGAATGGCAAAAGACTTACTTTTCTGAGGCTGGGGGTATTGGTGATGGGCAAGATAAGAAACAGAAAAGCAAAAGATATGTGTACAGCAACAGCCAAAGGAAGAGTTTCCATTTGTATTATAAAACATTGCACTGTACTTAGTTTTACAATTACTCACAGCATCTGTTCCAATAAAGAAATGATTAGGATCAGAAGGCAGAAACTTGATGCTCAGAGTCCGAGGAGGTCCCAGCTGCGTCACATTTCTTGGGAAAAAGCTGATTAAAACACAACAGAAAAATAGTATCAATAAACTCCTGGAACCTGTGGGCTATGATAGAAACATCATCATTTAAATTCTTGCTAATTGGTATAAGGATAGATTAAAAGTATATCAGCAAAAAGCTGTTTTATGAAATAAGACCAATGATCAGCATGAACCAAGTCCAAAGTTGAAGAACAAAATGCATATAGTAGTCCACTATGGAGGAAACAAAATCAAAACTAATTCAGGAATGTTCATTCTTTTCATATATTTTTGGACTACTTTCAAACAACAAGCTAAATGCCTTCTGTCACTGAGCTCAGTTGGCAGGTTGACTGGTTTGCAATGCAGTGATGCCACCCTACAGCTTCAATTTCTGTACCAGCTGAGATCATCATCTTCTCAACCTTGTCACTTGCCTGAGACATGGTGACCCTCAAGTTAACTTCACCATTAGTCCCTACACCCCACCCCCACCCCAACACCACCTGTCTCTCTCTCTCTCTCTCTCTCTGAGGTCAATGTACTTTAGAAAAAGTATTAAAAGTAAAGTGAGAGAAAGCCAAGTGGCTTGCAAAAAGTACAGAGTGTTCAGTAGGTTAACGGTTGAGTAAGTTTTCAAGTTAAGCAGATGAAGAAAAATAAGCCAAATCAGTACAGGACTGTTCAATTATATAAGCAGTAAACAAATGTAGTGTTGTTTCATTTAAACATTACATTAGGAAGGTAGGGCCATAAAACAGGGTATTAATAAATAGTTATGTCCAATCTGTCTATACTTGTGGAAGGGCAAATTGCTCGTGAGAAACTGAATTTTCAGGAATGAGTGAGGAGGTGCCAGACAATGTTCGCTTAACAATGAATAGAAAAATAAAAGGCCATGTATTCTTAAAATAAACATGACAGCTGATCAAAATAATTTTAAATTTGAAGTCATAAAAGGGGCATAATCTGTAATTAGTGAAGCTTTAATCAATGAACACTAGAGGTTTAGAACACAGGACGACACCATTAGGCTCACTGTGCCAGCCTTCAACAGGGCAATAAAGACAACATGAAAATAAATTCACATCACCCAACTGTAACACTTGCCTTCAAGATGAAACACTCTTGAACGGCTGAATATTATTCTTTCCAAGCTAATTTTAAATGAGTGTTTTCCATTTAAAAGCCTTGTGAAAGGAATGGAAGTTAATAAATGACATGCCCACCTGTGCTTTAGGAATCAACAGGTCTGAAGTGCATACAGCAAATAATATAAGATCAAAAACACAGCTAGTGTGCATCATTATAGAATTGGGCCATCCGAGCCTACCTGTTCACCTCAATAGAAGAGCTGTGGATCAACTTTATCTTCCCACCAGGAATAAGGCCTGGACCAAGAGAAAAGACAAAGGTTTTTATTTAGATTTATTCAGATAAAAGGCATGATGTGGAGGAGCCGGTGTTGGACTGGGGTGGACAAAGTCAAAACTCACACGACACAAGGCTACAGTCCAACAGTTTTACTTGAAATCACAAGCTTTCCAATCACAGCCCCTTTGTCAGGTGTCGTGAGAGGAGAGCACACAGACACAGAGTTTATAGGCAGAGAGATGAAGGGCAGAGAGATCAAAGGATCATACAACTATGAGTGGAGTGAACAAACCTAAAGTGGCTGACTAACCGCCTCCTGTTGAATCTTTAATCATTCATACATTCCTGCATTCTAGAAATTGCAGTAGCAAGGTATGGCTAACTCTGTTAGAAAAGAGACGCAAATTTTGATTGATTAAGATGCAAATTCCAGAGTCTGTTTCAAGTCACTGCCCCGAGATAATTAAAGGTTTCATCAGTGTCTGCCTATCTTTCTAAACTTCAAACAGACAGAGTGATAGGAATATACGAAAGGTATCAAGCCTTGTCCAGAATCTGTCTCAAGAATTTTGATCTGGAATCAGGCTGGTTTTATCCCAAAATAAAATGCCACACTTACAGACTGTGACTACAAATTGTGTTTCTTGAATAAAATTGAATGCAACTGCAAATAAACAAACATCTTGGACGAAATTATTCATCCCATAGATATATGTGTGTGTATGCGAGTGTGTGTGAGAGAGAGTGTAATAAATAATCCATAACTGTACCAACTAATGAAGGTAGAGAGATGCTGTCAAAACAGGACAGTAAATTTTACAGATACAGAACAGTGTGATGGGGTCACCTCACACTTACACGCACACACAACACACACACACATTCTCTCCCTCTCTCATGTGCACATGCACGCAAGGCCTCATACCCACAATCACTTTTTGTCACTTTTTTGTATATTCCTATCACTGTGTGTTTGAAGTTTGCAAAGTTAGGCAGACACTGATGAAGCGTTTAATTATCTCGGGGCAGTGACTTGAAACAGATTCTGGAATTTGCGCCTTAATCAATCAAAACTTGCATCTCCTTTCTAACAGAGTTCTCCATACCCTACTTCTACAATTTTTAGTATGAGGAAATGTATGAACAATTAAAGGTACAACAGGAGGTAGTCAGCCAGCCATTTTAGGTTTGTTCATCCCACTCAAACCAGTTGGATGATATTTTGATCTCTCTGCCCTTAAACTCTGTGTCTGTGTGCTCTCCTCTCACTGCATCGGACGAAGGGACTGCGTTCCAAAAGCTTGTAATTTCAAATAAACCTGTTGGACTATAGCCAGATAAAAGGCAGTATTTCATCAATGTTAATTAGGAGTATGACCAGCATTAATTTACGGCCCATGTGATTGTGACTATTGTTTTCAGTTGCTCTTTATCCTCCTCGTTCATCCTACATCCTCATCAAACTTCTTCCTTTTGCACTAATGCTGTTATCTGTCAAAAGTAGGCAATAAGTCTCTTCCTCTGCCTAAATGGTTAATCCAGGTATATCTAGGTTTCTAATTTGTCCTTTTTTCTACATGCTACACTGCTGGCAATATCAGGAAGCAAGGACCAACTACTCCACATACAGAAATAGCATCTTTAAAAGTGAGCTTTATATTCAGGTTGCATGCCTTATGACTTATCCAAGTTAAGACCTAAGATTTGTCACACAGCAGGTGTTTCACGTGTGGAATGAACTTCCCAAGGAAGTGGGGGAATGTGGGTACAATTGCAATGTTTAAAAGACACTTGGATAAGTACATGAATAGGAAAGGTTTGGAGGGATATGGGCCAGGAGCAGGTGAGACTAGATTAGTTTAGGATAACATTTGGCATGGATTGGTTGGACCAAAGGTTCTGTTTCCATGCTGTATGGCTCTATGAGCATTCAATATAGGAGGAGAATTAGGCCATTTAGCCCATCGAGTCAACTCTACCATTAGATCAAGGCTGATATGTTTCTCCATCCCATTCTCCTGCCTTCTCTCTAAAACCCTTGATCCTCTTATCAATCAAGAACCTATCTACCACTGCCTTGAATTCCCTCAATGACATGGACTCCAAAGCCCTCTGCAGCAATGAGTTCCACAGATTAACTGGCTGAAGAAATTCCTCCTCATCTCAGTTCTAAAGGGCTGCCACTTTACTCTGAGGCAGTGCCATTGAGTCCTAGTCTCTCCTAAAGGAACCATCTTCTCCATGTCTACTCTATTCAGACCTATCAGTATTACATAAATTTCAATTAGATGCCCCTATCACCCTTCTAAAATCCATCGAGTACAGACCCAGAGTCATCACCAGTCCTATGTCAAGCTCGTCATGCTCAGGATCGTTCTTGTAAACCTCCTCTGGACCTCCTCCAATGCTGGCACATCCTTCCTTAGATACAGGGCCCTAAACTGCTCACAATATTCCAAATGGAGTCTGACCAGAGCCTTATACAGCCTTAGCAGTACATTTCTGCTCTTGTGTTCTAGCCCTCTTGAAATGAATGCTTACATCGCATTTGCCTTCCTAACTGCCAAATGAACCTGCATGTTAACCTGCATGTTAACCTTAACAGAATCCTGAATTAGGACTCCCAAGTCATTAAGTGCATTTTGAAGCCTTTCCCTGTTTAGAAAATACTCTACACCTCTATTCTTCTGACCAAGGTGCATAACCTCAAAGTATGCAATCAGTCACTTCCCTGCCCACTCTCCTAACCTGTCCAAGTCATTTTGGAGCCTCCCTCCTTCCTCAATATGATCTGTTGTTCCACTTGTCTTTGTGGCAATTGCAAATTTAGCAACAATGCCCTCAGTTCCTTCGTCCAGATCATTAATGCAAACGTGAACAGTTGTGGTCCCAACACTGGGCCTCACGAAACACCACTAGACCCCGGCTGCAATCCCCACAAAACTCATTTACCCCTATTTTCTGCTTTCTGCCAGTCAGCCAATCCTCTATCCGTGCCAAAGGCCTTCTAAAAAAATCCAGAGATTACATCCACTGGTTCTCCTTGGACTAATTTGCTTGTTACATCCTCAAAGAATTCTAACAGATTGTCAAAATGACCTATTCTTGACAAAGTCATGCTGACTCAGCCCTATTTTACCACACACTTCTAAGTATTCTGCAATCTCATCCCTAATAGTGGGCTCTCGAATCTTATCAACGACCAAAGACAGGCTAACCAGTCTATAATATCCTGGTTTCTGCCTCTCTCCCTTCATAAACAGGGCTGTTACATTTGCCATTTTCCAGTCCTCTCAAACCCTCCCTGACTCCGGTGATTACTAAAAGATCACCGACAATACCTCTTAAATTTCCTCAGCTATGTCCTTCAGAACTCTGAGGTGTAGTCCATCTGGTCAAGGTGATTCATCCACCTTCAGACCTTTCAGCTTCCGCAGCACCTTCTCCTTAATGACTGCCACTACACTCATCTCTGCCTTTTGACTTTCTTGAAATTCTGGTGTGCAAATGGTGTCTTGCAGTGTGAAAACTGATGCGAAGTATGAATGAACAATTTATTAGGTTAATCAATAAAATGGAAGTATCTTTTTGGCCATGACTACATTTAGCTGCCTCTGGCCTTGATTCCATCAATGACCACCACTGCCAGCTTAGGGTGATGCAGGAGTTGAAATGCCAAGTGCTCAGGTTAACCCTCTCCACCAAGTCAGTAGTTCAGGTATTTAAGGTTTGACCTCCATAGAAATTAGCTAACTTTGCTGTGTTAGATGAAATGGAAGAAAATGAACAAAACAAAATTAGACATCTATGAAGTCACGTGACAACCTAATGTTAAGAAAGGTTACTGATTTAAATATTTTTCTGTGTTTTGCTGAAGGAATGAGTTTGTATTTAGATTATGTTCTGGGGAGGTGATGGCCTAGTGGTATTATCGCTGGACTGTTAATCCAGAGACCCAGATAATGTTCTGGGGACCTGGGTTCGAATTCTGCTACGGCAGATGGTGGAATTTGAATTCAATAAATATGTGGAATTAAGAATCCAGTGATGACCATGAATCCATTGTCGATTGTCAGAAAAACCCATCTGGTTCATTATTGTTCTTTAGAGAAGGAAACTGCCATCCTTACCTGGTCTGGCCTACATGTGACACCAGATCCACAGCAATGTAGGAGCAAATTACTGCAGATGCTGGAATCTGTACTGAAAACAAGAAATGCTGTAAATCACAGTGGGCCAGGCAGAATCCGCGGAGAGAGAGCAAGCAAACGCTGAGTCTAGATCACTCAGCATCAGAGTCATAACATTAGCTTGCCCTCTCCCCACAGCAATGTGGTTGACTCTAGGGGTGGGAAATAAATTCTGGGTTTAAAAAAACTTCCTTGCCTATTGAAAATCCAAGATCTCTCTGGACAACTCTCTCTGTAATTTGAAAATGCTTTCTGGAAATTGCTGTTTTGGATCATTCATTTTGTTCCTCAACTCATCCAATTTTCCTTTCTTCCCCCTTTTACTGAGCAATCCATAATTTGATCATACTTCACTAAAGAACAAACCTCCATGTTCTCCTAAATTATTTAGCTGCCAATGAATTACGTGCACCGTTCTTTACCCATTCTTTTAAAGGCAGACACAGCAACCCATTTTCACAAAGCAAGATCCCACAAACTGCAAATAATCTGTTTTTGATATTTCCATTTCAGGGGTAACTGTCTGATGCAAACGAAACAATTTCCCTGCTCATTTTTTTTAAAGAATAGTACCAAGACATCTTTTACAAAACTCAGTAAGAGCTGATGGGGCTTCAGTTCAATGTCTCATATAAAATTCAAATATTCCCTTAACACTAAACCAAAGTGTAAGCGTAGGTTATGTGCTAAAGTCCTGGAATAGGACTTGAACTCATGACGTTCTAACTCAGAAGGTGAGAGTTCTGTAACTCTGAAACTAATTTTCTTTTAATTATTTATCTTGCTGCCCTATGTATTGCATACATACCCAAGTCTGTTAAAGAACCAGCAAGATCTGCCTTTTGTAGCTCGACCACTACCTGAAAAGAACAAATAATTAGAATTTATATAGCACCTTTCACTAACTCATCAACAACAAATCTCATTTGTAAGGTACCTTTGATGTAAAAAAAAGCCTCCCAAGGTGCTTCACAAGAGTACTATCAAACAGAACTTGACATTGTGCTGCTAGGTAGATTCAGAGGATAGATAAATAAACACTTGATCTTAACTCATAAATCGGAAACAAACAGAACGCTGGAGAAACTTATCAGATCTGACTGCATCTGCGAAGACAGAAACGGTTAACATTTCAGACGGGTGTGACTCTGAAGAGCAGTCCTACAAAAAAAGAGTTATGCCAGATTTGAAGCAATATCTGTTTCTGTCTAGAAAGATGTTGCCAGACCTGGTGAGTTTCTCTGACATTCCATGTTTGTCCGTGGTTAAAGAGGTATGTTTTAAGAAGCGTATTTAAAGAATAAGAGCAACATAGATGGAGATAAAGAAGAGATGATAGAGAAAGAATTCCACGTTGATGGCCTTCCGCACTTAATTCAGTTTAGCGCTTCTATAAGCAGGGGTATTCCCAAACAGCCTGCGTTCATCTTTTCCACAGTCTACTTGCTGACTGTCCCACTTGTCACTTCTCCTCCCAACTCTTCCTTTCACAGTTGCTCTTTCTCCCTCACTTGCTTCCCCATTCTCACTGCTCCTTTCCCAAGAACTCACTCACAGTGAGGGCTCAGGAGAAGGAAGATCAGCAAAAACAGGTGGTAGTGAGCTGCATTGTTCAACCACTGCAGTCCACATGCCTTTAGTTGACTCACAATGCCTCTTGGGAGTGAATTCCAGGATTCTGACCTAGCAACAGTGAAGTATATGCAATATATTTCCAGTCATGTAACGACAATATTATCCCCAATCTTCCATTCATGATCTCCCAACAGCTATTTGATCTCCAACCCCACCCTTGGCCTTTTGCCCTTTGCTATACCCCTTCCAAATCTCACAATTACTCTCCCCCTCACTGCCACTCTCCACTATCAAGGCATAATGCACTTATTGTATTTTGTTCTTAAGCAGCAGTGTCTACTTGCAAAATCAGAACTGTTTCCAGTCAGGTTATATTTGAAGCAAAGTTTATCTTCACAATCATAAGATTAGGGGAATGTGGGCTTTCAATGCAGTTTCCAGTTTCTCAATTTGACAAAGACAGCTACTTTTACTTTAGACCATTTCCCCACATAATTTTGCTTCCCGAGACCCACTGGCTCACATTCTGTTGCCAACTATATTCTTCAGACCCCAAAGTTTCTGGTACAGACACAACAATTCTACACCTAATTGCCACAGGAAGGCTCAATGTGGTCTTCCTATTCATCTCGTCTTATTGAAAAATCCTTCCTAAATATTAAAAGATATGTTGGACTATAGAACAAACTTTTAATGTTTAAAACATTATTAATTTACTGAGTCACCAGCTCAAATAACTATCAAATCATTAATTCATGGTATGTTAAAGCAGAGACCCTGGTATGCAACAAGTATTTTTGTTTAGCTTTCAAGGTCTTTGCAAACTTGGGAGTTTGTATTTATTGCTCCTAGTTGCCATAATGTTGCGACTTCTCCTTGAACAGATGTAGTTCTTATGTTCAAAGTCCTTTCATTCAGTGCTAGACAAAGAATTGTTGTTACTGGGTCAGAAAGCTGAAAAGAAAATGTCCATGTCAATATGGTTTAAGACTCGGAAGGGAAACCAGAGATAACAGGTTACCCATACCGTTGTTATTCTTGATGGCAGAAATTATAGGGTTGACAGTAGTTGCTGAAAGAACTTTGGTGAGGTTCTACAGCGCATCCTAAAGAGAATACAGTGTGCCAACAGTGGGTGACATAAATGCCAAGTACAGCGCAGAGCCATCTATCTTGATATGTTGAGTTTCTACTTGGATCCCACTCACCAGCTCATTTCCCAGGTACTCTTTAATATCTTTCTTCTTCAAGTTACTACCAAATTCTCTTTTTGTAAATAACAGAGGATAGCATTTTTCACTTTAAGGTACCGGGGTGTTATCGCTGGACTGTTAATCCAGAGACCCAGGTGACGTTCTGGGGACATGGGCTCAAATCCCACCACGGCAGATGGTGGAATTTAACTTCAATAAGTATCTGGAATTAAAAGTCTAATGTGAATCCACTGCCGATTGTTGGGAAAAACCCATCTGGTTCACTGATGTCCTTTAGGGAAGGGAACTGTCATCCTTACCTGGTCTGGCCTACATGTGACTCCAGACCCACAGCAATGTGGTTGACTCTTAACTGCCCTCTGGGCAATTTAGGGATGGGCAATAAATAGTGCCTAACCAGCAATGGCCTCCATCCCGTGAAAGAATAAAGAAAACAAAACACGCTTCAATTATCATCCCAACATTCATAAATTGCAAATTTGTACTCCAAAATTATACTTTTTCCATCTTGCAAGTAAATTAGATTGTAAACTAAAAACATTAGAAAAAAGTGGAAGTCACATGTCACATGTTTGAGAACTAGTCAGTCTAAATAATGCGTTTCTCCACCAAAATCAAAGGCTTGGTTCATATAAACACTAGAATAAGACTGACAGCTCATTAAAAAAGCCATAAACATTATAAACGATTTATAACTGTGACTTGTGAAATAGCAAATATCAAAAAGAATTGGAAGAGGACAAGCTCCCTCAAAAAATATAGAAAATTGGTTTAGGACTTAAACAAAGCATCGCTTAATTACAGTGAAGGAATGCCAGTATCCAGTTCTAAGAAATTAGATTTTAATTTCAATGTAATGTAGCAATTCTAAAAATTCTAGCTTTTCTAAATTAAATTATAGATAATTGAATGAAACAATTAACTGTATTAACTAATTACTAAAATAAATAATGACCAAAACAACTTGAACTTGGGAATAATATTTAGAGTATCCTTCCAAAACCTTTGGTACTATTTATCAAAAAAATGTTAGGAATATTCAATAAGTAGAGAAAAGTGAGACTTGTGTAAATATACAGTTGATTCAAGTGCAGAATGTTAAATTTCCTTTCAGTCTCAATTTATGGATATTCTGATGTAAACAGAACAGTTAATTATTCACATGCTTATCCAAAATAGAAATATATGTTTCAGAGTCACAGCATTGTACTGGCCTAATACTATAAATAGATTCATGTATTCTGTTAATTAACCAATCGAAAACATAAATTACTTAGACCTGTATGTGTAGTGACATGGCTGTGCTTACCCACAGATTGAGCAAACCACTTTCATCTAGCGTCGCGAGCTGAAATGACAGTCCTGAACTTCCTTATGTAGAAAAGAAGAAAATTCTTAAATACCAAAACACAAAAATATGATTGCTAACTACCCTAGTAAATTGGAAATATTTTGACTTCAACCACTTATAAATATATTACAAAGGTAAAATTCTAACCCACATAACTAAACTTTTCAAGTACAGTCACTGATGTAATGTAAGAAACATGGCAGCCAATCTGTTCATAGCAAGTTTCCACAACAAAGTGATAATGATCAAGTTTTATTTTTTATGTTGTTGATTGAGAAATAATTATTGACCAGTGTAGCGACTGTAATGAGGTCAGCCAGCTGTCCTTCATAGAATATGAGTTCCCATGATTGGGGCTGTTAATTTGGTCCAGAGAGCCCTGGCTGATAGAAAAAGGGGAATGTCAGAGATATTGCCACTCTGATAGGTGGCTCTGAATGAGGCAGTACTAAAGTCAAGAACTGTTCACGTGCAAGTAAAAGGTGACTTGATGACGGGATACCAGCCTCTGTGGAGTTGTTGCAATCAGGACGAGAGAGAGATAACTTCACTGCTCCTCGTCAAACAGTCTGGGATACATCTACTTAACAGGGTCTTCCTAACAGCCCATCCAAAAGATTACTCTCCCAACAGTTCAGCAGTGGATGGAGATTTTCACCAGTGGAACCCTCTGCCTCCTGACTTGAGGATAATATGCTGACAACTGAGCCACAACCAACATCATTGTGGTGTTCAGGTCACACTAACGTGGCCAGTTTAGTCTCAGCCAAGTCATAAAACATATGTACCAATCAGCAGGGAAGACCATTTCAAATGGGTGCTGCGACAAAATCATAACAAAATGATTTGGTAGGCCACTTTGTGCCTTTCTTCTGCAGTTCAAAGCATGTAACTACAGAATCACAGATCGACAAAATACAAGAAGGGATAAATTTGCCTGCTGTATTGGTCATGAGTATGCAGAGTACATTTAAATCTTGAACCAAAAAGTAGAAAAGCAGTTAACGAAACTTAGGTGGAGCTTTCACTGATGACATTATTTTCATCATTTCAAATATTAGCAATTGTGTTAACACAGTAGATCTCAAATTAAATAGTCAATTTTAGTCTTTACGTGATTTTGTTCACATTGAAATGACAGGCCCTAAACATTTAATAATTGGGAAAGATATAAAATGGGATTAACAAGAACTTGCATATTTATCTAGATAAATAATAGCTAAATATAATTATCTAAATATAAATGTATCTGTACAATTTTGTTTCTTTTTACAGCACATTGTTGGTTATAAAATATGCTCAATGTAACTAAGGTTTTGGAGTAGATCTGTAGCTCGGGTTGTGGGTGTTGAGGTTGGTTGGCTCGCCAAACTGGTTTGTTATTCCACAACGTTTCGTTACCATGCTTGGTAACATCCTCAGTGCAGCCTCTGATGAAGCGTCGGTGTGT
>JAHRHZ010000034.1:16669941-16686586 GCA_024137785.1 Ginglymostoma cirratum | reverse complement strand
ACACACCGACGCTTCATCAGAGGCTGCACTGAGGATGTTACCAAGCACGGTAACGAAACGTCTGTGGAACAACAAACCAGCTCGGCGAGCCAACCAACATCAATACTAAATGTAAATAACATACATTATAAGTATTTTGTGGAAGACAAATGATGACCTTTGATAGAAAGACTGATGGAAGACTCACAATTCTGTCTGAAAACCTACCTTTCTGGGATGAAAAGAGTGAAAGCCCAACATTATGATTATCAAAGCAAACAGATGACACTGGATAAACAGCTTTCACTGCACAGGAGTGATTGATAGCTGTGAGAACGCCATCTGTAATGAAATTGCATTCAAATCAAACCCATATCCTGACAATTTTTTTCTGGTGTTACTGATACCTGGTAAGTATATTTATATTGATTACAATGTGAATTCAAATTATGAGATTCAGGCAGGAGGAATGCCACAATAGCAAGCATGTAGACTATTAACTTTCAAATCCATTCAAATAAAGAATGCAAGAATTACACTGAATCTTCAGCACAGAAGCAGATCACATGGCCCAAATGGTCAATTTGTGCTAAACAGAAGCCTGTTCCCATCCTCTGGACTATGATATAGGAAGTTAGGAAGGATTTTTCTTCGCAGTACCCAAGATATTTTAAAGGAGGATATTCTCAGAACAAATGAATAAAAGTATTGAAATGGGAATGAATTGTCTCTAGACATTGGTTATGAATTATATTGTTGACATACCATCAATTTATGTTTCAATTAAATTCACAGCAATTAAAAACTCTGGCTTAGTTTGATGTCCCAACAGCCCAAAGCAACAGTGATTATGACATGAAATTATCTTTAATTCAGTAAGACAATCACTCCAACTGTCCATTGCTAATCCTTATGACTATAAGAGGAGATTCTTTTAGATTCTTGCCAAGAATCTATAGATTCTTTAAGGAATTTTTGTGAAATCATCATTGAAGAAGCAGCTAAATATTTCTATCAGCAGTAGTTCCAGTTCAAAGTCAGCCACACAAC
Source organism: Ginglymostoma cirratum (assembly GCA_024137785.1). NCBI lineage: Eukaryota > Metazoa > Chordata > Chondrichthyes > Orectolobiformes > Ginglymostomatidae > Ginglymostoma > Ginglymostoma cirratum. The sequence continues at coordinate 16,685,557 of JAHRHZ010000034.1, read as the reverse complement.
AACTGAGGTGAATCTTGCTCAGGGCACAGCTTTTTTTTTATTCACTCGTGGAATATGGGTATTGCTGGCCGGCCAGCCTTTATTGCTCTTCCCAGTTGCCCTCCAGAAGGTGATAGTGAGCTGCCTTCTTCAACCACTACAGTCCACGTGTCTTAGGTTCACCCACAATGTCCTCAGGGAGAGAATTCCAGGATTTGGCCTAGCAACAGTGAAGGATACGCAATATATTTCCAGTCAAGAAGGTGAGTGATTTGGAAGGGAACTTGTAGGTGGTGGTATTCCCACGTATCTGCTGTCCTTGTCCTTCGAGATGAAACTGGTCGTGAGTTTGGAAGATAATGTCTAAGGATATTTGGTGAAGTTCTGCAGTGCATTTGTAGATAATACACAGTGCTGCTACTGAACATCAATGGTGGACGGAGTGGATTGTGGATCTGGTGTCAATCAAGTGGACTGTTTGTCCTGAATGGTATCCAGCTTTGAGTGCTGTTGGGCCTGCACCCATCCAGGCAAGTGGGGAGTATTCCATCACACATCTGACTTGTGCCCTAGATGGTGGACAGGTTTTGAGTAGTCAGGTGAATTACTTGCTGCAGTATTCCTGGCTCTGAACAAATGCACAAAATTTCATTTGTTGGAAGTAATATTTTAAGCAGGGAAGATGTCAGTAGCATTCTCTTCATTCCCCACTAACCTTGGCAGAAGGTCAGCAGAATGAAAACTTGCAGTAATATTTGCATGTTTCACTCAGGCTTGCGTTGATTATTTATGCAGAATGGACATATGGACATCGAAATTAGGAATAGGCCATTAGGCCCTTCAAGCTACTCAGTCAGTCATATTATAGATTATCTCATTTTAACCTTAACCGCCTTTATTCAATAACCTTTCACTCCTTTCCTCATCAAGAATCTGTCTGCCTTTGCCTTAAAAATATTTAAAGATTTTGCATTCACAAGCAATAAAATTTCTCCTTCTGTCTTTAATGTGTGACCTTTTGTCTGTGTCTGTTGACACCCAAAACACACAAAAAAGCAATAAAAACCTAGCAAAGAATTAATGAAAGAATGTATAAATATAAAATAATAATGAGCCGGGGAGATTTTCATTTTTTTCAAAAACCGAAAGAACTGCGGATGCTGTAAATCAGGAACAAAAACAAATCTGCTGAATAAGCTCGGCAGGTCTGGCAGCATCTGTGAAGGAAAAAACAGAGTTAACGTTTTGGGTCCGGTTCTGAGGAAGAGTCACTGGATCTGAAACAGTAACTCTTTTCTTTCCTTCACAGATGCTGCCAGACCTGCTGAGCTTTTCCAGCGAATTTGTTTTTGTTCATTTTTTTAAAATTGGCTTGCAGTGTGAGAAAAATCAGAGTTGACCATGCGTAAAAGAAATTATTGGTGGAATTCTGTGGTCTGTAAACACTTTGTATTTTTAAAGTAACCCTTAGTTCTAGATGCTCCCACCAGAGAAACATTCTTTTCATGTTCATTCTTTTCCCTCAGGATCTTCTATGATTTAATCAAGCCACTTCTTACTCTTCAAAACTCCAATGCATACAAGCCTAATCTAGCTCGTCTTTCCTCATTAGACAACACAGCTATATCAGTTATGAGTGTAATAAACTTTTTATTTAAGTGATTCTGACGCATTTACATTACTCCACTGTTGTGGACCAGACCAAACTCACTCAAAATATATCAAGGAGATAGCCTAGACACTAACTTTCATCTTATTTAAAGACAAGTATAAGGCACTCTGCTCCAGATATGATTCAAGTGATCCACTACTTGGTTTTAGGCAAAACACAAATTAGTCGTACACCGCAGTTAAAGCACAAACAGAAAAGAAAAGAATTAGCATAACTTTAACTCAACTGAAATACTTAACAAAAGAATATATTATTGGCTACTACTCATCAACTATTCCAATATAGCAGCATCCAATAAACACACCCTTGGCAAAGGCAAATTCAGCAAAACAGATTTTTTCACATGCTATCTTGAGTCCAGTAGAAAGGAACACCAAATTAAATATTACTACAAAAAGAGAACTCAAACTTTTAACAGAAAGAGCTGTGTTTAGTAGCTTCAATCCCCAACTTCAACAGAAAGCAAAAATTAAAACCCTGGGTCTGTGTGAGCGTGACTCCACCTACTCATGCTTCTTTTGTCTAAATTAAAAAAAACACTCAGGCAGCTCAAAGTTGTTTACCCACTGCTCCTGAAGCAAACATTCTGTCTCCAGGGTGACAACACCACTATTTAAAAGAAACAGCACAGAACAAATTCCTCTTAAAGGCGCGGAACATCACACCATAAATAGGGAGACCAATAATGTACACTTCTGAATGTCAGGGGATTCCCTTCTTGATTCACAAAATGACAACTTAAAATAGATTATAGATAGGCGCAGTCCCTCTTAGCTGTTTTATGAATCAGAGGATTTATACTCTCCTCTCAAATAGAGCAGATAGAACATTGTGCCTGGACTTCATACTTGCTCTATAATATTGCCATTGGAAATCACTCGACAGTGACAGTAAAATTGTGGGTGCACCATCAAAATAATTTTGTTTCGCAACCATCTCCTGCTCCTCATTCCCATAGACGATATATGGCCAGTAGTGAGAAGGATACTCAACCTACAGTTGGTGCAGCCCAAATACTAATCAAAGGAGAACATAAAACAGTGACCCGAAATTGATTATTCTCAAATATATCCATAAACATTCTCGTATCTACACAAAAAATGCAATTAGATTTGTTAGACTTTAGCTACCTTTGGCAAATCAGTGTTGGTTCTCTCAAACCATTCAATCGCTTACCAGTTGAGAACGTTGGAGTTCTGAGAGTCCATTCTTGGCCCCCAATCTGTAGAGTGTAGTGTATAGTGGAATGTTCGCGAAGATCCCAAGCCACAACTGAACCATCTACTGTTCCAGCAAACACAGATACCACATTACTTGGGCCAAAACAGCAGCATTGCACCTGCAGCAGAACATCACACTATATCAGCATTTAGTTCATTATTAAACTTTTAATATGGCTGAATAGATAACTAGCTTGAAATCACAATAGAGAGTGTGAAAAACTTTGACTGGGGGCTATAATCAACAGAACTCAATACCAACCTATTGAGTCAGGTGCCTCTCATTATACAGATCAACTTGGTCGCGTATATTTTTGCAAAGTTAGAGCATTTACTGACCATATCAATCTGCTTGTGCATATGAACAATGTGAAGAAGCTTGTCAGAAGTACCTTAAATCTGTGAAGATTACAGCATAAAAAATAAGAACAGAAATAAGCCATATGGGATTCAAACATCTGTGCTGACATTCAGTACGGTTTATTTTCTATACCAACTCCACTTTCCTGACTTTTCCCAATATTTCTCAATTCCATTAGTATCCAAAAAACTCCATATATTCAGAGCTGAGATCAGTAATGTCTAATCAGCCACGGCCTTCTGGGATAGCAGATTCCGAGGAGTCACAAACTTGAGTGATGCCATTAGACATCAACTGAGCCCTAAGTGGAATGCCCCTTCTTCTGATACCATGCCTCCTAATTCAACTAGTAACTCCCTGACAACCACCACTGATTGGCCAAGACCTTAATTGGATACAAGCCATATCAATAAACTGGCTACAGGAGCACAGCAAAGGCTGGATATGGAAAATAACTCAGCTTCCACTTCTCTAAAGTCTTTCTACCATCCAATTGTCAAAAGTCAGGAACTTAGAACAGCAAGAGGCAACTTGAATGAAACAGCTACCTGAGGGATACTGATAGGTCACATGTGGAAAAGACGTTTCCTCTTATGTGAGAATCTATAACTAAGGATCATTGGTAAATAATAAGGGCCACTTAAGGTGGAGATAAGGAGAATTTGTCCCACAGAGTTATGAATCTTTGGAACTCAGCTTCCATTGTCTTGAGAAAGAGTCTTTTTGTTATTTTTAAAAGAAACATAGGTTCTTGAGAAGGGGAGGGTGTTTAAAGGTTGTTGAGGGTAGGCAGGAAAGCAAAGAAATCAGACAAGCCAAGATCTTAGTGAACGGTGGAGCAGACTCGAAGGGCCGAGCCATTAAACTTGTTCTTAACTTGTATATTTGCATGTTTCTGATGATCACTCCCCACTTGCCTGGATACATGCAACAATACTCAAAATGCTCAACATGATACTTATGACATCTAAATCAATGTATTAAGGATTCAATTCCTCCACCATCATTGTGCCACTAATGGAGACAGTATCAACCGCAAGTTGCCGTGCAGCAACTTGCCCAAGGTTCTTCAGTGACACCTTCCAAACGTGTGAACTCTTCTACTCAGTAAAAACAAAGGCAGCAGGTGTAAGGGAATAACACCACATGCAAATTTCCCTCCAAAGTACACATCATCCTGTGCTTTCATTGTAGCTCGTCAAAATACTGAAATTCCCTCCCTAACAGAATGGTGGACATACCTATAATACACAATATCCAGCAGTTTAAGAAGACAGCATATCAATATCTCTGAAGGACAATAAATGCTGGTCTCTCCAGCCACACCCACTTCTGACAAACTAAAAAAAAAATTTGGACAATAAAAGCAAAGCCAAGCCAAACAGCCTTTCAGGCCTTAGTGATACTGAAAGAGTTAATGAACAAGAAAGCAATGAAGGGAGGCAATGGCACAGTGCTATGGTCACTGGGATAGTAATCAAGAAAGCCATGTAATGCTCTGGGGACTTGGGTCTGAATCCCACCACGGCAGGTGGTGAAATTGAATTCAATAGAATCTGGAATTAGAATTCTAATTGTGACTGCAAAAACATTTTCAATTATCCAACTGTTTTAATAATGACCTTTAAGAAAGGAACGCAGTTGTTATTATTCAATGGCGCACCTGTCCATGATGGAATCAGCAGAAGTGACCACAACATAGTCCTTGTGCAGTCAAAGTCCAATATTCACATTGAGAATATCTTCCATTCTAAGTGTGGCACTATCACCATGCTAAATGGGAAAAACCTTTGAACGGATCTAGCAACTCAAGCTTGGGAATTTATGAGATGGTTTGGATCAAAAGCAGTGGTAGAATTGTTTCCAAACAATATGAAAACTCAACCTGATATATCATCCAATCTATCATTATCATCAAACGAGGGAATTAACCCTGGGTCAATGAGGAGTTCAGGAGGCCATTCCAGGAACAATAACCATGATTATATAATTTAATTTAATTTAAAAGATCCCACAGGAAACGTGGGCGATAATCTTTACCACCAATGCAAATCTATAAAACTTACTGTTTAATACTAGCATTAAATTAGTGGTAGTTATATGCCACAGCAGTGAGCTCTTTAGAACTGACCAATGTCATTTCACATAGGTTCCTTAGAAACAGCTTTTTTTTTATTTTCTTGTTAGAAAACCCTGGAATTGAATTGGTAGATACATCCCAAGGATGTTACATCTTTCTAGCTTGCTGCTTAGGCCTTTATAGAGATCTATTTTGCTTTCATGAACAGTCTATGTCTTTAAAGGTAAAATATTTTAAGATTCCATCACTGGACCCTGCTTTACACCTATTATGATTTACACAGCCACAGACACTAGAACACCACACCTCCATTAGTCTTACTGCTTCCTAAGTATAAGTGACATCAAGAGGATATATCTTTCCATCAAGGTTTTTCAAATGCATGGTGGCACAGTGGTTAGCTCTGCTGCCTTATAGAGCCACTGACCTGGGTTCGATTCTGCCCATGGGCGACTGCCTATGTGGGAGTTTGCACATCCTCCCTGTGTCTACAGGAGTTTCCTCGGGTGCGCTGGGTTTCTTCCCATAGTCCAAAGAAGTGCAGACTAGGTAGATTGGCTCTGCTAAATTGCCCCATAGCGTACAGGGATAGGCAGACTAGGTGAGTTAATTATGGTAAATTTGCAGTTACGGGGGTAGAGTGGGATACTCCTCTGAGGACTGGCGCAGACCCGATGGGATGAATGGCCTTTATCTGCATGCTTTACCTATGAATTATCGTTAACTGCATCTATAGTGCCTCCTAAATAGACAAGACATTTTTAAGACTTTCCATAGACCTCAGATTCGCAGACAAGGATTTTCTGAGGTGCTGAAGGTTCCCAAATATTCCAAACGCAAATCATGTAATTGCTGGCTAGTTGGACAACCCCAGGCTCTTTAGGAAGACTGTGGACTGAAAGCAGAGTTTGTCTCTGGGCCTGTGAAAAGTGTAGACATAATACCTCACGACCTAGAAAAGAAAACACAAAAAAAACACATTTACAAACATAAAATTAGCTTTTGCTGATTATTTGTAGAATTCTGAGTAAATAAATTACATAGTATTGTATTTATCAACTTAACTAAGACAATACAAGTACAACATTTTCATTAAAAAAGTTCATGGCATAGCTCCACCAAGTTGGTACGGTTTGAGTTTGCAAACCCTTAGCTAATCAATGCAAAGTTTGACAAAGCTTGACAAAGCTCGACAAGCTGTATTATATGGGAAGATAATGTTGCTGGACAAATTGATCAAGATGATGCAAAAAATGTTTAACAGATGACTGAAATGAGAATGCTATCAGTCACATATAAATGTCAATTAGAGGCAATGCGACCAGGTTCAAGTAAAGAAATAAACATATTTCAAAGCGAAAACTTTCTCCTGCAAGCCTGAATCACAACAAAACTATATAGAACCTTTAAAGTAATGAAACATCCCAAGGTGCTTCATAGGCACTTTATTTAAAAAAAAGATACACAGCCACATAGGAGATATTAGGTAAGATGACCAAAATTTTCATCAGAGATATTTGTTAAGGAGTGGCTTAAAAGGAGGAAAGATAGATCAAGAGGCCAAAAGGTATAGGAAGGGAATGCCAAAGCTTGGGTCTTCAGCAACAGAAGGCATGGTCACAAATTAAAAATTACTTTCTTTACAAGTGAATTAAACAAATAATATATTTGGAAAAGAGAAAATAAATGTTCAGTCTAAATAATGTTTACATTCTTCCCTCAAACATGCTCAGACTATTTATTACCATGTAAAAATGGCAAGTTGACATTCAATTGAGCGCACCCATCACTGACAGACAAACTGGTTGCTTTTGACTGTACATTCTGACTGGCTTGGTTATCTGCTTGATCTTCTTCAAGCAACACAGAGATTACCTGTCATGGTATTACAGTGATACTGTTAGCAAACCAGGAAGATAACATACAAAAATCAATAATCCATACAGTAACAGCTCAATCTAGCATGCACTTTCTGATATCAAAAGCATATATATGCAGTCAGCATTAAAATGCTACATAGGGTATTATTAGAATGTATTACATTAAGGCTAATAAGAATGATATTGCTATGTTGAACAGTCATTCTCTGATCTACATCCGTTAAATTAAATCTACCAATGTCAGGCATTTTAACTTAAATGGTCGGATAGAATTAAATTAGACGTGAGAATATTGCCAGAAACATTGTAAAATAACATGTTATATCACAGTACTACTCGTGTGAAATACAGCACCTGACAAGCAGATTTCAGGAAGTTGGTCAGTCTGCGAGAGTCAATACTTTTGGCCATTGAATCCAAGGACAAGGCATCATTAATATTAGCACCTGCTCAAGGAAGGAATATTTACTAAACGATTAGCTTAACATTCATACAATTTCAATCCTTATATTTGCTCATATAAATTAATACAATCAAAAAAGATTGAAACAAATGATTGAAGAAAGAAAATGAATATGCCCACCAGCTATTAGAAGTCCAATAGAAACAAGTGTAAAAGTACATAATTAACAATAAATAGATGTACCTTTTTTCCCTCATTGAATGATGTTAACAAAATAGGAAGGAAAGAAATTGCATTTAGTACCTTTTACGAGCTTGAGACAGCCCAAAGCATTTTACAGGCAATTAAGTAATTCAAACTGCAGTCACTTGGGAGGTGCAGTAGAAGACTTGCATGTACAAAGTCCCTACAAACAGCAATGTCTCAGAGTCTATTTCAAATGACGTTAGTTGAGGGATAGATATTGGCCAGGGTGCTTCTCCTTCCTTCAAAATTGTATGATGAAAGATTTTTTTCATGCACCAGACAGCAGTAAGTTTAAAGTCTCCCCAACAAAATGTCACTTGCCAATGAAATGCGCTTTCTTAAAAAGTGCAGACATGTCAGTCTATCATTTTGTCCTCAAGGCCTGAGTCTTTGCTCCCAACTTGGTAGTGGAGAATTGGAACATTACATGACTCAGGAGAAAGTGCTACAGAAGTTGGAATTTTCATTCCAGATAGGGTCAGGTTTTACAGATGCCATGAAAAGAATTCAGAGGCTGCAAAGTATGAAGGCCTACTGGGCAAAAGGCCAGCCTGCGCTATGAGACTCGATTCCAACTGCAAAGAAAATAAAACAAAAATAATAAAAACACTCCAGTCCTTACCCTTCGCATCTGTCACTGCCTCATATATTCCACATGCCCAACCATGCCAACTAATGCTGTTCACCCACCCGCCATGACTTTGACAACCATGCTCACAGTCTCTTATATAGGAGGGCTTGGTGACGTGGTGCAATGAAAACAATGTGTCTCTCAATGACAGCAAAACTAAAGAACCGATCATCAACTTCAGAAAGAAAGGAGGACAGCCTGCTCACATCTACATCATCGGAACTGAGGTTGAGAGAGTGAACAGCAGCAAGTTCCTCGGAGTGATGATAACCGACCGCCTGTTCTGGACTTCCCACGTAAAAACAACAGTCAAGAAAGCACAACAATGCCTCTTCTTCCTCAGGTGGCTCAGGAAATTTGGCATGTCCATAAGGTCTCTCACCATCTTCTACAGATGCACCAATGAAAGCATACTGTCCAGGTGTGTAACGGACTGGTATGGCTACTGCTCTGCCCACGGCCATAAGAAACTGCAGAAGATTGTGTACACAGCCCAGACCATCATGGAAGCCAGCCTTCCATCCATGGACTCTATTTACACGGCTCGCTGCCATGGAAAGGGGGCCAACATAATCAAAGATCCATCACACCCTAGTAATGACCTCCTACAACCTCTTCCGTTAGGTAGAAGGTACAGAACCCTGTACACACACACACCAGCAGGTTCAGGAACAGCTTCTTTCCAGCCATTATCAGACTGTTGAATGGACTCTAGCTTCATATAATGTAACCTGTATGCCTCGAAGTCTTTCTGATCTGTACATCCTTTAGTTACTGTGATCTGCCTGTACTGCTCACAAACAAAACATTTCACTATATTTCAGTACATTGGACAATCAAATCAAAATCATATACTCCATGCTAACTTGTGTCCCTCCATCTATCCCCATGGCCCAAATACCCTCAAGTCCTAACCTATGTCCCTCTACCCAACAACCACATTCTGTCATAGCTTCATGTCAACCCACAATCCACACCCATAATCCTTTTCTTTTATACTGTTCATATCAACTCACTCAATATCCACCATGGACATGTCTTTGGACCTTTGATGGGATGAAACAAAATAAAGGCCCAGAATTTCAATGGCCACAGAGAGGTGCACAACAGGACCCTGCAGAATCCACAATGTAGCAGACTCCAATCCCCCTAGGCCTGAAACCCTCAAAAGATGTCCATTTAAAAGCAGAGAATAGAGGGTTCCACTGAAATTAGGTAAATGGTTACTCATGGAAGGTAGACCAGAGCAACTTCTGGGTGGCTATGAAACTGACCCTCCACCCCCAACTTACTATGGAACTCTAATGACCCTTCCCCCAAACCCCTACAGCCTTCAACACCCACCCAAATCCACACCCCAAACCCCAACCTAAGACCCAACATCTCACTTCACTCCAGGACCTGACACACTCCTCTACCCCCAGCCTCTTATACAAACCAAAACTCTCCACGTCCCTGCTGTCAGATCCACAAGTCCCACCCACTACTGGTTAGGCATCTTCCACTAATCTGAATACTTTATCACTTACCTGGTCTCTTTCCCACCAGCAGTCCTTGGAACTCTACCCTCAGACTAGCTGTATGGACTTAGCGGTTCACAGGGGTTCATGTACCTGTCTGTGATGCTAGACGTCTACATCACAGAAAACAGCAATGAACTGACATGAAAAGGGGATGTGGTTCATCTTCCCCCAGCTATCCTGCACTGCAAGGGACCTGTCAAAATTGAATTGCTTCATATTTCAGAAGGAGCCCTGGTCAGAATCTCCTGTAAGGAATGCGGACTTCCTTCAGAAAGTTGAGTGCATTGCAGGAGTAGTTGCAGGTTATGGTGTTCCCATGTATCTGCTGTCTTTGCCCTTCTAAATGGAAGCAGTCATGGGTTTGGAAGGTGCTGACTAAGGATCTTTGGTAACGTTCTGCAGGGCATCTAGTAGATAGCACATACTGCTTCTCCTGAGCTTGGGTGGTGCAGGGAGTGGATGCATTGCCAATCAAGTGGGCTGCTTTGTGTTGGATGGCATCAAGGCTTCAGAGAGAATTCTGGAGCTGTACTCATCCAGGCAAGGGGGGTGGATTTTATCACAGTCTTGACTTGTGCCTTGTAGATAGGCTTTGGGGAGCCGGGAAGTGAGTTACTTACTGCAGTATTCCTAGCCTCTGACCTGCTCTTGTAGCCACTGTATGTATATGGCAAGTCCAGTTCACTTCTGGTCAATAGTAACCCTAGAATGTTTCTAGCATAGGATTCAGTGATGGTAATACCATTGAATGCCAAGAGGCAATGGTTAAAATGTCTCTTATTGGAGATGGTCATTGCCTGGCATTTATGTGGTGTAAATATTATTTATCTCTTGTCAGCACAGCCCTGGATGCACCTGTTCCCTCCGTCACTACCGCTGACGTCAGATCAGTCTTCCTGAGAGTCAACCCAAGGAAAGCGACAGGCCCGGACACAATCCCTGGCTGTGCACATAGATCCTGTGTGGATCAGCTGGTAGAGGCATTCACTGACATCTTCAACCTTTCCCTCCTACTAGCCGAAGTCCCGAATTGCTTCAAGAAGACAATCATCATCCCAGTACCTAAGAAAGCACTTGCAACGTGCCTTAATGACAACCACCCAGTGGCCCTGACCTCCATAATCATGAAGTGCTTCAAAAGGCTGGTCATTGCCCACACCAACTCAAGCCTCCCAGCCTGCCTCGATCCCCTACAATTTGCCTACCAACATAAAAGGTCCACAGCAGGCACCATTTCCCTAGCCTTGCGCTCTTCCCTGAAACATCTGGACAACAACACCACCTACGTCAGACTCCTGCTCAGAGTACAGCTCCACCTTCAACACCATAATCCCCTTCAGACTGATCTCAAAACTCTGAGATCTAGGCTTCAGCTCTGCCCTCTGCAACTGGATCCTCAGCTTCCTGACCCACAGACCGCAATCAGTGAAGATAGATGACTGCACCTCCTCCATGATAATCCTCAACACTGGAGTCCCACCAAGGATGCGTACTCCACCTCCTACTGTATTCCCTGTGCAACCCTCAAATGTGTAGCCAAATTCCATACAAAGGCCATCTACAAGTTTGCTGACGACACCCACCGTGGTAAGACAGAAATCAAACAACAATGAGTCAGAATACAGAAATGAGATAGAGGGTTTAGTGTCATGGTACAACGATAACAATTTTTCTCTGAATGTCGGCAAAACAAAAGAACCAATCATTGACTTCAGAAAGAAAAGAGGAGAACATGCCCACATCTATATCAACAGAGAGGAGGTTGAGACAGTTGAAAGCATCAAGTTCCTAGGAGTTACAATAACCAACAACCTGTCCTGGATCAGGGACACTCCAATGACAAAGTCCTGCAGACATGTCCTGGAGCTGAGATAAATGATCTCCAGCAATCTAAATGATTTTCCAATGGTAGCAGGACTCCAACCAGCAAAGAGTTTGCCTCTGATATCCATTGATTCCCATTTTGCCAGGGCTCCTTGATGTTACAGTTGATCGAATCCGGCTCTAATGTCAACACTGTCACTCTCACCTCATCTCTGGAATTCAGCTCTTTTGTCCATCATAGTACCAAAGCTGTAATGAGGTCAGGAGCTGAGTGGCCCTGGAAGAACCCAAATTGGGTGTCACTGTGCAGGTTATTGCTGAGCAGATGCTGCTTGAGAGCACTGATGATGACACATTCCATCACTTTACTGATGACTGCGAGTAGACAGAGAGGACAGCAATTGACCAAGTATGATTCAGCCTACATTTTATGTACAGGACATACCTGGGCAATTTTCCACATTGTCTGTTAGATGTCAGTTTTGCAACTGTACTGGAAGAGCTTGGTAAGGTCTGGCACACAAGTCTTCAGTATTAGTCTGGAATGCTGTCAGGGGCCATAGCCTTTGCATTATCCAGTGTCTCCAACCATTTCTTGATATCATGTGGAGTGAATTTAATTGCTTTGATTGCAGAGAGTGCTTCAGCTTTATCTTTTGCACTAATGTTTTGAGTCCTTCCTTAATTGAGGAAGGGGATATTTTCAGGCCTCCACCTCCTCCAGGGGATGTGACAGGACTGCAGAGCTTAGATCTAATCCATTGGTTGTGGAACTGCTTAGCTCTGTCTATCACTTTCTACTTATGCTGTTTGGCATACACGTTGCCCTGTTTGGTAGCTGTCCTAGGTTGACACCTCTTTGTCAGATATGCCTGGTGCTGCTCCTGGCATGCCCTCCTGCTGTCTCCATTGAACCAGGGTTGATCCCCTGGCTTGATGATAGTGGATGAGTGGAGGATATGCCATGCCATGAGGTTGTAGATTGTGTTGGGAATGCAATTCTGCTGCTGGTTGATGGGCCACAATGCCTCATGGATGCCCAGTCTTGGGTTGCTAATGTGTTCAAAGGCTGTTCCATTTAGCACAGTAATAGTGTCACACGACACGATAAAGTGTGTTCTCAATGTGAAGGTGGGATTTCAAAGAAAAAAAATCACATCCCACATTTCTCACTCTTGGCTAGAGATCCTACTGCAGGATCTGAGTGACTGAAGTGAAGGGATTTTCTCCACAGCACAGGAGGAAGACAGCCCCCTTGCCAGCCAAGCAGACGGATGTGGCATAGGTTAAGAATGTCAGCATCATAAATGTGATTTCTCAAAACCAGAGAGCACTCCTCAACACAAATCTTGCAGCTGCACTCATTCCTCTTTCTTCAGGCACTTCTCTTTTCTATCTGAACAGCCAACATTCACACCCACCCTCATCCTATTGTCCATTCATATCCATGCCTCACAATTAGATAATCAGAAGCACAGAACAGTTATGGTACAGGAGGCCATTCAGTCTATCATGTCTGTACCAGCTATGAGTCACTTTCCACGAATGCAGTCCTTCCTTTATCTCCGCACAAGCAATTTCTAATACTTCTGGCCTCACCTTTGCAGAAGGCACCACAAAACTTTGAAAAGAGGCAGAGATTGGGGCCAGGGGCCAGGTTGTCTTAAAGTGAGAGCCGTTTACAATGATGGGAATCAAGCTGCAGATTTCATCAACAACTTTATATGTGTTAGGGACGTGGACCTCACCCATCCCCAACTGCCTTCGTGAAGGCAGTGGTGAGCCACCCTCATGAACTATGGCAATCTGTGTGGTATAGGGGTGTAGGTACATTTCCAATGCTATTAGATGGAGTATTCCAGGGTTTCGGCCCAACAACGATGAAGAAATGGTGATATGTATATCCAAGTTCAAGATGGTGTATGCCTTGGAGGGAAAATGTACAGATATGGGTGTTTCCATATGTACACTGCCCTTGTCCTTCCAAACAGGCTAAATTGCAAGTAATAAACTCTTATGAAAAAGTTACACGCATTCTATTCTTTTATATTCAATCTCCTTAAAGTGAACATTTGTAAAGAAAGCAAGGGAGAAAATTGTAAAACATTTCAAGATGAAGTCAAGTACCACCAAATTAGCTAACCATTACCAAGCAGCTTGTGTTCTTACGTAATCAAATGGGTAAATTCAAGCTACTCTGTGAAGTAAGATTTTTGTTTCCTGAAAGTTCACAAAAGGTGTTTACCTCCACATAGCAGATTGCCCTCTCCAGGATGTTGTGTCCACTTTTCAACAGTTTCAATTTCATCTGTTTGAATGTCTCGGTCCACATTGTCTTCATTGCACTGAACAAAAGCCTAAAAACAATAAAATCAAAATAAAAATTAAACACTTGAAGCAACATGCTTTGTGAGAGAGTCAAACTTCAGCTAGCATAAACATTGAATAACAATGCGTTTGGAAGAGTTGACACATTCTCTGTATAAATAGTTCATTTAAGGAGAAAAATTAGTTCAACAAAGTGGCGCATACATCCTAAACGACTATTGAAATTATGTTGACCAATCACCCTATTAAAATAAATCAAAAATAATGTCTATATTAAAGTAGTATGAATGGGGATTTTAGCTAGCCAGAATAAATTGAAAATTACAGCTAGCAGAATATAAAATCCTGTTCCTTCCATTTTCTACAAAAACAATTTAATATATTCATGCTAGAACACTGAAATACTTCTTTACATGTTTCCACATCGCTTTCAAAGTTTAAGCCATTACCTCAGTATCCTGTAGGTTTGAATGCTCAAATAATTCTGTCACATGAATGCTGACCAACCAAGTACACATGTTTCTTCCAAAAATCAGGGCATCATTGAATACACATTGAATTACAAAGAAATTACTGCTCAAGGACATGCTATTGGGATCATTAGGCAATCTTGGTGTCAAGATTGCACTCAAACTGTAGGTTAATTCCAAGTTCCTGGCGGTATCCATGCATGTGCTAAGTAAATGCCTACTTATGAGCATAAGTATTTGGTCTCAAATTAGATTAGAATCACTAAGCAATGATCTATATGCACAGTGAAGATAAAGTACATACAAATGCAAAGGGACCACCATTTATCTCCTCTTCTATTTTCTCCTTTTGTTGAAGGAGAAAGACATTAACAATTCAGCTTATCGAACTACAGGACATTTAAAGTGACTGCTATGTGAACAATGACAGGAATCATGCAGTACCTGCAACGTTTCACATTGCTCTTTTTATAATTTAATTTCAGTGGAACTAAGATAACAAGCATGGGGCTGGATGAACACAGCAGGTCAAGCAGCATCATAGGAGCAGGAATACTTGACGTTTCGGGCCTAAACCCTTCATCAGAAATGGGGGAGGGGAAGAGGGTTCTGAAATAAATAGGGAGAGAGGGGGAGGCGGATAGAGGATGGATAGAGGAGAGGATAGGTGGAGAGGAGGCAGACAAGTCAAAGAGGCGGGGATGGGACCCCTTCTCCCGCCTCCAACACAAGCCCTCCTCCTGGACACCACCCCAAGGCCTCCTACCCTCCCTCGACCTCTTCATCTCCAACTGCCGTCGAGACATCAATCGCCTCAACCTCTCTACCCTCTCAAACACTCCAACCTCTCCCCTGCAGAACGTGCAGCCCTCCACTCCCTCCGCTCCAATCCCAACCTCACCATAAAACCCGCGGACAAGGGAGGGGCAGTCGTAGTATGGCGCACTGACCTCTACATTGCTGAGGCCAGGCGCCAACTCTCTGACACCTCCTCCTACC
>JAHRHZ010000034.1:16623291-16664941 GCA_024137785.1 Ginglymostoma cirratum | reverse complement strand
AGCCTGGGAACCCTGCAGCCCAATGGCATCAATGTGGATTTCACAAGTTTCAAAATCTCCCCTCCCCCAACCGCATCCCAAAACCAGCCCAGCTCAACTCCACCTCCCTAACCTGTTTTTCCTCTCACCTCAAGCCACACCCCCATCTCCTATCTACTAACATCATCCCGCCCCCTTGACCTGTCCGTCCTCCCTGGACTGACCTATCTCCTCCCTACCCCACCTACCTACACTCACCTTTACTGGCTCCATCCCCGCCTCTTTGACTTGTCGGCCTCCTCTCCACCTATCCTCTCCTCTATCCATCTTCTATCCGCCTCCCCCTCTCTCCCTATTTATTTCAGAACCCTCTTCCCCTCCCCCATTTCTGATGAAGGGTCTAGGCCCGAAACGTCAAGCTTTCCTGCTCCTATGATGCTGCTTGACCTGCTGTGTTCATCCAGCCCCACACCTTGTTATCTCGGATTCTCCAGCATCTGCAGTACCTTTTATCTCTTCAGTGGTACTAAGTTGTTTTTGCAAATGTGAATTCGTGAATCTTTAATCTAAAAGTTCTATTTCATATTTTATTTAAAGAATACAATTAAGTTAGTTCATTCATCAAGAGCATGTATATCACGAACAAGCATAAAAGGTGGCAGACCTACTTCAACAGCCCTAGTTTCAACATTCACCTGGAACTAAGTTAACTTGTGAATCAATCTGAAGTATAAAAACAAAATGCTATCTGGATGACAGTCATTCTGCAGGAGCAACATTCAACAGTCAGCAATAAGATAAAGGTCTGTTGATCTTGGTTCTTCCATTGATCTTTGTTGAGAAAGGAATGTTGAATAGGACACAAGAGAACCACCTGCACTTCCACCAATAGTCACAGACCTACCTTTTAACCCAACAATAGCATCTCCAACAATTCAGCATACTTCTAATATCATATTTCAAAAGCTCATTTGTTTATTTGCTCAAGTTCAAATGCAATAGCAGTTATAGAATTTGGGAAACTTAGAGAACAGGGGGTGGTCCCTTGGAGTGTCATGCCCATGCCGGCTTTCGGAAAAAGCTGTCAAGTTAGTCGCTTATTCTTGCCTTTTGTCTTGCAGGTTGCTGATCCACAAATACTTATCCAACACCCTTTTGAAAGTATTCATGAATCAACTTTTCAGGTGGAACATTCCAAATGCTGAAAACTTCCCTCCAGATCTTTCACCAAAGATTTTGAATCTTGCCTTTACTTATCGTCACCCTCAAAGGTCTATCGCATACTTTGTACCAAGACCAGAAGAGATCTACAACTTTGAAAATTTATACATTACACCAATATTATTAATTCACCAACACTCCATGATACCTTAACCAAAACACTGCAAAGTAGCTCAATATGGCTTCCTGTTAACAAATTCACTCTCGGTTTACTTGATGAACAACATGGTCTCTATTTTCATATTTATTCTTCTATTTACAAGGAAAGCCCACTTTCTTTTAAATCACCTTGCCCTGCAAACTCATTAACTCTTTTCTCCCACATAAGCATCCACCAATGTATATTGTACACACTATGACAACGAAGAAATCCAGAATCATACAGGACAAAATCCACAAGGATTAAACAGTGACAAAAACACTTATTTGTTAAAATGCATGTTTAACTTTATATTTCACAAAATGAACAGTAAAATTGAAAGGCTATTATGAATAGCTTAAATTTGTCACTTCATGCTTGAATAACTGTTCAATTCAGGAATATCTAGAACTATAAAGGTAAGACCAATTTACTTAAATGTATTCTAAACACCATGCATAAACGGATAGAAAATGTGCAATGTTCCTAACATACCTGTTTGGTGTTTGTGCGTCCAAAGTTCTTGATGTAGACATCGTACTCATTCAATGGGGGTAAATCAAGCATCGAAAAGCTAACAGAGAAATCCAAGTCAATCAGTCGGAGCAGCTCCGCACTGCGCTTTCTGCAGAGAAGACAAAAGTAGGACTTCTAACAAATACGCTAATGTGAAGAAGACACACTTATTCCTAGATAGTTCAGCGTAATGAGCTCATGAAAGTGATCATTATTCAGCATTGGTTTTCTTTCTTGTTGAAACGAAATGAGATAAATGGTCTCCAAATTTTTCAATGTGAACTTCTCATTTCTAAAGCTGTTATGATGGACTGAAAAATTATTTCTACTTTTGAATTTAGATTTAATGCAAATTCCTCGATTGTCAGCCTTAAAACTAGATAGTTCCAGAAAGTGAAAACAGAAACCTGCTATTTTACAATTCGCTTTTCAAAGGCAAAATGCCCACGGTTATCTGATTGAGTTTGAAAATCATGTTTCATCAAGGCCAACTCAGCCTGTGGAGATGGAAAACTTTGGAAACTGATTTTAAAAATGTACACATGAATTATGCAAATCAGTTACTTTCTTTGCAACAGTCTTGTGTTATTCTTCAGATGTGTCACTCAAATAAGGAGAAAATGAAAAATTTGCAGCTACGATTTACATTAATTGCAAACATTACATTTATATTACAATTTTTCTTGTAGTACACGGAACTCCAAACGTTTCAACACTTTTTTACCGTTACACCACTTTCAAATATTGGAAGTGCTAATATACTCAGAGACCTGAAAACATCCATCCTTCACCATTGTTTATCCAAACTTTATGCAACTTTAGGAGGACAAAAATCTATACCTGTACAATTACCTTTCACTAGAAAAGTGATTAAACTTTTACACATGCATATAATGTGAACATATGAATTCGGAGCAGGAGTAGACGATGCAATTCCTTAAGCCTGCTTCACTATTCAATAAAATCATGGCTGATTTGATTGCAACGTCAAATCCACATTCCTGCCTACCCTGACAACCTTCCAATCCCATGCAAAACAAGAATTTATCTACCACTACCTTAAAAAAAAAATTCAAGGACTCTACTTCCATCACTTTTTCAGGAAGATAACATAAAAGACTCTGTATTCTCTGCAAGAAAAAAAAATTCACCTAACCTATTTTAAAAAGGGCAACCCTAATTTTTAAACAGTGAGTGCTAATTCTAGATTCTACCTTAAGTATGTTTCAATCAAATCACATTCTAGTGTTCTAAACTCCAGCAGATACAAGTCTAGCCCACCCAACCTTTCCTCAAAAGACAAACCCCATTTGAGACATCAGTCTGAAATGGTTCCAATGTGCTTAGATCCTTCCTTAAATAACAAGACCAAAACTCTGCATTGTAATCTAGGTGTTGTCTCACTAGTCCTCTGTATGAATGAAACATAACTCCTTACTTGTGCATTCAATTGCCCTTATGATAAATGTTAACATAATTAGCTTTCCTAATTACTTGCCTTTCTTAATCTGTACCTGCAAATTAACTGTTCAGTAGTTCACACACAAGATCATCCAGATCCCTCTGCATCTCAGAGCTCTAAAATTTCTCACCATTTATAAAATATGCTTTGTTTTCACTCTTCCTGCCGAAATGGTCAATTTAACATTTTCTCACATTGTATGACAGTTGCCACATTTTTGCCCACTCCCTTATCCTATCTATGAATTTTGGTAGGCTTCTTATATCTTCTAAACAACTTACTTTCTAATCTGTATTTTTATCATTAGAAAATTATGTAAAAAACCATATGCACCCTTGTGTAAGTTATTTACATAATTTGTACAGTTGAGGACCCAACACAGATCCTTGTGCCACTCACTGCATCTTATCAACTTGAGAAAGACTCATTTATGCTTGTCAGCCAGTCAATCTTCAATCTTTTCCAATAAACTACCTGATACATCATGAGCTTTTTTTCTGCAATAACCTTTGCTCCACCTTCTGGAAATCTAATTACAGAACACCCATCAGTTCTCCTTTTTTTTACCGGAGCACGTTACCTCCCCAAAGAACTTCAATAGATTGGTCAAGCAATACTTCCCGTTCATATAATTGTGTTGACTCTGACAAATGATCTTGAACTTATCTAAGTGCCCTGCTCTAACTTCTTAAAAACAGCTTCTAACATTTTTTCCTAAGACTGATATTAAGTCAATTGGCCTGTAGTCTGTCTCTCTTCCTTTTTGAATAAAGGAGTTACATTCACTATTTTCTAATGTAATAGGATGTCTCCAAATCAAAGGAGTTTAAAAAAATTTTAAAAATCAATTCATAAATTATATCACCACCTATTTCTTCTAAGACCCTAAAATGAAGCCAATCAGGACCTGGCACTTAGCAGACTTCATCAATTTAATAAGTAGCACTTCTCTGGTAATTGAGATGTTTCAGAATCCATGTCCTCCCTTTCAATTCCTGATTTATTACTGCTTCTGGGATGTTATTTATATCCAGTATAGTGAAGATTGATGCAAAATACCTTTTCAAGTCATCTGCCATTTCTTTGTTTTTCTTTTTTCCAAAAGGACCAACACTCACTTTGTCAACTCTTCCCTTTAACAATTTACAGAAACTCTTTCTACTTTTTTTTTCATTTATGACTACCTTTGTTTCATACTCTTTAACTTTTCACTGTTTATTACTTTTTTCGTCATTCTTCGATTTTCTTTATATTCCATCCAATCTGTTCAACCTGTCACCTGTCTTTGTACAATTATGTGCTTTATCTCATAGTTTGATACTATCCTTAACATTTCTAGTTAACCACAGATACTGGGTGCACCCCTACCACTGCATCTTTATTTGCATATCCTTTAGACTGTTTTGTCATTTCACTAGAGCCAGTTCTGCTTTCATGCTCTCAAAAATCCCCTCACTTAATTTTTTGAAAACATTCTCAGACTTAATTCCACTCCCTCCGACTGGATTAAAATTCAATAATATTATGGTCTCTATGCCATGGGTGGGGAAAGGGAGGCGGGGCATCACAATGGGATATTGTTAATATGGATTCTAATTTCACCACAAACATTTGTGATTTTTGCTGGGATGTAATCTTTTGCACATAACCTATAAGCTCATAGCTTCAATTACCTACTTTTGTTTACTAGCCATGCTTGAACTGATTTCACGCTGCTTGGCTGCGCCAAAATCTATGAATGCTCCTCGGACAGGTCCTATGGTCGGAGAGTTTTCAAAATCTAAATTAGGCAACAAATGACACACAAATAAAACAAGCTGCTTACTGGAAGGAGTACATAACATTTAGTAAAACATAAGTAAATCCAAATTTAATTAGATTCATTCACATCTACTTGATTAAACAAATATATTATTTCATATTTTAACAGTATTTTCACAATAATTCAACGTACCTAGCTGACTGTCTATCATGGTCAAGATTTACTGTGGCATATTGTACGCTATTTCAGAACTGGAGCATTTGTATTCTGAGCTCGATTGCCAAAACTTAAATATGATAGGCACATGCTTCATGTCTGCACATTTGTCAAGGTCATAGCTGAACAAAAGCTCAAATTGCATCACTGTTTGGCATAAATTGAAGGTGCAGGTCCTTTGCTCCATCACCTGCTGTGCAATGAAACTATTATGGTTTTACAATTAGTGCAAATCCTACCCAGAGGGCTAGTTGACATATTCCTTCCAAAATCTAAAATACCAGTGTTCACATATAACCGGGATGATGTGCTGACTGTAAAGGTAGAAAGTATATTCTACTCATAGCAAATTATTTTCAGGACTTCCAAATTACATGAGTATTCTAACCTAGCAACTCTCTTCATTACTTCACTCAGGCAGTAGCTACAAGTCACAACGCATCTTAGTCATGCTACGTAAATCTTGACTAAACTGGTCCTTCATAAGATCAGCTATAGCTTGAGTGATTGTGCACTACAATATCGCACAAAATAAATTCAAAAAAAGTACTGAATTCAGGCACTACACAAGAGTTTAGAGTTGTTCAAAGCTAGATGAAATATGTCTTCAGTTGAAGGGCAAATAACATCAGTGTAAAACAGTGAAGGATTTTTAATGTGCCAGCAATCACAAAGACAATAAACAAGAGAAAAGATATTTCAGTAAATTTATACTTATTCAAGTAAGGGGTATCAATGCTGGTGGAAAAAAAATCTGTCAAAAGCATTCATCTCAAATTTCACAAACACCACAGCATGTTGTATTGAAAATGCAGCAGGAATGCACACAAGCCAGTGGTTTGGCAATTTTAAAAAAAGCAATTTTGGTAGTCCAATAATTATTTTAAAACCATAGAAATTCATACAAAAATTAATCTCACCTCTATTTAGTTCTTCCTCACATGTATTTCTGAGACTTTTAGTGCGTTTTTCTCTGACCTGTTCATTTTCTGCTGTTATGGCCTTTTGAATTGCTTCAATTTCAGCTCGCTGATATGCTGGAATTTCCTCTCTTTCATGCCGAACCTCTTCGTCTTCACATTCCTCTTCCTCAAAGTCATCCTCGTAGTCCTTTAAACATAAGAACATAAAATCAACGTATTTCATTACACAGTTTTACAGTTGATATATTTATTTCTTCCTTTCATAGACTTTTTTGCTAAACAGCCATTTTGAGGTTGACTCTAATACCGCTTTGCTGTAAGCTTCTAAAACTAATAGGTCTGCCTTGACCAGAAACTCAAATACAATGGTGCACTGTGGATAAATTCTACAAAATTTCTGTCTATAGTTCAGCCAAATGTACAAAATGCTTTTACAATTTTAAATTTTGTGTTTTCCTTTTCTGAAAGTCTGGTGCATTTATCAGATTTTCCATATTAATAGTCTTGCTTATCACTGTATTTAAACTCCATGATTTGCTCAATGAGAAAGAAACAGGAATAATACTGGAAATTAGATTGTTCAACAGTTTTCTCATAACAGCTATAAATAGCAGTCTGCAGATATCCAATGCTAAGGTCAACCACCCCATTCTCAAGTGAACTATTAATGTCTATTAATGTCCTTCCCAGTGATTCCACAGGTTTGTCTTTCATATAAATGACTTAGATACAAATATAGAAAGCATGGTTTAAGTTTGCGGGTGACAATAAAATTGGTGGTATATTGGATAGTGAAGAAGGTTATCTATGATTACAAAGAGATCTTCATCAATTGGGTCAATGGGCTGAAGAGCAGCAAATGGAGTTTAATTTGGATAAATGCAAGGTATTACATTTTGGTAAAACAAACAAAGACATGACTTATACAATTAAAGGTAGGGCCTTAGACAGTGTTGTAGAACAGAGAGATCTAGGGGTTCAGGTACGTAATTATTTGAAGTTTGCATCACATATAGATGAGGTGGTTAAGAAGGCATTTGGCGTGCTTGCCTTCACTGCTCAGACCTTTGAATGTATAGGAGTTGAGAAGTTATGTTGAACTTGTACAGGACGATGGTCAGGGCACTTCTGGAGAACTGTGTCCAGTTTTGGTCATTCTGCTATAGGAAAGATTTTATTAAGCTGAAGACGGTTCAAAAGAGATTTGCCAGGCTGCTGCTGGGAATGGAGGGGCTAGGACTTTTTCACAGGAGCGAAGGAGGTTGAGAGGTGACCTTATATAGGTTTATAAGATAATAAGGGGTAGAGATCAGGTGAACGGAAAGTGTCTTTTCCCTAGGGTGAGGGATTTCAAGATTAGGGGGCACATTTTTAAGGTGAGAGGAGAAAGATTTAAACAAGAATTGAGAGGCAAGTTTTTATTTTTACAGACTGGTTCATGTTTGGAATCAACTTCCTGAGGAAGTGGTGGATGTGGCTACAGTTACAACATTTAAAAGACATTTAAGAGAAATTCATGAAAAGGAAATGTTTGGAGAGATATCGGCCAGGAGCAGGCAGATAGGACTAGTTTAGTTTAGGATTATGTTGAGCATGGACTCGTTGCACCAAAGGGTCTGTTTCTGTGCTGTATGACTATGTGTGGAGAAGGATATGGAAGATAGAGAATGTGGGGAAATAAATAGTGTCATCTTGAAAAATATCTATATTACAGAGGACATGGTGCTGGACATTTTAAAATACATAAAGGTGGATAAATCCTTCGGACCTGATCAGGTGTACCCTAGAACTCTTTGGAAAACTAGGGAAGTGATTGCTGGGCCCTTCGCCGGAATATCACCGGCTATCACTGATAGCCACAGGCAAGGTGCTAGAAGACTGGAGGTTAGCCAACATGGTGCCACTATTTAAAAAAGGTGGTAAGGAAAAGCGAGGGAACTATAGACCAGTGAGCCTGACATTAATGGTGGGCAAGTTCTTGCAGGGAATCCTAAGGGACAGAATTTACATGTATTTGGATAGGCTAGGGCCGATAAGGGATAGCCGACATGGCTTTGTGAACGGGAAATTGTCTCACTAACTTGAGTTTTTTGAAGAAGTTTAAAAAAAATGGATTGATGAGGGCGTAGCGGTGGAAATGATCTACTATGGAGTTCAGTAAGACGTTTGACGAGATCCCTCACAATAGACTGGTTAATAAGGTTAGATTACACAGAACAGAGGGAGAACCAGCTATGTGGGTACAGAACTGGCTCGAAGGTAGAAGGCAGAGGGTGCTGGTGGAGGGCTGCTTTTCAGACTGGAGGCTTGTGACCAGGGTTGTGCCACAAGGATCGGTGCTGGGTCCACTACTTTTCATCATTTATATAAACGATCTGGATGTGAACACAGGAGGTATGGTTAATAAGTCTGCAGACGACACCCAACTAGAAGATGTAGTGGGCAGTGAAAAAGATTTCCTTAGATTGCAATGGGATCTTGATCAGATGGGCCAATTTGTGCATGTTCATAGTTCTTTGACAGTGGAGTCACAGGTAGATAGGATAGTGAAGGAGGCATTTGGTATGCTTACTTGTACTGGTTAGCGCATTGAGTTTACAAGTTGGAAGATCATGTTGCAGCTATACAGGACATTGATTAGGCCATTATTGGAATACTGTATGTAATTCTGTGGTCTCCCTGCTGTAGGAAGGACGTTGTGATGTCCGAAAGGGCTCAGAAAAGATTTATAAGGATGTTCCCTGGGTTAGAGAGAGGCTGAATAGACAGTGGTTGCTTTCCCTGGAATGTCAGAAGCTGAGGGGTGATCTTATAGAGGTTTATAAAACCAGGAAGGGCATGGAGAGGGTATATGGACAAGGTCTTTTCCCTAGAGTGGGGGAGTCCAAAACCAGACAGCATAGGTTTAAGGTGAGAGGGGAAAACTTTAAAAGGGACCTAAGGGGCAACTTTGTCATGCAGATAGCGGTGGGTGTATGAAATGAGCTGCCAGAGAAAGTAGTGGAGGCTGGTATAATTACAACATTTAAAAAGTGTGTTTGTGTGTAAGAGAAAGAGATGGAGGGGATGGTGGCCAAGAATGTGAAGCGTACTCAGAGTGTTGGGACCATCACTGCTTTTCTTATTTTTGATTTGAAACTGAGAATTGAAGAGGAGAAACTGAACTTATGAACTGCAGCTTGCTTTTAAAAAAAGAGAGAAACGTCTGATGTTTTCTGTTGAGAACTGACCTGGAAAGATAATGCAGATTAATTACTGCTTCAAGAACACTACAGACAAAGCAAAACCAAGACATTGTTATGATCAGGGACTGGTAGCTGATTGGATGTTAAATTGATCAATCAAGGGAGGACTGGTGCTGGCCGGCTACCTACAAAAGGAATGTTGGAAGAAAAAGAGACAACAAAGAGTGAACTATCTCTGACTGGACTTTGGGCAGGACAGTTTTACACTAGAAGCTGCTGGATAGGGATGGGTTGTTGGTTTTGCACTTTCTAGTTATTCTCCTGTTATCCACTGGTTGAAAGTTCTGAGAAAAGAATCTGGTTGTACAAAATAATGGCTGTACCCAGGGGTCTCTGGAAGCTTTCTGTAGTTACCGGTGACTTCAGAGTTGAAACAAGATAAAGTCCTACAATCCTGTAACCCAGCCCATTTTCCAAGGATTTCATGAAGGGCCTTAGCAGGGACACTTCCACAGAGGAAGATACACTATCAGTGAGCCACAAAAACCTTTACTTTCAGCCTGCTGTTCTACATGAATAACACTCACCACCTGAATCCAATAAACAGTGAAGATGCTAGTGGCGCAGTGGTAGTGACCCTACCTCTGGACCAGGTGGTCCAGGTTCAAGGCCCACCTGCTTCAGAGGTGTATAATAACATCACTGAAAAGGCTGATTAGAAAATATCTTGGGGTGTACTGATAGTATTCATTAGGTTCTTATGGTGCAATGGTAGTGTCTATTTCTCTAGACAGGTTGATTAGAAAATATGCGGCAGTGTCCCTAATTCTGAGCCGGGGCCATGAGATCTAGTTCCACACGTTATTTTTGCAGATTCCAAACCATGTATGTTCATTATCTATACACTACAACCTAATGGTCAATACCTCAAAGTCATCACCATAGTTTGACGATTCAATAGTCAACTGGCTCTCCATAGCAATCTCCTCTCCTTCGATAAACTGCGAAGAAATTTTCAATTTTTTAGAAGTAGGATAATAGTAACCTGCAGCAATACTAATATCAGATCCAAACAATTGTCCATTATCAAATCACTTCCAAGTTATAAATAACTAAAGCTTTCATAATTAGGACAGAAAGAAATTACACACTTGGCATTACAGCAGAAAAGGCCAAGAAAATCTGACAACTACAGTTAAAATTACAAACTGCTTTGATATGGTAAAAAGGTGAAAATCAGTTTCCACTCATCAGTCAATCAATAACTCAATGTCAAACTTAAGAGTGATAAAAGAATGATGAAAAAATACAGAGCCAGATGCCAGGCCTTGAATGATCCACACAAAAACAGTATTCAAGGCAGAATCCTACACACTGCTTTGAAAAGGTATATAAGTAAAAATTGTTCGAAGTTACAAGTGTACAGAAAAAGGGGAATGCAGAAAAATCATTTAAAATTTGACCTTTTTAAAAGTGAACATGAATTAATACCTAAAAGAATAAGATACACATATAATTAATTTTCAGTGCCAGAGGGTGGTTAGCAATAATTAACACAGAAGTGATAAACAAACTAATGTTTATGCTCGAGATGGTAATGTATAACTTTCTGTGGCTAGTTTGTATCTACCACAAAAATAAAGTAACTTCATGCCATTCAACACTTTTCATGATGAGGCAGTAAAACAGTTTTCACGAAGCTAACATAAGAGTGATGAAACTTGGGCAACATGGTTTGGGTTTTTGCATTAAATTTTGCACCTCCTTTTCTGAAACTATTGAACCATTTACAGGTTAAAAAAAAATTGGGCATACTATTAATTAACATTGCTTTGACAGCAAAATATTCTGATTTGAGAAATTTTGAAAAGTAAAAGTATATCCACGTTGCACACCCGTGAAATAATCCCTTCACCATCATTGAGAATAAAAAAACCGTTAACATTAGGTGCAATTATTAGTGCACAAATCTCATTAATATTATTCAACTTTGATGATCTTACGGATTTTGAAATGGATGAACAAAACATTCATACAACAAAGTATTTGAAAGAAAATTAACTTTTAAAATTAATAATTTTTTCACTTAATAAAATCCTGCGTATTTTAAAACAAAACCACGCTAACCCTCTTTCTCCCATTGTCTAGACTTCTAACGAAGCAAAGAAATAACTTTAAACACTGATTTAATTGAACAACTTTACAAGAAAGGTCAAATTCTTACAGCTGCATCATCATCAATTAATCCGGCCTGACTGGACCGCCATGTGGATGGAAATCTGCCTGTACCCTGCGATTTTGTCAGGAACATAGTTGAAAAGACAGATAAGAGCTATAATAAACACAAAGTATTTTACGTAATGGGAAATATGATAGTCCTTTAAAATTATACTATAGGATTAACGCATTTTACATTGCCAGATGGTGCATCATTGATACAAAACTGAAATAACAAGTAGAATTCAGTTCCTTATTTCTTACTCTAGAGGGCTCCAGACTGCCTTGTAGATAACTACCTTTGCAACAGCGACTAAATGAACACTGGCTTGAAAATAATCATAATCCTTTGTTTCCCATGACTGTCAAAAATTCTCAATTGTTCCTTACATTTCATAAGGAGAATTTTTCACATTGGCAGATGACCTCAATTGCAAGAAATAAACAGTCCAACAAAAATACTATAAAGTTACTTATATCTAAAAGTTGTGCTTTTGCCAATACAAGCATTGGATGGCACAACGGCTGGCATGCTCAAAGAGCCCGAATTAGCAAGGCTGGGGTGGGGGGAGCGGAATGTGGAGGCCAGAACATTTTGTGGTGACATTCACCTACCCAGGTTTTGAATCAAATGCCTGAATAAGCTATTGATTGATTGATTGACACGTGTGCCAGAGTACAGTGAAAAGCACTGTTTACGAGCAGTACAGGCAAATCATGCTTACACTCATCTCAAGGAGAAATCCACGAGTGGTTGGGAAATAGATACCAAGTACAGAAAAATGGATGGGAAACTATCACTGAACTCAATAATCAGCCTGCATTCTGTGTCCTTCTGCAAATATAGCCAAGCAGATCACAGAGAGTAAAACAACAGACATTAAATCTTACCTATGGAGCCACAGAATGAATACAGCACAGCCATTCAGCTCATTGTGTTTATATCAGTTCCCTGAAAGAGTAACTAAGGTAGTCCACTCCTCTACCTTTTTCCTGTACTTCTGCTCATCTCTTCTCTTCGAATAATTATCCAATTCACTTTGAAGGCCACAATTGAATCGGCAATTATGCACTTTCAGGCAGTGCATTCCAGACCTTAACCAAGTGGCATTTCCTTAAAATGTCCATTTTGTCCATCACTTTAAATTGATTTCATCTGGTTCTCAGCTCTTTCTGACAATGCAGAAAATGCAGAGGCATGGGATTGAGGGTGATTTAGTGGTTTGGATCAGAAATTGGCTACCTGTAAGAAGACAGAGGGTGGTGGTTGATGGGAAATGTTCATCCTGGAGTTCAGTTACTAGTGGTGTACCGCAAGGATTCATTTTGGGGCCACTGCTGTTTGTCATTTTTATAAATGACCTGGATGAGGGCGTAGAAGGATGGGTTAGTAAATTTGCGGATGACACTAAAGTCGGTGAAGTTGTGGACAGTGCAGAAGGATGTTGCAGGTTACAGGGGGACATAGATAAGCTGCAGAGCTAGGCTGAGAGGTGGCAAATGGAGTTTAATGCGGAGAAGTGTGAGGTGATTCACTTTGGAAGGAGTAACAGGAATACAGAGTACTGGGTTAATGATAAGATTCTTGGTAGTGTGGACGAGCAGAGAGACCTCGGTGTCCATGTGCATAGATCCCTGAAAGTTGCCACCCAGGTTGATAGGGTTGTTAAGAAGGCATACTGTGTGTTAGGTTTTATTGGTAGAGGGATTGAGTTTCGGAGCCATGAGGTCATGTTGCAGCTGTACAAAACTCTATTGCATACAGTTCTGGTCACTGCATTATAGGAAGGATGTGGAAGCATTGGAAAGGGTGCAGAGGAGATTTACCAGGATGTTGCCTGGTATGGAGGGAAGGTCTTATGAGGAAAGACTGAGGGACTTGAGGCTGTTTTCGTTAGAGAGAAGAAGGTTAAGAGATGACTTAATAGAAACATACAAGATGATCAGAGGATTGGATAGGGTGGACTGTGAGAGCCTTTTTCCTCGGATGGTGACAGCTAGCACGCGGGGACATAGCTTTAAATTGAGGGGGTGATAGATATAGGACAGATGTCAGAGGTAGATTCTTTACTCAGAGAGTAGTAAGGGCATGGAATGCCTTGCCTGCATCAGTTGTAGACTCGCCAATGTTAAGGGGATTTAAATGGTCGTTGGATAAACATATGGATGATAATGGAATAGTGTAGGTTAGATGGGCTTCAGATTGGGTTCACAGGTTGGCGCAACATCGAGGGCCGAAGGGCCTGTACTGCACTGTAATGTTCTATGTTCTATGTTCTATAATGCAAACAGTTCTCTTTATCTACTACGGCCAGGTTCCTCAAGATAGTGAATGCCGGTATCAAGTCTTTTCTCACCCCTTCTCCAAGGAGAACAGCATCAACGTTGTCAAAAGTATCCATGTAAATAGGTCAGAATGAACAGAGTTTCAACGAGGACTACCCGTATGATTTTCCCGAGTGACAACTAGCTTATTTCCATGCATTTGCATCTCAAACCTCAAGTTGCTTTTTTACATCTCCCTTTCCTGTTCTCCACACCTTCTCCAAGAAAGCACTTGGTGTAAAACCATGTCAGATAAAACAGAGGAGTGTATGGTAGCTGCAGTTTGATGAATACCTTTCCTGGCCATCACATAACTACTACTTCTGCATGATATCTGTGTATGGTCCATGCCACCACCCTTCTTGACCTTTCATCCACACAACACAGCATTGGACAACCTCCAATCTCACCTATTCTCAGCCCAACTCAGCTCCCACTAAAGCCCTCCAACATTCTACTTAGAAGCTGAGGGTCTCTTATGACTAATACATCTGTCAGATTGCCTTGCACATAGTGTAGCCATATATCTAATGCAAAATCACAGGATACTTTAGTACTGACGTGATTACGTGTATTTCATGCCTCTTAGATCACTCTCTTTGCCTCAATGACTTTCACACTTGCTTCAATGCTGCTAGCCTCTATCTGGATAACGTTGCTTTCTTCCTGCACGAGCTATTGAGCAACCAGTTTCAGTCGACCAGCCTCTGCTGTTTAGCTTACTTTTTTGTGGAGATTGAGTGTCATGCAGCTTGTAAGGATTTGGGGCACTGAACAGTCAAACTCTCAGTTAGACAAGAGGTGGACAGGTCACTGGACAGCGACATGCTACATCGACATCACAGCTGCAGCATGTCACAGCAGATTACATGGTAAAAACACTGCTTGTGCTTTAAGAAATGGTAATGTGTGAGAGTCAAAGGGAAAATATCCTGAGCTACATGAAAGGAAATGACAGTCTGCTAGAGGGTACCACCACAGTCAATCGAGAGGCTTATCCTATGCCAGTCCAGGAGTTGGCCACAGTCAGTGCTGCAAGTTAACTGCAAGCAGTCTGAAGATTATAGATAGGTCAGTCAGGATGCTGAGGAGCGATCAGGCAGAAAGGTGAGTTTAACCTGCAAGGAGACAAAGAGAGGGATTGAGTTTTATGGAAGTGGCTGCAAAAGCAGTTAATGATCATGCATGAGCAGAAGTAGTGATGAAGTGTCCCCCCACAACCCACCCCTCCAGTGAGAGATTAAGAAGTACAGTGGGCTGATTGGATTGGTAGTCTAGAAGGATGAGGCAGGTCAGAGGCCTTGAGGAGACATGGTGCCTGCATTACTGAGAATTGTAGTCCATCAGCCTTGGTGAGGTCTGTGCACGCATGAAGTGCCAGAATTACAGTAAGCTCTTGATTGTGAAGTAACAAAGAGAAACGCTATTATTTACCCTTTCAGAGAACAGAAGATCACTGACCTTCTTGCAGCACTGCTAGGTATCCCTTTTCAATAAACACACAGCACTCATTGATGCTGCAATTTCTGTCTAGACTAGCTGGGCCTGTTGGTGTGGTATCTTTAGGCAATCAGCAGATAAAAGAACTGCCCATCTTTCCACCACCCTATCCACCAGCACCTCCAGACCCCAGTCCAAGATGTATGGAATTAGTTTGCCTTTCATCAGAGCCATTTCAGGAATGAGCAGGAGATTGACCAAGTGGTATTATCGCTGGACTGTTAATCCAGAGACCCGAATAACATTCTGGAGACCTGGGTTCGAATCCTACCACAGCACAGGTGGAATTTGAAGTCAATAAAAATATCTGGAATTATGAATCTAGTGATGACCATGAATCCATTGTCGATTGTCAGGAAAAACCCACCTGGTTCACTAATGTCCTTTACGGAAGGAAACTGCCATCCTTACCTGGTCTGGCCTATATTTGACTCCAGACCAACAACAATGTGGTTAACTCTGAACTGCCCTCTGGTCAATTAGGGATGGACAACAAATGCTGCTTAGCCAGCAACATCCTCATCTCGTTAATGAATAAAGAATAAAGATTGAAAGGTAGTTGCTGGTTTGCTTTATCTGAAATGGTGCAGAGCTGGGCACTAAATATGGCAAAAGCGACATGCAAGCTGAAGCTCCTGGCAGTGCAGAGCACTTCTGCCTCACTTGCCTCACAATTACATGAAAGACGCACCCACCACCTAGTTGCATAATTAGTGAGGTGAAAAACAGACAAATCGCATGAGAAATTTCACCCCTGGCGGACTATACAATTCAGTCCTATATGGGAAAGCAGAGAGTCATACAGCATGGAAACAGACCCTTCGGTCCAACTCAGCCATGCCGACCAAGTTTCCCAAACTAAACTAATCCCGCTTGCCTGTGTTTGGCCCATATGTCTCTAAACCATTTCTATTCATATATCTATCCAAATATCTTTTAAATGTTGTCACTATACCTGTATCCACCACTTCCTCTGGCAGTTCATTCCACATATGAACTACCCTCTGTGTGAAAAAATTGCCCCTCCTTTTTAAATCTTTCTCCTCTCACCTTAAAAATATGGCCCCTAGTTTTGAACTCCCCTACCCTAAGGAAAAGACCCCTTTGCTATTTATCTTATCTATGGCCCTCGTGATTTCATAAACCTCACCCCGCAACCTCCTACGTCTATACTCTTCCACAATCAATGATTTGCATCCATAAAACCACAGACACCTCTATTCTTGAATGTGCTTTAGAATATCATTCTTGGCATTATGTTGCCTCGCAGTCTTCCCAACAAAATGAAACATTTCATACTTGACATTTCTCTGTAAAACATTTTGTCTGCCACGTCTGCTTTTCCACCAGCCTATCCATACTCTCTTGAACTCTATCACTACCCTCACAATGCACAACATTCTCAAGATTTTGTCATCTCCAAATTCAGATATTATTCCCTACACTCTTAAGTCTAGTCCATTAATATAGATCAGGAAAAGCCATGGTCTAAATAACAACCCTTCTTCCAGCCTGAAAATAACAAATTAACCACAACTCTGTTTCCTGTCACTCAGTGAACTTGGTTTCCATGTCACTACTGTCCCTTTTATTCTCTAAGTATTAAGTTTGCAGAGGAGCTTGTTCTCAAGCATGCTGTCAAATGCCTTTTGCAAGTCTGTGTACACCACATCAACTACATTATCCATGTCAATGTTGTCCATTACCCTACTGAAAACCTCAAATTAGTTAAACCTCAAATTAGTTAAACATTATTTGAGATTAACAGATTTGTTGCAGCTTCCCTTAATTACTGTATATTTGCCCAAGTGACTATCAATTTTGTCAAAGTATCCTTTCTAAAAGACTTGCTTCACTGAGGCTAAACTGATGGGTCTATAATTGCTAAATTTATCCTCTTTTTTTTTGAACAAGGGCGTAACTTTTACATTTATCCACTCCTCGAATACTGTCCCTGTATCAAAGTAAGATTGGAAGATATTGATCAGTGCCACTGCAGTTTCCATCCTGAATTCCTTCAGTATCCTGGAACGTATGTGATACAGTCCTGGAAAATTATCAACTTTTAAATACAGCCAGCCTTTCTAATACATTTGCCTTATTAATTTTTCAGCCCAGCCAGGGTTGCCATTACTTCCAGTTTCATTATGACACTGGCAGCATCATCTTTGCTGGTAATCATTGATATAAAATACTCATTTAATACCTCAGACATGCCCTCTGCATCTACATGTAAATTCCTTTATCATTGTGTAACTGACGTACACCTTCTACTATTGTTTTACTATGTATATGCCTTTAGGAGACATTTTTAATTCCTTTTTATGTTGGTTACCAGTCTCCTCTCATTTACCGCTCATTTCTTCCTTCGCTCAACAACTGAAATTTCAATATTCAACAGGTTCTCACATATTATCAAAATGTTATACAGACCTTTTTCTGCTTCATCTTACTCTCTGTCTCATTCCTCATCCACACAGATCTGGCTCTGAATCTCCTGCTGTTTACCCTTGGTGAGAAAATATCATAAGAAATAGGAACAGGAGGCCATTCAGCCCCTCGAGCCTGCTCCACCATTCAGTAGTTTCATGCCTGATCCAACATTCCTCACATGCACTTTCCTGCCCTCTCTCCATAACCCTTGATTCCCCTACTGATCAAGAATCTATCTCAGTCTTAAATAGGCACAAGGACTCTGCCCTGACAGTTCTCTGTAGCAAGGAATTTCAAAAACTCAATCTTAAAGAAGAAATTCATCCTCATCTCAGTCCTAAATTGGCACTCCTTTATTCTAGGACTATATTCGCTCCCATGTTGGAAACAACCTCTCAGTATTTATTCTGTCAAGCCCCTTAAGAATCTTATATGTTGCAATAATTTCATTCTTTGCTCATAAGACAATCCCTCCATACCAGGGATCATCCTACTGAACTTACTGAAGTCAGACGTGTGGTGGATCACTCTCCACTTGCTTGGATGGGCGCAGCTTCAAAAACACTCGAGAAGCTTGACACCATCCCAGACAAAGAAGCCCATTTGATTAACACCACAGCCAACACCTTAAAATTACACTCCCATCAGCACCAATCCAGTGGCAGTAGTGCTATCTTAAAACAAATACAATCTACAAGATGCAGTCGCCTTAAGATACAGGAGCAGAGACAGATCATTCAGTTCATTGAGTTTGCTCTGTTATTTAATGAGATCATGGTTGATCTGATAACCCGCAATTCCACTTTCTTACTTTATCCCCATATCCCTTACTGATTAAAACTCTATCTCAGTCTTGAAAATACCCAACCATCCAAACTTAACAGCCCTCTGCACAAAGAATTCCACAGATTCAATACACTCAGAGAAGAAATTCCTGCTCGTGTGTTTTAAAGGTGTGCTCCATACACCTCATTCTGCCCTCTTGTCTAAGATTCTCCCACATTGGGAAACAGCCTTTCTGCATCTACCCCATCATGCCCCCAAAGAATCTTCTATGTTTCAAAAAAAGTCACCTCTCATTCTTCTAAATTTAAATGAGTACAGACCCAACCTACTCAGCCACTCCTCATAAGATAGCCCCACCACACCTGACATCAACCCAGTGAACCTTCTCTCAATGCTAGTATATCTCTCCTTGGATAAGGGCCCAAAACTCTGCACAGCATTTCAGCTGTGGTCTGACCAGAATCTTATATAGTTTTAGCAAAACCTCTCAACCTTTACTCCATTTCTTTTCAAATAAAAGCAACATATAATTCACTGTCCCTAATACCCACAGATCCTAATGAAGGGTATAAACCCGAATTGTCGACTTTCCTGCTCCTCTAATGTTGCCTGACCTGCTATGTTCCTCCAGCTCCATGTTAGGTGGATTGGCCATGTTAATATGGCCTGTGGTGTTCAGAAATGTGCAGGTTAGGTGGGTTAACCATGGTAAAAATATGGGGTGGGTCTGAGTGAGATGCTCTTCGGAGTGTCGGTGCAGATTCAATGGGCCAAATGGCCTCTCTCTTAATTGTAGGGATTCAATGATTCCATGATTTAAAGAATTCTACTAAATTTGTCAGACATGATTTCATGAAAACACACTCACTCTGCTTTACCATATGATATATTTCTAAATGCTCTTCTTCATATCCTTTCTAATAGGCTTGGACATTTTCCCAATATTGACATTAAGTGGCATATAGTGAAGTGTTTCTTTGTCTCCTTTCCTTTTCAAATAAAGGAATACATTGTCAGTTTTCTAACCCTCTGGGACTTTTCCAGAATTTAAGGATTCTTGGAAGATTACTACTGTCTCCTTTGACAGTGCCTTCTAAACACGTGACTTATAACACCCTTGGGCCACATCTGCATGAGAAAACTACCTGCAAATTACAAATGGACATACCAATCAGGAGCAGTTCACCCATCAGCCCCTCTAGCTTGCTCCGCCATTCAACTAATTCATGGCTAATCTGACTGTAACTTTAAATCTACATTCTTGCCTACAAATAACCTACAAATTGCTTGCTTAATAATAATCTATTTACCACTGCATCACCTCATTTGCCATAACTTTGCCCACTCATAAACAATAAATAGCTTTTTGTATCCTTCTGTCTTCTTCAAAACATGTTTTTTTTTAAACCTATCTTTGTGTCGTCAGCAAATTTGGCAACCTTCTTCCGTCCCCTTGTCCAAGTAATTTATACAAATTACGAACAAGGGGAGGCGATGGCCTAGTGATATTATTGCTGGACAGCGATAACGTTCTGGTGTCCCGGGTTCGAATCTCACCACGGCAGATGGTGGAATTTGAGTTCAATAAAATATGAATCTAATGATGACCATGAATCGATTGTCGGAAAAACCCATCAGGTTAACTAATGTCCTTTAGGGAAGGAAACTACCATCCTTACCTGGTCTGGCCTGCATGCAATTCCAGACCCACAGCAATGTAGTTGACTCTTGAGCTGCCCTCTGGGCAATTAGGGATTGACAATAAATGCTGCCTAGCCAGCGATGCCCTCATCGTGTTAATGAATAAAAAACAAACAGTTGAGGTCTCAGCACCAACCCTTGCAGGACACCACTTGTTGCATCTTGCCAACCTGAACAAGAACTATTTACACGTACTCTCTGCTATTTGTTGACCAACCAATCTTCTGCCAACATGCTACATTCTATACCAAGCCACACACCATCCTGACTTTGAACTATATTTCACTGCTGCTCAGTCAAAATTGTGGCTCTTCCTTTGAAGCAGCACAGGACTGCAGCTATTAAGAAGGCAGCTTACCACCAGTTTCTCAATGGCAATTAGGGCTGAGCAAAAAGTGGTGACCTTTCCAATGATGCACACATCTCAAACAGATAAGCAAAAGCAGCAGCACTACAATTGTATCCAATCGCAGTGAATGAGTGGCCAATAGAAACTTGCATACAAGACATGGTCTGATGTTGATATAACCGTATCTGTTGTGGAGGAATCAATATGGAAATGGTAACAGTCAAAGCCTAGAGCAAGGGATGCGAGAGAATGAAAAATAGTCACCTTCCATTGCAACAATCAAATAACAATTTACACTGGTACAGCTCCTTCAATGTACTTCAAAGCACTTTAGAGAGTGAGATGCCCCAGGCCACCTTGGGCGAGACTAGGTCGAATGACTGGACCTTCAGTGAAAAGATAAGTTTTAGAGAGGTACTTAAAGATTGAAAGAAAAGAGTGGTGATGAGAGAATTGTGAATGCTGCATACTAACCATAAGGTAAAGAGGGCACAAATGCATGAAAGGTCAGAATTAAATCATAGATTGAAGAAGGGGATGCTCGCCTGAAGGAAACTGCAATGACCATGTCATTGAAACTCTCTCCTTAAGGGCATTGTGAGTGCACCTTCAGCACATGAACCACAAGGATTCAAGAAGACAGCCCACCACCACCTTCTCAAGGGCAACTAAGGATGCGCAAAAATGCTAGTCTAGCAAGCGATATCCAAATCCCATGAGTTAATAAATAAAGGAGGTGTGATGAAGACATGGAAGAATTTAAAAACAAAGAGAGGGTCATTAAATTTAATGTGTTGACGAACTGTCACCAATGCACATGACTTCATTTTACACAAATTGAAACAGAAAAAGTTTGAAAATCAGAAGAATGGGAAATATTGTACAAAATTCACTATTAAAACATTTCAGAAGTAGAAAGGTGAAGTATGGATGGAGATGCAAAGCATTCTGAACATGTAAAATAAACATGCTTGTTGCCAGGTCACATGTGGAATTTGCATCTCAGTTCTGTATTGCAAAGGACATTCAGGTTCTACTTGATCTGGTTTAGCCCGGAGGAGCCACCATGCAAGGAGACAGACTCAATAACTAGAGTAATGTTTACGATGACACACAAGAATATTGTTTTCATTGTCTCAATTGAAAGAGGTCTTGGACTTGCACAACTTTAAGTCAAACAGGGATTCTCACAAAACAGAACTAATCATATAGTCAAAAAGGATGGTGGTGAGGTAAAAGGATGGTATTTGTTTGTTTGTTTGTAAAATGGAAACTGACTCCACGCCTGTAAATTATGCTAGAAAGAGGTAGGATGTAGATAAAGGAAGTGGAGCAAGCCAAGGATAGATCATTAATTATCAGTTTCAGCTGAAATGTGAAATAATAAGTTTGGTAGCTTTTAGACTCTGTGACAAATTAAAATGGTTTGTATGTCAGGAAAGGCCAAAAAAAGCAACACGCTTTGAAGCTTCCAACAACTCTAATAAGCAGTTATTATCCTGGGAAGTTAACATAACAGAGAAAATTACCTCTTCCGCAAGAGTTTCATTTGCTTTTTTTTGAGAATCAATTTGTTCTGCTGTACTCCTAAAAATAAATACAATTGATTCAAAAATAGAGTTCATAAAATTGCATTCATGCTTATATCACCACCAACAATTCCTTTCGTACAAACGAAAAAGTGATTCAAACAACTATAATTAACTTTTTTTCTATTTCTTACAGAACATTTGATTTAAGCATTTTGGGTTTACTGTCTTAGGAGGCTAGTGAAGCAAGTAAATTCATATTAATGATGCAATTCCCAGAATCACATTGGCTTCAGTTAAACTTTAATCCCGTTCCTTCACACCATTGGGTTCAAACTCTGTTGCAAATGTAGATGCTAATACATTAGAAGGATATCAAGAAAAATTAACAGAAAAAAAGACTAATTAACCATATTTATTTTCATTTTTTCACCATTCTGTTTCTCCTAGTGTTGAGAGTTGATTTCTTACTGGAGTTTGTCTCCAAAGGTTCTAAACATCTCAGATATTACAAATGCAGAAGCTCATCTGCATTTTGAGCCTAACTGATCAGTATCGGAGGTGACTGAGGGTGGGGTATGTGTAGAGAGAGAGCGGGTGAGGGAGGGAGTGAGTGAGGAGTGAGTGAGGGGTGAGTGAGTGAGGGGTGAGTGAGTGAGGGGTGAGTGAGGGAGAGAGAGAGGGCGGGAGAGGGGTTGGGGAGAGCACCGTTCTAATGCTAATATGCACAAACCAATACTACCAGCATAGATTACTGAACTATTTTTATTCATTCATAGGATGAGTGTGTCACCAGAAGAACATCCACCCCTAATTGAACTTGAAAAGGTGGTGATGAGCCATTTTCTAAAACGCTGTGCCCATCTCATCCTTCAGTTACCCTCATACTTCTAGACAGCAGACGTCCTGGGTTTGAAAGGTGCTGTCAAAGGTACGTCTTCAGTGCTTCTTGTAGATGCTACACACTGGTAGATCTGTGTACCAGTGGTGGAGGAAGTAAATGTGGAAGGTGATGGAAATGGATGTCAATACATTTCGGTAGAGAGAATCAAGAAAAGCGATATTAAAAGGATACAATTCTGAAGGGGTGCAGGAATAGAGTAATCTGGGAGGATAAAGGAAACAAAGAAATCAAACTGTTGGACATGTTATAACACACATCTTGAGGTGAGACTTCAATTGGAGCTTTTGGTCACAAGACCTCTTAAACATGATATGAAAGAGGAATGCTTTCATTAGTATGGAGTGTTTGGATTTCTAGCCCAATGGCAATACCACTATGCCATCACTGGTCAAGTAACGAATTATTTGAGATGGCAAGGTATCGTAAGAGAGTAAGAAGTCACACGACACCGTGTTACAGTCCAACAGGTTTATTTGAAATCACAAGCTTTTGGAGCACCACTTCACGTGATGAAGGAGCAGCGCTCCAAAAGCTTGAGGTTTCAAATAAATCTGTTAGACCATAACCTGGTGTCATGAGACTTCTGACTTTGTCCACCCCTGTCCAACACTGGCACCTTCACATTAATGATAAAAAAGTAGGTTAACAATGCGAATGGGATCCTGATCTTCATAATTATAATCTTAGAATACAAAAGAAAGAGGTTTATGGTGAACCTCACAAAATACTGGCTTGACTTGTCAACTGGCGAATTGTGACCAATTCTGGGCACCATTTGGGAAAGTAGTGAAGGCATTGGAGAGAGACCTGTGTTCCAAGGAAAGTTAAGAAAGAAATGGGACTCTTCTCGAGAGAAGAGAAAGTTGAAAGGAGATTTGATACAGATATTAACATGAGAAGTGTGGACAGAGTAGATAGAGAAAAATAGTTCCATTGGAAGAAAGGTTGAGAACCGGGAAGATGCTAACATAAGGCAACTGGTAAAAGAAGCATTGGTGACACTGTATGAAAAAAAAAATCAATTTTCCAACTTGAATGGTCAGGATCAGGAATGCACTAACTGACACTGTGGTGGGGCAGATTCAGTTTGCTAAAGGGAATTGGATAATTATCTTGAGTGAAAAGATCTGCAGGACAACAGGAAAAGGCAGTGAGTTGGGATCGAGAGCCAGTAGGAATATGATGTCTTTCTTCTGAGCTGTCACTATTCTAAGTGCCGTGATTCTAGGAGGTAAAGATGACTGAGCCAACAACAACCAAAGGAAACCCTGTAGTGATGTCCGGGACTGATGTGATTAGCCTGTAATATCTACAGCCATCTTCCTTTTTGCTGGTGTTATAAAGTAGAGGTTGACCCCCTCTGATAACTGAGTTTTTTGAAAAATAATCGATTGGCCTTTGAATTCCACAATTATCGCCCCATAACACCACAGCTCCAACATCCAGACCACTTGTGTCAATGGCAACTTTAAAGGGCTGCAAGAAATTTGGTGTGGTGGTTAACACTGCTTTTAAATTCTCAATTCCCTCCTAGCATTGTTCTGTCCACCGAAATTTCATTTTTTTTTAAACAAATCTGTCGGCAGTGCCACCACACTATTAAAATTTGGTAAAAATTTCCTGTACAATCCATTCAATCCTAAAAACTGCAACACTTGCTTCTTCGAGGGCTGATCTTGGAAATTCCTCGATAGCTTTCATCCTCACATTCCTCAGTGTCATCCATCAGTGTCCGAAGTTGTGCCCTAAGAATGTCACTTCCACCTTCTCAAATTCTGTTTTTGCCAAGTTTATGACCGACTTTGCCTTCCACGGTCTCTCAAAGAGGTCTGCTAAACGTTCCATGTGATCTTTCCACAAATATCTAAAGATCACTAAGTTATCTATATAGACAGCACAATTAGTCAATCCTGCCACAACTCTGTTCATAAATCTCTGAAAAGTGGTTGGTGCATTTTTCATTCCAAAGGACATCACTTTCAATTGATATAGCTTATTTGGGGTTACAAAAGTAAAAACTTCTTTCACTCTCTCCAACAAAGGTACTTGCCAGTAACCAAGAAATAAGTCCAACCTTGTGATGCAAGTGGCTTGTACTGCTTATTCCACACAGTCCTCCGGCCACGGAATTGGGTAGGAGTCAGATTTGGTCACGGTGTTGACCTGCCAATAATCTAAGCAGAATCGTTGAGTACCATCAGATTTGGGAGCCAACACGATTGGCAAACTCCACTCGCTTTGACTCAGCTCTATGATGTCTTCTTAGAGTATCGCTTCCACTTCCCTCTGAACCTGCTTTCAGGATTAAGCCTGTAGGGGTGTTGTTTTATCAGAACAGCATTCCCTATGTCAACCTCATGTACTCGGGTACTAGGTCTCCCAATTCTATTTCTACATAGGTCCTCATAGCGCTGTAACAAGTCTTTCAATTCAGTTCTCCATTCCTGGGTCAGATAGCTCACTATCCTATCCTATTCTTTAAGGACTTCCTCATTAGTCAATTTATTCTGAGGCACATCAAAAACCGAATCATCTGGATTTGATACCTCATTCTGAGTGGCTGTAACAAATACCTGCTTCTCCAGTTCCCTTTCCCTGTCATAATAAGGTTTCAGCATGTTTACATGACATACATGATCATTTTTTTTCTTAGCTAGCGTTTTTACCAGATAATTCACCTGACTTAACTTCTTCTCAATCTGAGAGGGACCCCTAAACCTTGCTTTGAAGGGGTCTCCTAC
The DNA here is from genome assembly GCA_024137785.1 of Ginglymostoma cirratum. NCBI lineage: Eukaryota > Metazoa > Chordata > Chondrichthyes > Orectolobiformes > Ginglymostomatidae > Ginglymostoma > Ginglymostoma cirratum. The sequence goes on along the minus strand of JAHRHZ010000034.1, from coordinate 16,639,053 downwards.
CCCTGGTAACAGCACCAGTACTTTATCCCCATGGGCAAACATACGAATTTTAGATTTCTTATCTGCTTCTTGCTTCATTATGTACTGTTCCACCTTCAAATGTCATAGAGCTAATTCACCTACTCTGTTTAATCCTTCTCTCAAATCAGATACATAATCCAACTGTGAGATCTCTGACTTCGGACCTATCAACTTCTCCTTAATTAATTTTAAAGGCCCTCTTTGTGTCCAAATATCAATTCAAATGGAATAAACGGAGTCAATTTATTTGGAACGTCTCTAATAGCAAACAATATAACAATATAAATATAAAACCTTTATCCCAATCATTTGGGTAATCCTGGGAATAACCCCTCAACATTGTCTTGAAGGTGTGATGCCATGTTTCCAATGCTCCCTGAGATTCAGCATGCTACGCACTGGATTTAAAGTGTTTGATGCCTAAACTATCCATGACATCCTTAAATAATCTGGCAGTAAAATTGGAACTTTGGTCTGACTGAGTCTCCCTGGGTAGTCCATAACGAGTAAAGAAAGCAAGCAACTCTTCCACAAGCTCTTTTGCCTTGATAGTCCATCATGGAATTGCCTCTGGAAACCTGGTAAATACATCCATTACAGTTAGCAAATGCTGATTTCAGGGAGGGGACCTACACAATCAATCATAACCCGTGTAAAAGGTTCTTCAAATGCAAGAATTGCCGTCAAAGGCACTGGTTTTATAATTACCTGCGGCTTTCCTATCATCTGACATGTACGACAGGTACGACAAAATTCAAACACATGTTGATGGAATCCAGGCCAATAAAAATGCTTCTGTATCTTAATGAGCATTCCTCACTCCTAGATGACCTCCTACAGGTAATTCGTGTGCTACCCGCAATACCTCCTGTCTGTATTCTACCGGCCACACAATCTGGTCAACCCCCGCCCATTTCTCATCTGCACTAACCTGCCAAGGTCTCCATTTCTGCCTTAAGATTTTATCCTTAAGGTAATAACATTCTGGAATACAAAATGGTTCCTTTTCAGAGTAGGCTTTATGATAGAAATCCTTTATTGTCTAATCTTTTTGTTGTAATTCCATTATTTTTTCAGAACTAAACACCTCTGCCTGATCCTCTACCTGCTTCGGTTTCATCAAACAGGGTGTCAGCTAACTGGACCTCAACTCCTTCATCTTTCTCTTTTGTTTCACCTTCTTATTTTAGCTTATGGCTGTGGGATCTTGTCACCACAAAGTCCAGAAAAATTTCAGGGCATTTTCCTTGTAACTCCTCAGTTTTCTTTCTGCCTCTCCGTGACAAGGAACATCACTCCCATCTTTGATCCAGCTAAGTTGTTTCCAAGAATAAACGGTATTCTTGGAATTTCAGATACACCTTGTTATCTCAGATTCTCCAGCAACTGCAGTTCCTGCTATCTCTGTATTCTTGGAATAGCCACTTTTTCAATTATTTCCACTATCATTTCTCCAGTCTTGATTGGACTTTCTAGCCTTATCTTACACAGGGGAACACTAATTCTCTCTCCATTTATTCTACAGATTATCACTCTCTCGGGCAACATTTTAGAAGGTGTGAAAATATTTTCATCTCTTACTATTAGAGGTTGACCAGCTTCCATATCTCTAAATATGTTAACTTCTTTACCTACCCCCCTACAACTGTTCTAACTGAGTAAACCGTACCCACATAGGTGAAGTCTTTGAAAAGATCAGGCAATATCTTATTTTCCAGCCCATGACTAGGCTGTGCACATTCTTGCAGCTCCTTGACTTCTCCTGGGATTTCCTTCACTACCTCAACAAATTCCACTGGTTTAGCCTCTTTTACCACTTCCTTTTTCCCATTGCCTTTCTTAATTCACCAGCACTGTGACTTTATGTGTCCCACCTTATTGCAGTGAAAACGTCTGAGGTCTTTCACCTCTTTTCCACCCTCTTAGGTTTCTTTTTTCACTTGTGGTAAACTGTTCCTATCGTGGTCTACTTTTTGTTTTGCATTGAAGGATCTCCCTTTACCCAATTTCTACTCCTCATGGAATTAAAATTGCTGTTGGAAGCTATGCTAATACATCTTCATCCACCATCCCTGCAGCTCTTCTCACTATTTTAACTTTCTGTTCCTCAGCATGAGTTCTGATCATATCTGGAAGTGAGTTTTTAAACTTCTCCAACAGAATAACCTCTTTAAGATCCTCTTATGTCTTTTCTATCTTTAATGCTCTCATCCATCTATCAAAGTTGCTCTGTTTAATTCTTTCAAACTCGATATAAGTCTGACGTAGATCCTTTCTTACATTTCTGAACCGTTGTCTACATGCTTCTGGTACCAATTCGTAAGCACTCAAAATAGCCTGTTTTACTTCTTCATATTCCCTTGACACCTCCTCTGACAGCACTACAAACACCTCACTAGCCCTGCCTGCCAACTTGGTCTGAATTAGCATTACCCACACAGTCTCTGGCCAGTTCATCTGTTTAGCCAATTTCTCAAAGGAAATGAAAAAGGCTTCCACATCTTTGTTATCAAGGCTTGGTAATGTTTTGACATATTTGTATACATCCCTACTAGGCCTTTCGCTACGATGAGTTTGTTCATCATCACCCTCCTCCTAAGCTTATCTTCATTTCCATCCTTTTAAATTGATTTTCCTGCCTAGTTACCAACTTTCGAAGTTCAAACTCTGTTTCTTTTTCTTTTTGTTTAGCTAGAAACCTTCTTTCCTTTTCTTTCTCTTCTGCCCTGGCTATCCTTTCCTTCAGCTAGGAATCTTTGTTCCCTTTCTTTACCTTCTAACTCCAATTGTCTGATTTGCAATTTAATTTTTTTCTCACTCCACTGCACTTGACTGTTTCTCTGATATACCTAAATGCTTGACTAACTCTGTCACAATTTCAGCTTTCTTCTTATCCCTAGGTAAACCCAATTCTGGTCGGTCTTCTAATTCTAAAAGCGTCCCCTTTCTCTGTCTTTCTAAACTTTCTTGGCAAATTTGGGAAGCAGCTTCGACCCCCAAAACTTCTTTAGCAATGTTAAGAACCATGTCCAAAGAGTCTGATGGCTTTTCCAGCAAACTTAAATGTCGATCTATTACAAACATTAAATTCTAACATCCTGCCTTCTAATCCACAAGTACTCTACCCAACTTTGTAACACCAGCTATGACTCAAACTTAACCTCAACAATATAATAGCCTCTCGCTGAATGTTCTCAAAGGAGATTTTTAAATTTATCACAATGTAAATTCAAATTTATAACTTACAAATTACCTCTTAATCTCTGCTTCGTGTATAATTTTGAATCAAACTGAAAACAAGGGAGAGAAATTTGCTCAAATATTGCATACCGCATTCCTCAGTAATAAAGTAGCAGGATGCTGCAGGGGTCGTGCACATATTGGCCTGCAATGCTGCTTCACCACAGGAAGTTGATGTTGTTCTGTGCAATCCCAATTGAAATAGAGTCAAGCAAGTAAATTTATTCTCCTGAAAACTGCATCAGGCAGAACGGCTCAATTACATACACATCAACACACACAAAACACACAAATTGGGTGCACATATTCAAAACAACACATTGCTCCTAATACCATCACAACCCAACGTACAGTACTGCACAACCATAAACCTCAATCATGAAGAGAGCACTGGATCAAAGCATTCATCTATTCACGTACAGATCACAATGTAAAATTATTACTTCAAAATCATAGCAATTTACCCTTTCTTTCGGCCATCATTTATGGTTTCTTGCACAGATTTCCGTTCTTTTTTTCTTTTGCCATTTGGTTCCTGTAAAATAACAGTGAGAATAGATCAAATGCATATTCTATCATTTACCAATAGGCACAGGAAGGTGTTGACATCAGATAGATTTATGTTTATACATAGTAAGTTTCTTGTATCAGGCAAACCAATCCGGGATTAAAAAAAAACACAAGCAGCGCCCACAACTTCCATTTTTACAAGGTGGCTGGAAGGAAGTAGGGATATTTGCATAGTCGAGAAACACTAAAAAAAACCTGACAAACTGAATGATGGATCCAAGAACTTGCAGATTACCATGGATATCAGATTATGAGGAATTGGAGAAAAAGCAAAGCAGAGATTGAAACACAGCTGTGCTGGACAAAGTTTGGAGAGAGGGTGTTAATTATGAAAGGATGATTCAGCTGAACATGGAAAGGCAGATTGCAGCCAGCCTGCTTTCTCCTGACCCACAAGCAGTACTGGAAAAGCACTTGTGTGCTGGACCTGTCAGTACACACCTTTCTTTCATTTATCAGCCTTCCCAAACCCTAGGAAAACTGAGCTAAACAGATTAAAGTCAAATCAGTACCAAATGATTCCAACTAAGCATATTCTAAGAGATTAACTAAAAAGAAATGAGCCAACCTAGGCCATTAATAAAAGCAAACCAATAATTAGAGATAACAAGGTGTGAGGCTGGATGAACACAGCAGGCCAAGCAGCATCATAGGAGCAGGAAAGCTTGACGTTTCAGGCCTAGACCCTTATCTCTGAAACCAATAATTAGACTTTTTTCTACTTGGAGAGAACCAAAAACTAGGGAAATCATGCTAAACTGGTACCAAACAACAGTTGAATCACACTTGAACTACAGCGTGTAATTCTGGTTGCCAAATCAAACAAAAGATTTACTAGAATAAGTTTTTAATTTTCTGTGCTATTTTTCTAAAGCTTCATTTAAATGCATACCTTTCCAAGCAACCCCTAACCTCTCACAGTATTCAAAACTGTAACTAAATCCTTCCATTCTTAACTTTCACAATATCAAAACAGAAATCAAAGTGAATGCTATAGATGGTTCTTTCCGCATCAGAATGCAAATTTCCTAACAACAGTATCATGAATATGCATCTCAATTTCAAATTCCTTTATCATCTAAAACACCTTGATTATGTCACCTTTCAACTTCCTAAATTCAAGAAAACGCAAATCAAGTTCATCCAACCTATCTTCATCATTTAAATTTGACCCTTTTAATCCGGTGAATCCGCACTGTACCCTATCAAGGCTCAATACATCCTTCCTGAAAATCTGCCTAGGGCTGGTACTCCAGATGGGATCTGACCAAGTCTTGGCATAAATGAAGCATAATTTCTTCAGTTTTGAATTTCAACTCTTTGGAAATAAAGACTACTGCCCTATTTGGTGCATTTTATTTGTGCACTTTAGTGATTTGTAAAAATGAGCACCAAAATCTCATCACTCCTCCACAGCTTTTAATTCTTCACCAGTAGGAAGATGCTTTAATTTCTTTCATGAAATCAAGGTGAATGACCTCACACTTACCCACGACAAATTCCACCTGCACTAGTTTTCATGATTTCTAAAAGGCATTCGGTAAGGTGCCACATAAAGATAGAAGTTTACAAGGCATGGGAACAGGGAACTGTAGACAGCTCTCCAACCCCTAGGAGTAAGACTGACAGTGGTCCAACAGGCTGAGATCAAAACCTGTCCTTCAATCGTAACGTACAGCACATGGACTAAATTGGTGTACACTGGAGAATGTCCCACTCCCTGCAGCTGCCAGCAAGTCAGTTAAACTGGCAAATCCAACCATCTGAGCAGAGTCACAGTACCGGGACTGCAGACTGGCCAATGATGGAGGTCTGATAGAACCCTGTACCCAGGCAAGTCTGGGCATTGGATAAGGAAGGGTTTCTCACCTTGGTGTGGGGACAGGCGAGAGGAGGGTGGGAGCAAAAGCAAGTCAGAAGTAAGGAAGCTAGTAACTTCTCAGAGACTGCCCTGATGGGCAAAAAGAGTACCAAAGAAACGTCAAAAAAAAAATGGGCTGCCACCCACCCATGCCAACAATGTTATGGTGTGGCCAGCTGAGCTTTTACAAGCCTAGTTGAATTTTATTTATTTATTTATTTACATATGGTGGGTAGATCAGGAGACGATGGATTGGATGGGAAGGTGTCAGACTGAGCAGCCAATCTATTTTGAACACCCGCTCACTGAAAACACATCCAGTAGGAACACGCAATATCCAGCCCAAAAGACTGATGCACAAGATGCAGGCACAAGGAGTTGTGGCAAAATTACTACAGGATTGGTTAATAGTCATGAAGCAAACAGAAGGCAGAAATGGGTCATTTTCAAATTAGCAGGCTGTGACTACATTAAGATTTAGAGGAAAAGACAATGAGTAATGAACACAATTTTTCTGATAAACAAAGCCAGGTAAGGAATACAAGCTTTCAGGAGGGCATAAAGAGGCTGCAAATAGATATAGACAGATTAAGTGAGCTAGCAACAAGGCAGATGAGGATAAAAGCATAAAGGTGCTGGAGTAACTCAGCAGTCCGGCAGCATCTGCAGACAGAAACTCTTCAAAACTTTACTTTTATGCAGGCAGATGATATATATTGCCTGTGTGAGGTGAAAGTGTAAGGTCATTCATATTGGTCCCAAGAATAGAATAGGAGAATTTTACTTTAAAGGCATCAAAGTCATAAATATTGATGTTCAGAGGGACTTGGGGGTGTTTATAGAACACAGAAAGTTAGTATGAAGCTGTAACAAGAAATTAGCTTGTTGGCCTTTAATACAAGGAAAATGGAGAAGAACGAATTCTTGCTCCAAACGAATAGGGCTTTGGTGAGGTTATCTGGAATATCGTGTACAGTTTTGGTCTTCACATTCAGGGAAGGATATACCTATATCGGAGACAGGATAGTAGGTATGAGAGGACTGTCCTATGATGACAGGCTAAGTATATTGGGTCTGTACTCTCTAGAGTTTCAATGAGACCACCACACTGAAATATACAAGATTCTGAAGGAGCTTAACAACGTGACACGGAAGATGTTTCTCAGGCCAGATAATCTAGAACATGGAGGCACAGTCTCAGGATGAAAGAACAATCACTTAGAACGGAGATGAGAATTTTTTCACTCAACTGGTTGTGAACTTTGGAATTCTCTGGCCAAGAAATTGTCGATGCCGAACACATTTAAGATTGAGGAAAAAAAATCTTTTGTTTCTCATAGAATCAAGGGATATGGGGAGTAGGCAGGAAAGTGGAACTTAAAACGGAAGATCAGCCACAACCACACAGAATGGCAAAGTAGGCTCAACTGGCCATGTGGTCTAGTCTTGTACTTACTGCTTATGCTGTGTTCCTGTCTCTTTGCGACGTCCTACACCCTACTACTTGGTTTCCTGTGCCACCTGCAAATACATGTACTGTTCCAATCCCTTCTCCAAGTTATAAACATGCATTATGAAAGATCGGTCCTGTCCAGGTTTGACAGCATCATTCCACCAATCCAAGGACGAGCCCTTTAAATTATGACGTCTCCTCCTCTGAACTAATGATATCCATATCAGACAGTCACTTCCATTTCTATTTTCTTCCAAATTTTGCTGATATATTTGCATGAGAAACCTCATCAAATGCCTTCTAAATGTTTAGATAAACAACATCCTAGGAAACTTCCCTTCCATCACGCCAAATACCTCCTCAAAATTCAACTACGACCTTCAGACATGACCTACATTGTCAATCATAGAATACCTACAGTGTGGAAACAGGCACTTGCGGCCCAACAAGTCCACACTGACCCTTGAGTATCCCACCCAGACCCATCCCCATCCCCATCCCCATCCCCCAATAACCCCCTAATCTACACATCCTTGAACACTGTGGGCAACTTAGCATGGCCAATCAACCTAGCATATGCATTTTTGGACTGTGAGGAAACCGGAGCACCCAGATGAAACCCATGCAGACACGGGGAGGATGTGCAAACTCCATACAGGCAGTCGCCCCAGGGTGGAATCGAACCCAGGTCCCTGGTGCTGTGAGGCAGGACTGCTAACCACTGAGCCACCAAGCCACCCCATAAATCTATGCTGACTTTCCTTATCAATTAGTACCTGTCCAAGTGCTCAGTCTATCTCTGATGACAGATTCTGATTAAGTTTCTATGCTTGCGGTTAAAATTCCCACTACTGTATTTTGAAAAGAGCCATAATGAAAATTACCCCACAAAGGAGCATTGTGTGTGGAGTCAAAGGAGATGGGGGGAGATTTTTAATGAATATTTCTCCCCAGTATTTACTCAGGAGAGAATCATGGATGCTAAAGAAATAAGGGAAACAAGTGGGGATGTTTTGGACCGCACACATATTACCAGAGAGGAAGTGTCTGCAGTCTTAAAGCACATTAAGGTGGATAAATCCTCTGGGCCTGATCAAGTCCATCCTCGGACATTGTGGGATGCTAAGGAAGAATTGCAGAGGCTCTTGCAGAGATTTTTTCTTCATCCTTAGCCACTGGTGAAGTTCTGGAAGACTAGAGGCTGGTTAACGTTGTTCCATTGTTTAAGAAAGTTAGCAAAGACAAGCCAGTGAACTACAGGCCGGTGATCCTGGCTTCAGTAGTGGGCAAGTTATTGGAGAGGATACTGAGGGACAGGATCAGCCAACATTTGGATAGTCAAGTTCTGTTTAGGAATAGTCAGCATGGATTTGTGCACAGGAAGTCATGTCTGACAAATATTTTAGAGTTTTTTAAAGAGGTATCCAAGAGGATGGATGAGGATAGGACAGTGGGTGTTGTCTATATGGGCATTACTAAAGGCCTTTGACAAGGTTCCGCACGGAAGGCTAGTCATGAAGGTTAGGTCACATGGGATCTAGGGAGAGCTATCTAATTGGAATCAAGATTAGCTCTATGGCAGAAAGAAGAAGGTGAAGGTTGAAGGTTGCTTATTGGACTGGGGGCCTGTGACTGTGCCACAGGGGTCGGTGCTGGGACCTTTGTTATTTGTCATTTACATAAATGATCTGGATGTGAAGGTAGAAGGCATGATTGGTAAGTTTGCGGATGATACAAAATTAGGAGGTATCATCGATATTGCTATCAAGGTTATCAAAAATTACAGAGTGATCTTGATCAGATGGGAAGTGGGCTGAGGATTGGCAAGTGCAATTCAATACAGTTAAGTGTGAGGTTTTGCACTTTGAAAAGTCAAAGGTAGGACTTATACAGTAAATGGTAAGGTCTTAATGAATGTTGTGGAACAGAGAGACCTAGGAATACAAGTACACTGTTCATTGAAAGCGGTGTCACTGGTGGACAGGGTAGTGAAGAAGGCATTTAGCATGCTGGCCTTCATCGGTCGAGGCATTGAATATAGGAGTTGGAATGTTATGTTATAGTTGTATAAGTCATTGGTGAGGCTGCACTTGGAGTACTGTGTACAGTTTTGGTCACCCTGTTATAGGAAAGACATATTAAACTGGAAAGTGTGCAAAGAAGATTTATGAGGATGTTGCCAGGACTATTCGGCCTGAGTTATAGGGAGAGATTGACCAAGGGTAGGAGTGTAGGAGAATGAGAGACGACTTTATTGAGGTGTACAAAATCATGAGGGGCATAGATAGGATGAATGCCTATATACTTTTTCCCAGGGATAGGGAATTGAAAACTCGAGGGCATAGGTTTAAGGTGAGAGGGGAAAGATTTAAGGACCTGACAGGCAACTTCTTCATGCAGAGAGTGGTGCATATATGGAATGGACTGCTGACAAAAGTGTTTGAGGCAGGTACAATAGCAACATTTAAAAGCATTTGGATAGGTACATGGATGGGAAGCATTCAGAGGGACATGGACAAAATGCAGGCAATTGGAACTAGCTCAGTCGGCACCATGGTCAGCATGGACCAGTTTGGGCCAAAGGGCTATTTCCATGCTGTATTACTCTATGACTCTATGACCAGTGGAAAAGTTGTCAAATCTGTGTCTATTAAGCAAACTCAGCTAATTTCTTGAGCACACTTCTTGCAAGAATCAATGTTTTCTGCTTTAACATATAGTATTTCTACATAAAACATAGATTGAATTTAGAATAATTGGTTAAGTACAGAAAGAAATAAATAATTTTAGAAAGACTAACCTCATTGTAATCCCCTTTACAGTCCTCTTGTCTTTCTTTTTCTTCCTTTTCTTTCTTTACTTTATGTTTATGTTTTCGCTCTCGATCTTCCTTTCTTTCCCAATCTCTTTTGTCTCTGTCTTTGTGTTCTCGCTCTCTGTCCCTAAACTCTAGGGTAGAATTTTTCATATCTTTATTCCGTTGTTTTTTCCCATCTTCCTTATATTCTTTTTCTTTTCTCACTCTATGTTTCCTGTCCATTTCTTCAACCGCTGGTTTTTGAGCAGGCTCTTTTCTTTCCTTATGTCGCTTTTCACGATGTCCGTCATGAGGTCCATATTCCTTGTGTTCCTTGCATCGCCAGTCATAATCTTCATCTCGAAATTCAGAAGACCTTCTTTTCTTCTCTTTGCTATCTTCAAAATTCTGTTCAGGGCAAGCATATTTTCATGGTGCATATTTAGCTTTATTTTCTAAGGAAAACTGTGTAACAGTTTCATCAATAGCCTTGACTCATTGGTTGAAACAACTGCAAACCAAACATACATGTTCGAGCTGCTGCTCTAATTTTATTTTCACATTGCTACCTCATTCTCAAAACAAAACTAATGTTGTCGAATGGAATAACCATTAAAATGTAATAGTTGACAGGAATAACCAGGGAATTCATCATTTATTAATTTAAAATCCATAAAATATTTTTAACAAGGAACAATTGGATACAAATGCAACGACAAATTAATTAAATCAGGGCAAAGGTAATGGAGATAGAATTCTATTGGCAAGGCAACTATACCACAATTTAGAGTACCACACTCCTTGATCTTCCAGTAACAAGTTTACACTGCAACAAGCACAACAGTGGATCAAAGGAAATTCCAAATTATTCATTTTATGGCAATGTTTATTTGTTAGTAATAAAACTAAACATTAAGCTCAATTATGGTTAATGCTATAACCCCAAAATATTGCAAACATTTTTAATATATCATTCCAAAATGCTGTTTTAAAAAAAAAAAGAGGTCTGATAAAATGGCTGTGGATGTATATTAAGTGGCTGCTTAGAGACAGAGAGACAGAGGGGATGTAAAAACCTAAAAATATCAAAGATACTTCAAAGCAACTACATTATGAACTTTTATGACAACAGGATAAGTAGGGGCTATTTGCCCCCTACTCAACAACAAGCCACCCCTGTGGATTTTATAGGAATTTTTCATAAATCTGTTCAGGGATGATTGACACACATCTGGAGCACATGGGACTTGAATTTAAAGCCTCTTGGTTCAGAGATAAGGACACTACCACCTTGCCACAAGAGCCCTCTTCCCTGTGGATTAGTCCCAAATTGCAGACAATTTGTGTTTATCCCTTTCTATAATACACCAGAACAGGGTTAAAAAGCCAGCTTCAATTTGACTGGAGCAGAGAAATGGGACTGAACACTTTAACACACAGCCTCAAGTGTTAGCGTGCTGTGATAGTCTCAGTCAAAGGCCTATCCCCTAGCTAACCCAATGCTGTAGATAAAGACCCTGTTTCACTTCACTGGTTGCAAAAGAGTTAAGAGGAATTAGGATGAAGAAACTTCAATCGCCTACAAAAACCAAGAATCCCACAAAACAACTCTTCAAGTAACAACATCAAGGTTTCTGGTAATTTCCACTTCTACTTGCACAAGGCTTAACTGTGAATTGTTCAAGAAAAGCAGAGAGGCTGGGAGCCGTATATCTCTTTTTTAAACTTCTTAGATTGGATTCATTTCTAATCTGTGTGTAGCGTTATTAATTCTTCTCACTTTCAGTAACCAATAATTTTTTGTTAGTTCAAGGAAGTCTGGTCAAATTGGTTCCTTTTAAAATCTAAATTAACTTGGTCTGGGAGAAAGTATTCGTAAAGGAAGGGATCCTTTTGAAGCAACCTTCTTGCATCCAACCAGAGGAGTGGTGAGTAAAGAAAGGGAGCCAATTCATCCCTCCTCATCCAGGAGCTTAACAGTTTGATGCATACCATTTGGAACCACAATGAATTGGGAATATTGCCATATGTGATTATAACAGTAAAAATAAAAAAACTAATTCAGTACTGACACCAACATTATGGCCCAGATCTTATGACAGTAATGGCAGTGAAAAAGTTACTCCTCTGAAATGGGCAGCACCTTCCACAACCTGCACAAATTTGAAATAGAGAAGGCAGACAACCAGAAGTTGCTATCAATGATTCTATGCTTCCTCCATATGATTCACTGCTGAAGCCTCCACAAACAGCAATGAGAAGTCACTAAACCACTTTTAGAACACTGCGTTCAATTCTGGTCTCCCTACAATATAGGAAGCATGTTGTGAAACTTGAAAGAGTACAGAAGAGATTTACAAGGATGTTGCCAGGGTTGAAGGGTTTGAACTACAGGGAAAGCCTGAATAGGCTGGGGTTATTTTCCTTGGAGCGTCGGAGGCTGAGGGGAGACCTTATAGAGGTTTATAAAATCATGAGGGGCATGGATAGGGTAAATAGACAAGGTCTTTTCCCCAGGCTGGGAGAGTCCAAAACTAGAGGGCATAGGTTGAAGGTGAGAGGGGAAAGATTTAAAAGGGACCTAAGGGGCATTTTTTTCACACAGACGGTGGTGCATGTATGGAATGAGCTGCCAGAGGAGGTGGTGGAGGGTGGTATAAGTACAACATTTAAAGGTGTCTGGATGGGTAAATGAATAGGAAGGATTTAGAGGGATATTGGCCAAATGCTGGCAAATGGGAGTAGATTAATTTAAGACATCTGGCCAGCATGGACGAGTTGGACCGAAGGACCTGTTTCCATGCTGTACAGCTCTATGACTGTAATAGAAGAATCCCCCTTACCAACAAAATTCTGCAAATATAAAAATAACTGCAAATTCTGTCTTATTCATGGAGAGTAACTGGGTTTTTAAACAGCATACCAAGTAATTACTACTGTTGAAGAATCTCTCACATGCAGGAAAACAAATGTCATATTTGTGAAATGTCAAATTTTTCCACGATAAAACACTCCATCATTTTATGTAATCAGTTCTGACTGGACCACTTAAAATGCCATCCGAGTCCTGAACTCATCAGCCGAAACTTTTCATCACATTTATTTGATCTACTGCAAATTACAACGGTAGAACCTCTCTCCCTTGGCCCTGCAACCCTAACTTCCAAAAATGCAAGCAGCTCATGATGATCTTTGTTATTAATTTGCAATCATCTAATGAGCTGCTCGTATCATTTCTTTCCCTCCACTAGCCCACCCAAAACATCACCTAATACACTCCTTTGTCCTTCTCTCCTTTAAATTTTCCATCAACAATCAACTCTTCAAACAAACAAACTTTGATTCTTTCCACAATCCTTGCAAGCCACCATCCCATCTTCAACCTTGCTTTCTTCTGCAAAGTTTTTGAACAAATTGCCGCCTCCCAAATTCATTCACACCTGTTCTAGAACATCATGCTTGAAGGTATTCAATTACGTTTTCCCCAATGCCATTGTACTGAAATAGTTATCAAAAATCATAAGTGATTTCCAATGTGATTTTGACAAAGGAAAACTTTTCCACCTTGTCTGTCTTTTGCCAATACTAAATATACTTTGAAGGTGGAATCACTAATTACTGAAGCACACAAGAGTTCGATACAAGCTGTTGACCATGATACACCACATGATACATTCCCAGAATTACCTGTGACACCAGTTTAACATATCCACATGTGGCAAAAACATAAAAGAGCAGGTTGTTCTTTGATTTTAAAACAATTTTGGCAAAGGCTGGAGAATAATTTATACCTCTCTATCAATTTGGCAATAGTGGATAGCCTGTGAAGGCAGGACAATGGAGCAAAAAAATTACAATGAGGCACAATAGATAATACATTTACTCACTTCAGTGTTTCTCCCTTCCTTTTCTTTTCGCTCTCGATGTTTTCTTTCTTTTCGTTCATATCTGTCATCCATTTCAAATTCCAAATTTTCTGAAAGACAAGGGGACACTAAAAGCACATGTAAGGATCAAACTTTTCCAAGAAATTGATCAGCAACTACCTGGTTGGTTCTAACATGTCATACGACAAAATTACAGCAGCAAAACATTTGCATTTACAAAGTACACAAGCTGTTTGAATGGAGACACTGAGTCTGTAATACTTGTACAGAGGTGACATAACTCAATCTGTAGATGTAAAATACATTGGTTTTGACACAGTCGGAGAAAACCTACCACAGGACCAACAGACTTCACCCTTTCTTTCTCTGAAGTCATTCTGAGTGAAGTTTGAGAGTTGAGAAACCATTGGAAGACCTTGGACAGAATTTTCCAAGCCCCTGATCACTGTGAGACAGTTGGGAAAATATCGCAAGAATGAAACGTGAGAAACCTAATGTCAAGAAAATAATTAAAAATTTTCCCCACACAGTTTTGACGGCTAAATGGCAATCTCATTAGTGAGCTGCAAGGAGCCTATCTGCTTGCAATAACCTTTCATTTCAGTGATTTTCACCTATTTAGGTAAAATCAGGTGGTGCCAATTCCACAGCAGTTACCTGCAGGGCCCTCTTGTGGCACATTGGTAATGTTCCCTACCCCTAGACTAGAAAGGCCTGGGTTCAAGTCCTGCCTGCTCCAGAGGTGTGTAATAACATCTCTGAACAGGTTGATTAGGGGAAAAATAAGTCTAACAAATCAGTTAACTAGCAACCAGAGCACACAGTGTCTTCGCTGGGCCTCCTCAACATCTCAAGGCATGCTCCATGGGCAACAGCCACCTGAACTTTACATCCTCAGAGGTTGGTAATCACAAAGTACTAGCCTCCATACATTACCATGACACACCTTGGACATGCTTACAATACAGTTCAGCATTTCAGTGCTGCAATTTATAGCTCACCAATATCTTACATGGCAATGTATCAGAGATAAAAGGTGCTGGAGAATCTGAGATAACAAGCATGGGGCTGGATGAACACAGCAGGTCAAGCAGCATCATAGAAGCAGGAAAACTTGACATTTCGGGCCTAAACCCTTCATCAGAAATGGGGGAGGGGAAGAGGGTTCTGAAATAAATAGGGAGAGAGGGGGAAGCGGATAGAAGATGGATAGAGGAGAGGATAGGTGGAGAGGAGGCAGACAAGTCGAAGAGGCGGGGATGGAGCCAGTAAAGGTGAGTGTAGGTAGGGGGGGTAGGGAGGAGATAGGTCAGTCCAGGGAGGACGGACAGGTCAAGGGGGCGGGATGATGTTCTTCAACGACCGCAACCTCCCCCCCACAGTGGTCGAGAACGCCCTCGACCGTGTCTCCCGCATTTCCCAGAACACATCCCTCACGCCCCGTCCCCACAACAACAACCAAAAAAGAATCCCCCTCGTCCTCACATACCACCCCACCAACCTCCGGATCCAACGCATCAGCCTCCGACACTTCCGCCATCTGCAATCAGACCCCTCCACCAAAGACATTTTTCCCTCCCCACCCTTATTTGCCTTCCAGAGGGACCACTCCCTCCGCAACTCCCTTGTCCGCTCCACACTCCCCTCCAGCCCCACCACACCCGGCACTTTTCCTTGTAACCGCAGGAAGTGCTACACCTGCCCCCACACCTCCTCCGTCACCCCAATCCCAGGCCCCAAGAAGACTTTCCACATCAGGCAGAGGTTCACCTGCACATCTGCCAATGTGGTATACTGCATCCGCTGTACCCGTTGTGACTTCCTCTACATCGGGGAAACCAAGCGGAGGCTTGGGGACCGCTTTGCAGAACACCTGCGCTCAGTTCACAACAAACAACTGCACCTCCCAGTCGCGAACCATTTCAACTCCCCC
>JAHRHZ010000034.1:16538523-16618291 GCA_024137785.1 Ginglymostoma cirratum | reverse complement strand
CAAATTTCTGATGAAGGGTCTAGGCCCGAAACGTCAAGCTTTCCTGCTCCTATGACGCTGCTTGGCCTGCTGTGTTCATCCAGCTCTACACCTTGTTATCTCGGATTCTCCAGCATCTGCAGTTCCTATTACCTCTGTTCTGAAGAAGGGTCACTGGACACAAAACATTAATTCTGCTTTCTCTCCACAGATGCTGCCAGACTGCTCAGTTTTCTCAGCAATTTCTGTTTTTGTTACTTGGACAAAACACTTTTAAGATAACACTCTGCAGAGTTTTTCTTCCCCCCCAAGCTTCGTGTCTTGTTATTTTTCATGAATTTATTTGGTAGTTGTACATATTGAACCTCTTGTGAATGTTTTTGTATATTTCTTTGAGCAAAATTAGTTTGCAATAAACTATTTGTTGCTTGTCCAGGTAAGAAACCTGACTAAAATATTTCTGAGACTGAGATAGACACTCTAATTGGCAATATCACATCCCTTTTAAAATATAAACCTTGCTATGGCCAGTGAAGTGGGTCATTAAAAGGAATCAGTTGACCCTCCCAACTGGGTTCTAAAATAAGGTATCAGCAAATTTAAGGCTGACAGTTTTTCTTCACCAGGGTAATCAGGATTCAGAATTGACCTTGAGTAATGCAAATAATAGTTGAAGCACCAATCAAATGTTCCAAAGGGGAAATTTGAATATCATTCTGAACATACAAGCTGACGATTGCCAAATTCCCTCATCCATAAGTAACTTGGAATTGAACACAAAGAGAAGAAATTAATATTTTATAACAAACTAGGGATCATAAAATCTAATGAATAAGCTAATTCAAGAATGGTTTTATGGAAATTTTTCCTTAAAAGTCAAGGACAATATCTTTTTAATGAAAAGTACAATGCCGTAACTTTGCAGAAACAGGCTTTCATTAATTTTGAACATTAAATACAAATCTACCTTTATCTTTTTTCTGCCGATGTTTAGGTCGCTGGTCACCAATTTCATCTTTTTGTATCTCTTTTTCCTGGAGTTTCTCTCTTTCTTTTCTCCTGTCTCCTTCCTTATCTCGGTGTCTCTCAGATTCATGTTCTTGTTTTGTTGATCTCTCTGTGTAAAGATCCCATTGTTTCTCTTTGTCATGACCTCTTGTATCTGCACCATATTCTAGGTCTTGATCCCATACTGGAATCTTCTCTTTATCTCTATCCCTATCTTTATGTCTGTCTCTTTCCTTTTCTTGTTTCTTTTCTCTTTCTTTATACTTTTCATCATTCTTCACTTTTTTCCGTACTTTTTCATACTCTCTTTCTTTATATTGATCTCCATCCCTTTCCTTGCCTTTGTTCCTCAGTCTGTCCTTATCCTGCTCCCTCTCCTTATCTCGTTCCCTTCCCCTATGTCTACGCTCCCGAGAGTCAGAGCTCCCAGTAGATTCTTCATCCTTAAGTCTTTTCTTTTCTCTGCTCTTTTTACTATTGTCATCTGTATAATCTCCTTGAGCAGCCTGAAATAAAACAAAATAGAAAAAAAATTGCATATAAAACCATTGAATACTTCTTTGAAAAGGAAATTCAAACTGACAATTCAAACAAAACAGTTTCAAATAATGAGAATTAGATTGTGCCAGATTTGAGAAATTAAGTGCAGTCATGTCTCATCGCAGCTCCAATAGTTACACTTCTTTTGTCATCAAGTACTATTGAAATTAAGAGAACAGAGAATTTCTGCAGACGCAAATTCTTGGGTCCCAAAATCAAATTCTTCGATTCCAGCTGATTCTCCCTTCTCCTTCAGCCATCATATTGGACCATAAAACAATAAGATGTAGGAGTAAAAGTTGGCCCATGAAGTCTGCTCCACTGTTCAATGAAATTCTGGCTGATCTGATAATCCTCAACTTCATTTTCTTGCCTTTTCTCCAAAACCCTCAACTCCTGAACTGATAAAACCTGTCTCAATTTTGAACATGCTTAACGAACCAGCATCACCAGCCCTCTACAGTAAGCAATTCCAGATTCACACCATCTGAAAAAGGAAATTGCTCATCTTCATTTTAAATATGCAACCTCCTCTGCGACAAGAGAAAACAGCCTCTTCACATCTACCCTGTTAAATTTCTCAATTCAAAACTCCAATGCGTACAAGTCAACTTGCTCAAGTTCTTCTCAGAAGAAAATCCCTTCATACCAGTGATTTATCATAGTGAACATTCTCTGCACTACTTCCAACTCCAATATATCTTTCTTTAGAATAAGGGGAACAAAATTGTTCGCAGTATTCAAACTGTGGTCTGACTAGTGTCTTGTATGGCTTAACAAGACCTCCCCATTTTTACACACCATTCCCTTTGGAATGAGGTGGAATTCCTGGTGTGCATGCAAGACTTTTTTTCTGGATCAATACGTTGAGGAACCGACTTGAGCACAGGCCACCACATTTAATACTGGGTATTATGTAATGAGAAAGGAATAATTGGCAAACTAGCTGTGCAAGACCCTTGGGGAACAGTGACCATAATATGATGCAATCTTTCATTAAGATGGAGAGTGATGTCATTGATTTTTAGACTAAGATCCTGAATCTAACTAGAGGAAACCACATTAGGCACAAGATGGTTATTATAAATTGAGTGGTACTTAAAGGGATGGCAGTGGATCAGCAATGGCAAACATTTAAATAGAGCACGGAGGAACTGCAACAATTGTTCATTCTGTCTGGACCAAAAATTAAACAGGAAAGGATGGGCGGCCATGGCAAACAAGGGGAATTTGGGATAGTATTAGATCCAAGGAAGAGGTATACAAATTGGCCGAAAAGAGGAGCAGACCTGAGGATTGTAAGCAGTTCAGATTTCAACAAAGGAGGACAAAGGGACTGATTAAGAAGGAGAACATACGAGTACAAGGGTGAGCTTGCAGGGAACATGTAAACATGATTGTTAAAGTTTCAATAGGTATGTAAAGAGAAAAAGGGTTAGTGAAGACAAATTAGGTCCCTTACAATCTAAAAAAGAAGACTTTAAAATGGGGAACAAAGAGATAGCAGATCAATTACATTTACATTTTGGGTCTGTTTTCACAAAGGAGGACTTAATGATGTCCCCAAAAATGTTGATGAAAACATGGTTTTGTGAGAAACAGGAATGAAAGGAAATCAGAATTAGTAGGAAATGGAATCGGGGAAACTGATAGAATTGAAGACTAATAAACCCCCAGGGCCCAATAATCTGCCTCCCAGAGTACTTAAGGAAGTGGCCCTAGAAATTGTGGATGTATTGGTGATCACCTTTCAAGATTCTATAGACTCTCAACTAGTTCTGATGGTCTGGGGGGTAGCTAATATAACCCCATTATTTAAAAACGAACTAAAGAGAAAACAGGGAAATATAGACCAGTTATCCTGACATCAATTGTAGGGAAAATTCTAGAGTCCATTTATAGTAGAGCACTTGGAAAATAATGACAGGATTGAACGGTCAGTATGAATTTATGACAGGGAAATCATGCTTAACAAATCTAATGGAATTTTTCAAGGAAGTAATTAGTAGATTTGATAAGTGGAAGGCAGTGAATGTGGTTTACTTGGACTTTCAGGAAGCATTCCATGAGATCCCACATAAGACATAAGCATGTCAAATTAAAGTGCATGGATTGGGAGTACTGTACTTACATAGACAGACAGGAAACAGAGTAATTTTCTGTGTGGCAGCCAGAAAGTGGAGTACCTCAGGGATCAGTGCTTGTAGCCCAGCTATTCACTATATGTTAATGATAGCAATATCTCCAAGTATGCAGATGACACCAAGCTGGGTGCAAGGGTGAACTGTGAGGAAAATGCTTTTATGAAACAAGTTAAGTGAGTGGGCAAATGTATTGTCAATGAGGTATAATTTGGATAAATATTATCTACTTTGGTAGCAAAAACAGGAATTATCTGAATGCTGATGGATTGGGAAAGAGGGAGGTAAAACATGACCTTGGCTCCTCTGCACACCAGTCGCTGAGAGTAAGCATGCAAGTGCAGCAGGTCATGAAGATGGCAAGTGGTATGCTGGTCTTCATAGAGACAGGATTTTATTGCAAAACGGGGATGCCTTGCAGTCACTGTACAGGCCTTGGTAAGACCACACCTGGAGTATTGTGTGCAGTTTTAGTCTTCTTCTCTGAGGAAGTAGAAGGACTGACATATGAAGAGAGACATGATTAGTTAGAACTATATTCACTGGAATGTCAAAGAATGAGGGGAGGGATCTTATAGAAACCTATAAAATTCTAACAGGACTAGACAGAATGAACACAGGAAGGATGCTCCCGATGGGGGAATCCTGAACCAGGGGTCACAATCTAAGGATACAGGGTGGGCCATTTGGGACTAGGATGAGGAGAAACTTTTTTTACCCAGTGGGTGGTGAGCCTGTGGAATTCTCTGCTACAGAAAGGTTTTGAGGCTAAAACGTTTAATGTTTTCAAGAAGGAATTAGAGGTAGTTTTAAGGGCTAAAGGGATCAAAGGGTCTGGGGCAAAAGCAGGAACAGGGTGATTAGCCATAATCATACTGAATGGCAACAGAGACTCCAACGGCCAGATGGCCTACTCCTGTTCCTCTTTAATGTTTATATGTTTCTATTACCTACTGGAATTGGATGGTAGCTTCTTGTGAAAAATGCACGCAGACCCCAAATCCCTGTGCTGCAGCTTTCTGCAGTCTTTCGACAGTTATATATTAATTTAGTTCCTCTACCTTCCTGTCAAAGGGCATAAATTCACATTTTCCCCACATTATACTCAATCTGGCAGGTGTTTTGCTCATTTACTCAACCTATATCCCTGTGCTCTTGTGTCCATCCTCACCACTTGCTTTCCCATCTATTTTTGTATCATCTACAAACATGGCGATAGCACATTCACTTTCCTCATGCAAATCGTTGATAATATATTGAAAATAATTATGGTCCCATCACTGATCCCTGTGGCACACCACAAGTTTCAGAATGCCACCATGAAAATGCCCCTTTTGATCCCAACTCTATCTCCTATTAGTCAGCCATTCCTCTGCCCATGCTAACATACAACCCCAAAACCATGGGCTTACCTCTTATGAAGTAGCCTTAAATGTGGTACTTTATCAAACTCCTTTTGGGAATTGAAATATACTAGATATACTGGTTGTCCATTGTTTGTTATGTCATTAAACTCCTGCGATACATTTGTTAGACACGATTTCCCCTTCGTGAAGCAAAACTGACTCTAGTTGACTATATTATACAATTCTAAATGCTGTTCTTACATCCTTTAGAAATGCATAGTATGATCAATATAATTCCACTTGACAACCTCCTCGCTTCTCATTCTATGATCGCCGAATAACTGCTGGATCTAATCTTCTCCAGAGCTGGCTCTGAATCTTCAGAACAATTTGTTGACAAACTGACTCTACGCTTTCTGCAAGTCAAAGTAATTCTATCACAGGATCCCATATTTCAATTTTGGAGTGTTTAATTTCTTCTTCCCATCCATCATCCCAAGCAATCATGTCACCCCATTCTCCATGAATACACCAAGTCTTGTGCACGTGTAACCCAAACTTGAGCCCATTTTTTCGCAGGAATTGGCTTCCAATCCTACTCAGGCTCTACTAAGTGCAATCAGCTTGCACTGCTGCTCTCTCATGCAGCAACCTCAAATCCCTTATCTTTTCTCCCATCAATCTTCATCACCAAAATATACCTCAGCCACAAATGACAACTCAGAAGTCCTTAATGACTATCTTTCTCAAAGAAAGGATTTAATTATAGTTTCAGTTAGCATAAATAAATTACTTAAGGTTGGTAGCTGCTTATCTTTAAATTAATACAATGAAATGTTGTTTCAATCATTTTCTTAACTTAAACAGAATGAATGAAACAGCATACTTAACCAAAATATAGGAAACTGATGACAAAAAACTGCTTTAAAATTAAATATAAACGAACATCGGGATTTCTGAACATCACTACCAAAATTAATCAATATATACAAAACCAATTCAAGACTCAAGTATAATTTGTACCCAAAAATTTATTATACAAATTAATCTTTAAGATAATGCTATAAAGAAACATATCCCAAATAATAATTCTGTAACATTAAGGTTTTTGGGAAATTGACCCATGAACAATCAACTTTTACAGTCCTGATTAGCCTATGACAGTATTGTATTTTGCAATTAAAAGCAATTACTTTGATATGCTTGAGCAGCTCATCTGACTTCCAAGTATCGTCTTTGGTTTTCGTCTAAAAGAAAAGTAAAATTAAACATATTTAAGAGACTATATAGACAAACTGCAATTACCAGGAATCTGAACCAAAAAAACATAAACCACACCAAAATAAAGCAGATCAATTTGGGAATTTGAAATATTTATATAGGTACTTCAAAAATCAAAATGCAGTTGTGCATTAAATGTACATCTTGCTAGAAAATCTACATAAACATTTATCACTCATGTTTCCTTTGCTTGAAAGCAGAATGGCCCACTTTCTATTTATTTATGGAGACAAAAATATAATGTCTGACTCTTTTTACATATTTTTACAAGGGACTCTTTTCACAAGGGAGGAGCAGAAAGAGTGAAGTCTACAGAGGGAGAAAAATGACCTCTCGACGTTCCCTCAGTATTAGTAAATTCAATAAAACATCCGGAATTAAGAATCTAATGATGGATGACCATGAAACAATTGTAAATTATTGGAAAAACCCATCTGGTTCACTAACGTCCTATCAGGAAAGAAACTGCCTTCCTTACTCTGGGCAATTAGGGGTGGGCAATAAATGCTGTCTAGCCAGCAATGCCCTCATCCCATAAATATATTTTTTAAAAAAGCAGCATAGTCAGTGATTAATTTTATTTAATCTCCTGCAGAATCAGTTTGGAGTGGGCAAGGAACATAATCTCCAATCTAAAAGGTAGTACAAATAAAATGCCAAACTGTCCGAATTCTGGTTACATTTCAATTTCAGATTCACTGCATCTGTCTTTGTAAGATCCTAAAACTAGATCCTGGTCCCAAAATCATTTATAGTTTCCTCTATTACCTTAGTTTATTATGTATGACTTCTGTCTTAATACTGGCATTGTGGTATGGTGACTTATAGAACTTTTCACTGTATTTTTCATGTAAACGTAGATGTGACAATAAATTGATATTCTATTCCGTTTTCCATCACTGGAAAATAAATAGACTTTTACTTGTTAACCAAATGAAATTATTTATAAATCTGGTTTGTTAAAGTTCATACATCAGCACATTATTTTGCATCTGTAACCAAGTGTAATCATAAAATACAGGGCATTTCTGAGTTAATCTGAAAAAAACAGGCAAATTCTAATCACAAAGCTCCCTCATCAAAATCACATGCGCTACAATTTAATTAAGGTAGCAAAAGAATAGCATCTGCCACTTGTTCTTGCCAACCAAATTTCTAGAGCATTTCAAAAATGGACCCTGTTAGTCACAGAGTCATAGAGATGTACTGCATGGAAACAGAACCTTTAGTCCAAGTCGTCCAAGCCAAACAGATATCCTACATTAATCTAGTCCCAATTGCCAGCATTTGGCCCATATCCTCTATATCCTTCCTATTCATGTACCCATCCAGATGCCTTTAAATGTTGCAATCACACCAGCCTCCAACATTTCCTCTGGCAGCTCATTCCTTACACACACCATGCTCTGCATGAAAAAGTGGCCCCTTTGGTTTCTTTTAAATTTTTCCCATCTCACCTTAAACCTATGCCCTCTAGTTTTGGACTTCCTCTACCCCAGGGGAAATACCTTGTCTATTACCCCATCCATACCCCTCAAGATTTTATGAATATCTATAAGGTCACCCCTCAGCCTCCGACGCTCCAGGGAAAATAGCCCCAGTCCATTCAGCTTCTCCTATAGCTCAAACCCTCCAACTCTGATAACATCCGTGTAAATCTTTTCTGTACTCTTTTGAGTTTCATAACATCCTTTCTGTAGCAGGGAGACCAGAATTGCACACAGTATTCCATAAGTGGCCTAACCAATGTTCTGCACAGCTGCAACATGACATCCCAACTCCTACACTTAATGCACTGACCAATAAAGGCAAGCATACCAACCGCCTTCTCCACTATCTTGTTTTCCCGCGACTCCACTTTCAAGGAACAATGAATGTGCACTCCAGGGTCTCTTTGTTCAATAACACTCCCAGGACCTTACCATTAAGTGCATAAGTCCTGCCCTGATTTGCCTTTCCAATATGCAACACCTCACATTTTTCTAAATTAAACTCCATCTGTCACTCCTCAGCCCACTGGCCCATCTGGTAATGATCCCATTGTACTCTAAGGTTACCTTCTTCGCTGTCCACTACACCATTTATTTTGGCGTGACCTACAAACGTACAAACCATACCTCCTATGTTCACATCCAAATCATTTATATAAATGACAAAAAGCAGTGGACCCAGCACCAATCCTTATGGCACACTACTAGTCACAGGCCTCCAGTCTGAAAAGCGGCTCTCCACCACCACCTTCTGTCTTCTACCTTTCAGCCAATTCTGTATCCAAATGGCTAGTTCTCCCTGTATTCCATTTGATCTAACCTTGCTAACCAGTGCACCATGAGGAACCTTGTCAAACACCCTACTGAATTCCACATCGATCACACCCAGCGCTCTGCCCTCATCAATCCTCTTCGTTACTTCTTCAAAAAACTCAGTCGTTAGTAAGACACAATTTCTCAAGCACAAAGTCATATTAACTATCCCTCATCAGTCCTTGCCTTTTCAAACACATGTAAATCCTGTTCCTCAGGATTCCTTTCAACAATTTGCACACCACTGATGTCAGGGTCACTGGTCTATAGTTCCCTCGCTTCTCCTTACCACCACCTTTCTTAAATAGTGGCACAACGTTAGGTAATTTCCAGTCTTCCAGCACCTCACCTGTGGCTATCAATGATACAAACATCTCAGCAAGGGGTCCAGCAATCTCTTCCCTAGCTTTCCACAGAGCTGTGGCGTACACCTGATCAGGTCCCCGGGATTCATCCACCTTAACATGTTTTAAGACATCCAGCACTCCTCCTCTGCAATATGAACATTTTTCAGGATGACACTGTTTATTTCCCCACATTCTCTATCTTCCATATTGTTCTCCACATAAACAATGATGCAAAATACTCATTTAGTTTCGCCCCACCTCCTGCAGATCCACACACAGGCAGCCTAGCTGAGTTTTAAGGGGTCCTATTCTCTCTCTAGTTACTCTTTTGTTCTTAATGTCTTTGTAGAATCCCTTTGGATT
Organism: Ginglymostoma cirratum; assembly: GCA_024137785.1. Lineage (NCBI taxonomy): Eukaryota > Metazoa > Chordata > Chondrichthyes > Orectolobiformes > Ginglymostomatidae > Ginglymostoma > Ginglymostoma cirratum. The sequence continues at coordinate 16,608,983 of JAHRHZ010000034.1, read as the reverse complement.
CTCCTTAACTCGATTTGCCAAAGGTATCTCATGTCCCTTTTTTGCCCTCCTGATTTCACTCTTAGGTATACTCTTACTGCCTTTATACTCTTCTAGGGATTCACTCAATCTCTGCTGTCTATACCTAACATAAGCTTCCTTCTTATTCTTGACCAAAACCTTAATTTCTCTCTTCACCCAGTATTCACTACACCTACCAGCCTTTCCCTTCACCCTAACAGGAACATACTGTCTCTGGACTCTCATTATCTCATTTTTCAAGGTTTCCAATTTTCCAGCCATCCTTTTACCTGCAAATATCAGCCCGCAATCAATTTTCAAAAGCTTTTGCCTAATACTGTCAAAATTGGTCTTCCTCCAATTCAGAATGTCAACTTTTTGATGCTGTCTATCCCTTTCCATCACCATTTTAAAATTAATAGAATTATGGTCACTGGTCCCAAACTGCTCCCCCACTGATACCTCTGTCACCTACCATGCCTTATCTCCCAAGAGTAGGTCAGGTTTTGCACCTTGTCTAGTGCATCAGAAAATTTTCTTGTACACACTTAACAAACTCCTCTCCATCCAAGCTCTTAACATTATGGCAGTCCCAGTCTATGTCTGGAAAGTTAAAATCCTCTCCCATAACCACCCTATTATTCTTACAGATAATCGAGATCTCCTTACGAATTTGTTTCTCAATTTCCTGTTGACTTTGGGGGATCATTAGTATGTTTGCAAAAGACTGAAACATAGCATTCTGTGTCGGATATCTGGGGCCCACTTGAATGAGAGAAGCAACTGTGTTTTCCGTTAATCAACCAGGATAAAAAAAAAACTGTTAATAAAGAGAGTAGAGTCTGACAAGGAAATCCAAAATAGCATAATGAAATAAATTTCATTTCAGGTAAAGAAAGCCAGAGAAAAACAAATTCTCTGAACTGCAAGGATAGAGACAAAGAAATGCTTTTAAAAATTAGTTTACATTTTTAAAATTTATAGTCATGGAGGTACAACAATTGTTGTTAAAGAGGAAATCTCTTAAGTGTACCTTCATGCCCCTTCTGGGCAGTCATCACTTAGTTCAGTAGATTCACAAATTGCTAGCTCAAAGAACAAACAATTATCAATTAACAGTTATAGACATTGCCAATTCAATCAACTTCTAAATCACCAAAATAATATTGTCACATTAGCAAAGTACATTGTTAACAAATTAGTATTCCACATGGCATTGCATAAATAGAACATTGATTAAAATTAAATCCTGGCTGACACCTGGAGATGCAGCAGTTAAAGTGAAGTAAACATTCAAATCATGAATCCATTTAATTGGTCACTAATTAACTTAGTGCATTATAGCAGAGTCAGGCAACCAAGAAATGAATCACCAAACTCACAACTCACTTACGCATTGTCTAAAATGTCAACAATCTGGAAACAAAAACATGACAAAACTTGTACGATTATTAATTTTACTGATAAAGTTCACGCTTTTCACAAAAGCAAAACATTATCACCTCCCTTCTTCTGAGCCTCCCTTTTATTTCCTTGGTGCTTGAAAACAACCATTCTATCATGAATCTCGTTCCTTTTCGAGGTCCTTGGAAATGTAGGCATTTCCAAAATCTTTCCCCATCTCTGAATTGCTCCAATTAGTTTTTGTACCTGGTATAGCACCAAGAATCTGAAGTGAAGTCATGGGCAACATTTTGTGACTATGATGCACTGACACTCCTAACATTCACCCCTGCTTTTGAAAAAGATGGCCAAACCACACTGCTGCAACACATAGCTTTCACTCTACACTGAGTGAAGCTGCTTTTGCTGCATTCTACTCATACAAACCACACTATAGCCAAAATATCTCCAGTAAGTTTCTTTCCTTATCTCCACACTGTTATTGCAAAAATGGGATCAGCTCCCACATACACATCGTCAACACCCAATGTTTCCTCTCTACTGCCTGTCTTTACCCCTTCCTGATATATCCTTGTAATTGATTCCATCTTGCTCTGGAGCAGTTTGTTTCCAACCTTGTTGTTGTGCTCAATCCCCATATCAAGCTGCTAATCTTTTATCTTCAGCAACACCTATATCCGATTTTGTCGACTCATCTGCCTCCATCCTTACCTCAACTCATTTGCAAGATCTGCAAGTAACCATGTTCAAATGACTTTTAACTTTTATACTCAACTATTCTGAAGCTGATCTATTTCCATTCTCCACTCCCTGTAAATTTTGGTTAAAGTTCTGTTGGCTGTATCCTATCCTGGGCTAATTTCATAAAAAAGCAATACTGAGTGAATGAAGTTATTCCTATGGTGAAGAATCATTGGCTGGGCCAGCATTTGTTGCCTATTCTTTAATGTCCTAGAGAAGATGGTGGTAATTTATCTTCTTTGAGTATACACCTAAAGTTAGGGACACAATTCCAGGATTTTTACCCAGCGACACTGAAGGAACAGCAATACATTTCCAAGTCATGATAGTGAATGACTTATAGAAGAATTTGCAGGCAATAGTGTTCCACATATCTGCATCACTTGTCCTTCTCAATGGGAGCAGTTATGGTTTGGAAAGTGCTATCTAAGGAGACTTGTTGACTTACTATAGTGCATCTTGTAAATGGTACACACTGCTGCTTACCAGTTTACTTTAAAGATCCAAACTCTGACCTGCTCTTGTAGCCAAAGCATTTATATGGCATATCAGTTCAATTTCCGGCCAATGGCAACCCCCTCTTACCAATAAATTGACAGTGGAGGTTTCAGTGATGGCAATGCCATCAAATGGATTGTGATGATTGATAAATTGTTGCTTATTGGAGACTATGACTGCCTGGCACTTGTGCGGGAGAAATGTCACTTGCCACTTATAAGCCCAAGCCTAGATTTTGCCAAATATAGATTCAGACTTCTTCAGTAACTGAGAAGTCGTGAAGGTTGCTTAACATTGCACAATCAGCAGCGAACATCTCTACATCTAACTTTAAAATGGAGGCTACTCATTGATGAAGCAGCTGAAGATGGTCAGACGTTTGACACTATCCTGAGGAACACCAGTACTGAAATGTGGTACTGAGATAACTGATCTCCAACAACCACAACCATTTCCCTATGTGACAGCTCTGACTCCAATCAGTGCACAGCTTTTCCTTATTCCTAATGACATCTATTTTGCCAGGGGTCTTTGATGTCATTTTCAGTCAAATGTTGCCTTGATGTCAAAGTGCAGCCATTCATCTTTGGCGTGCAACTCCTTTGTCTACATTTGGATCAAGGCTACAACGAACTTGGAAGTTGAATGGCCCTGAAGTAACCCAAATTCAGTGTCAGTGAGAAAGTTATTACTCAGTAAATGATGTTTGATAGCGTTGTCAACAATTGCTCTAACTTTGTTCAACATTGCAAGTAGACCTATGGGGCAGTAACTAATCAGGATAGTTTGTCCTGCTTTTGTAGACAGGACTTACATCGTCAATTTTCCACATTGTCAGGTGGATACTAGTGTTACAGTTTTACTGGAACAACTCAGGTGGGGGCGCAGCTCACTCTACTGCATAAGTCTTCAGTACCATCAGTAAAATGTTATCTGGGCCCATAGCCAATACAATTCTGCATATACTGCAAATCATGGCCGATCAATAGACATCCAAGCTATGTTTGGAACATTAAGGGAGATGGTGACATAGTGGTAATGTCACTAGGCTAGTAATCCAGAGCTAATACCGCGGGGAGACAAGTTAAAATCCTACAACGGCAGGTGTTTGTGAAATCACTTAACTCTATCACTTGATGCTTAAGTCCTTTGGCACGCAAGTAGGCCTGTGTTTTAGCTTCTTTAGATTAACACCTCAATTTCAGATATACCTTCCTGCACTCCTCATTGAACCATGGTTGATCCCCTGGTCTGATGATAATGGAATTGTGGGGGATATACTGGACCAAACATAGCAGGTCTGATGATAATGGAATTGTGGGGGATATACTGGACCAAACATAGCAAGTCGGGCAGCATCAGCGGAGCAGGAAAGTTTCGGGTTTACACCCTTCATCTGGACTCCTGATGAGAGTCCTGATGATGGGTTTAAAGCTGAAACATCAACTTTCCTGCTCCTCTGATGCTGCCTGACCTGCTGTGTTCCTCTAGCTCCACACTGTATTGATGCTCACTCCAGCGCCTGCAGTTCTTGCTATCTCCGGGCCATAAGTTTACAGGTTATGTTGAAGTACAATTCTGCCACTTCTGATGGCCAACACCACCTTATGGATGCCCAGTCCTGAGTTGCTAAATCTGTTCAAAGTCTTTAATCAGTTTGTATCAAAGTCATAGTTACAGAAACACAATGGAGGGTATCTTCAATATGAAGACAAGACTTTGCTCATTAACAACTGCACAGCGGTCACTCTGACCAATACTGTCACGGAGAGGTGCATCTCTGATTGGGCAGGCTGACAGGAGGTGGAATTCTTAAAATGAAATTGGAGAGTATTTTAAATAAACTGTAAAAAACCCAAAAGAGAGCTGCTGTTGGTCAAGGACTGTTTTTGACAAAAAGCACAAAGATAAATTAGAAATACAGGCTTTGAATTGGGAGAAGGGTGATTTTAATAGGGTCAGACAGGATCTGGTCAAAGTGGATTACTACTTTTAGGAAAATTTCTACCGGATTGGGGGAGTCTTCCAAAAAGGAATAGTGAAAGTGCAGGGCCAACATATTCCTGTAAAGGTGGTGAAGAGTAGAACGAAGTGTTCCAGAGAAGTTTAGATATTGAGCAATGGGTAGGATTTGATCACAAAAGAAGGGAAGCTTATGGTAGATACTGGGGATCAGAATACCAATAGCCCTGCAGAAGTACAGAAAGTGCAGGGTTTACTTATAAAATGAAATAGGAAAGCAAACAAGGGGCATGAAGAAACACTGACAGGTAAAATAAAGGAAACTCCAAAGGCATTCTATAAATATATTAGGGGAAAGAGAATAACAAGGGAAAATCTAGGCCCCATTGAGGGTCTAAATGGCAAACCATGGACGGAGGCAGGATTTTGCACCTGTATTCTTTACATCTGCATAACAGAGAAGAATTATGTTGGTATAGAAAGCAGAAAAGGATATACTTGACAAACTGTAATTGAGAAAGAGGTGGTATCAGCAGTTTTGGTGGACCTAAAATTGGATAAGTCCCCAGATCCAGATGAAATATATAACAGGCTACTCTGGGAGGCCAGGAAGGAGAATGAAGGAGGTCTGACATTAATTTTCAAACGCTATTTCATATAGGGCACTTGTTCAAAAAAGGTAGAAGGAATAAATGCCAGAGCAATAGGCCAGTGAGTCTAACATCAGTGATAAGGAAACTATTTGAAAAAAACTCTAAGGAACAGAACTAATCTCCTCTTGGACAGGCAAGGATTAATCAATGAAAGTCAGCATGGCTTTGTCAAGGAGAGATCATGTTTAACAGGTTTGAGTGAATTTTTCAAGAAGATAAGCAGATGTCTGGAGAAGGGTTAGAGTGGATATACTCTCTATGGACATCAATATAGCTTTTGATAAGGTCTTGCATGAGAGGTAACAGCCCAAGTGATCAAGGACAAATTTAGCAAATTGGATTCAAAACTGTCATAGCAACAGTGGTCAAAGGTTGCTTAAAGCACTGGAAGCCTGTTTCCAGTGGCACACTACACGGTTTAGTGACGGTTCCTTGCTCTTTATAGTATATGTTAATGATTGAGAGATAACATAAGAGATTTGATCGGTAGGTTTACTAATGACAAAAACTGGTGGTGCGGTAAATTGCAAGGAGGAATCTATAGCACAACACAGATGGGGTCGTTGGCAGGCAAAACAACAGCAAATGGAATTTAATCGTGAAGACAGTGAAGTAATTTTTTTAGGATTAATGGATATTACGACAAAAGGAAGTCCAGAGGATCAGAGAGACCTACAGGTCCTTTAAGGCAACAAGGCAGGTGGATGAGTCAGTAAAGGCAGCATGTGGGATACTTGCCTTTATTAACTCAGGCACTGAATACAAGAGCAAGGAGATTATGACAGTGCTACATATAACATTGGTTATGCCACATCTGGAGTACTCCGTGCTGTCTTGGCTGCTACTCTATAGAAAGGATGTGATTGCATTCAAAAGCGTGCAGTGGACATTCACCAAGATGTTTCCTGGGCTGGAGAGTTTCTGCTGTGGAGAGATACTAGCTAGACTGGGGTTGTTTTCCTTAAAAAAGACTTAGGGAGGACCTAATGCAAGTGTACTAAATTATAAGGGGCGTAGATAGGATAGGTAGGAAATGTCTTCACTTAGTGGCAGGATGAATAACCAGGGAGCAGTTTTAAGTTAAAGAGCAGGAGATTTAGAGAGGATTGAAGGAAGAATGTTTTCAAGCAGACTCTAGTGAATATCTGTAACTCTCTGCCAAAAAGAAAGGCAGGAACCACCACAACATTTAAGAAGTATTTAGATGATCATTTGAAGCACTCAAGGCTATGGGCCGAGAGTTGGAAAATGGGATTACAGTAGAAGCATGGAATCATACAGCATGGAAATGGACCATTCGGTCCAACTAGTCCATGCCGACCATAATCCCAAACTAAAACCAGTCCCACTTACCTGCACTTAGCTCATACCATAGAATCATAGAATCCCTACAGTGTGGAAACAGGCCCTTCGGCCCAACAGGTCCATACCGCCCCTCCAAACAGCAACCACCCAGACCCATTTCCCATGTCTAACCCACCTAACCTAAACATCCCTGGACACTATGGGCAATTTAGCATGGCCAATCCACCTGCCCTGCACATTTTTGGTCAGTGGGAGGAAACCGGAGCACCCGGAGGAAACCCACGCAGACACGGGGAGAATGTGCAAGCTCCCCACAGAGAGTCACCCAAGGCTGGAATCAAACCCCAGTCCCTGGTGCTGTGAGGCAGCAGTGCTAACCACTGCGCCACTGTGCCGCCCAATCCCTCTAAACATTTCTTATTCACATACTTATCTAAATCACTTTTAAACATTGCAATTGTACCTGCATCCACCACTTCCTCTGGAAGTTCATTCCACACACAAACTACTCTGTTTTTAAAAATTGCCCCGCATGTCTTTTTGAAATCTTTCTCCTCTCACCTTAAAAATATGCCCCCCTAGTCTTGAAATCTCCCACCCTTGGGAAATGACACTTGCAATTTTATAAACCTTTATAGGGTCACCCGTCAACTTCCTATGCTCCAGTGAAGAAGATCCTAGCCTATCCAGTCTCTCCTTATAACTCAATCCATCCATTACCAGCAACATCCTGGTAAATCTCTTCTGAACCATCTCCAGCTGAATAATATCCTTCCTGTAACAGGGCAACCAGAACTGGCCACAGTTCTCCAGAAGAGGTCTCACCAACATCCTGTACAACCTCAACATAGCGTCCCAACTCCTATACTCAAAGGTCTACACAATAAAGGCAAGCACGCTAACAGCCTTCTTAACCATCCTATTGGTATGTGATGCAAACTTCAAAGAATTATGTACCTGAACCCCAGGTCTCTCTGGTCTACAACACTATCCAAGGCCCTACTTTTAATTGTATAAGTCTTAAACTTTTCTGCTTTATCAAAATGCCACACCTCACATTTATCCAAATTAAACTCCATCTGCCTCTCTTCGGCCCATTGATGCAATTGATCAAGAACTCTGTGGAATTTTAGATGTCCCTTTTCACTGTCCACTATACCATGAATTTTAGTGTCATCACAAATTTACTAATCATGCCTCCTATACTCTCCTCAAGATCACTTATACAAATGATAAACAGAAGTGGACCCAATGCTGATCCCTGTGAAACACTGCTGGTCTCAGGCCTCCAGTTTGAAAAACAACACTCTACCTCTGTCTGTTGCCATCAAGCCAATTTTTTTAATGCAATTGGCAAGCTCACTCCGAATCCCATGTGATCTAACTTCACTAGACTAACTACATTGCAGAGCTTTGTCAAAGGCTATACTAAACTCCAAGTAAATAATGTTTACCCCTCTGCCCTCATCAACACTCTTGTTTACTTCCTTAAAAAACTCAATCACGTTTGTGAGACACGACTTCCCTAACACAAAACCACTCTGACCATCCTTAATCAGTTCTGAGGAAGGGGTCTGCGGACCCGAAACTTTAACTCTGATTTTCTCTTCACGGATGCTGCCGGACCTACTGAGCTTTTCCAGCAACTTCTGTTTTTGTTCCTCATTTACAGCATCCACTGTTCTCTCGGTTTTTATCTCTAATCATTCCTTGCCACGCTATATACATATAAATCCTTTCAGAGTCACCTCCAACAACTTACCCGCCAGCGAAGTCGGACTCACGGGTCTATGGTGTAGTTGGGTGGCTGGATAAATGGCATGGACACGATGAGCCCCTTTCCGTGCTGGAGAAATGCTGTGACATTTCTGAACCCTGTCACTCCCGAGTTTTTTTTCTGACACCCCATCCCCCCCCCCAATCTGAGTTCCCTCACTCAACCTCCAAGACTCGTTTCTTTATAATTCAAGCGCTTTCCCTCCCCGTCTTGACCTGGTTGTTTGATCTTACCTTGCTGGACTTCATGGTGCCAGCGGGCAGCGTAACTATGGCATTCACGCGGGTCCCTGATTACCGCGCAGGCGCCATTTTGGTTCAGAGAGAAACGCTCGAGACAGCGCTTACGCCGATCGGGCCTGCAACCATGGCGACTGGGGTCGGACACCATTGTGAAACCATAGCAACCGCGTCACGCACGCCACCGCGCCCCGCCCCTAAACTGTGGGTCCAGCCAATCCGATTGCGGGCTGGCTTCGTTTGACGTCAGCGCCCCTGCCACTGGCCTGAAACGGATTTGTTTAGAGTGACTGTCAGATGCTGGAAATCTGAAAAAATACACTGGCACCGGGAATGTTCCTCATTATGGATATCAGCTGAGATATAAACATGCGTTATATATCAATATCGAGGTAACACACTTAACTAACTGCTTAAGTAAGCATCTTGCAACACTGATAATCTGCAGATACAAGCATTAGGTCCCAGGAATAATCTGTGCATCAATAGAAGGTCTATGCATTAACTAATACCAAGAATTTAACATAAGCGCATCAGAAACAGTATATGCGTTTGAGTCAAGTGCTGGAAAATGGGATTAGAATTAAATTTTGACTGGTGCAGACTCGATGGGCTGAAAGGCGTTTTCCTGTGTTGTGGATTTTGCTGACTCTGACATGCACAACGTGCACACTGAGTACAATATTGTACTTATCACACCACCCTCGACTCAAGGACGAAGGTCTACTTAGGATTATGATTCCTTGGATGAATCTCAACCCACAGATCTTTGGGCACATGGGGTAACCAACAGGTAATGGGATCCAGAGTGCAGGATTGCCTTCATTTTTATTTCTGTCTCTGCTGCCGCTCTGCTTAATCATTAAGATGTTTGGATTCAAAGTGTGATGCAGCTTTGTGTACAAGTTGTTGCTGTTCTGAATAATTGGTAGCAACGTCCTCCTGGTTTTAACATCAATGCTGCCGTTCTACCAGATGGTATTTAGAGAGACTTTCAAGTGTCCTTTTTCATTCTTTCCAAACATTGGCTATTTGAGGGTTGACAAAACAGACCCTGGAAAGCAGTACACTCTTTGACCATCTGGTTACAATATCAATCAAAATTGCTTTTGCAGGAACTGGGCATGAATGCCGAGTTCAAGAAGGATACCAACAAAAACCTTTGCAATGAATTTTGATTGTGGCAAAGAAATTGTTGATGGAATTTCTCCTGTTCTTTAATGTGACAGTGATACATAGTCTGGGTCTCATTACAGTACAGAAGTGTGGTGAGGACAGCAACTCTGTACATTAGGAGTTTAGTTGACTTGCAGAGGTCTTTGCTGAAAAATATATTCGTGATTGTAGAAGACTGAACTGGTGCAGGTGATCCAGTGTTGGAACTTTTTGTCAATGGTGACTTTCAGAAGAGATGGATGACAATGTACGAGCAGTGTCCAACATATTCCAAAGTCTCCTTCAATGTATATGGCAGTTAGAATAATTCCTTTAAGATTGCTACAGGAACTCAGCAGGTCTGGCAGCATTTGTGAGAGAGAAAAACAGTTAACTTTTCAAGGCCAGGGTGACTTCTTCAGAACTGAAAGGTGCTGGAAATAAGTCTTTTTTTACTCTTTTGACAGAGGCAGGGGAAAAGCAAGAGGACAGATGATATAGAGACCCAGTGCAAAAGACGAAGTGGTTGTTAATGGTGTTGAAAGAGAAAAGGATATGTAAGTTGCACGTAAGTTAAGGCTCGGAAGGGAGAGAATGGAGTCGAACACTAATACTACCATATCACCCAGCACTGAATTGTGCTACAAGAGAAAATTATACAGACTGCAATGAGATCTTTTCACTTGTATTTGCCAGGTAACAAGTTGGTCATAATTTTCACTTTGTTTTCTACAACACCAACTATACATTTTATGTTCTCTTACAGAACAAACCCACAATGAATAACAGGTTTCTCATTTTGTGAGTTATCGTTTAAACATATTCCTAGGACAAAGGTTAAGTTGTTTAATCCTGATGTCAATAGCAATGCAAAAAGAAAAACAAAGTGAACAACTCATAATACATAAGGCATGAAACTTCAGTGTTGGTCAGAAGGTCAGATGTTGGTCATTCCCAGCAACCGCTGAGGTGACAAGAATATATTTGTGACGATGGGTGTTAGTGTGAGGAGATTCAGTGCATTCACTGTTCATCCAGTTCTGAACATGGAGAGGTAACAGCCTAGTGGTATTATCACTGGATTGTTAATCCAGAGATCCAGGTGATGTTCTGGGGACCCAGGTTTGATTCCTGCCATGGCAGGTGATGGAACTGGAATTCAATAAAAAGCTGGAGTTAAGAGTCTGTTAGTAACCATGAATCTATTGTTGATTGCTGGGGAAAATACCCAGCCTATTCACTAATGTCTTTTATGGAAAGACCTGTTCTGGCCTCCATGTGACTCTAGACCCACAGCAATGTGGTTGACTCTTAACTGCCCTCTGACCAATTAGCGATGGGCAATAAACGCCCTTATCCTGTGAATAAATATTTTTAAAAAGTCGGAATTGGCTCAAAACATTAACTCTGTTTCCCTCTCCACAGTTGTGGCCAGATCAACTGGGTTTCTCCAGCTATTTCTATGTTTGCGTAGATTTCCAGCATCCACAGAATTTGCCTTTAATTTAGAAACAATCCTGCAGTTACACAAGGCTAAAGCACAACAAAATGTCACACAGCAGAAGACAATCTATTCCCTTCAAGAAGCATTATGCTAAGGCTTCTAGTGGGTCAGTGGTAGTGTCCCTACCTCTGGGCCTGGAGACCTTGGTTTAAGACTCACCTGCTCCAGAGGTATGTAATAACATTGCTGAACAGATCTTTTGGAAAATGTTAAAAGAAGAGTTACACCAATTCTGGTTACATCAGCCAATTAGACATTTAAGGGAGAGAATAGCTTAACAGTATTGTTGTGAGACTATAAATCCAGAGACCCAAGTAATGTTCTGGGGTTTGAATCCCGCCATGGCAGATGGTGGAATTTAAATTTGATAAAAATCTGGAATTAGGAGTCTAATGGTGGCCATGAAACCAATATTGATTTTTGGAAAATTGCATCTGGACCGCTAATGTCTTTTAGGGAAGGAAAACTGTCGCCCTTACCTGGTCTGGGCTACATGTGGCTACAGGTCCACAGCAATATGGCTGAAACTACCCTCTGGGCGATTAGGGTTGGGCAAGAAATACTGGCCCAGGGATGGCCTCATTCTGTGATCAAATGAAAGAAATTAAACTATAATCTGAAAACGCAGAACATAGCATATTAAGTAAATAATCCATAAGGGTCTACTGCCAATAATTCCACCTTCAGACTGACTATGATTATTAGCTTCATCCTTTAGGCAGCCATTTTAAATATATGGTGGTACAATTTTAAGGACTCTTGTTCAAAGCTAATGCTGATGTCATTACACATGGAACTTGGTGACAGCCTGTCATAGCCATCTAACTTCACTGACTCCTCTGCTCATGTGCAGGTAGGCCATTATATCAGCCATTTTGGTGTTCAGAGTCATCACTCTGTTTTCTTTCTATGAGCATCATTCAAGATGGCGGCAGAGTAGAACACCCAGAGCTTGTCTGCTCACCAGTTCCTTTCCCTTTCTTCTTTCTTTCTTCCCTTTTGCTGCAGTTTTTCTTTCTTTCCCCACCCCTCCTCCAACTTTTAACCCTTTAACTACCCTACCTGGAGGGAATGGAGAATAGAGCAGGACAGCACAGGAAGCAAGTCACTGCCAGAGCCCGGAGGGGGAACTGGCCAAGCCTAGACTGACCTTGGAGGCAAGTCCCAGAAGCGAGTCCCTGTACCTAAGATGGCGCTGAGAGGTGACGTTACAGAATTTTCACTGCTCTCATTCAAGTGCATGTGAAAATAAAGGCTATTCTATTCTACTCTATTCTATTGCTGATTAGGCGAGCATTTATCAACCCTGCCTAATAGCGCTTGAGAATTTAGCAATAGAACTATAGTGTCCATTTCCCTCTTTTGGGGTGAGCACCTCCTCCCACCCACCTTCTTGCAAAAATGCCATCCCCTATTCCCAATTCCTTCGTCTCTGCAGCATCTGCTCCCAGGATGAGACATTCCACTCTCGTACATCTCAGATGTCCTCATTCTTCAAGGACCGCAACCTCCCCCCAGCAGTGGTCGAGAACGCCCTCGACCGTGTCTCCCGCATTTCCCACAAGTCATCCCTCACACCCCGTACCCGCAATAATAACCAAAAAAGAATCCCCCTCATCCTCACATACCACCCCACCAACCTCCGGATCCAACGCATCATCCTCCGACACTTCCGCCATCTGCAATCAGACCCCACCACCAAAGACGTTTTTCCGTCCCCACCCTTATCTGCTTTCCGGAGGGACCACTCCCTCCGTGACTCCCTTGTCCGCTCCACACTCCCCTCCAGCCCCACCACACCCGGCACTTTTCCCTGCAACCGCGGGAAGTGCTACACCTGCCCCCACACCTCCTCCCTCACCCCAATCCCAGGCCCCAAGAAGACTTTCCACATCAAGCAGATGTTCACCTGCACATCTGCCAATGTGGTATACTGCATCCGCTGTACCCGTTGTGACTTCCTCTACATCGGGGAAACCAAGCGGAGGCTTGGGGACTGCTTTGCAGAACACCTGCGCTCAGTTCGCAACAAACAACTGCACCTCCCAGTCACGAACCATTTCAACTCCCCCTCCCATTCTTCAGACGACATGTCCATCCTGGGCCTCCTGCAATGCCACAATGATGCCACCGGAAGGCTGCAGGAACAGCATATCATATTCAGCCTGGGAACCCTGCAGCCCAATGGCATCAATGTGGATTTCACAAGCTTCAAAATCTCCCCTCCCCCAACCGCATCCCAAAACCAGCCCAGCTCATCTCCACCTCCCTAACCTGTTTTTCCTCTCACCTCAAGCCACACCCCCATCTCCTATCTACTAACATCATCCCGCCCCCTTGACCTGTCCGTCCTCCCTGGACTGACCTATATCCTCCCTACCCCCCTACCCACACTGACCTTTACTGGCTCCATCCCCGCCTCTTCGACTTGTCTGCCTCCTCTCCACCTATCCTCTCCTCTATCCATCTTCTATCCGCCTCCCCCTCTCTCCCTATTTATTTCAGAACCCTCTTCCCCTCCCCCATTTCTGATGAAGGGTCTAGGCCCAAAACGTCAAGCTTTCCTGCTCCTATGATGCTGCTTGGCCTGCTGTGTTCATCCAGCTCCACACCTTGTTATCTTTAATTCAATAATGAATGCTTATGGCTGAGCAATTGTTAATCTTACCATTATGTTATAGCAGTAAACTAGAACACAGTATTCTAAATGTGGCTAGTCCAAGGCTTGAGCAAGGCAAGGACACTGCTTCTTTTATGCTTAATTGTGCTGATTTTATATCCTTATATAGGATTCGCTTATGCAACAATCTCATGACACATTAAATTTCATAGAGTTTAAGGAGCAGCACGCAAAGAAGCTTAATTGTCTATGGAAATGTGAAGCAGGAAAATAAAGCTACAATGACATTTAAATTGATGTGTCAGCCAGGGCTCCCTTTGTGGACCAGATACATAGCCCCAATCAGGCAACTCATATTCCATGAGGCCCACCTTAACTGATGTCATTACAATCACTATAGGTACCTCATTTTGATTATGTCCAGTGCTGGCCCTAGCATTCACTGTTCAATAAATCAATGTCAATCTCCTAGCTTGATGGTAGAGTGGAGGATAGGCCAGACAATGAAGGTACAGATAGTGGTTGGATACAATGGTGACGGCACACATAGCCTGACATGTCCAATATGGATTTGCTGTGTCTAATAAATATCTGTCCCATTGAGCATGGCGATCATGTTGCTAAGCACTATGAGGATGTCCTCAATTTGAAGATGGAAACGAAACAAATGCAACCAATCCTTTATCTGATACCTGCTGATCTCCAAGATCCAACCATCTTTTGAGGCCATTTGTGCAGAAGTCTATCAAAGGTTTTTTGTAAGCCTGAACATATACAGCAACTTTGAAGCCCCTCCAAAACAAAATGTCAATCAAGTTGGCTGTCATTTTCCAGTGGGCGGAGTGTGATATCCTAATAGTCCTGGATCTTTCAAGATTATCAGATAATCCAGCTCTAATAACCTTTTCTAGCAATGAACATGAAGTAGTGGCTCATATACTGCATCTTTACTGGAGCAATTGCAGTTAAACACGTTCAAAGTCAGCTGCCAATATGTATGTTAAGACAGACAACAGGCACACGGCAAAGATAACTGCCAGTGTAGCTGGCAGAAGAATATGTTGATAACAAACTTTGAAGCCTACACGTGAGCAGCAATTGCCTTGAACTGAGAATAATTGTCCTGCATCAATCATAAACTACTTCCTTTGTGTTGGGTTTGACTCAAACCAGTGGGAAACTTTCCTCTTGACTTCCATTCACCCACAATGGGGTGGCACTGTGGCACAGTGGTTAGCTTTGCTGCCTCACAGCGCCAGGGACCCGGGTTTGATTCCAGCCTCAGGCGACTGTCTGTGTGGAGTTTGCACATTCTCCCCCCCATCTGCGTGGGTTTCCTCCGGGTACTCCGGTTTCCTCTCACAGTCCAAAGATGTGCAGGTTAGGTAAATTGGCCATGCTAAATTGCCCATAGTGTTCAGGGATGTGTAGATTAGGTGGGTTCTGGGGGGTTGGGTCTGGGTGGGATGCTCTGAGGTTCAGTGTGGACTTGTTGGGCCGAAGGGCCTGTTTCCACACTGTGGGGATTCTATGATTCTATGATTATGCTAAGAAAAACTGATCTGGTTCACAAACGTCATTGAGGGAAGGAAAACAGGTGTTCTTGCCTGGTCTTGTCTACATGTGACTCCGAACCCGAAACATAGCAGATAGGAGCAGGAGGAGGCCATTCAGCCCTTCAAACCTGTACCACCATTCTTCATGACCATGGCTAATCTTCCAACTAAATGGCCTAATCCTGCTTTCTCCCCATAACCTTTGATCCCATACGCCCCAAGTACTATATCTAATCGCTTCTTGAATACATTCAATGTTTTGGCATCAACTACTTCCTGTGGTAATGAATTCCACAGGCTCACCACTCTTTGGGTGAAGAAATATCTCCTCATCTTCGTCCTAATCGTCTACCCCGAATCCTCATAATGTGACCCCTGGTTCTGGATACACCCACCATCGGGAACATCCTCTCTGCATCTACCCTGTCCAGTCCTGTTAGAATTTTATAAGTCTCTATGAGATGCCCCTTCATTTATCTGAACCCCAGCAAAAACAATCTTAACCTAGTCAATCTCTCCTCATATGTCAGCCCCACCTTCCCCAGAATCAGCCTGGTAAACCTTCGCTGCACCTCCTCAAGAGCAAGAGCATCCTTCCTCAGAAAAGGAGACCAAAACTGCACACAATATTCCAGGTGTGCTCTCACCAAGGCCCTGTACAACTGCAACAACACATCCCTGCTCCTGTACTCAAAACCTCTCGCAATGAAGGCCAACATACTATTTGCCTTTTTTACCGCCTGCTGCACCTGCATGCTTACCTTCAGCAACTGGTGCACAAGGACACCCACGTCCCACTGCACACTCCCCTCTCCCAATTTACAGCCATTCAGGTAGTGGTCTGTCTTCTTGGTTTTGCTTCTGAAGTGAATAACCTCACATTTATCCAAATTATACTGCAGTTGACATTGATTTGCCCACTCACTGAACCTGTTGAGATCGTGCAGAAGGATCTCTGCATCCCCGTCACAGTTCACCCTCCCACCCAATTTGGTATCATCTGCAAACTTGGAGATGTTACATTTTGTTCCCTCACCCTTACAATTAATTTACATTGTAAATAGCTGAGGTCCCAGCACCGATCACTGTTGCACCTCACTGGTTACTGCCTGCCAATTTGAAAAGGACCCATTAATTCCTACTCTTTGTTTCTTCTCTGCCAACCAGTTTCCTATCCATCTCAATGCTTTTGCCCTAGTCCCATGTCCTTTAATCTTGCACATTAATCTTTTGTGTGGGACTTTGTCAAAGGCTTTCTGAAAGCCCAAATATACTACATTGACTGGCTCTCCTTTGTCAAATCTACTAGTTACATCTTCATAGAATTCCAACAGATTTGTCAAACCTTGATAGATTGGGGAGAGTTATTTAAAAGGATGACAGTGGATAGGCAAATGTGGATAGAAAAATTTTTCTGATGAAGGGTCTAGGCCCGAAACGTCAAGCTTTCCTGCTCCTATGATGCTGCTTGGCCTGCTGTGTTCATCCAGCTCCACACCTTGTTATCTCGGATTCTCCAGCATCTGCAGTACCTGTTATCTCAGACAGAGTCAGCATGGATTTATGAAGAGGAAATCATGCTTGACAGCAATGTTGTTGAATCTTGGCTGCTGTCTGAAATGGCCCAGCAAGTATTCAGTTCAAGGACATTTGGGGATGGACAGTAAAGGGTGGCCTCACCAACAATGCCTGCATCCCATAATCCCATAAATAAACAAAATGCCTCCTCAATACCCCATTCAGTCAAAGATAATCCGAGATAACAAGGCGTGGGGCTGGATGAACCCAGCAGGCCAAGCAGCATCATAGGAGCAGGAAAACTTGACGTTTCGGGCCTAGACCCTTCATCAGAAATGGGGGCGGGGAAGAGAGTTCTGAATTAAATAGGGAGAGAGGGGGAGTCAAAGATAATCATTCACTTTACCTCTCAGATTCCACTCTGTTCGTGTTTGAACTAAGGCGGTAATGAGATCAGGAACTGAGTAGCTCAGACAGAGTGCAAACGGAGCATCAGTGAGCAAGTTGTTGCATTTAAATGCTTTCAGTTTGCTGATTTTTGTGGACTGGACATACCTGGACAATTTTCCACAATGTCAGGTAGATGTCAGTATTTGAAGCTGTACCAAGACTACTTGGCAAGGGACACGGCTGATTCTATATTTTTTATTCATTCATAGGATGAAAGTGTCACTGGCTACAGCAGCATTTATTGCCCATCCCTAATTGCCCAGAGGGCAATTACGAGTCAGCACAACACTGCTGTGGGTCTGGAGTCACACGTAGGCCAGAACAGTTGAGGATGGCAGTTTCCTTCCCTAAAAAACATCAGTGAACTAGATAGGGTTTTCCAACAATAGTCTTATGGCCATCATTAGATTTTGAATTCCAGATTTTCATTGAATTCAAATTCCAGCATCTGTCATGACAGGATTCAGACCGGGGTTCCCAGAAAACTACCTGGATCTCTGGATTATCAATCTAGCAATACTATCACAAGGCCATCACCTCCTCTATTCTGAAGCACTTTACTGCCTGGATCATGTCAGTATGCTGTATCTGAAGCCTTCAGCCTTACGTTCATATCACATGTGATGCATCAATTTGATTGAAGACTTGACTGATGATGAGGGACTCAGGAGGAGTCTGGGATGGATTACCATTCGGCACTTTGGGCTACAGATTGTTGCAAATGCAATAGCCTTGTCTTTTGCACTGATGTGCTGGGCCCTTTATCATTAAGGGTGGGAATATTTGTGGAGTCCCTTTCTTCGTAAATTGTTTAATTGTCCACCACTATTCATGATTGTGTGGCTAGACAGCAGACCTTTGATCTGGTCAGTAGCTCACTCAGCCCCATCTCTCATATGCTACTTCAACTGTTTGGTATGCATGTGGTCTTGTGCTGTACCTTCATCAGATTGACACTTCATTTTTAGTGCTGCTCCCGGTATGTTGTACTGCACTCCACATTGAACCAAGGCGCTCCCTTAAAAATGCCTGGAATTCATGTTTTACATCCCTGCTGTATTTATGTAAATCAGATCCAAATCATAAACAAGCCAGCAACTTCTGATTAGAAAGTATGTTCACTTATGCCTGGCAAGAAAATGGGCCTATTCTGAGTGAATGCCAGTATTATGATTCAGATAAGGATTTTTCATTTCCTCTGTTTAAAGTGAATGCACTTTTTCTTTACCTCTGTATTTAACATTTTGTTCCGCACTTTCATGTGCTGTAGTTAGGATAGCTCTTGCTCTAAAAATGTTTTCTTTGCAAATATACTTCTTTTGTCTAATTGAATGTTGATCTCACTTAAATTTTAATTTTGTTTTAAATGTCATTTTAGTTTTATTTTCCTGCGTCATTTCTCCACAGACATCCTCTTACCATTCTCCTTTTGAAAGCAGCTGAACACATTCTGGAGTCGCACTAAAGTAGCTATTCTTCATGTGTGAACTTAGGTAATAAATGGAAAGTTGGCTGGCTACTTAACAACAACTTTATATTGTACAATAAAAGCAAAGTAATACAAATGTTGGAAATCTGAAATAAAAAGACAAAATGCTGGAGAAACACAGCAAGTCCAGCAGTATCTGTGGAGAAATAATGTTTCGAGTCTAAACCAATTCTTCTTGAGGACTTTTTTTATATAGCATCTTTATAGTAATAATACATTCCAAGGCATTTCACGAAAGCATTATCAAACAAAATATGACACCAAACCACAGAAGGCCATATTAGTTCAGAAGCCTCCTCAAAGAAGCAGTTTTAACAGAATGTTTTAAAGGAAATACACCAAACTGACGGGTGGAGGAATGGTATTCCAGAGTTTATGACTTAGGCAACTGAAGACAAAGCCAGCAATGGTGGAGCAATTAAGATTAGAAGTGCAAGAGGCCAGAAGTAAAGGATGCAGGTATTTCAAAGGGTAATGGAACTGGAAGAGATTACATAGAAAGGGAGGGCCCAGGCCATGGAGGAATTTGAAAATAAGGGTCAAAATTTTAAAATGAAGGTATTGCTTGACAGGGAGCCAATGTAGGTAAGTGGGCACGTGCGGTGATAGATGTGTAGGCGAAGAAATGTGTTTTGGATGGCTTCAAGTGTATAGATGATAGAATATGGGAGACTCGTCAAGTCCAGTGGTAATAAAGGTTTTAACTGTGAAATATGTGGCACCATGATCTCCCAGCTTCTACATTTGAACAACTCCAGCAAATGGCTGTCAAAAAAATTGGTTAGGAACAGGGGTGTGGCAAGTTCTAGAGCAAATCTTCAGTGCTATTGCCAGAATGTGGCCAGGACCCATAACCTTTGCAGTATATAATGTCTCCAACAGTATCTTGATATCACATGGAGTGAATGGAATTGGCTGAAGACTGGCATCTGGCATCTGTGATGCTGGCAAGTTCTGGAGGAGGCCAATGCGGATCATCTACTCAGCACTCCTTGGTGAAAATTGTTGCAAATGCCTCAGCCTTATCTTTTGCAATGTGGGAGTCCGCAAAAATCACACTGAGCTCCCAGTTGCCTGCCATTTCAACACACCACTGTGTTCCCTGGCCAACATCTCTGTCTCGGGCTTGCTGCAGTGCTCCAGTGATGCTCAGCACAAGCTGAAAGAACAATACCTCATTTTCCATTTGGGAACCTTGCAACCTTCTGGACTCAATATCAATTTTAGGGCTTGAGAACCTTCTCCCATGTCCTTACCCAAACCCCCACACACCAGGCCCTGTCATCACATGGGCTTCTAACACAAACAATGCGTTGTAGCTATTAATAGTCCCCATTAGCAGCTATTCATTCTCCCAGGCTAACCTTTACCTATTCCTTTGCCCAACTGTCTCTTCCTCTCTCTTGGACTTCATCTCCACCTATCGTTTACTCCTTCCCCCTCCACCACCCCATCTTTAGCATATATACCAACCTTTTCCCAGCTGCAATCAGTTCTGAATAAGGGTCACTGGACCCAAAACATTAATTCTGCTTTCTCTTCATAGATGCTGGCAGACCTGTTGAGTTTTTCCAGCAATTTCTGTTTTCATTTCTGATTTCCAGCATCCACAGTTCTTTGGATTATGGCCCTGTTTTGTCAGTTCACCAGGTTAAGACCTCATTTTTAGGTGTCACTGTTTCTGCTCTTGAAATGCCGTCCTGCACTCTTTATTGCACCAGGGTTGATGATAATTGCATGGATTAGGGATTGGTTAACATATATGAGTCAGGGAGTTGGACTTAATGGGTCTTTTTCAGGTTGGAAAGTTAATTACTGGAGCAGCACAAGGATTAGTCCAAGGGTCTCAATGATTTATTATCTATATTGATGACTTGGAAGAGGGAGCGAAAAGTAATATATCTAAATTTGCCAAAAACACAAAAATAGGTGTGATGATGACATAGGGAATCTGAGAGGTGACACTGAGAAATCGAGTGAGTAGCCAAGAACTTTGCAGATAGAGTTTAATGAAGGAAAGTACAAAGTCATGGACTTTGATTGGAAAAGTCAAAGGTTAAAATCTGATAGGTATCTGAATTATGTAGGCTATGGCAAGGTTTGTAGAAGAATCAGGCAAAAAGTCTGGGAAGGTTTACCTTGACGGTTGGATCATCTTGCTCCATCAATGCTTTTCACAAGTAGTGTGACGAGTTTCTTGCTAGGTACTGGTGAATTGCCCATCACAGCTTCTCAAACAATTCATTAATGCTGCAAATTGCCTCGTCAAATAGTCAGCTTCCTGGTTTGCCAAACACGCCAAACAAGCTCGACAAAAGGAAAACTCAACTTGGAGATTGGTGCAGGTACCTGGCAGCTTAAGCTCGCTGCTTGCTTTGATGGATCTCCCTGTTGCTTAGAACCAAACAGATCTCAGGCATCTTTTTGATTCACTTGTAGGCCACTTAGAAGCACTGGCTTGTATCACAGTGTATACCAGAAACTAGCATTGAAAAGCTGAAGCAGGCACACTTTGTACACATGGACAGAGACTAGCTCACCAGTTGGACATGGCTGCCCATTTGCATTCTTAACGTTTGCTCAATTAACGCCTGCCTGCATCCGTGCCTTGCCATGCCATGCCAATTAGTGCAGCCACACAACAGGCAGCTTGCCTGTTGGTCAGTAGTCCTTAGTCAAGGGGACATCTATTTTGCTGTATGGCAGATTGCTACATCAATCTCACAGCTGCACCATGTACCAGCAGCTCACACAACAAACACAGTTCATGTGCAGCAAGCAAGCAGTCAGGTCTCAAAGACTTATGGTCTCACTGAAATCCATGGAGGCTCCTGTCCATGAGGTTCCCATCACAATAAGTTAAGGGCAGCCTTCCATACCAGTGCAGGGGATTGGCCATTATCAGGCATTGAATTAGACTATTTCCATGTTGGGGTCTGTGCCTCTGCAATCTGGGGAGTGGATGTCAATTGTATGGCATCATTGCAGCCAGTCTGTTGGTTTGAGCTAACGTGGTCAGGCAGATATACATCCAAATTGTATTAGAATAGTTACATGGTTATTTTTGACGGGTGCAGACCCGTTAGGCTGAAGTGCCTTCTCCTGTGCTTTGCATCTTTATGACTCTACGCACCAGGCAGGGGGACTGGAGACTTCTCATCTGGGGCTGTCTGCTTTGATCACACAAGGATGCAGGCCACAGTCAGTCCATCCAGTCTAGCTTGAAAAACTATCGATGTGAACATTTGACTTCATCTTCACAACGACTGTGGTGGTTACTCCCAGTGGTACTGTCATGGACCAAGAGAACTGCGGCAGGCAGATCACTGAGGATGAGGTCAAGTGTGTTTCTCCCTGTTTTTGGTTCCCTCAGCACTTGCCACTGACCCTAGAATCTGTACCCATTAGGAGTTGACCAGTTCATTAGTGATGATGCTACCTAGCCACTCTTGGTAATGGACATTAAAGTTCCTAATCCAGTGTACATTCCATGCCCTTACCATCCTCAGTACCTCCTCCAAATGATGTTCGACATAAAGGGGAACTGATTCATCATCCAAGGGCCCGGGGGCTAGAGCACTTAGTGGTAATCAGCAGGAAGTTTCCTTTGCCACATTTGATGCTGATGCAAAGATTTCATGGAGTCCAAAGACAATGTTGAGGATTCCCAGGCTATTCACTCCTGACTGTATAACATTTTATAGCCACCTCTCTTGGGTTTGTCCTGCCAGTTGGACAGGATATACCCATGGACAATGATGGTGTTCCATGGGACCAGATAAGGAAGCAGATTTCTTCTACTAAAGAATATTAATGAACTAATGGGCATTTTCAACCACTGACAATGGTTTCATGGTCGTTGTTAGATTTTTACTTCTAGATTTTTTTAGTCATTTAATTTCCATCGTCTACAATGGCAGGATTCAAACCAGGATTCAGTTTTATTCTATTGAAGGTATGCAAATCCCAGTCATTGCATTATTATACGCCTCACTGCTCCCACAAATCATACAGCAGCTGCCCTGCAACAGTAGAAAATGGTGGTTCTAATGTTGTAGACACAGGGGAAGGAAGAGCAAATGGATCAGATTGTGAAGATGCCCAGAGAAAAAGGCGAAGATTGTGATAATAGAGGCAAAGGAGAGATAGATATATAAAGAAGATGTAAGGGCTAGATCTGTATACAGCATTGGCACTACATCATTTTCCATCTCTTTTTAGTTCCAGTCATACTGGATTTGAAATTTTAACACTATTTCTCTCTCCACAGATGCTGCCAGACCTGTTGAGTTTCTTTTGCTCCTGGTCTTAATCTTCAGTGTTTTTTTTAATTTCAGATTTCCAGTATTTTGCTTTTATTAGAGTAAGGACAGAGGCTTGAAGCATTCCATTTGACATAGCTTCCCAGGTCAACCCTGATACAGTTCTGACGAAGGGTCACTGGACTCGAAATATTAACTCTGTTTTCTCTCCACAGATGCTGCCAAATCCACTAAGTTATCATAGAATCCCTACAGTGTGGAAACAGGCCCTTCGGCCCAACAAGTCCACGCCGAAACTCAGAGCATCCCACCCAGACCCATCCCCGTATAACCCATCTAATCTACACCTCCGTGAACACTACAGGCAACTTAGCACGGCCAATCCACCTAACCTGCACATCTTTGGACTGTGGGAGGAAACCGGAGCATCCAGAGGAAACCCACGCAGACACGGGGAGAATGTGCAAACTCCACACAGACAGTCGCCCGAGGCCGGAATCAAACCCGGGTCCCTGGCGCTGTGAGGCAGCAGTGCTAACCACTGTGCCGCCCAAAGTTTCTCAAGCAATTTCTGTTTCTTGCTCGTTGCTTCTCCTCTTAGCCAATTCCTTAACTTAGTTTTATGTTTTGATTAGAAAACATAGGAATATGAATATAATCTTTAGCCCTCAAGCCTATTTCACTTTTCCAGTCGGTTCAATGGCTGACCTCTAACTCAGAAGTCACGTGACACCAGGTTATAGTCCAACAAGTTTATGTGAAATCACAAGCTTTCTGAATGCTGCTCCTTCATCAGGTGAAGTTAGAGGGAATTACGCAGACACAGAAGTTATATGCAGAGAGATCAAGGGCAGAGAGATCAAAGGATCATACAAATGGTATGAGTGGAATGTCGAATAATTATTCAGTTTTTGACACTTTACTCACACTGTCTAAGACTTTAATCTCATGCAGAGTCTTATTATTATTTGACACTCCTCTTACACTATTTGTATGATCTTTCGGTCTCTCTGCCCTTGATCTCTCTGCCTATAAATTATGTATCTGTGTGCTTCTCTCTCTCACTTCACCTGACAAAGGGGCTATGCTCTGAAAGCCTGTGATTTCAAATAAACCAGTCAGACTATAACCTGGTGTCATGTGATTTCTGACTTTGTCCACTCCAGTCGACACTGGCACCTCCATATCATGGCCTCTAACTCAACTCTATTCAAGTGGTGTTGATTCATATTTCTTGCCAGCATATCTAACAAAACTCTGGCTAGCTCAATCTTGAAAATGTAACTAATCCAGTATCCAGAGCCTTAGAGGCAGAGAACTTCAGACATACACTGGACTTTGTGTGAAAAAGGTAAGAGCACCAGTTTTATTTCAAAATGGTCCAGGATTAATTTTAAGGTTAGCCCACCAGAGGAAATAGTTATATCGATTCTATTGAATCACTTTAACCACATGCATGAAGTCACCTTCAAATGGCCATTCTAAGATTGTACAAGAATTTCACACTGTTCCTGCTATCATCAGATTGATATTAATTTTAACATTAGTCCTGCATTACTCTAATGCAACAACACCTTTTCACTGGAGTAGCAGAGAGGAAAGGATACAGGTTGTCATTAGCTAACAGAACTGTACCATCCTACAAACACATGCAACAGAAATGAAAGAACAGAGGCAACCTTACACAAGAGTCCATCATTAGACTGTCCATATCCCACAGTGTTCCTTGGCAGGAATGTGTAGTTCTTGTGGTTACACAAGTTCATAACCTAACTGAAGCATTGAGATACTCAAGACATTTTTTATTGGAGCATAGAAAGCCAAGAGTAGGTTTAATAAAGACTTTTAAAAATCAGCTACTATTTTGATAGGATGAGTGGAGAATATCTTTTTTTTCTGAGAGAGAGGCCAAACAAGACATCATCAATTATCATTAAGAGAGCAAGTAAAGAAACCAGGAGACATTTCTTGATGCAAAGAATTGGAATTACTTGACCAGGGTGCCAGCTGAATTAGAGGTAATGACACAATTGAAGGGAAGAGTAGATAAATATTAACAGAGGAAGGTACAGCACTGTAAGAAGAAAACAAAGCAGTTGGATTTGGATTGCTCGATCAAAGTTCCAATATAGTCTCCATGGTTGGAAGTACAAATAAAGTGTTATAGATGCTTAGCTACATCTCCAATTTCCAAAATGTTAGTTTTGACTCAGTGGCAGTTCTCTTCTGTCTGAGCCAAAAAGTTGTGGGTTCAACTATAGAAACATGAAACTTAATATCACAGAAAGAGAATTCTTCAGACCATTGTGTCTGCATTGGCTGAATAAACTAACTTTATCAAAAGCATTTCTGAAAATCCACATACACTACATCTATCAGCTCTCCTTTATCATTTTGTTCATAACATCTTCAAACAACTCCAACAAGTTCATCCAAACACAATTTCTTCCTTTAAAATTTATGATGACTTACCCAATCAATCATTATCACACAAGTGTCTAATATCTTATCCCTTAATGAAACTGGCGTAAAGCTGACATGTCTATAATTCTGTTTTCCATCTCTCTTCTTAAATAGTTGTATGACAATTGTTACCTCTAATCTGCAAGAATTATTCTGGAATCGAAAGCATTTTACAAAATTTTATATTGCATTGATTATCCTTATAGCCACTTTTTTTGACAATCGGAGATATAGACGGCAAGGTCCTAGGAACTTAATACAGTTTAGCCTCATTAATTTCTCCAGTACAATCTTCTTACAAATGCTAATTTCCTTGAACACCTCATTCTCCATAGAAGCTTGGATTTCTAGTCTTAGGGATTTCTTTTATCTTCCTCAGTGTAAACAGACTTAAATCATTTAGATTCTCTGCCATTACTCTATTGTCCATTTCAAGTCATCCTGACTCTGCCTGTAGTGGACCCACATTCATTTAAGCCAGATTTTTCCCTTTTGTGTACTTTTATAATCCTTTGCAGTTCATTTTTATGTTTTCTGCTAGATTGCATTCATAGCCCATTTTCCCTTTCCTTATTAGTTATTGTCCTCCCTTGTTGTATTCTAAAAACCTCCAAATGCTCATAATTACTGCTATGTCTCGCAACTTAAATGTCCAGATGTATTTTTCTGTGATATATGGTATGTCCATGACTTTACGTACATCACAGAATGTAAACTCCGTTTGGCTCCTCTGACCTGTTATCCTGTAATGCTAAAAACTATTTGTTACCTTTAGAATAAGTATGAACTTAAGACACAAGTCTAGAAAGCTATTTCTCAGAAAAAGAAACAAGATGTTCGGAAACTGAAACACAAATACCGAACTTTCAGTTTAAAGATTAAAAATACTGATCAATCCTGTTTACCAATCAGCTGCTTTCCCTGTTCTCATGATATCATGTCGCCTCTGGTCTCAGTGCAGGTAGACCTCTCAGTTGACACCTTATTTCCTTTCCCGCTCACCTCTTGTTCTGGACACTTTATTTCTTACTGTAAATCTTAATCAAAGCGCCTCTTCCCCCCCACCCCGCCACTGCCCTGAATTCCTAGATTGACCCAAATTCCCAGGTAAAGTACTCACTCTGTCTGTCTCACTCCAACAAAGTCTTCCTTATTCTGACCAAGTGGCTTGCCCTGGTCATGTGGTTTGAACAATCCATTCTTATACAGAAGACCCGGATGAGTCACTTGTTTTTCTTAACTTCCTGCGACAGTAATCAAGACCTAATTTCGTCAAGAAATTCCTGATATTTAATTGATCGCTGTCACTACCAGGCAGCAGCCTGTTTAACTTCCTTAAAGATTACTATTTCTAGGTCTGAATCTGACTTTATGATGAAACTTGCAAAATATTTACCAGTTGAATTCCCACTTTGACGCAAATTCCCAGATAGTCACCTGTCTCTACCTCATTCTGACCAATTGAATTACTCTGGCTGTTATAAGGAGAGTCACCAGACCCGAAACGTTAACTCTGATTTTTCTTCACAGATGCTGCCAGACCTGCTGAGCTTTTCCAGCAACTTACGTTTTTGTTACTTTGACTGTATGCTTTGAACAAGCCCCTTTCAGATAGAGAGACCTCATCACTTCATTGTTTTTCTTTCCTGCTTCAGTAATTCAGGTAAGGAATTTCAGATGTTTGATAGACAACAACTACCAGCACTCTCTCTAATGTTCCTTGTTTCCGGTGCATAGACATCTGAGGTTCATGTGCAGTATCAACTTCTATGACTGGAAGTCAATATATTGGCATGCCAATCGGCGTATGCAGAACCTCCAAGGAACCATGGAGTGGTTGTGCAGTAAGTTGGGAAGTTTACATGGATGGAGAGATTAAAGCAGGTTAAGAGGCCATGAACTCAGAGGAGAGAGAAAGAAGTAATGAGTTGAGTGAACAAGTGAACATTGGTAGCAAAATCAGGAAGGCAGATTATCTGAATGGCGATAGATTGGAAAAAGCCAAGATGCAAAGGGACCTGGATGTCCTTGTAAAGGGTAAAATTGCCATAGTCATACCAGACTATAGGACTGTTTTCTCATTAGAGAGAGATGACTGGTGGTGGTTTAACCTGAGGGTTATCATGCCTCAGGCAAGGGGAGCTGTTGAGAAGGAGGATCCCTCATGGTAATGTTAGCTGTGCAGGAATTTAGCCCATGCTGTTGGTGTCACTCGTCGTAGCAAACCAATTTTCCAGCGAACTGAGCTAATTGACCCTCTATGTCATTGTACACCAGTTGCTGAAAGTAACCATGCAGATGCAGTAGGTAGTAAAGAAGGCGAATGGTATGTTGGCCTCATAGCAAATGGATTCAAGTTCAGGACCAGGAATGTCTTGCTGCAATTGTACAAAGCCATGGCAAGACTATACCTGGAGTACTGGGTGCAGTTTTGGTCTCCTTTTTTGAAGAAGGATGTTCTGAATGTGCAATGAAGGTTTACCAGACTGATTCCTGGGAATACAGGACCGATGTATGAAGAGAGACTGAATCTGTTAGGACTATATTCACTGGTGTTTAGAAGTATGACAGAGAACTTCACAGAAGTATATAAAATTCTAAAAGGACTAGACCGGATAAATGTGGGAAGAATTATTCTGAAGACCGGGGAGTGTAGAACCAGGGGTCCCAGTCTAAGGATACAAGGTAGGCTATTTAGGACTGACATGAAGAGAAACTTCTCACCCAGAGAGTGGTAAGCCTGAGGCATTCTCTGTCACCAAAAGCAGCTGAAGCCAAAACATTTAATGTTTTCAGGAAGGAGTTAAGGTGAAAAGCATCAAAGGGAGTACAGAGAAAACAGAAACAGGAAACTGAGTTAAATGATCTTCCTTGATCATATTGAATGGTGGAGCAGGTTCAAAGGACTAAATGGCCAACTCCTGCTCCTATTTTCTAGGTTTCTCAACTAAGCTTTAATTCTTTAAATACTACTCATTGCTTATTTACCACAGACTTTTTAATACATTTTGTCCAAAACAACTTCTTCCTCACACCTTCATAATTGCCCTCATTTAGATTTGAGTGTTGTTTTAGACTGAAACTACACCTTTATCAAATATAATGCAAAACGCTATTACACTGTGGTTACTATTTCCTAAACGTTCTTTTACAACAGGATTATGAATTAGCCTTTGTCATTGCATTGCAAATCTAAATAGTCTGTGCCTTAGTTGGTCTCTCAACATATTGCTCCAGTAAACTATTGGAAAATGTTCCAGGATTCTAATTTCCTGATTTATACCACATTCTATATCACCACCAGTGTTTAATGCCTGTAAACCACTCTCATCAATCTTCAGAAGGGTCTAGGCCCGAAACATCAGCTTTCCTGCTCCTCTGATGCTGCTTAGCCTGCTGTGTTCATCCAGCTCTACACCTTGTTATCTCTTCAATATTTGCTGCCCGTTGCTGTTTCTTTATTCACCAAAACAGATTCTAACCTCTGTAATCTGAGAATACTGCTTTTAGAGGTGCTGGTTTTCAGTCTATTGGCTAGCTCACTGAATTCTACTTCTAAGACCCCATCCCTCTTTCTACTTACGTCATTGGTTTCAATGTAGACCACAAATTTCTTGCTCTTCACCTTCTCCCAAATGAATTTCCTACTGCTGTTTTGTGACATCCATTTCCCTGGCACCAGGGAGACAATACCTCTGTGACCACGGAAACACCTGCCTGCTTCCCTTGCAATCATATGGCTACTGCTATGCCCTTTCACTCTTCTCCCCTCTTTTTTCTGATCTGTGCTTCTGAGCCACTTGCATTGCCATAAACATAGATCTTACTATATTCTTCTGATGAACCATTGCCCTCAGCAATATCCAAAATGAAAAAAAAAACACTGTTAATGAGTGAGAGTAACTCGGGGAATTTCTGCAAGCTCTCTCCAATTACCCTCTGCCTGTATGGCTAACGTATCCTTCTCTCTCCTGCTCTTTTAGGTGTTGCTGACTACCTACCTCAGGTCCTTCTCTCACCTGCTCCTACAAATGCTGTTGGCCCCCTGCTTACGGGGTCTTCATCTCACCTTTTCTTCAATACACTTGGCTCAATCAGAAAGCAGATTACCTTCAGTCAAATGCTCAAATAAATGCAACGTCCAGTGGATGGAAATACTCAGAAATAAAAAGAGATAGTGCTGGAGACCTTCAGCAAAGCTGACAATATCTTTGGAGTGAGAAACAAAGTGAAACTGCCCTGGTGTTCTGAAAGAGTCATATCAGACTCTAAACATTAACTTTGAAAAGTCGTGGTGATCAGACAGAATCAATATGGTTTTATGGAAGAAAAAAGTTTAACCAAGTTACTGGAGTACTTTGAGAAGATAACATGTCCTATGGATAAAAGGAAACCAGTTGATATGCTGTACTTAGACTTCCAGATGGCATTTGATAAGGTATTACATCAGAGATCATTGAACAACATAAATGCTGATTGTGGAATGGGTAACATTGGCTCAGCTAGAAGATTCACTAGCTAACAGGAAATATCATGTTCATATGTAGGTCATTTTGTGGTTGGCAAGATGTAATGAGTTACATGCCACAGTGTTTAGAGGTAGGTCTTCATTGTTTTGCAATTTTTAAGAATTATTTGGATGAAGGAACTAAAGGTGCGATAGCAATATTTTTGATGACACAAAGACGTGCAGGAAAATATTTTGTAAAAAAAGACATGTTATGAAAATGTATTGATAGGTTAAGTGACTGGGAAAGAATGCAGCAAATGGACTATAAGGGGGGAATATGTCAAATTGTTCATTTGGCAGAAAAATAAAAAAAAGACATATATTCCCTAAATGATGAGAGATTGTAGAGCTTTGAAATATGAATATCCAAGTGCATGAATCCCAAAATGCTATTGTACAGGTGCAGCAAATAATTAGGGAAGCTAATAGAATGTTACTGTTTGTTGTGAGGGAAGTTGAACATGCAGAAGGAGGTTATGCTTCAATTATACAGGGTATTGGTGAGACCACATCTGAATTACTGCTTACATTATTAGGCTCCTTATTTAGTGAAGAATGTAAGTGCATTGGAAACAGTTCAGAATAGGTTTCCAAGATAAATATTAAAGCTGGGTGGGTTGTCCTAAGATAAAGGATTAGACCAGTAAGGCTTGTATCCTCTGGAATTTAGGCGAATAAGAGGAAACTTGATTATTACATATAAATTCCTGAGGGGTCTTAATAGGATGGCTGTGTAAGGGATGGTTCCTCATGTGGAAGAATTCAGAACAAGGAGTCACTGTTTAATTATAAGGGGGCACCCATTTAAGATAAGGAGAATTTTTTTCTCATAGAGGGTTTAAATCTTTGGATCTCTCTTTCTCAAAATGTCATGAGAGCAGAGTACTTGAATACTTTGAAAGCAGGGGTAGATTGGGTCTTGCTAATCAAGGAATTGAAAGGCTATCACAGGAGTGTGGAAGACTAAGGTCCAACATGAATTTCTTAAGGTGACCCTGGCACCAAAATTAAATATCGCTAGGAAAGGAGACTGCTCAAACTGAGATGACACCAGGCAAAGAATACCAGGCACTGAGGCACTGATCTAAGCTTGTTTGTGAAGACACCCACAGACTATATATCAGTGGAATGGGCAGTGCCCATATAACAAGAATATTAACATCTTCAGAGCTATTACCTTGTACAACAGGTGCAAGGAAGCAGATTTTGAGTAAACAATCAGCATGATTCTCGCTCTCACAATTTCCGCAGTACAGGTTAGCACTGCTGCCTCACAGCACCAGGAACTTGGGTTCAATTCAAACCTCGGGTGACAGTCTGTGTTGTGTTTGCAGATTCTCCCCGTGTCTGCATAAGTTTCCGTCAGATGCTCTGGTTTCCTCCCATAGTTCAAAGATGTGCAGGTTAGGTGGATAGGCCATACTAAATTGCCCCATAGTGAAAAATGATGTGCCGGTGGATTACCCAGGGGAAATGAAGAGTTATGGGGATGGAGTAGGGGAGGGGCCACTGGTCTTCAGCGGGCTGGTGCAGACCTGATGGGCCGAATGACCTATATCTGCACTGTAATGATTCTATGATCCCATACAGAAATTTATTCAGGTGATCACTGTTCATTATCTACAAGAACTAGTTTGCCTAAATTATGATACATTTCTGTAAATGGACAGGAAACTTCACTTGTATTATTTTTAATGTCTGACGTTAGTCCTTAACTTTCCTCCTTCTTCCTCTTTCTGGTTCTCATTCAGCCAACATTTTGAAATACCTGATGAAAAGATATTGAATTTAAACACATGCAAATCAATGCCTGTTTTCCTGCAAGTTCTAAACTGTATCATTTAGACTCCCTACATGATTAAAGTTGCACAGCAAAAATTCACCAAAAATCCTTAGACAGCACCTTCCAATCCCATGACCACTCCCATCTAGAAGGACAAGGGCAGCAGTTAAATGGGAACACCACCACCAGCAAGTTCCCCTCGAAGCCACTCACAATCCTGACTTGGAAATATGTCACCGATCCTTCATTATCACTGGGTCAAAATTCCCTCCTTAAGGCCATTGTAAGTCAACCTACAGCGTGCGGACTGCATGTGGTTCAAGAAGGCAGACCACCACCATATCCCACAACTGAATTTTTAAAAAATCAAATGAGCCAAATGGTCTCCTTTGTCTTCACTCATTCTCACAATCACTTCTCAGAGTATCATTGGTAAGTTGAACATTTAGTGCCAATGCCTGGTTGCCATTGAGAAGGAGGCAGTAAGCAATCTTCTTGAACTGCTGCAGATGATGTACTGAAGACATTTCCACAGTTCTGTTATGTAGGAGGTGCCAGCTGTATCCTTAAAGTGACTTGTGATCTTCGAACAAACATATTTCTACCAATTTTGTTAGCCAACTCAAGAGACAATTGTTGCTGAAGCTTTCAATTATTCCTGGTAGATTTTTCTATTTTACTTTAGTTCTGGACTCCTTCAGAACAGTCCCCACATGTATGTCAGCGAAAATAGGACAGGACAAGTATTTCTGCACAGGGATGTGAACTTCTAACTAAGGTGAGAACAGTTGGGGCAGTATTGTATCTGCTAAAATTGAGAATTCAGAGCATTTTGGAGGAGAGGTATTTGGCAGCACTGACACCTCCTAGATTTCTCATCAAGGATAAAAAATGAATAGTGCATATTAGAAAATTCTGTACTGGGATGAATAAAGTGCAAAAAACTGACAAAAATCCTGGTGCCGTAAATGGCATATTATGACTACTATGGGTGACATAAGATTAATTTTACTTGCCTGATATAGGCAGTCACCCATGATAAATGAACAGTAAGTACTATAGTTACATCTGTATTCGAGTACATTAAAATAAAGATATATATCAAAGTCTTAAGACTTTGAATGACTTTAGATTAATGGCAAAACAAATAACAGCAAGATAATAACTAACCATGGAGAATGTCCTCTGGTGTTTTACAGCTTTGAAGCATTAAAAATAAGAAGCAGATGTTGACCCATCATGAGTGGTTTGGACAACATGTGCTGAGTCATGGATTTCAAGAATGTTTTAAAAGCATGAAGGGAGATAGGTTTAGCGGGATTTAAAGAGGAGAATAGAGATTATAGCTGATGTGGCTGATGTTTCTGCCATCAATGGTAAGACAGAGAGATTGGGGTGGCATGGGGGCGTGGGGGGGGTGTGAGTTGGGGGGTGCTAGGGAGTGTGGGGATTCGTGAATTTCGCATTAGCTCCATCACTCTATGTGTGGAATCACAAGACTGGTGAAGATTGCATAGACTGATAGGCCGAGACAAGGCTATCGAAGAATTTGAAGATGAGAATTAAATATTTAA
Source organism: Ginglymostoma cirratum (assembly GCA_024137785.1). NCBI lineage: Eukaryota > Metazoa > Chordata > Chondrichthyes > Orectolobiformes > Ginglymostomatidae > Ginglymostoma > Ginglymostoma cirratum. The sequence continues at coordinate 16,575,520 of JAHRHZ010000034.1, read as the reverse complement.
ATCCATAGCGGTGAGGACAGCCATTACAATGTTAGAATTCAAGCTGCAGAGAAAATACAGAGAAATATCAACTCTAACAGATAAGAAGTACATTCATAAGTCTGATAACAGCAGAGAAGAAGCTGTTCTTAAATCTGTTGGTATGTGTTTTCAAACTTTTGTATCTTCTGCCCGATGGAAGATAGTGGATAAGAGTATAACTGGGGCGGTAGGGGTTTTTGATTATGTTTCAGCTTTCTTGAGGCAGTGGAAAATTTAGATGGAATCAATGAAAGGGAGTTTGGTTTGCATGATGGACTAGGCTACATTCACAATTCTTTGTAATTTCTTGTAATCTTGGGCAGAACAGTTACCATACCAAGCTGTGATGCATCCTGATAGCACCCAGCTCCCACCAAGGCTCATGCTCTGTCATTCTCACTATTGCCTGAAACACCTTCCCACCCTCACTCCTACCACTCCCCAACCGTTCACACCTTTAACTGTGCAAGGGCTGTGTGCTGACTCCTGACACATCAACAAATTTTACCTACCTGTACCAGGATTAACAGCTGTGCCACAGATTACATCACATTCAATTCTTTCCTTTCTCTCCTTACAGCAGAAGGCAGACTCAATAGATCATAAAAGACCCAGGGAGGAGTGTCCATCAGTCCTCAGCCCCTATAAGGAATGGATCCCGGACCAAAACTGCACGTAGTATTCCAGATGTGGTCTCACAGCACCTTTTACTATTACACTAAGACTTCCTTACTCTTATATTCCAACCCCCTTGAAGTAAACACCAAGACCAAGCATCTGCTTAGCCCTAGCTTGAACCCCATTGTGTTGACAATTGGGGACTTAGTCCAGGTGCACAGGGAGGAACAGGAGCTGCAGACAAGTAAAGTGGGAGGCAATGGCCCTTTTGCCGAGAAGCTCCCAGCAATGTAACAAGTCATGCCACTGTCTGGCTTTCTCTCCATGGTCAAGTTGGCAGCAGTCATGGAGGCTATATCCAGTCCAGCCAGAGGTCCTCAGGACTGAAAACAGAGCAATAGGCAGACAGGGAACCTGGCAAGCACTCCAGGTGCCCCTTCTATACAAGGAGACAGGGCAGTACCAGGAGGCACCCAGCTGGAGGATAAACCCTCAGACGTATTCTGTCAGGACACCCCAGAGATGGCTAGGCTATCCACCTCCACCTTTCCTGCACCTTCCCCAACCCTTGGCAATTGAGCCCAAGGAGGGTTCATTTGGCACTGACAAGATGCCCCTCATTACATCTGAGACATCCAGACATAAATGCTCCTGAGGTTGCCTGACCAAACTTCCAGGGCCAATGGGCTTCACTGCTGAGCAAGCTCCCTCCACCCCAGTTGTGGAACCGAGGCCAACCCTGAGATATAGTGGGAGGGAGGGAAAGAATAAACCTATTGAGGACATACATCTGTTTGTTTGAGTTTCCACATAGAAAGCCTACTGCAACATGTTGAAAGCCTACTGCAACATGTGGAACTGAGAAGAACAAAGTGCATACAGAGACAATGAGCCATGCTGACACTATTACCCCTCATCAAACAATATTCCAAATCTTTCCCTGGCCTATGTGCCTAAAAAGTTGGTGTGAATGAGGTTGTCAGCGATCTCTGGGACAGAAATGTGCATGGGGCCAATGCATTCCAATGGCCAGGGATTAGGGACCACAGAAGTCTGTGTCCTGTATGATGCATGGGTCTGTGTGCAATGTTCCGTCCCATTAGTGGGTCCTACTGCCCCCTACCTGACAGGTCGAAACACTTACCCAGCCCACTCCATTGTGATCACAGCTATTTTCTTCCCTGTCGATTTCCACCATGATGGAAGGTGAGAGTGAGCACTCTTTGGCCAGTGGCTTCCAACCTGCTCCTTTAAATGTCAGTGAGGCTTCAACCCATCCAGAGCCACTTCCTGTTCATCCTTTCCGTAAACTCCTTAGGCTTCACCACTCCCAGATCCTCACCCAACCCATCCACATGCGCTTACACCTGCCCAGTTTTCCTCCCAGCCCCTGGCATATGAACTGACCATGCCAGGTGAGGCATACACTGTATCTTTCCATGAAGCCAAAGTACTTTTAACTGCAGCCGAAATTCCACCCCTCTCCCACCACATGATGCCCTTCCCATTCATGCTTTACAGTATCAAATGCTGTTACCCCCTTCACAATTCTCATCACACCATCCTCCCAGCCTACAGCTCTAGTGTATCCTTCCCATGACAGTGACAGCCGCCCCCCTTTTTCTAATTCCCTCCCCCACTTTAGTTTCTTCAGATGGGCCCTGTTGGACTGACCATGGCCCACCCTCTTCAGCGATCTAATCAGGCAGCTGTGATTGAGAAGTGGCCAGACCCCAACTGAAGCCTGACCACATTAGCTCTATCCCTGAACTGGTAGTTGTGGAGCCACAGATCTTAGTGTGACCCACACCCTGAATTGCAGAGGCACAAGCCCCTGAGCAAGATCAACTCAACCTGAACGCTGCCTGTGGCCAGTGCCCTGGTCTATGACTCTATGACTGGTATTGAGGGCTGACCTTAACTTATTGCTCTGGGACATCTGACTGATGAGTGCCTCCATGGCCTTTTTTGAGGACTACTACCCTAAACCTTTGAGTCATGGCTGCCTATTTGCCGCACATGCAGTGAATTTTCTACATGCGGCAAATGGTGAAAGTGCAAGATTGATACAACCGACTGCCATACAGCAAGAAGTACACTCTCCCTTGATTGAGGACTGGTGACCAGCAAGGCAAGCTACCTGGTTATTTGACTGTGCCAATTGGCAAAGCAAGGCAAGGCTGGAATGCTGTAATGCTGTGAGCGTGCAGGTAAGTGCTCAGTGAGCAAGCACTGAGAAAGCCAGTGAGCAGCCCTGATAGGCAGCCTGGTCCAGTCCAAGAGCTGGGTGCCTGTTCCTGTGCACAACATGTCCTTACAGCTGCCTTTCACTGTTAGTTGCCATGCATCCTGCAAGGCGCGCTCGTGTTTCCTAAATGGTCTGCAAGTGGATGAGAGAGATGCTATAATGATAATCAGGGGCTGGAACATTTCAAATAGCAAGGTCTGTGGACAATGGGTACATACAGAAGGTTCCCATGGATCATGCCCTGAGATGCTCTTTGGTGCTAAGCAGCCTGGAGGCTCCTAGCAGCCAATGGTGAATTGAAGTTATACAGTCATAGAATCATAGAGTCATACAGTACAGAAACAGACCCTCCGATCCAACCAGTCCATGCCAACCATAATTCCAAACTAACCTAGTCCCACCTGCCTGCTCCTGGCCTATATCCCTCTAAACTTTTCCTGTTCGTGTACCTATCCAAATGTCTTTTAAATATTGTAATTATACCCACATCCACCACTTCATCAGGAAGTTCATTCCACACGTGAATCACCCTCTGAGTAAAAGATTTGCCCCTCATGTGTTTTTTAAATCTCTTTCCTCTCACCTTAAGAATGAGCCCCCTAGTCTCATCATAGGGAAAAGACAACTACCATTAACTCTATCTGTACCTCTCATTATTTTATAAACTTCTATCAGGTCACCTCTCAATTTCCTACACTCCAGTGAGAAATGTCTCAGCCTATCCAGCCTTTATTTGTAACGCAAATCTTCCATAACCAGCAACATCCTGGTAAATCTCTTCTGAACCTACTCCAGCTTAATAATATCCTTCCTTTAACTGGGTGACCAGAACTGGACACAGTATTCCAGAAGCGGCCTCACCAATGTCCTGTACAACCTCAACATGATTTCCCAACTACTATACTCAATGGACTGAGCAATGAAGGCATGCGTGCCAAATGCCTTTTTAACGACCCTGTCTCTATATGACGCAAACTTCAAAGAACTATGTACGTGCACCGTTTGGTCCCTCTGTCCTACAACCCTACCCAAGGCCCTACCATTCATTGTATAAACTCTACCCTTGTTTGTTGTACCAAAATGCAATACCTCACATTTATCCAGATTGAACTCTATCTGCCATTTTTCAGCCCATTGACCCATTTGATCAAACTCCCTTTGTAATCTTAGAAAACCTTCTTCACTGTCTACTATGACACCAATTTTGGTGTTGTCCACAAACTTATGAACCATGCCTTCTATATTCTTATCCAAATCATTTATATAAATGACTAACAAAAGAGGGCCCAGAACTGAACCTTGCGGAATACTGCTGGGCACAGGCCTCCAGTCCAAACAGCAACCCTCTACCATTGCTCTCTGTCTTCTGCCGTTAAGCCAATTATGTATCCAATTGGCACACTCACCCTGAATCCCATGTGACCTAATTTACTAATTAGTCTACCACGTGGAACCTTGTTGAAGGCTTTACTAAAATCCAAATAAACAATGTCGACTGCTCCGCCATCATCAATCTTTGTGGTAACTTCCTCAAAAATCTCAATCAAGTTTGTGTGACACGATTTTCCTTGCACAAAACCATGCCTGACTGTCCCTAATCAATTTTTCTCTCTCTAAATGCCCTGAAATACTATCTTTTATAATCATCTCCAACAATTTACCCACAACCGAAGTCAGACTCACAGGACTACAGTTCCCCAGTTTCCGCTTGCAACCTTTCTTAAACAAAGGTACAACATTGTCCACCGTCCAATCATCAGGCACCTCACCCATAGTTATAGATGATACAAATATTTCTGCAAGGGGACCTGCAATTTCCTCCTTTACTTCCCACAATATTCCAGGATACATTAGATCAGGTGCTGGAGATTTATCCACCTTTATATTCTCTATCCTCTTCTATAATGTGAACTGTTTCTAAAACATCAAAATTTATTCCTCTGCATTCTTCAAACTACATTTCTTTCTACACAGTAAAAACTGATGTGAAATATTCATTTAGTATCTCTCCCATCTCCTGGGCTTTAACACAAAGACAACTTCCTTGATTTTTAAGAGGCTCTACCCTCTCTCTAGTTGCCCTCTTGCTCTTAATGTATTTGTAAAAACTCTTTGGATTGTCTTTAAACGTATCTGCCAATGCTATCTCATATCCCCTCTTTGCCTTTCTGATTTCTTTCTTAAGAATACCCCTACACTCTTTATATTGATTAAGAGATTCATTTGAACCAAGTTGTCTATATCTAAAATGAGGTTCTCTTTTATTCTTGACTAGAACCTCACTATCTTTATTCATCCATTATTCCTTAAATTTACCAACTGCACCCTTCACTCTAATAGGAACATAATGCCTCTGAATTCTCATCATCACACTCTTGAAAGATTCCCACTTGTCAAATATCCTTTTACCTGCGAACAGTCTACTCCAATCAACTTTTGAAAGTTCTTGTCTCATACAATTAAAATTTGCCTATTCCAATTAAAACCTTTAACTTTGTTGGAAGTCTTATCCTTTTCCATAACCATTTTGAAACTAACAGAATTATGTTCGCAAGATCCAAAGTGTTCCCCCAATTTTACTTCAGTCACCTGCCCTTCCTTATTATGCAAAAGAAGCTCTGGTTTTGCTTCTTCTATAGTAGGAACATCCATATATTGATAAAGAAAATTTTCTTGAACACATTTGACAAATTCTTCTCCATTCAAACCTTTAACACTATGGTAGCCCCAGTCAATGTTTGGAAAATTAAAATCCCCCCATTATTACAACCTTATGATGCTTGAGATCTCCCTGCATATTTGTTTCTTACTATTTGGGGGCCTATAGGATAATCCCATCAACATGATCTTTCCTTCCTTATTTTTAATTTCTACCCATATATTTACAAGGGACAATTTTTCAGAAACATCTTCTCCAGTTACAGCAGTAATGTGTTCCTTAAACAAAAATGCCACCCCCCTCCTCCTTTCATTCCTCCCTTCCTATCCTTCCTATAGCATCTAAAACACGGAACATTGAGCTGCCAGTCTTGTTCATCTCTCAGTCAAGTTTCTGTAATAGCTATGATGCCCCAATCCCATGTTTTTAAGCATGTCTGAGTCCATCAGCCTTACCTATAAGACCCCTTCCATTGAAATAAATGCAATTTAGTTTTTCAGAGTTACTACATACTCTGATTCTCTTTTGTCTTTCTTTTCCGATTGACGTGCTCTCTTCACATTCAGAACCTTCCCCATCAATCTTTCTATTTACACTCTTCCAGTCCCCTTCTCTATCAGTATAAAGTCTCCCTTAATGGACTGGCAAATCTACCTGCTAAGATATTAGTCCCATTCCAGTTCAGGTTAGAGCCATCCTTTTTTAAACAGGTCTTTTCTATTCCAAAAGACGTTCCAATTGTCCAAAAACCTGAATCCCTGAACAATGCACCAGCTCATCAGTCATTTGTGAGGTACCTCATCTGAGCTCCATGTCGAGAATTCTCAATGTTCAACACATACATTAAGAGAGAAAGCTGAATAATAGAGGCAAATTCGGCTGTTTATTCATTCATGGGATGTGGGCATCATTGGCTGACCAGTATTTATTGCCCATCCCTTGTTGCCCTGAGGGATTGTTAATAAGGTGTTTAACAATCTATAATCACCCTTATTTGGCAACTTGCCCCTGCCTAGCAAGAAACCTGCTGCACAGCTCAGCAAAGGTATAAAAGATGGAGCTCACAACATTGAAATGGCCTCACTGTCACAAAACTCCCTTTGACCACATTACTCAGACTCTATAAGATTCTGGCCTCTGTTGCTTAGAAAGCAATGTTATTAATTGATTATCGTGTAGACAGAAAACATAGATTAGAAGGCATTCTCTTTCTGCTTATACAACTGGTTGACATCATATATGCAGTTTTAAATTAGAATAATTTATTTAGAAGCATTAAGAAGCATTAGGCATTAACCTTAATCATTTATTTGCAAACTAAGAAGAGATTAGTATCTCTAAGAAGCAACCGCAAATTGTTATTTGGAGATATTTCACCTTGCTGTCTTTCTTCAGAGGATCCATTCAACTCCTCCACGCTCCTTCCTGACAATACCTCTCACAGTGTTCGCTCATTATTGGCCTGAACTTAAACCAGCCTGTTGATCTTGTAAAACACCATTTTCTCCCTTGATTTTAATTTTTCATCAGTATGTCTATAACATATTTCCACTCCTCCAGAGGATATTTGCATTATCTTCTTTCAATTGCTTCATAAATTGCATCATGGTGACTTTTCTCTCTGAATAACTGAACAAATGAAGGTTAACGGTTTTGCAGTCGTCTAAATGATAGTTTTGTTTCCAAATCTGGTTGAACATATTCTTCGATGTTTTATCACATGACCTTCTAATTTGAACTGTTCTTTCCTCATGCCATAGGTCAGTCGTCACATTCAAACTCAAGACAGGTTGTCTTCCTGTGGCCAACTGGAAAACAGTCACACTCACTGTCATAAAAGTGATAACAAGGTGTAGAGCTGGATGCACACAGCAGGCCAAGCAGCATCAGAGGAGCAGGAAGGCTGACGTTTTGGGCTGATTGACAGCATAGTACCATTCAATCAAGCAGCCCTTGTCCTATTACTACCATTTTTTTCAACTGGTAAACAAATTGTTGAAAGTTTTAGTTTGTAAAATGTTTGTATCCCAGAACACACTGTTCCACTACTGTCCTTCTCTAAGATGACTTATTGCATCAATGTTGCATTAAGCAAACTTAAATGAAAACAATACATTCCCATGAAGTACCTTGTGGCTAAACAGAAACAAAATCATTACTTACAGCGCTGTAGAGTCATACAACATGGAAACAGATCCTTCGGTCCAATTAGTCCATGCCGACCATGTTCCCTAACTACGCTAGTCTGCATTTGGCCCATATCCCTCCAAACCTTTCCTGTTCATGTACTTATCCAAATGTCTTTTAAATGTTGTAACTGTATTTGCATCCACCATTTTCTCTGCCAGTTCATTTCACACACTTACCACTCTCTGTGTAGAAAAGTTGCCCCTCATGTTCCTTTTAAACTTTTCTCCTCTTACCTTAAAAATATGCCTCCTAGTTTTGAACTCCCCACCTTTGGGAAATGACCTTTGCTATTTGCAGATGGAGAAACAGAATTACCTTCTCATGCTGAAGATCCCAAATACTTCTTCCAAGTGATTTAGTAGTATTTCTTTCGAATTAGTATATTGTATTCAAAGCTCACATTGTTGTCCCCTTTATGCTCAGGAGACCAAATACAGACTGGGTGATCACTGAGTGGAATACCTCCATTCAGTCTACAAGCATCACCCTGAGCTTTCAGTTGCCTGCCATTTTAGTCCTTCATCTTTCTCCCTCTCAAATATTCTTGTCTGGGGTATAGCTCAAAGAGTAACATTTCATCTATTAACTGGATACTTTACGGACTCCTGGAGTCAACATTAAGTTTGACAGTTTTAGACTGTAAACTGTCGCCATTTCATTTTCTTTTCTCTTGTTTGCTTTTACTTTCTCTATTTTTGCTCTCTTTTATTTCGGGACAGCAGCCATTCATTATTCTGGTATTCACACCTCTTCTAGATGTGTTTTTTGTTTCTCTATAATGTCTCGTAATCACACCCTTGCACATTGTATTTTAATCTTTCTCGCTATCCATGAAATCACACACCTTCCACTTTGTTCTTTTCCCCACCTACCCCGACATTTTATTTCTTCATAACATAGAATCATAGAGTCATACAGCACGGAAACAGACTCTTTGGTCCAACCAGTCCATGCCAACCATAATCCCAAACTAAACTAGTCCCACTGCCTGTTCCTGGCCCATATCCCTCCAAATCTTTTCTATTCATATATCCATCCAAATGTCTTTTAAACGTTGTAATTGAGCCTGCGTCCACTTCATCAGGAAGTTCATTCCACGTGCAAACCACCCTCTGTCCGAAAAATTTACCTCTTATGTCTTTTTTAAATCTCTCTCCTCTCAGTTACATCTCCACCTCTTTCTAGTTCTGATGGAAAGTGACACAGATTAAACATTGACTCAGGTTTTCTTTTTCCACAGTTCCTGCCAATCTTCTGAATATTTACAGAATGTTCTGCTTGTCTTTTAACTACAGAAGAACATCAGTGTTAGCTACAAAATCTACTGTATACTTCATTGTGGTGCCTTCAGAAGACTTGAGGAAGCCCTGAGCAATGTTACACATTGATGATGACTATTCAACTTTATTTCCTCAAACTTAGTTCCTCTGTCTCTTTCCCATCAGGCTGGATGATGCAACCTTCCATTCTCAGGCTTCAAATATATTTTCCTTTTCTCCACAACTAAAGGTTCCCTTCAACATGGGTGAAGAGCACTCCAGAGTTATCAATCTATTTCACAAGCTTTATTTTCATCTCTTCCCCTCTTTCCCAGAAGTATGTTAGCTGTCTGCTTGTGGTCTACTCACATAGTTACAGTGTCTGTATTCAAAAGATCCATAAACACCAACCTCAATGTGATGCTGCTGCCAAATACATCTCCCTCTGCCCTCCCTTTCAGCATTTCACCATTTTCCCTGGGACACCTTCGTCCACATCTCAATCATAAACAAATTGGACTGCAGCAAGAAGGCAGCACACTACCACCTTCTCAAGGGCAGCTAAGGACAGACATTAAATGCTGTCTGAGCCAGTGGTGTCCACAGAAGAATGAACAAAAAAAGTTCTCATAAATTAATAGAACCAATTTTATCTCTTTCCTTTTCAACTTCTGCTGCAACAGTATTCCAATAATGTTTGAGACAAGCTTGAGGAACAGCACCTCAAATTTCAATTCAGTAGTTTACAACCTTATGAACTTAACATTGTATGCAACAATTTTAGATCATTACCCCTGCCTGCATTTTATTTTGTATCTGTTTTCTCTTCATTAAGTTTTTTCATATATTTCTTTGTTCTTTGTGTTCTTTTTGTGTTCAGACAGCCACTATCCAGCCATTCATACCTCCTCTAGACACTATTTTTCACTTTTTTTATTCTTTTGTGGGATGTAAGCATTGCTGTCTGGCTAGCATTTGTTGTACATCCCTAGTTTCTCTTGAGAAGGTGGTGGTGAGCTGCCGTCTTGAAATGCTGCAGTCCACCTGCTGTGGGTTGACCCACAATGCCCTTAGGGAAGGAATTCCAGGATTTTGATTCAGTGACAGTGAAGAAACAGTGATATATTTCCAAGTTAGGATGGTAAGTGGCTTGGAGAGGAACTTGAAGATAGTGGTGCTCCCATATGTCTGCTGCCCTTGTCTTTCTAGATGGAAGTCGTCCTGGATTTGGAAGGTGCTGTATTATAAGGATCTTTGGTCAATTTATGCAGTGCATCTTGTAGATAGTACGATGGAATGTCAGTGCTGGAGGGAGTAGATGCTTGTGAATGTAATGCAAATCAAGTGAGCTGCTTTGTCCTGGATAGTGTCAAACTTTTTGGATGTTGTTGGACCTGCACCCATTCGGGTAAGTGTGCAGCATTCCATCACACCCCTGGCTCGTGCCTTGTAGATGATGGACAGACTTTGGTGAATGGGGAGGTGAGTTACTCGCTGCAGGATTCCCAGTCTCTCGCCTGCAGCTCCAGCCATTATATTTATGTGGTGAATCCAGTTGAGTTTCTGGTCAATGGTAACCCTCAGGATGTTGATAGTGGGGGATTGAGTGATGGTAACACCATTAAATGTCAAGGGGTGGTGGTTAGACTATGTCTTATTTATGATTGTCATTGACTGGCATTTGTGTGGTGTGAATGTTACTTGCCATTTGTCACCCAAAGCCTTGAAATTGTCCAGATCTTGTTGCATTTGAACATGGACTGCTTCATTACTGAGGAACTGTGAATGATGCTGAACATCATGCAATTATTTGGCAAACATCACCACACCTGACCTTATCAATGGGGGAAGGTCATTGATGAAGCAGCTGAAGATGTTGGGGTAAGGACACCACTCTAAGGAGCTCCTGGAGAGATGTCCTGGACCTGAGATGACTGGCCTCCAACAACCATGTCCATCTTCCTATATGCCAAGTATGACTCCAATCAAGGGAGAGTTTGCCCCCAAAACCCATTGACACTTTTTTGCTAGGGCTCCTTGATGCCACACTTGATCAAATGGAGACTGTAATCATTCCTAGTCATGAGATAAAAGGTACTGCAGATGCTGGAGACTTGTCTGCCTCCTCTCCACCTATCCGCTCCTCTATTCATCCTCTATCCGCCTCCCCCTCTCTCCCTATTTATTTCAGAACCCTCTTCCCCTCCCCCATTTCTGATGAAGGGTCTAGGCCCGAAACATCAAGTTTTCCTGCTCCTATGATGCTGCTTGGCCTGCTGTGTTCATCCAGCCCCACGTTGCTATCTATCATTCCTAGTCATTTTGGCTTTTGTGCAATCTGATTGCAATAGTTGGAACAAACTGAAACTCACATTAATGTTGCACCATTTTCAGAATCTGTCATCCTTATCTGGTCTGAACTATATATGACTTCAAACCAAGAGAAATTTGATTAATTCTGAAATGGCCCAGCCAGCCCATCAATTAATCAAACCTTAATGATCAGTCCTTAAGTATATTTAACATAGAAGCTGCTAGATTACAGACTACCAGTGGGGTAAAGTGTTATGCAGGTGGTGCAGGCCAAAGGCATTGAAGTGCCCAAGTGGCTTTACTCATATTAAAAAGCAGATCAGTGGCTGAACCAACTCTGGTTCCTATGTTCTTATCCTGTTTGATTGGTAGTCCTTCAATCAGCGTCAACATTCACTTCCTTTACCACTGATGCACCATGACACTAGTGTGAATTATAAACAAGATGCACTGCAGAAACACACCAAGCCTCCTTCAACAGGACTTTCCAATCCAGGGCCCAAGCATCACCATCTGCAAATTCCCTTCCAAGCCACACTCCATCCTGACCTTGAAATATAATAGCATTCTTTTGGTATTGCTCGGTCAAAATCCTGTAACTCCATTTCTAAAAGCACTGTGGATGTACCTATACATCAAGGACTGCAGCGGTTCAAGAGGGCAGCTCATCACCCCCTTGCAAAAGAGAATTAGGGATGGGAAATGAATCCTGGCCTAGCCAATAATGCCCACATCCAATGGTCATATTTTTAAAAATGAATAAAATGTTCCATGAAGTTTAAGTAGGAATAATTTCATTTGTTCATTATAAAGCAAAGGACACCATCAAACTACAAGCTGGCAGGGAGATTTTTTTAAAGAAGTGTCACAAATGATAAAAGTGAGGTCTGGAAATGGAGACATGTATTCCAGAGCTTGGGGTCAGCACAACTGAAGGTGTGTCCATTAATAATGGAGCAATTAAAATTGGGAATGGACAAAAAGTCAGAGGACTAAAACACTGGAGAAGTTATAGGCAGTGGGATCAGGCTGGAGATCTTTTTTCAATGGCTGGTACAAATATATTTCAACAAAGAAGCCTGTAAATATTCTACCTTCCCTAAAGAACTTGACTGCACAGCTCATAAAGGAATTAAAATTATAAATTTAAGACTTTTTTATTGTTGATATCACAATTTGGAAGTTGTTCAAAAAAGAAACAGTTTGTCAAAGTTTTTCATCTTGCATTTATTAGGATATTACAAGAAAATCAATGCAAAAGGGAACAATACTTTATAATGAACGTATAGCAAGGGCTCGGGTTGGTTGGCAAATGGACTCCATTCAGTCAATGTGTTCCCTTAGAGAATGCACCAATCAGACAATGTCTGACAGTTTAGTCTCCCTTATCTTGGTATCCTTGCCAATGTTCTGATTAATACAAAATAGGAGGTTTCGACAATAGTGTCTTTATCAGCAACACTGGAGTTCGGTATTCTCGAGGCACCAATTTGGAAGTAACACAGTATGGATCTGGAGGAACACTGCAGGCCAGGCAGCATCAGAGGAGCAGGAAAGTTGATGTTTCGGGTCAAGACCCTTCTTCAGAAATGGGGAGGGGGAAGGGAGCTCAGAAACAAATAGAGAGGAGGGGTGGGGCTGGGGAAGGTAGGTGGGATGGTGATAGGTGAGTGCAGGTAGGGAGTGGTGGGGATTGGGATGGGAGGGGCGGATAGTTGAGAGAGAAGATGGACACGTTGTGTCAGGTCAAGGAGGTGGCGATGAGAGGGAGGCCTGGACATGGGATGAGGAGATTTTAAGACTGGTGAATTCCATGTTTAGGACATCAGGCTGTAGGCCCCCCAGGCGGAATATGAGGTGTGCTTCCTTCAGTTTGCGGGTGATGTCAATGTGACACTGGAGGAGGCCCAGGATAGACATGTCAGCCAGGGAGTGGGAGGGGGAGTTAAAGTGGTTGGCAACGGTAAGATGTTGTTATTTGTTGCGTACAGAGTGCAGAGGCTCTACAAAATGGTCTCCGAGTCTACGCTTGGTCTCACCGATGTAGAGAGGCCACATTGGGAGCAGCGATACAGTAGACCAGGTTGACGGATGTGCAGGTGAACCCCTATCTCATATGGAAGGTTTGTTTTGGGCCTTGAATGGAGGTGACGGTGGGATGTAGGGGCAGATGTAGCACTTCCTGCAGTTGCAGGACAAGGTGCCGGGGTGGTGGGTTTAGTGGGGAGTGTGGAGCAGACAACGGAGTCACGGAGAGAGCGGTCGCCACAAAAGGCAGATAGGGTGGGGAGGGAAATATCTCTTTGATTGTGGGGTCAGATTGTAGGTGGTGGAAGTGGCAGAGAATGATACGTTGGATGTGAAAGTTGGTGGGGTGATATGTAAGGACAAGGCTGATTCTATCTTTATTTTTGTTGGAGGGAGGGATGTGAGGGCAGAAGTGTGGCAAATGCAAGAAATGCAGTTGAGGGTATTTTCAATCACTGGAGGGGGGAAGTTATGGTCCTTGAGATAGGAGGACATCTGGGATGTGTGGGAGTGGAATGCCCCATCTTGGGAGCAGACATGGTGGAGGTGGAGGAATTGGGAGTAGGGGATTGCATTCTTGCAGGAAGGTGGGTGAGAGGAGGTGTTATCGAGGTAGCTGTGGGAGTCAGTGGGCTTGAAATAGATGTTATTTTTGAGGCAGTCACCAGAGATGGAGACAAAGAGCTCCAGGAAGGAGAGGGAGGTATCAGAGATGGTCCAGGTGACTTTGAGGTGGGGGTGAAAAGTGTTAGTAAATTTGATTGGAGAGAGATAACAAGCATGGGGCTGGATGAACACAGCAGGTCAAGCAGCATCATAGGAGCAGGAAAACTTGACGTTTCGGGCCTAGACCCTTCATCAGAAATGGGGGAGGGGGAGAGGGTTCTGAAATAAATAGGGAGAGAGGGGGAGGTGGATAGAGGATGGATAGAGGAGAGGATAGGTGGAGAGGAGGCAGACATACTGTTCAGTCTCCTTGGGAAAGCACGAGGCAGCACCTATCCAGTCATCAATGTAGCGGAGGAAGAGGTGGAGGACAGTGCCAGTGTAGCAGGGACTGTTTCACGTATCCTACGAAGTGGCAGGCATAGTTTGGGCCTATGCCAGCGCCCATGGCCACCCCCTTAGTCTGTAGGAAGTGGGAGGAGTTAAAGGGCAATTTGTTCAAAAGGACAAGTTCAGTTAAGGAGATGAAGGTGTTGGTGGAGGGGGATTGGTTGGGCCTGCAGAAGAGGATGAAGCTTTTAGGCCAGCTGCACGTAGGATACTAGTGCTTACAAGTGGCCATGGTGGAAGAGGAAGAAGCAGAGGGCTTTGAGCATACAAGTGGCCATGAGCCCAAGCTATGCCTGCCTCTTCATTCTGCAGTTCTTGCTATCACCAATTTGGAATCTATGTGTGTAACACTTAAAGATAAAGGGGGTTTTAAAGGGACCCAACCTGACGATCTATCCCAGTCTTGAGAAATTCCTCCAACTCTGATTGGACAGTCTCTGGCATTAACCCCGCCGAGACTTTTGATGTCAGAGGCGGGACGTGGGGCGGTAGCGGCGTGATGACGCAGGGATATTGCGTCACACGTAGATGGGGGCGTGCCTAAGTCGAAGGAGGGCGGGGAAATAACGTCGAGGCGCGGTCTCTGGGCGGAGACTGACTCGGAGGAGGAGAATGGGGTTGGGAGAGGCCTTGGGGGTGGGATCGGGGCGGCGACAGAGCTGGCACTGGTTGAAAGGAGGAGCGCGCTAAGAGGCTCCGGCGAAAGCTTAGAAATAATCGAGGTGGTGTGATCACCTTTTGAGTTCAGTCAGTCCGGAGGGAGAAGCCTGGTGTCTAGGCCCGAGTGGAGATGAACGACCAAACGGTACCGGAGACGGCAGCGGATGACGGCGGGCGGAGAGCCAGCCTGATCGAGGAGCCTCCACCACCACCGCCGATGATCAGCGTGGACATCGCCGGGGTCCTGCTGCAGTTCTCCAAGACTTTTGTCATCGTCTTCCCGGTCTACGTGCTCGGCTACCTGGGGTTGAGCTTCAGCTGGGTCCTCATCGGGCTTCTCGTCTTCTTCTGGTGGCGGAGGAACCGGGGCAACAAGCGCTCCCGCCTGTTCCGGGCGCTGGCGTTCCTGGAGCACGAAGAGAAAACTCTGCGTGAGAACATCCAGAGCACCGACCTCCCGGCCTGGGTGGGTATGCAGGGAACCTCCTCCGTCTCTTTACCGGCTCCGATCTGCTCTGTCTTTCTTGACATTTTATCCAAATCCTTGAACCCTCCAAACAAACTCACCCCCCCAAACCATGTCACTTATTTAACAGTTGAAATGAAGTCCATTCGCAATTCATTATAAGATTTAAAAGACCATTGCACCATTTGCAATTCATTATAAGATTTAAAAGGCCATTGCACTTTTTGAAGTTCGCAGATGAGGTTTTTACAGCAAGTTGGTTTGATCCTGTAAAGTTGTGACTTTTTTTTCATTCGTGTTGTTGTATTAATTTTCCTGATAGTAACGTGGACTGGCCGGGGGCCAAGTTGTGTAAAGCGTCAAGAGGAGCGCCGGTGGCACAAGGTTGGCATTGTGTCTGCCACCTGTTCTAGTGTTTCACTGTCTGTCCCTAGTTCAGTCCAGCTGCTTCCTCCTTATTCCCATGTCAAGAGATACTCGGATTTCATTTCCATTGTAAAACTGATCGAGAACGTGTGCACTCGCTCTCCGCGCTCATGATTTATAGGTATTTTCCAATCAAACTTGTTCACAGATTTTGTTATACGTCTCTGGTACAGGTGTGATTTGAACCCAGTCCCTCCTGATTCAGAGGTAGTAACATCACCACCGTATCACGAGAGCGCTTAAACAAATATCAGGGCACGCTTTAATGCTTCACCCTGGGAATCACAGTTGCTAAAGGTGGTGGGGCGGGTATTTGCTATCACAAAAGTTGAATATTTTGCTTACAATAGCAGGGTGCTTTCTAGTCGTAAACCATTAAGTAAAGTTGAGGATGTGTGAAAACTTTTTAATTGGACTGTCTTTTTCCCCTTTGACGTTTCACAATCTTGCCCTAAATCACAAACCTCTGGAAACTGAGAGCTTCTGTTGTAGATTGAAGTTTACATCTTATTGGTTTTCAGCCTTCTTTAAGCCGGCTTGGTTGCAGAAATTTTTTTTCATTGTGAGATAAAACAAGATGCTGTGACGTTTTGTCCCATGAGGCAATTGCATGGCTAATATTTGTGGTTGTAATATTTGTAAAAATCCAGTATAGTGAAAATAACAATGCAGGATTTAGAACTTTAGTTGTTCACTGGAATTCAAACTTGCTGGTGTACTTGTTTTGCATGTCTTTTTTTCCTAGTTTTGGCTATGGTAATGTTACAGAACAGTACTTCATTGCATAAAGTAACGCAGTCGTGTTGTTGACATAATTGAATTACAGGACCCAGTAGGGGTTGTGATAGTGTGGATACAAAGCTCAGGGACTGAAAGCAGTGATACAGCTGTTCTACAGATTGAGGAGAAACAGACTGAGTTGATTGGCAGCAATTGGAATTAGGCTCACTACACTTTTTTGGTATATGTTAATGACCTGGTGTTGCACATACAAGACAGTTTCCAAGTTTGCAGGTGATCCAAACTTGAATGCAGAAAAATGAGGTGGTAACAATTAGGCTAAGAGTGACCTACCTTAGCATCAAGGTCACGTTTAACAGTGTGTGTTTTCAAGGTGCCCGAGCAAAACCACAATAAGTGGGAATCAGGGCAATACACTCCACTGGTTGCACTCACACTGAGATCCAAGGCAAATAGTTATGCTTGTTTGAAGTCAGTCATCTCAACTTTGGGACATCAGTGTTAGTCCCTCAGCATGTCCTTGACCTGCATCAGCAACCTTTCCTGTACCATAAGTTCAGAAATGGAGATGCTTGCTGCCGATTTCACAATTTTTTTAGCATGATTCATGACTCTGTAGATAAAGAAGCAATCCTTGTGCAAATGCAACAAGACCTGGATAAACTCCAGGCTCGGGCAACCAAGAGGCAAGTACCACATAAGTGCCAAATGATGACCCTTTCCAGTAAGAGATAATCTAACTTTTGCCCCTAGACATTCAATAACATTACCATTGCTGAATCCCCACTGTCAACTTCCTGCAGATTACCGTCGACAGGCCCTGAACTCACTTAGTCATGTAAATACTATAAGAGCAAGTCAGACACCAGGAATCATGCAGTGAGTAACTGATCTCTTGACTCCCCAAAATTTGTCCATAATCTAGAAGGCACAAGTCAGGAGTATGATGGAATGCTTCCCACTTGCCTGGATGGATGCAGCTGTAACAACACTGAAGAAGCTTGATGCCATTCAAGACAAAGAAACTGCTTGATTGACACCACAACCATAAATGCTCACTCCTTCCACCATCAATGCATGATAGCAGCAGTGTGTAAAATCTTTCAAAGTTGCAAACCCTATCATCCTGAAGGACGACCATCAATTACATGGAACGTCTCAGCCTGCAAGTTCCCTTCTAAGCCACCTATCATTCTGGCTAGGATACATATTGTTCTTTCAGTGTCCCTGCAGCAAAATCCTAGAACTCTTTCCCTAACAGCGTTCTGGATCTGCCAGCAGCAGTTTAAGAAGGTAGCTCGCTATTGCCTTCTAAAGGGCATCTAGGGCTGGGCAACAAATTTTACATCTGCCAGCAAAGCCCACATCCCATGAATGAATAAAAAAATTTCAGGAGAACATAGACTGAAATGGGAAGACACATGTAGATAAAATTTATTACTGAGGACTGTGAAGTGATGGATCTTAGTAAGAAGAATGCAAATAGGCAATGTAAACTAAATGGAATACGTTGAAAGGAAGTGTATGGGCAGAATGAATTGGGGCTTCACTTGGACAAACATTCGAAGGTGGCAGATTTCTTGGGAAAGATGTTGTCAAGTGGAAGAGCCTTTTATGCTCATAACCAGGAGCATAGAGTGCAACAAGAAATTAATCTAAAACCTACCTAAACCATGGGAGTATTGTGACCAATTCTGAACACTATTGTAGGAAGGAATGTCAAGAGTGTGGCAGGGGATTACTGTAATAATACCAGTAATAATGGCACAGTTGCATGTAAAGATTGGGGAAGCTGGGTTTGTTCTCCAAGTTGGCTGAATGGTTTCAGCATCATGAAGGATCTGAGTATAAATAAGGGAGATACCGTGCTTGTGAGGTTAGTGGAAGCAGATTTCATAGAAGGTTTTCAAGAAGGAATTAGATGAGTACTTTAATTGGAAATTTTGCAGGGTTATGTAGGAAGGGACAAGGGTTAGAACAAATCCAACAGTTTTATTTGAAGATACCTCTTGGTTCAGAAAGTGCTGTTTTCTCTGATACATTTCTGTGCATGGAAGAAATTTAAGCTTTACATCTGTTGTGAAGTTTGGAGATCTATGGATCCAAATTAGCACCTGCAGAAAAATGTTATTGCGTTTGGTGATTTATTTAGAGTCATACAGAGTGGAAACAGACCCTTCGGTCCAACTTGTCCATGCTGACCAAGTTCCCAAACTAAACTAGTCCCACTTGCCAGTGTTTGGTCCCTATCCCTTCAAACTTTTCGTTTTCATATACCTATCCAAATGTCTTCTAAATGTTGTAACTGTACCTGCATCCATCACTTCCTCTGGCAGTTCATTCTGTACACGAACCACCCTGTGTGAAAACATTGCCCCTCAGGACCCTTTTAAATCTTTCTCCTCTCACCTTAAAAATGCCCCCTCGTTCTGAACTCCCCCACCTTATGGAAAAGGTCTTTGCTATTCACATGAGCAGTGTCTATGAGTAAGCTCAGGAGAACTTAGTTAAAATAATAAATCTTTAGCACATTTAGAGTTTGGAATTCAATAGCAACAATTGTTCTTCTTTAAAATTGGTAAAATAATTTTTTGCTAGTTTCAGTTTAAAATAAGTGAGCCTCATAAACATTTGATTGAATTCTCTTAAAACAGAAGAGAAAGCCAGAGAAGCAAACAAACTAAATTGCAGCCCATAATGAATGGTTGTATACAATTTTCAAGTAAAATGCTATCACTTTTTCATATTAAAAATTGTTAATGATATAGTTTTGTGCTATTACTTGAATTGCAAATGTCTGTTTTTTCTCTCTATCAATGATTAACGTTTGTTGATTTATCACATGACTGTGAATGAATGTTTTGTAGAGCATTAATAGCACTAGCGTTGTTTAGAGTTGTTTCTCCTAAGTATTGGATGATACAAGTTCACTTTTTGTCTATTGTAAAACTTGTTGCCTATTGATTTTAGTTGTTTGACCAATACTTGGTAAGGCTTGAGAATGAGCGTAACCGAATTTCATTTAAATACGGTTCCCGTATTCTTTTGGTGCTTCCCATTGGGAATGCAAAAACGTAAGTGAGAATGCAATAACTGCATTAATGTAACTCCTTTGAACGTAGGTAAAACGTTGTAAGATGTTTCACAAGAACAGTACCAAACAGAATTTGATAGCAAGCCACATGAGATGTTAAGACTTGGACATGTGGAGTGGATTATGTAGCTTTGTTTGGGATATAAATTCACCTGCAGAATTTCAACCTTAGTAATATAATGCATTCCTACTTCTTTTTCAGCTGCTGAAATCATACTATTGTTAACTTTAGACTTGGCAATTCTAGTGATTTCCTGGCCTATCTCCCCTCTTCAGCTGTGTGTGGACTTGAGCACAACCTGATTTTCAAATACTTGTATGACCTTGCCCCTCCCTATCATTGTAATCTCCACTAACTTGACATCCTCTGATACCTGAGCTTCTTTAATTCTGACTTGTCGCACGTTCCCAATTTTAATTGCTTCATGATTGAAAGCCATGCCTTCAACCAATAAGGCCCAAGTTCTAGGTTTCCCTCCCTAAAATATACTGTCCACCTTTTAAGATGCTTCTTTAAAGCCTAATTCAATGAACAAGCTTGTTCGCACTTACCTCCTTCAGTGGCTCGTTGCCAAATCCAATTTGTTACTGCTCATGTAAAGATGTCTTGGAAAATATTAGTAATTTGAAGGTTCTATACAAATATAAGGTTATTTGTTGACTGAAAAGTTCTTGAATAATGTCATGTTTGTACAAAATGCAAATGACTCCTTCACATGCGTTTGTCAGCAACAGGACCAGCCTGAACAAGTATCTGCACATGCACTGACCTCCTCATCATCGTTGATACAGGCACAACTGTCAAGGGTTATTGAGGAACAGGGGTCTGTGCTGGGAGTAGTGGGATTGAACCAGATAGCACCCACTCCTCCAAATTATTCACACTTATGGTAGTGCCACATCCTTTCATTGCTTCTGTGCTGTTGGGGTGTGGCTGAGTGCATGTGTGATCTTTGCTGGCATTCGTAATAAACATGGTTATTGAATATACATTTTGATACTGTATTAAAGCTGCGATAGGGTTAGAGTTAGTGTATTAAAGCTGTACTGTTTAACAAAATTGTGGAGCTATTCATTGATTATGGTGCCTTTGAATTTAACTAATTTTGAATGACTAGTAATACAATTTAATGTGCTTTGTTGCCCTCATCACTGATATTACTGAGTGCATAGCTTAGCTTAAAATAAGACCAGAACACACTAGAGGAACACAGCAGATCTGACAGCATCTGTGGTGAGGGAAGCAGGGATAATTGTCTGAGTCCAGTACATTCCAAAAGAGAGTCAATGGCCTTGAAACATTAACTCTGTTTTCTCTCTACAGATACTGGTGAAACTGCTGAGTTTCTCCAGCACTTTGTAATTTTCTCGCAGAACTCCAGCAACTGCAGTATTTAGCTTTACATGGGGGTATAGCTTAGTTTGCTGATTTGGGATATTGAAATGTAACTTTGCAGAGATCTAAGATCGTTATTGCAAATAAACAAATTATGTTTAAAATTGAAGATGGCTGCTAATTTACATTGTCATAGAATTATTAATTGTTATGGCAAGATTGCAATCTTTCTTCATTTTAAAAATATAAACAGTGTAATACATCTTGATGTCGCTGCAGTTTTGAATTTTGGCAGTTTGAGCAGTGATTCCATGTACCTGCAAATTAGTTCCATTTAATGTTTTATTTGTGCATTCCTGTTCCTGTCCTCACTATTGAGATTTCCTGAATGGAAACCCAATTTTAATTCATCTTTCTATGTGAATTGGAACAGATAACTGATCAGCACATCATGGATACTTTGTCCAAAATGGATGTTGTTACTTTTAAAAATGAAGAAAAGCACAAACTGAAGCAGTCCATAAGACCATATGCAACAAGACCTGGACAAAATCCAGCCTTCACTGACAAATGGCAAGTTACACTTGTGCTACACAAGTGCCAGGCAATGACCATCCCCAACAAGAGAATTTAATCATCATCTATCATTGACATTGACATTACCATCACCAAATCCCTACTATCAACATTCTGGAGATTGGTTTTCGAGGAATTGAACAAGACCAGCCATATAAATACTTTGGTTACAAGGGCATGTCAGAGGCATGGAACTCTTGTAATGATTAACTCTTTCTCCTGATTCCCCTTCCTCACCTTCCATGCAGCACGAATAAGACTGCGATTGAATGCTCTCCACTTTGCTGTGTTTTGGTCTCAGCCAATGCTAATCTGGCTAACTCCGAACCCAAAGTGAAATGTGACTTGGTAGACTGTATGTTTTATGTTAGTGAAATAAGGGTGTTATACAAACTTACACCAATTTGGTGGTAAGTCGCTGAACATGTTCACAAGAGCCTTGAGCATACTTTCAGTAAAAGACCACAAGTCTCCTGCACACAAAAGAGAAGCACAAACTATGTTACGCAGTTGAAGAGCAGTTTGAAATGTTACGCATAAATATCAGAAGCAAGATTCACTCTTTTACCATCCCAACAACCTTGCAGAAACTTCCAGTGTCTGGAAAGGGTTACCACTTTACTGCTCCAAACCTCCTTGTTCAGCTGGTGTGGTTTTAATTGGTTCCTTTTTGTCAAATGTTTGTATTCATTCATTTACTTTCTTTGATTATTCTCACTTCCTGAGATCCTAACTTAGCGCACAAATTTAATATTGTTTCTTAAATTCGTGTCATCAATCACTTTTTATAGGGTGTCTTTCTCTGACACCTCAACAGCTTTGTATTTCTGGAGCTTATCTCTCACTGATTTCAAAATCCCTTGGAGCTTTTTTTTCAGTTTAGACTTTTGGGGAACTGTTAGTAACAGCAGCATTTGCTATTGCGGACCACTTCTTTCTGAATGAACTTGCAAATGAACTGATTTTGTATTAGTGAGCTCCTGTCATGACGCAACAGCATTTTCTTTCTGTCTTCTAACCTTTTCTGGCCTAATGAATTAAACTGTTGATGTCAAGTTCTGAGGAAGGGTCACCGGACCTGAAACATTAACTTTGATTTCTCTTCTCAGATGCTGCCAGACCTGCTGACCTTTCCCAGCAACGTCTGTTTTTATGTTTGATGTCAAGTGTTTGAAGACCTCAATTAAATGTATGTCAACGTAACAAATGTCTAGTTAACCCAGAACCATGCTCAGAACAAATCTAAAATTAAATGAAAACATGCCTTCCCCTTCTCAACACAACAAAAATGTTATTTAATTTTAAAGGTACTCCTTGTTCTTCCACTCTGGTATCTGGTCTCTCAAATTCCAATATTATACTATGAATCTTCAGCGGCGGGATGGGTGCTGTTCGAACAATGCTCAAAGCTCCACACCATGTAGGACAAAGCAGCCTGCTTGATTGGCATCCCATCCGCCATGTTCAAATCATACCCCCTTGAGCACTGCACCGCAGCATTATGTACCATTTAAAGGATGAGCTGCAATAACTCATCACCGCTCCTCCCACAGCACATTCCAATCCATGACCTCTATTATCTGGAAGAACAAAACCGCTGATGTGTAGGAGCACCATCACCTACTAGTTCCCCTCTGAGCCAGTCACTTCCCTGTCACTGAGTCAAAATCAGAGAAGTCTTCCTAAAAAGCGTGTGCTACTTCAAGGGCTCCTCACCACCCTGCTTAAAGGAACGAAAAAGTTGATGATCGTTTATTCACTAATATTCTACATCAAATCCCTTCCCAAAATATGTTAATGGCTAACACCTAGTTATTAAGAAACAAATTAATGGAGATCCTTTGAGATTGTTTCATCACTTTCAGTTCTATCTGCATATCAGCAACATTTTCAAGAGCACAGTTAAGTAACGCTGGCTGAGGCAGAATTTGCTGGAGGATGCAGTGTGTTGTTGAAGACTTTTTAACTGGACAGATACAGTGTCAAAACTATTTTCAAATTTCTCTTCCAAGATCAATGCTGGCAGACTTGTGTCCGATATCTCGAGCTGCACAGTGATATGCTAGCTACTCTGCAAAAGATATTATTTGACAAGTCAGCATGCTGCCTTGTGACTATAAGGAATATGTCTTCAAGCCTGTAGCAGTGTGATGCCTGTATTGTGATCCCTTCAATTACTTCAATGAAATTTAAGAACCCCTGGAATTTCTGATGCAGCAACTGCGAAATCCGGGTGACCATGGGGATTAACCGTCTGGGGGGAATAAAACAAGCTTCAAGGTCCCTGATGGTTAAAGATACAACATGAAAGATTTTGGATAGTTCAGTAAAATTATTTTACGTTGCATTGTTTGAAGGTTATCTGCTTACGCTCCTTTCAATAAGTTCCTGAAGAAACGTGCTGACGTGGACAGGCTCATTTCTGTCCTGTATAACTGCAAGATCTTCAGGATTAGAATAAGCTAACACGTTTTTAAAGCTATCGTATGACTGCATACTTGATTCAGTTTTCTTTCTCACCGTGACATTTGTAATGCTTAAAACATTACATAATACAGGATGCAGAGCTGGGCAAAGAAGTGGCAGATGGAATTCAACCCAGAAAAGTGTAAAGTGAATCATTTTGGAAGGTTGAATTTGAATGCAGAATACAAGGTTAATGGCAGGATTCTCAGCAGTGTGGAGGAACAGAAGGATCTTGGGAGTTCATGTCCATAGATCCCTCAAAGTTGCCACCCAAGTTGATAGGGTTTTTAAGAAGACATATGTTGTGTTGGCTTTCATTGGCAGGGGAATTGAGTTTAAGAGCCACGAGCCACGCTGCAGCTCTATAAAACCCTGGTTAGACCACACTTGGAATATTGTGCTCAGTTCTGGTCACCTCATTATAGGAAAGATGTGGAAGCTTTAGAGAAGCTGCAGAGGAGATTTATGAGGATGCTGCCCGGACTGGAGGGCAGGTCTTATGAGGAAAGGTTGAGGGAGCTAGGGCTTTTTTCATTGGAGCGAAGAAATGAGAGGTGACGTGATAGAGATGTACAAGATGATGAGAGGCGTAGATAGAGTGGATAGCCATAAACTTTTTCCCAGGGCAGAAATGACCGTTATGAGAGGGCATAATTTTAAGGTGATTGGAGGAAGGTATAGAGGAAATGTCAGAGGTAGGTCCTTTTACACAGAGTGGTGGGTGCATGGAATGCACCGCCGGCAGTGGTAGTGGAGTCAGATAGATTAGAGACATTTAAGCAACTTCTGGATAGGCACATTAATTACAGTAAAATGAAGGGTATGCAGGTTAGTTTGATCTTAGTAGGATAATAGGTCGGCACAACATTGTGGACTGAAGGGCTTGTGCTATACTGTTCTATGATTTGTTTGGTGGTGCAAATAGGTGAGGATTGCAGTGTTCTGTGAATTACTGCTCTTGACACTCTCTTCGTCTTTTCTGAAAGCATTGACTCTTTGCCATACTAGTGCTGGTCATCTGTTTATTCCACCAACATATTATTTGAATCTTGGCAGGCAATTTAACTGTGGAAATGTACCATCACTGACCATCACCAGTAATATATTGCGACCAATCCTCTACCACGTCTTAGGAAGGATGATGGGGATTTTGGAGAGGATGCAGAAGAGATTTACTAAATTGCTAAAAGAAGACACAGTCGGAGCTTTCTCGTATTGCCTTAATCAGGGTTAGGATGCAAGAAATTAGACTTGGAAAAAGACACCAATTTATACAGCAAGAGAAGAGAACAGATTGGTTTCCATCGGGATGTAGCAGAAACAGTTGACTGCCATTCTTTGTTCTCAGACCAGGCAGGTAAGTACTGATTCTTCTGGGTAATGTCATGGGAATGAAGAATTCGTCAGTCTCTATGCTCCTATTTTTCCCCCAAACAAAATAAGTGCAATGTATCCACAAATTCCTCTTGTCTACATGGAACCAGATCCTGTGTATACATAGCTTCTAGCATGTATTACACTACAAGTCTGACTGATAATCCTTGTTTTAGGTGCAATTTGTAGCATGGTCTAGATTTTGCATCACATGTTGTCCAATAGAATCACATCTGATATTAGCCATCAATTCTTTGAGCTTGCAAAAATGGCTTAGTTGAGCAAAATTAACATGCCTGTGAATGGTAAATGAGATGAGTTTGATGCGGTGTGCCGGTTGTGGAGATGTATAGCCTACATGTGATGTGAGTTTCAATGTCAGCGTGTTGCCAGGTATCTAGTCCTAGACCTGATGAGTGTTGGACAAAAAAACTTCAACTTTGCCTCCAGTTAGCAATTCTAATTAATAAAGCTAGAGTAACTTTCTTGTTTCGACCTTTTCTGTTTTTATATAGCCAAGGATCCCATATGCTAATTTTTAAAAAAATGTCTGCTGCAATTGTTTTGCCAGTTTCAAAGTGTTGTGTACGTATCTCCTTTTAGCAGTATCTTATGATCTGTACTACCAAGGAATTATCTGCTGGAATGCTAATAAAGATGAAGGACTTGAGCTATGTGGCAAGATCAGAAAAACTCTCCACTGCAGAGAAGATTAGGGAGAGAGCTGATAGAGGGCTTCAAACTATAAATCGTTTTGAAATGAGTAAATAATGGAAAACTGTTTTCAGTGAGCAAAATGTATGAGTTTGAAGCAGAATATGTAGCCAGTTGTTATGACTGAAAGGGAGACACGCAGGTTAAAAAATAATTTTCCAATTGAATTTGGATAATTATTTGAAAGGGAAAGATTTTATGGGCTTTGGGGAAAGAGAAAGGAAGTATAATTAATATGTACCTCTTTCAAAGCAGCTGTAGATGTGATTGTCCGAACAGCCTGCTTCAGTGCCGTTTTTAGTTGTTGATTCTTTGAGCCATGGATCTTCTGTGTACAATTCAAAAACAAGAACCTTGGTTGGCTTTTCTCCTTCTCAATCTGGATCTTTTGAGCTTTTGCAGTTCAACCACTGGTCAATTTGCTTAAGCAGCAATTGGAGGAAGCCAAGGAGTAAAACATTTTAATATACACCTCTTTAGTTGAAAAAAATTTTGTATCTTGTTTTAAGTCATTTAGAATTCTTTTAGGCTACTTCATAGAATTTTAAGCCTTCACTTGAACTGATGGTAACCCATATGGTCAAGCTTTTCTTGACCATCACTGGACAAAATATTTAGGCATAATCTGGCCAGTAGATCAGCATAGACGTCTGGTTTGTGGGCTCAGCAGGTCGTCTTGTAAATACTAGCATTCCATTTGTGTTAGAAATTGCTGCCATGTGACGTTTCCATTTCTAACATTTGCTGTTATACCCAGGATGTGTAATTTGTGGTTTCTGTTGGAGTTAGTCTGGAAACGAGGATGATTTAGGGGAGAACTTCTTGTGATATTACTTTCAAACAAAGCATTTGACTACCCTGATGAAGCCCTGACTCTGATTGAGATTGCTTGTCTTCTGCTTAGACGTTTTGATTGTGTAGTGCTGGTGGCAATCCCTGAATAAACTTGTTTGGTTTTCTGGCCACTTAGAGAGCAAGCTTTTTCTTTTTAATTAGAACTTATTTCTAAAAATTAACTTATTTGAATGTAGGAGACCTAGGTTTTGGAAGAGCAAGATGGCAGTGGCAGCGGAGTAGTAAAGTAGCGTGGTGGCTCCTCAGCCCAGGAGCCTGTAGCTCATCCACTCCATTTGCTTTTACAATTTGTTTTCTCGCTCTGTTTTTTAATGTTTCCAATTAGTATTGTTAATATTGAAACATCAAAATTCATCTTGTCTTCATTTAACGGCTTATCCAGCGACGCGGTAGTTTACAGAGGTCTGAAGTGGTAGTGGAGCAGTCTCCTGGCGTGGCAATTTTGTCCCAGTGTTGAGGTCTCGTTGGTGGTCTGGCTTAATGTCCAGCAAATGCTTCTGGCCCAGTGTTCTGATGGCCCGACATGGCGTCTTCGTCCGGGTTGGTGGTCTTGTCCTGGCAGTAGTTTTCTTCAGTGGAGGCTTATGGCCCAGTATTTCCGGACACCTGGTGTATCAGTTTCATCCCGGCATGGAGTTCTCTTTATGGATTGATTGGTCTCATTCCGGCTGTGTGTTTCGTCTTTTGATTGGCTTCCTCCTAAACCAGAAGCCGTTGAGTGGACTGTGATGACATTTTGTCTAAAATTTACTTTTTATTGTTACTAATGAATTTACTTATGACTTCTGTCATTAATACCGACGCCATGGTAAGGCGACTTTACAACACTTCACATTGCATTTATCTTGTAAAAGCACGCATGGCAATAAATTCTAAATTCAAAATCAAAGCTCTGGACAGATGTAGGCCAGGATTTGAAGGCTACTATTAATTTTAAAGCAGGTCTACAGTTTGCAGTGTGCTAATGTCTGTTAATGAATAACCAACTATCTGCATGTCTGACTTTCTGCAGTGCATGTTATTTGCTTCTCTGCAGAATGACTGACTGACTGACTGAAGTACGGCAGCTCTGTCATTACAGCAGGTCTCAGTTATACATCTGTCTCCAATCTAATGCATCAGCTTTGAATGATGAGTTGGAATTAACAGATCCCATTTTGGACTTGAAATAATGGTGAGACTAATAGCCTTCACTACCACTGAAGGGTACGTTGATGAGCAGCTGCCAGCATCAACATGTACATGGTTTGACAAAAATCAGGAGGTGGCTATTTGCAAGCGCCAGCCCCTCCAGAAGCATTGTGATATATGCTTGGTGCCTTAGTAAGAAACTTCGCATTCAATTGAATAAGACTGGGGACATAGTTAGGTCTTATCCATTCAAATGTAAGTGATTTTTTTAATAACTCATTGAGCCATAATTACTGCCAAGAAAGACTCTGGCATTGAAAACTAATGTTTACAAGTGTGAATGCTCATTTATTCACATTTTGTGTACTTTTGAAGATTAATTTGTTTTAAATTTTATTTGTGTCTCTCTTCCACTTTTCTGCACCTGTAAATATTTTGATGTCCCTGTCTGGTTTAGACTGTATATGCCTCATGTTGCTTTATCTTGTTTACACAGATACCAGACTTCCTATGTTGTGTGCCTGCCTATTTTTGAACTCCACAACCACAAATTCTCATGTTAAAGCACACAAGATATGTGGGCAAGTTTGTAAGTAGAAGGAAAATTTGCTGCTGAATGAAAATATGGACCAAAAGTTGCAACTTCCTGAGAAGAGATGCCCACATTTTATACAATGCTCATTTCTCCATAGGATGTAAAAAAAAGTTGCAAATTTTTAATTAATTGGGCATTTCATTTCAATTCATTGTATATCCATTTCTGTTTGTGCTCAGCATGAGAAAATTTAGAGCAGCTATTGGCTAGAACAAGTATTTACTCACCAACACAATACAGTTAAGCAAGACAGTGCCTCAAACTCAGCAGAACATTCCTTGTTGCACGTGTAACATTCTTCTCCATTTTCTACGTCAGCTGTGTGAGTCATTAATTAATGTTAAACTGGAGACAGTGTTTGTGGTGTTTTTCATGGCCTATAAGTAGTAGATTGGGACTAGGGAATTACTTATTTTCACACCAGGTTCTTTTTAACCAACAACACACAATTCTGTTTTATAGATTAATTTTCCTTTCTAAAAGATTGGATTATGTTCTAATTTGTCCAAGTGTAATTTAACTATTTTATGGTGACTCAAACATTGTGCTTTAAACATTGTTAACATACACCCAAGTCTTGTAAACATGCATTCTAATTGTTGGGGTTGGGTGAAGCAAACATTAAGTTTAACTATAATTGCATAGAGAAACAAGTTATCTTCCAGGAAGTTATATAAAATAAACTCTCTCTCTAGATTATTTTCAGAAAGATACTTGTGACCTGTAACTTTCATCACAGGGTTTGGATTAGAAAATGTGCTGCAGCTGTCTGCGTGAGTAGTATCAGGTCAGAGCCAAAAGCAGCACTGCATGGACACAATACTGCTCAGTAGGATTATTTTAGATTCTGGTCCAATGAGCTCATCATAAGGGAGGCTTTTTTTTTTAGGGACATTTGTACCTGTTTGGTTGATGGGCAAACTGATATCATTATGAGCTTTCCTAGTTTGAGCAATAAAGCAACTCTGCTTTCTGAATAAAGTAAATGAACAAGAAATTAGATCAGGAAATACTTGTATTTTGCATTGTTGTGAACTCTTCTGGATTGCATTTGTACTCCATGCTATATTGGCCTTTGCATTTTTATAGCACATGCAAACCCATGAATGGTCAATGTTTATGCAGTTTCGAGCACTTCAGTTGCAATACCATGTCTAGATGCGCCATGCAGGTTAACCATATCACATTATTTATCATTTTCTTGGGGGCAAAGATGGTGTATATTTTCTCACCTTGGTAGTGAGGGATAGGTCTTCTGCTTCGGTGTAGCTTGCTTGTTCATCAGGACCTCTATCGTTAGATTAAATATTAATAAAATTTGGACTGTCCACTGACCTCTTTCTAAACTGTCTGAATTTTATGTAATGCTAGCATTTCATTGATTTTAGGGTGCATCTCCAAGAGACTTTGCACAGCTGCTTTGTTTTTTCTTTATTCTTTCTTGGGATGTGGGTGTCTTTTGGCAAGGCCAACATTTGTTGCCCACCCCAATTGACTCTTGAATTGATCATTTCTGTCTGAAATGGTCCAGCAAACTGAAGAGTCAGCCACATTGTTTTGCTTTGGGTCTGGACTCAAATAAAGGCCAGACCTGGTAAGGATTGCAGATTACCTTTCTAAAGAACATTAGTGAACCAGATTGCTTTTTATCATAGTACTGGTGATCATGAAAATGAGACTAACTTTATTATTCAGTTTAAATTATACCAGCTGTTGTGGTGACATTTGAACCTATGTTTCCAGGACATTAGCCTCTGTTGCAAGCCTTTGTGGAACTGACTGCATATTGACTTCTGCTCTTTTTGTTTTGTCCCCTGGTTATGATCAGGTGCACTGGTCACTACATCACTTGACTGTCCATTATGAATGTCAATTTATGCTGTGCTGCTTCTGTAAAACGTTATCAACTGTGCCCTTTGGGAGCGTGCATATTCCACTGTTTTATAGACTCTATATTTTATGTAAGTATATATTATATTCTCCTGTCTCCGTCTGTGTGTGTGTGTGTGTGTCTCTCTCTCTCTCACTCTCACTCTGTGTCTGTCTCTCTCTCTCGCTCCGCCCATGCCCCTGCCCCTAGAATTGCTGACTTTGCCTCTTTGTAGTTTTGTTTTTTTGTCTCAGACCTACATTTGGATAGAATAAGAGGAGTCATTAATGAATTGCTTATTTAAGTAAGCTCCTGATGCCATGGTAGGGAAGAATGGTAGCTCGCACAAAGCCTGTAAATGTTGGGAGGAAATGAATATTCATCTAAGCCGTACGTTCAATTGAAACAGAAGGTAGGAGTGTTGAAAACTGGAATACGCAAGGACATTTTGCTGAGTTCAATATCAAACAAAGATTGGGGGGGCTAGTGGTAAGCATCAGACTAGCCTTGGGGGGAATGGCAAGGGATCTTAAGGGATATGGGGCTAATTGGGCTAGCATTTGGAATAAAATACATACTGGAAAAGATTAGTTGAAGAAAGAGAGAATTGCAAACTTAGAGAAGATGGGTCGAGATGGCTAATTGTGACAGAAGACTTGCTTGAGATATTGGTAGGATCATGAGCAATATGACTAAATGAACTATATTGATTGATGCAACCATTAAGATCTGTTTAGGTACTTTGTTTTTCTGCGATCTGGGAAATGCTGGCAGCTAGTGTTGAATATAATTTGGCTTCCAACTACAGTCTGGAGTTGGATTTATGTATTACAATGAGGAGTTTCCTATCTCGAGTCAAACAGTGAAACACATGGTGCTGCCATTGGAAATGGTGACAGAATTGTGCACAGTGGATTGAGTTGACATGCAATTTCTCAAAGATGGGCGTTAATTTTTTTTGTTTTTTTTGTGTGGTGGATTAAAAGAGTTCGCTTGTGTACTGTGGTGCCTTTTCATGAAGGGCTATCCAAAAGGATACTGCAGCCAATGAAGTCCCTTGCAAGTGCAGTTCCTCTTGTCATAAATACAGAAACTAATTTATGTGCAGCAAGGTCCCACAAACAGCAGTGTGGTAATGACAAGATAATGTGTCTTAATAATGTTCCTTGAGGTTGCTAAAATATTTGTCAGGACATGGGGGAAGAGTTGTTCTGCTCCCTGAAATAATGACATGAGATATTTTACATCCTCCTGAGAGCATATGGGGTGTATTGTTTGAAAAACAGTGAAAGAAGTGTAGTACTTCCTCAGTATTACCAGCCTAGACTTTTGTTTTCAAGTTTCAAGTGTTAAGTGAATATTGACATCTCAAAATTTGCATTATTTCTGTTGTTCTATTAAAAACCTTGTGGTTGAATGTGAATGAAGATTCCCAATGCAGTCGCATAGTTTATTATCCTATTTATTTATTGTACTTCCAGAATTGATTGTCCTTTGGGAAAGTATTTTAAAATCTCTGGTGTAGATCAGCCATAATCTAAAATGAATGATTGTAACGTGCTTAGAGGGCTGAATGACCTATTTCTGTTTCTCCATTCCTAACATATACAATTATGTAACAAATAGGACAAAACCTGGTACATGTGGACTTGTTCTGTCTGAGACAAGACAATAAGGATCATCCAAGCTATTCTTGTTGAAGAGTGCTGATTGATAGGCATATGCTCAGGTAAATAATGTGAAACTCATACTGGCCTAGAGATTTAATTAAAAAAGCCCTGAACTGGAGTATTAATGTTCTTATACTGACAGCAAACATTTTTTGCAGTCAAGGCACTCAGGTACAGAGGAGACATGCAAGAAATAACTAGGTAGAAATAAAACCAGGAAGTGAAGTGAAATCAAACAAAAACAAATTGCTGGAAAATATTAGCAGGTCTGGTAGCATCTGTGGAGAGAAATCGGAGTTAAAGTTTTGGGTCCAGTGACCTCCCCCCCCCGACTTTCAGAACAGAGAAATGAGTCTATTTTGAACCAGCATTATATCTTTCAAACAAACTGAAGCATAAAGTTAATTTTTTATATAGTGCATTTATAATCTCAGAATGTTTAAAAGTACTTTGGAGGCATTCAAGTAGTTTTTAAGCCATAGCCAGTGTCAGAAAGGAAAGCTGGCAGCCAATTTGCATGCACAGTCAGCAACCTGATTACCAGACAATCTATTCAAGTGGTGTTGCTTGAGAGTTAAATGTTGGCAAGGGCACTGGGGATAACTCCCATCCTCTTCTACAGAGTAATGATGTGGGATCTACTACTTGCAATGCAGTACTCCCTGAAATGTCAGTCTAGATTTCAGAATTCAACTTAGTCGAGTGGGAGTTGAATGCACAATTTCACAGGAGCAGGACCTACAAAACACAATAAGTAAAGATGTATGTCTTCTTGGAGATGATAAGTGGGATTCATTTATGAGATGCTCCGAAGAATAGTGTGAGAACCATATATGATATTCTTGTTGTTTTCCTGTGTAAACTGCAAAGCAGTGACATTGGCAAGGTTTCACTCTTTACCCATTGAAGTGGTTAGTTTGAAATTGGACCTTGGATCATCACGTTGATGATTAGTCAAGTGGAAGGCCTGTGAGATTATCTGGCAAGAGTGTAATGAATTTATGTTTATGTAACAGACTAAGAGTGAATTTCAAGTAACAAGAAGCTTTTGTGGTGCAATGACAGTGACCCTGCTCTGAGCCAGGAGGTCTGGGTTTGAGTCCCACCTGCTCCAGGAGTACATTGCAACATGCGAACAGGTTGATTAAAAATATCTATGATGTAATACCTTAAGCACAAAATGAATGCCTTTAACACCACCCATGTGAATCTTTGATTTGCCGGTTCATTAATAAGTGTGCTGGATCTGAGAGATTATTGAATAGCTGAGCAGAATGTTGCAAGTTCAGTCTCCATCTGGACTGAGGTAGCTACTCCCATCTACAGTGGAGCTTGGATTAGCACCCAGGGAAAACTGGAAACCACTCAGACCTGATTTACCATCAAGTGGGCATTGCAGCATGTGTAGGAGTGTGGAAGTTGGTGGGGTTGAGATCAGTGACTTTGATGTCCCTACTTTTGCTCAATCTGAAACTCCTAGACAGCAGGACGTAGGCATAATATCCATCATGAAGTTCATTTTGGGTTCTTGAAGCTAATGGCAGTCTCCTATTATAAGGAATTGACTCCTTCTGGAAAAAGGAGGAGTACTTTGAAAATTAAAGGAAAATGCTGAAATTGTCAGGTGAAGGATGTCATCTGGATGTCCTCATGCATGAATTGCAGAAAACATGTATGCAAGTAAGGCAGCTAAGAAGGAAGGCAAACGAAATTTTGGCATTTACTCTTGAGTTTAGAAGAATGAGAGGAGAACTAATTGAGGTGTATAAGATGCTAAAAGGATTCACAAAGTAGGTGCAGAGAGGATGATTCCTCTTGTAATGCAATCTAGAATGAGAGTTCATAGATTTAAAACCAAAATGAGAAAATACTTCTCTCAAAGCATTGTGAATCTGTGGAATTCACTACCCCATAGTGTGATAGATGCTGGGACATTAAGTAAACTTAAGGAGGAGATAGACAGATATTTAATTAGTAATGGGTTGAAGAGTTATTGGGAGTGGACTGGGAAGTAGAGATGAGACCACGATGAGATCATTCAATGATTGTATAATATGACGAAGCAGGCTCAAGGAGCTGAATTGCCAACTTCTTCTCCGGGTCCTTACATAGGAGGAGTTGGTGGTTAAGAGTAAGTTGACAACATTGCATGTAAGGTAGAAAAAGGGGAAAATTAAAGAAAGTAATACTCCTGGTTACCAAATCTTCAAAATGATCTGATATTTGTTGACTCTCAAGCATCAAGATTCAAACAAAAAGAAAATTTGAAACAATTGTGCAGAGTCTTGCTGAAACAACTGCGCGGAGGCCGATATCCCGTCACCAAGCCCCTTTCTATTTATGTGTGCACAGTACACTGGCTATGGCCACCTCCGAGTCAGTCCCTGAACTGAGGAGATTCTGAATCCCCTGTTTATATTGGTCAACCATGGCTTCCTGATTGGGGTTGTTAACCTGGGTGGATCAAGGATCTCATAGTCAACAAGATCCAACTGATTCCAGTCACTACACTGGCCTTTACTCAGACCCCGGTTAATGAAAAGTTCACCAGCAGCAGGCTTCTGGCATTAATTTTGGTGAAATTAATGCAAAACAATATCTTTTTCCTGTTAGTAGCTCTGTGCCACTTCATTGATTAAAAAGGGTGCTTACGTGATGTACAGATACTTGATTTTTATTGTTCTTTTCTGTTGATCAGAGTATAAGTGTTGCAGCCTTTTGTTGCTTTAATAATTTCCATGTATCAGAATTTTTCATCATATTTGCCAGCATCACAACATCCAATAAGTGAGGAAAAGAACTGTGATTAAAGAGTAGGATTAATAAATAAGTAAAACTTGCTTTTATACTGAGCTTGATAAGTCTCAAACTCTTGCGCACTGAGCTTTGAGTGCTCTAATGGTTGTATGGGCATATCTGGAGGCAGTTCTGTATCAGTAATTGTTGATTTGTTGCAAGTTATAAAAGGAATGTTGACAGGAAACTGGAAGAGCTACCTTCTACAAATAATGCCTTTGAATCTGTTACTGGCTGAATCAATTGACAGATGATCCAGTGCCACTTGTGCTTTTTGATACATGGAACTAAACTTCATTCGGCATTTTATCAAACACTTTTCTGAAAATCTGAGTTAGTCATTTCTACCACATTTCTGCATCTGCTGTTCCTTATGGTCTTTATTTGTTATTCTTGATTTTAAAAAAATGCATTTCATCAAAGAACACTGACCACTCAAACCTGTGTACATTGGTTCATTAATTTATCAGATCTCTAATTACGGTTCCCAAGATTTCTGCAGTATTGAGAAATTTGATCTTCTGTTAGAATTTGTAACCTAGGACATTGATTTTAAATAACTTTTAATTGTAGAATCGTTTTAGAATTCAACTCCTTTAGACTGTGGCTGTTTATCCAACTATTGGGTGCAAAATAGACTGATAAAATCACAGCCTGTGTGGTACCAAAACTGTAATGTGTGATCATATTGCAATCGATACTGGTTTCACTGCAATGTCGCACATACGTAGTAGAGTTTACACTGAGTTTAACACTGTTTAAAGTTGTATTTATCTGTAGCTAAGTTGGCAGCACTCCATTCTCTGATTCAGAATGTTGTGTTGAATATTGCCGGTTCAAGTCATTTTGCAATGACCAGAGCACAAGAAATCTCAGCTGACAAACCAGTACTGAAGGAGTGTAGCAATGTAAGAGGATCTGTCCTTTGTGTTAGACTTTAAACCGAGCCTAATTTTTTTTTGTCCCCTTGGGTGGACATAAATGATCCCATTTAGTATTTTAAAGATAAATTTTCTCTGACATTTATCTGATGATCAATATCCCAAAAACAGATTTAATAAAAACAATTCTGATGAAGGGTCACAGGACTAAGTCGTAGAGATATACAGCACAGAAAAAGGCCCTTCAGACCATCACATTCATATAGGTCAAAAACAACCACATATCTATTTTAATCCCATTTTCCAGTTCTTGGCCCATAGCTTTGAATGCCTTGGCATCACAAGTGCATATCTAAATTCGTATTAAATGTCATGAGGGTTTCTGCCTCAACCGCCCTTACAGGCTGGGAGTTCCAGGTTCCCACCATCTTCTGGGGGGTAAAGAAACTTTCCTCCCATCTCCCCAAAACCTCCTTCCCCTGACCTTAAATCTATGCCCCCGGTCATTGCTCCCTGTATCAAGGGGAAACACTCCTTCCTGTCTAGCCTATCTGTGACCCTCATAATGTCATACATCTCAATTGTGACTGCTGTCAATCCCCTCTGTTTTAGGGAAACCAACCCCAGTCTGTCCAGAGATAAAAGGTACTGCAGATGCTGGAGAATCCGAGATAACAAGCATGGGGCTGGATGAACACAGCAGGTCAAGCAGCATCATAGGAGCAGGAAAACTTGACGTTTCGGGCCTAGACCCTTCATCAGAAATGGGGGAGAGGAAGAGGGTTCTGAAATAAATAGGGAGAGAGGGGGAGGCGGATAGAGGAGAGGATAGGTGGAGAGGAGGCAGACAAGTCGAAGAGGCGGGGATGGAGCCAGTAAAGGTGAGTGTAGGTAGGGGGGTAGGGAGGAGATAGGTCAGTCCAGGGAGGACGGACAGGTCAAGGGGGCGGGATG
>JAHRHZ010000034.1:16523975-16538123 GCA_024137785.1 Ginglymostoma cirratum | reverse complement strand
GCCTCCTGCAATGCCACAGGGATGCCACCCGAAGGCTGCAGGAGGCCCAGGATGGACATGTCATCTGAGGAATGGGAGGGGGTTGGGCCTCCTGCAATGCCGCAGTGATGCCACCCAAAGGCTGCAGGAACAGCAAATCATATTCAGCCTGGGAACCCTGCAGCCCAATGGCATCAATGTGGATTTCACAAGCTTCAAAATCTCCCCTCCCCCAACCGCATCCCAAAACCAGCCCAGCTCATCTCCACCTCCCTAACCGGTTTTTCCTCTCCCCTCAAGCCACACCCCCATCTCCTATCTACTAACATCATCCCGCCCCCTTGACTTGTCCGTCCTCCCTGGACTGACCTATATCCTCCCTACCCACCTACCCACACTGACCTTTACTGGCTCCATGGCTCCATCCCCGCCTCTTCGACTTGTCTGCCTCCTCTCCACCTATCCTATCCTCTCCTCTATCCATCCTCTATCCGCCTCCCCCTCTCTCCCTATTTATTTCAGAACCCTCTTCCCCTCCTCCATTTCTGATGAAGGGTCTAGGCCCGAAACGTCAAGTTTTCCTGCTCCTATGATGCTTCTTGACCTGCTGTGTTCATCCAGCCCCATGCTTGTTATCTCCCAGTCTGTCCAGTCTCCCTTCATAACTGTAATGACACCATAAGAGATCGGAGCACAATTAGGCCATTCAGCCCATCGAGTTTACTCTGAATGTATGGCTGAGATGTTTCTGAACCCCATTCTCTGCTGTAACCCTTGATCTCCTGACCAATTAAGAACCTGTCTATCTTAAATATACTCAATGACTCGACCTCCACAGCCCTCTAAGATAATGAGTTCCACAGATTCACCATCCTCTGGCTGATGAAGTTCCTCCTCGTCTCGGGTCTAAAAAGGTCAAACCTTCACTCTGAGGCAGTGCCTTCAGGTCCTAGTCTCTCCTACCTGTGGAAATATCCTCTCCATGTCCATTCTTTCCAGGCCCCTCAGTATCCGGCAAGTTTAACCAAATCTATCTTTCCTTCTAATCTCCATCCTCCGCTCTTCATATGACAAGCTGTTCATCCCCAGTATCACAGAATCCCTACAGTGTGGAAACAGCCCCTTCCGCCCAACAAGTCCACACTGAACCTCACAGCATCTCACCCAAACCCATCCCCCTATAACCCACCTAATCTACACCTCCCTGAACATTACGGGCAATTTAGCATGGCCAATCCACCTAACTTGTACATCTTTGGACTGTGGGAGGAAACCGGAGCACCTGGAGGAAATCCACGCAGACATGGGGAGAATGTGCAAACTCCACACAGACAGTCGCCCGAGGGTGGAATCGAACCCGAGTCCCTGGTGCTTTGAGGCAGCAGTGCACTGTGCCACTGTGATCATTCTTGTTAACATCCTCTGGGCACTCCCTCCAATGCCAGCACATTCTTCCTTGGATACGCGGTCCAAAACTGATCTCAGTATTCCAAATGGGTTCTGACCAGAGCCTTGTACAGCCTCAGCAGTATATCCCCTGCTGTTCTGTTCGAGCCTTCTTGAAGTGAATGTTAACATTGTATTTGCCTTCCTAACTGCCAACTGAACCTGCATGTTACCTTAAGAGAATCCTGAACTAGGACTTCCAAGTATCTTCTGTGCCTCAGATTTCTGAAACCTTTCCCCATTTAGAAACTTGTCTATGCCTCTATTCTTCCTACCAAAGTACATAACCTCACAATTTACTGGATTATATTCTATTTGCCGCTTCTTTGCCCACCCCTCCTAGCCTGTTCAAGTCCTTCTACAGCCTCCCTGCTTCCTCAACAGCACTTGTTCCTCCATCTATCTTTGTGTCATCTGCAGACTTAGTTACAATGCCCTCAGTTCTTTCATCCAGATTATTTACGTTCAATGTGAATATTTATGGTACCAACACAAACCCACGCAGAACTTCGCAAGCCACTGACTGCAAAAAAAAAGCTCTTTACCTTCACTTTCTGTCTTCTGCCAGTCAGCCAATCCTCTATCCATGCTAGTACATTGCCCCTACCTAACACCATGGTTTTTATTAAGCAGCTTCCTGTGCAGCACCTTGTTAGAGGCCTTCTGGAAATTTAAGGCGATTGACATCCACTGGCTCAACTTTGTCTAACTTGCTCATTACCACTTCAAAGAATTCTAACAAATTTGTCAGGTGTGACCTGCCCTTGACAAGGTTGTACTGACTCAGTCCTGTTTTACCGCGCACTTCCAAGTACTCCATAATCTTGTTCTTAATAATGGACTCATCATCTTACCAACAACTGAGGTCAGTATAAGCAGCCTATTGTTTCCTGTCTTCTGCCTCCCTCCTTCATAGAAAGATGTTTTACATTAGCCATTTTCCAGTTTTGTGGGCCCCTCCCTGACTTTAGTCTTTCCTCTACAATCTCCTTCAGAATTCTGGGATGTAGACAGTCTGGTCCAGGTGGTTTATCCAGCTTCAGATGTTTCAACTTCCCCAGTACCTTATTAGTGATGGCTTCCTCCAACTTCTTTGAAGTTCTCGTATGCTGCTGGTCTCTTTCACTGTACAAACAAATGCAAAGTACGTAGCAGTTCCTCTGCCATTTCTTTGTTCCCCAATACTAAGTCTCATTTTCCAACAGTCCAATCTCCACTCTTGCCTCTGTCTAACCTTTTAGATAGCTACAAAAACTCTTGCAATCATCTTTTATATTACTAGCTAACATACTGTTAAATTTCACCTTCTGTCCCTTCTATTACTTCTATTTTTTAGTTAACCTTGCTAGTTTTGAAAGGCTTTCCAATCTTCTGGCTTCCCACGAATCTTCACCACATTGTATGCTTTTTCTTTTGCTTTTATGCTGTCCCTGACTTGCCTTGTCAGCCAAGATTGCCTCACCTCCCCCCGCTTGGTATGTTTCTTTCTCATTACTATAAATTTTAGCTGATTTACCTGCCTCCTGAATTAACCCCCAGAAACCCCTGCCAATGCTGCTCCACTGCCTTCCCTGCTAGTCTCCTCTTCCAGTCAACTCTGGCCAGCTCCTCCCTCATGTCTTTGTAGCTACCTTTACGTTTGATTCCAGCTTCTCCCTCTCGAACTGCAAGCTGCGTTCTGTCATTATTATGTTCACTGCGCCCTAGGGTATCTTTCACCTTAGGCTCCTTATTGATGTCTGCTTCATTAGACATCACCAATCCAGAATTGCCTTTCCTTATTTGGCTCTACCACAAGGTGCTCCAAAACACCATCTCATAGACATTCCATTAGTTCCTTTTGTTGAAATCTGCTATCAACCTGATTTACCTAGTCCACCTTCGTATTGAAGGCCCCCATGATTTTTGTAATAGTGCCTTTATTACATGCCTTTTCTATCTTCTGATTTATTTTCTTCCCCACATCCCAACTACACTTACTCCTATCAGGATCTTTTTATCCTTTACAGTTCCTCAACTCTATCTACATCTTCCGATCTGTACTGCTTCTTGCTATCGATTTTAATTTTATTTCTTACTAACAAGGCAAATCCACCCCCTGCTCATCCCTTTGATAGGGCATATATCCTTAAATTTTTTCCTAAATCAGCTTTTTCAGAGTTGTTATGGCACAGCTCTGGAACAACTGGGACTTGAACCCATGTCTTCCAGCCCAGAGGTAGAAACACTACCACTGTGCCACAAGAATCCCATGTATCCTTGTATGTTTAGTACCCAGCCTGATGCCTTTGCAGCCACATTTGTGACACCACAACATTGTACCTACCAATTTTAATCTGCACTACAGCTCATTTACCTTGTTTAGTGTACTGCGTGCATTTTAAGCGCAGTGGTCTGTTTGGTTGGCACCTCATCCACAAGCATCCACTGACACTCAGTACACACTGTTGCTACTATCTATAAGATGCAGTAGAGAAATTCACCAAACATCTTCAAACAGCACGTTCCAAACCCACGACCACTTCCATCTAGAAGGACAAGGGCAACAGATACATGGGAGCAGCAAATTCCCCTTCAAGTCACTCACTATCCTGACTTGGAAACATTGTCACCATTCCTTCAGTGTCACCAGGTCAGAATCCTGAAATTCCTACCCATGGGCATCGTGGGTCAGCCTACAGCAATTCGTCCAAAACACCATCTCATAGACATTCCATGAATTCCTTTTGTTGAAATCTGCTATCAACCTGATTTACCTAGCCCACCTGTGTATTGAAGGCCCCCATGATTTTTGTGATAGTGCCTTTATTACATGGCTTTCCTATTTTCTGATTTATTTTCTTCCCCACATCCTAACTACAACTCCTATCAGGAGCAGCGGCCCAAGAAGGCAGCTCATCACCACTTTTGTCAAGGGCAGTTAGGGACGGGCAATGAATGCTGGCTAGCCAGCAACGCCCATGACTCACGAATTAATTTTTTAAAAATTGGAACGCTTTTCTCCTGTAGCAATCTTTGAGCCATGCATTTACCTTTTTAATTTTGTTGACCCTGTGTCAGTTTGCTCATGGCAAACTTTGTAACCAGAAGTTTATTTATCTCTTTGGCTCTGCTTTGTAATTTAGCTGCTAGTTGCTCACATTCCTGCAGCAGAACCTCTTTCCACTTCCGACTTACATCATTGGTACCTGTGGTCCATGACAACTGGATATT
Source organism: Ginglymostoma cirratum (assembly GCA_024137785.1). NCBI lineage: Eukaryota > Metazoa > Chordata > Chondrichthyes > Orectolobiformes > Ginglymostomatidae > Ginglymostoma > Ginglymostoma cirratum. Next base: position 16,533,485 of record JAHRHZ010000034.1, on the reverse strand, counting down.
TCCCCTCCCACTCCAAGTTCCTCTGTAGCCTAGACTAGAGATCCTGAAACAGGGTACCATACGGGCGACACAGCCTTGGAACTCTCGATTCTGGCCACAGAGGACAGTATCTATTCCCCTGCCTATTCTGTACCTGATTACAAATACATATCTCTTTTCTCCCCCTTGTTGAATGGCTCCCTGTACGATGTGCAATGTTTAGTTTGCTCATCCTCCTTACAACTCCCCACTCTCATCCACACAGAGAACAATAATCTCAAAGTTGTTAGACAAGCTCCAGGGCTGAGGCTCCTTCAGCACAACCTCCTGGATTTCTCTGCCTGCCTTGCTCGAAATCGCACATTCCATCTTTTTATACAGTTCCAGCATAACCTCTCCACTCTTAAAGTCTATGCCTTGGCTAATAAAGCCAAATATATCATATGCCTCCTTAACTACTTTTTCCGCATGCCCTGACGCCATATTCCTCTGATCCTGGCTGCTTTCCAGGGTCCTAACATTCATCTATTCCTTTGCCTTATTTGTCTTTCTCATTTAACAAGAGTTAATCCATTGTCACTCATTAGCTAATCTGTAATATAAGGCTATCTCCCTCACTATTTACCACCCAGCCAATTTTTGAATCAGCTGTGAATTTACTGATCAATCCTCCTTTATTCAAGTCTCAATCACCACAAATGGCGAGGGTCCCAGCATTGACCCCTGTGGGACCCAACTGAACGCAGACCTCCAGTCAGGAAAAAAAAACCCACCCTTAACCATCACTTGAAATGTTAGCTCCATTTTCTTTCCACAAATGTTGCCAGACCTGCTAAGTTTCTCCAGCAATTCTTGATTTTGTGTGCTAATAAAAGCAGTATTGTGGATGCTGGAGATTTGAAATAATAACAGAGCTGAGATAACTTGGCATGGTAGGCAGCAGATGTAAAGAGCGAAACAGAAGTCCAATATGACTTTGCGTTCTGAAGTGCAGGCAGTATTGGGTTCATTGTCAACTACATGTCTATTTCCACAGTAGTTAGCACACATGCTGAACTTTCTTAGTAGTTTGTTGATTATCATGTTGCTGTACATGGTACCTTGCTTTGTGCAAATTGGGTCCCATAGTGCCTGTATTCAAAAGTATTTTGTTAGCTATAAAATGCTTTGGAATTTCCTGAGATCATGAAAAGCAAGTTTGCTTTCTCCCCCGCTTCAAGCCATGAAACATAACATCTGTGAAGTGTTCCGTTGATTCTTCAGAGGCTCCAATGTTGTCGTGAGTGAGAGTCTCATCACCTTAAGGGAATTTGTGACTTGAAGCCAGATCAAAAGCTTTCGGGAAATTCCATGATTTCATGTTTTGAATTATATGTCTTCATATATGGTAACTTTTGTTGAAAATTAAAACAGAAAACTTTTTTAAAACTGACCCTTTTAGCTGTCGATGAAATAAAACTTAATGTCATATTTGTTCCACTCATCATGTTCATTCCTTGTTTGGTATTACAGTAGAAGCTGTCTTTCCCAATTCCAAAAAGAATTTTAATATTGAAATTGGCTCACAGGCTCTTGCCTTCTGCTAGCTTTGTGATTCAGATATTTGATTAAGCTTGCTTTGTTTAACCTAGGCAGCCCTTCCCACTAATTGTAGTGAAAGATATGCTGGGAGCCTGCCACAGTCTCTGCAATCAGTTTGCCAGTTGAATATCACAACCCACAAAATGTTGGTTCCTGTAGTTTTCTGTGTACACTTGAGCTATTCTTAACTCCTGCAAACAGTAAACATTTGGGTACTACTGGAGTTCATTTTTATTTGAAAACCTATTCTCATTTTTCACTGTGTGGAGCTGAAGGAATACAGCAGGTCGGGCAGCATCAGAGGAACAGGAAAGCTGATATTTCGGGTCAGGACCCTTCAGAAATGGGGGGAGAGGGAAGAGAGCTCTGAAATAAATGGAGAGAGAGAGAAATAGACAATAGACAATAAGTGCAGGAGTAGGCCATTCGGTCCTTCGAGCCAGCACCACCATTCATTACGATCATGGCTGATCAACCACAATCAGTATCCTGTTCCTGCCTTATCCCTGTAACCCTTGATTCCATTATCTATAAGATAATGGGGGGTGAGACTGGGGAAGGAAGGTGGGAAGGTGATGGGTGAGTGCAGTTAGGCAGTGGTGGGAGGAATGGATAGGTGGGAGAGAAGACGGACAGGTTGTGTCAGGTCAAGGAGGCGGGGATGAGAGAGGGGGTTGGTCATGGAATAAGGCCGGGGGTGGGGAGATTTCCAACACCCTCTCTCATCCCCACCTCCTTGACCTGAAATCTCCCCACCCCCGGCCACATCCCATGGGCTGCTGTGTTCATCCAGCTCCACACTGTGTTGACTCTTCCTGATTTATCTTCAGCTTATCAAAGTACCCTGTTTATAACTTCAGTAGTAGCAGTTCTGTCATTAAGAAAATATGAAACTAATTGGCCTGTAGTTTCCTGATTTCTGGCTTCCTTTTTGATTAAAGGGGTTACATTTACTATGTTCCATTTAATTGGCCTTGTATCAAGGCTTTAGAAAATAAAACAACTAATGTACCAGCTATCTCGGTGGCCATGCCTTGTCAGACTCTTGGGTGGAGTCTATCAGGACCTGAGCATTTGCCACCTGCAGCTCCAATCTGTGATTTTCCTGAGTTTCTCCCTCCCTTCCATTTGCTGATATATCACTGATTTTGGGCTGTCCCTTGCATCCTTTTATTGTGAAAACTAATGGAAAGTGCGTGATTCAGTTCGTATGCCATTACCTAATTTTCCATATTAATTTTCCGGCCTCTCACTCTTTTGGACAAATGCTCACCTTAACTCTATAATTCTTGTCATCTTCTAACATTTATTAAAACTTGTACCATCTGTTTTTATTTTTGTTCGCTTTCTCTTATACTAATTTTTTCCTCATTAAATTTTTGGTCATTCTTTGCTTTTAGTATTTCATCCTGTCTTCTGACCTGCCACCCATCTTTGCAAATTTATATGCTTTTCTTTTCAGTTTATAGTTTGATTATAATTTCTAGCTTGCCACAAATGGTGAGTCTGATCCTTGGAATTTGTCTTACTCATTTGAAGATATCTATTCTGTATATTCTGAAATAATTTTTTAAATGTCTGCTGCTATATCTGCTGACATCTTGTTTAATCTAATTTGCTGGTCTGATTTCATGCCTTCATAATTTCTTTTTCAAATATCTTTTTTAGAAGAATATAAATTTAGGGCTGGTTAGCTCAGTTGGATGGATGGCTAGTTTGTTGGGCGGAGAGTATTTTTTTCTATTCATTTGTGGGATGTGGGCATCGCTGGCTGGCCAGCACTTCTTGCCCATCCCTAGTTGCTCTTGAGAAGGTGGTGCTAAGCTGCCTTCTTGAACTACTGCAGTCCTCCTGCTTTGAGTTGACCCACAATGCTATTAGGGAGGCAATTCCAGGATTTTGACTCGGCAACAGTGAAGGAACAGCGATTATAATTCCAAGTCAGGATGGTGAGTGACTTCGAAGGGAAGTTGGAGATGGCGGTGTTCTCATGTCTGATGCCCTGGTCCTAGATGGAAGTGGTCGTGGGTTTGGAAGGTGCTGTCTGAGGATCTTTGGTAAATTTCTGCAGTGCTTCTTGTAGATAGAAGCGTCAGCGGCGGAGGGAGTGGTTGCTTGTGGATGTAGTGGCAATCAAGTGGGCTGCTTTGTCCTGGATGGTGTCAACTTCTTGAGTGTTGTTGGGGCTGTACTCCTCTAGGCAATGAGGCGTGCATATCACTTGCCACTTGTTGAGATCTTGTTGCATGTGAACATGGACTGCTTCAGGAGTCACAAATGGTGCTGAACATTGTGCAGTCATCGGCGAATGTGCCCGCTTCTGATCTGTATGATGGAGAGTAGGTCATTGAAGCATTTGAAGATGGTTGGGCCTAGGACACTGCCCTGAGGAACTCCTGCAGAGATATCCTGGAGCTGAGATGATCAACTGCCAACAACCACGACCATCTTTCTATGTGTCAGGTATGACTGCAACGACCGGAAAGTTTGCCCCTGGTACCCATTAATTCCAGTTTTGCTAGGGCTCGTTGACACCACAGTTGGTCAAATGCAGGCTGTCACTCTCGGCTCGCCTCTGAGTTCAGCTCTTTTTGTCCATGTTTGAACCAAGGTTGTAATGAGATCAGGAGCTGAGTGGTCCTGGTGGAACCCAAACTGGGTGTCACTGAGCAGGTTATTTCTGAGCAGTTGCTGCTTGATAGTGCTGTTGTTGACACGTTCCATCACTTTACTGATGACCGAGAGTAGACTGGGGTGGTAACTGGCTGGGTTGGATTTGTCCTGCTTTTAGAGTACAGGACATACTTGGGCAATTTTACACATTGTCAAATAGATACACCAGTGTTGTAACTGTACTGGAACAGCTTGGCTAGGTTCTGGAGCACGAGTCTTCAGTACTATTACCGGAATGTTGTCAGGGCCAGTAGCCTTTGCAGTATCCAGTGTCTCCAACGGTTTCTTAATATCATGTGAAGTGAATCAAATTGGCTGAAGATTGGTGTCTGTAATGCTGGGGACCACTGGAGAAGGCCGAAATGGATCGGCACTTCTGACAGAAGATTGCTGCACATGTTTCAGCCTTATCTTTTGCACTGATGTGCTGGCCCTTCCATCATTTGAGGGTGGGAATATTTGTGGAGCGTCCTCCTTCAATGAGTTGTTTAATTGTCCACCACCTTTCACGACTAGATGTGGCAGGACTGCAGAGCTTAGATATGATCAGTTAGTTGTGTCATCGCTTAGCTCTGTCTATCACTTGCTGCTTTCGCTGTTTGGTGTGCAAGTAGTCCTGTTTAGTGGCTTCACCAGGTTGGCACCTCATCCTCAGGTATGCCTGGTGCTGGTCCTGGCATACCCTCCTGCACTCTTCATTGAACCAGGGTTGATCCCCTGGCTTGATGGTAATGGTTGGGTGGGGGATATGCCCAGCCATGAGGTTACAGATTGTGCTGGAGTACAATTCTGCTGCTGTTGATGGCCCACAGCGCCTTATGGATGCCCAGTCTTGAGTTGCTAGATCTGTGCAAAGTCTGTCCCATTTAGCACGGTGATCGTGCCACACAACACGATGAAAGCTATTCTCAATGTGAAGGCAGGACTTTGTCTCCACAAGGACTGTGCAATGGTCACTCTTACCGATTCTGTCATGGACCATCGCAGCTGCAGCTGACAGATTAGTAAGGATGAGGTCAAGTATGTTTTTCCCTCTTTATTGGTTCCCTCACTACCTGCTGCAGACCCAGTCCAGCAGCTATGTCCTTTAGGGCTCGATCAGTAGTACTGCTGCCGAGCCACTCTTGGTGGTGGACATTGAAATCCCCCACCCAGAGTACATTTTGCGCCCTTCCCATCCTCAGTGCTTCCTCCTAAGTGTTGTTCAACAATGAGAGGTACTGATTCATCAGCTGAGAGAGGTCGATATGTAGTAATCAGCAGGAGGTTTCCTTGCCCTTGTTTAACCCGAAGCCATGAGACTTCATGGGGTCCGGACTCGATGTTGAGGACTCTGAGAGCAACACCCTCCCAACTGTCGCCACCTCTGCTGGGTTTGTACTGCATGTGGGACAGGACATATCCAGGGATGGTGATGGTGGTGTCTGGGACATTGTCCGTCAGGTATGATTCTGTGAGTGTGACTATGTCAGGCTGTTGCTTAACTAGTCTGTGAGACAGCTCTCCTAATTTTGGCACTAACGCCCAGATGTTAGTAAGGAGGACTTTGTAGCATCGACAATGCCGATTCTGCCATTGTCTTTTCTGGCACCTTGGTCAATGCCAGGTGATCTGTCCGGTTACATTTCTTTGAGACTTTGTAGCGATTGGTACAACTGAGTGGCTTGCTAAGCCATTGCAGAGGGCAGTGAGAGTCAACCGCATTGCTATGGGTCTGGAGTCACATGTAGGCCAGACCAGGTGAGGGTGGCAGATATCCTCCCCTAAAGGACATTGGCGAACCAGATGGGTTTTTCCTGATAATCGGCAATGATTTCATGGTGATCAGTAGATTCTTAATTCCATTTTTTTTTTAGTTTTGAATTCAAATTCCACCATCTGCCAAGGTGGGATCCAGACCATCAGCTGGGTTTCTGAATTAATAGTCTCATGATAATACCACTAGGTCATTGCCTACCCCAAATGAGCCAACAGCACAAGTTCAATTCCCACAGTGGCTGAGATTGCATTGAAGAACTCTTTCCCAATCTCTCTCCTCACCTGAGGTGTGATGACTCTTGGTTAAACCACCACCACTTGTCTCTGTTTACGAGCCCTTTGGCCTGGTAAGGCTGTGGTAATTTTTTTATATTTTCATACATCAGACCCATTCCTCTATCTTTCAAACTTTGTATAACATTCAGTCATAGAATGGTGGCTGCAACTAAGCGTGACTTTGAGATGGTAATCCTATCTGATTGTGCATTACTAGATCCCATATAACCTGTCTGGTTGGCTCCAGAGCATACTGTTCTTTGAGAAATCTTTTCAGAATAGTTTCTATGCCTCGCATTGGCTACCTTTGCCTATCCGACATTTCCAATTAACATGTAGGTTAAAATCTCCTTTAATTATCACAATGCCTTTCTAATAAACTCCCATTATTTCTTCCTTTATGCATTCCTTAATGTGCTTGCTGTTGTTCGGACACCACTCCCACAAGTAACTAGTTGCTATAATCTTTTCTCATTTCTACCCAAAACTCTGTTTTTACATAATACTATTATGTTTTATTCTGCGTAATTATGCTAATACCATCATTAAGCATTGAAGCTACTCTCCACTTTTACCTGCTTTTCTATCACTTCTAAATGTTCTGCACCCTTCAGAATTCAGCTCCCCGTCCATTTTGAGTCTAATATAAATTAGGAGATCCAAATAGTCATCAAAATGTTAACTCTGTTTCTCTCTCGAGAGATGCTACCAGATTTGATTTTTCTCCAGCATTTTCTGTTCTTATTTTATATCTCTGATATCTGCACTACTGATTTTTACTTTATCCAGACATTGAATGTGTCAATAGTGATGAGCCTGAGAACTATTGCTGGTCTATACTGTCACTACCCATTTTAGTTCGAGTTTATACATAGTATTATAAATGAAAATTCCAACAATCTGTAGTTTGGCACTGCCTAGAATGCTTCTGATTTTGTTTATTTGAGTTGAGGATTCTAACTTTTCTGCTCAGTTTGAGTTCTAACATCAAGTTCATTCACAAACTCATGCACTGAGTCAGGATAATTGAAAAATATAATATTTTAATTAATTAGAATGTTGAAATGTTTACAAGGAAGTGGGAATCAAATTCTGGGATTCAGTCCTATTTTTCATGCAAACAGTATGGAAATGTAACAATTGGCAATGTTCATCAAAATTTTGAGCCATGCACATCCAGGTTCAATATCTACAAACTGAAATTAGTATCATAAATTAAAGCTGATGCTGGATATTTGAACTAAAAACACAAGGAGCTAGAAATAGGTCAGGCTGCATCTGTGAAGTAAGAAAAAGGTAGCATTTCACATTAATTATTTTCAATTTGAAGTCACTTTTTGGACACATTGGGGCTTACTTATTGGTTGTTTTCATGAACATGGAACTTTGCAAGATGCTTATTGTTTTCTAACATCCCTTTAAAAACAAATGGAAAGATTTTGAAAAGATGTAATTGGAATTCTGGGTACATAACTCCGTTTATGGTCACACTAAAGCAAATAGATCAGAAGCCCTTGAAGTCTTTGGAACAAGGATTTGTTTGGGTGGACCTTGCTGGGTGATGGGTATATCCAGACAACGACAGAGTGGAGTAATTGTTGAAGGATACTGGAAGTTTTGATCTGGCATGTCAGGAAGTGTGTATATATAAGAAGTGTATATATACTTCTTCATATATAAGAAGCAGGAGGGTAACTAGAGAAAGGGTTGGTCCATTAAAGGATACGGAAGGAAGGTTTTGTGTCGAACCTGAGAAAATGGGTGAGATTCTCAATGATTACTTTGCATCAGTGTTCACTGAGGAGAGGGACATGATGAATGTTGAGATTAGAGATAGAAGTTTGTTTACTCTGGATCACGTTGACATAAGGAGGGAAGATGTGTTGGGTAGGCTAAAGGATATTAAGGTGGACAAACCCCCAGGACCGGATGGGATCTATCCCAGGATGCTGAGGGAGGCGAGAGAGGAAATAGCTGGGGCCCTGACAGATATCTTTGTAGCATCCTTAAACACAGGTGAAGTGCCGGAGGACTGGAGAGTTGCTAATGTTGTCCCCCTGTACAAGAAGGGTAGTAGGGATATTCCAGGTAACTACAGACCAGTAAGCCTGACGTCAGTGGTGGGGAAGTTGCTGGAGAAGGTACTGAGGGATAGAATCTATTTATATTTGGAAAAGAATGGGCTTATCAGTGATAGGCAACATGGTTTTGTGCAGGGGAGATCATGCCTTACTAACCTAATAGAGTTCTTTGAGGAAGTGACCAAGTTGATAGATGAAGGAAGGGCTGTAGATGTCATCTACATGGACTTTAGTAAGGCATTTGATAAGGTTCCCCATCGTAAACTAATGGAGAAAGTGAAGTCACATGGTGTGCAGGGTGTTCTAGCTAGGTGGATAAAGAACTGGTCGAGCAACAGGAGACAGAGAGTAGTAGTTGAAGGAAGTTTCTCGAAATGGAGAAAGGTCACCAGTGGTGTTCCACAGGGATCAGTGCTGGGGCCACTGTTGTTTGTGATATACGTAAATGATCTGGAAGAAGGCATAAGTGGTCTGATCAGTAAGTTTGCAGATGACACGAAGATTGGGGGAGTAGCAGAAAGCATAGGGGATTGTCAAAGAATACAGGAGAATATAGATAGACTGGAGAGTTGGGCGGAGAAGTGGCAGATGGAGTTCAATCCGGGCAAGTGTGAGGTGATGCATTTTGGGAGGTCTAATTCTAGACCAAACTATACTGTAAACAGAAGAGCCTTGGGAAAAGTTGATGAGCAGAGAGATCTGGGAGTTCAGGTCCATTGTACCCTGAAGGTGGCCGCACAGGTGGATAGAGTGGTCAAGAAGGCATATGGTATGCTTGCCTTCATCGGACGGGGTATTGAGTATAAGAGCTGGCAGGTCATGTTAAAATTGTACAAGACTTTGGTTCGGCTGCATTTAGAATACTGTGTACAGTTCTGGTCGCCACATTACCAAAAGGATGTGGAAGCTTTGGAGAGGGTACAGAGAAGGTTTACGAGGATGTTGCCTGGTATGGAAGGTGCTAGCTATGAAGAGAGGTTGAGTAGGTTAGGATTGTTTTCATTAGAAAAAAGGAGATTGAGGGGGGACCTGATTGAGGTCTTCAAAATCATGAAGGGTATATACAGGGTTGATAGAGATAAGCTTTTTCCCAGGGTGAGGGATTCAATAACGAGGGGTCACGCGTTCAAGGTGAGAGGAGAAAAGTTTAAGGGGGATACAC
>JAHRHZ010000034.1:16437384-16513975 GCA_024137785.1 Ginglymostoma cirratum | reverse complement strand
AACACAGCAGGTCAAGCAGCATCAGAGGAGCAGGAAGGCTGATGTTTTGGGCCTAGACCCTTTTTTCTTCTCTTTATTTTTCTCTCTTTTTTTCTGAAGAAGGGTCTAGGCCCAAAATGTCAGCCTTCCTGCTCCTCTGGTGCTGCTTGGCCTGCTGTGTTCATCCAGCTCTATACCTTGTTATCTCAGATTCTCCAGCATCTGCAGTTCCTACTACCTCTTAAAAGGACTATGCACTTTTTCCCCCACCCGTTTATCATTTTTTAACTAACAAATTTTAGCTTCCTGCCTTCCAATTCATGATTATTCTACACAACTTTGTAACAGTAGGGGATGCCAGGAACAGCACCAGGCATACCTAAAAATGAGGTGTCAACCCATTGAAGCTACCAATCAGGATTAATCGTGGACTAAACATCTTAGGCAGCAAGTGATGAACGGAGCTAAGCAGTCGTACAACTAATGGATCTATTCTAAGCTCTGCAGTGCTGTCACATCTAGTTGTGAATGGTAGTGGACAGTTAACAACTCTTTGGAGGAGGCAGTCTCAAGAATTGTTTCTCAGCCAGCAGCAAAGTACACCTAATCAACGCACCCATCTGAAGTGAGTTTTTCATTGTATCTTTGAACATAGAAGGATGCTGCCTATCAGAATATCATTTACTTTATATGAGTGACATGGAGATGTTAATGAGAAATTTACATTTTTTACAAGTGTAAATCACTTCAAATTTACACTATCAACTAATAGATAGTAGACTAGGTGTAACTTTGAGTCACTATAAATACCCTGCAGATTACAGTATCTGAACATTTGGTTTTTCATTGGTTCATTTTTAAATGGGAAAGTGGCTTGAGTGCCAAATTAATTTTAGCTGTTGTTTCAATCTCAATTCATTTTGATATTTTTTAATGGAAAATTAATAGAGTTTAAAATATTCAATAAAATGCTTTACCTTGTAAAAATAATTCTCACTGCATATTTGAAATGTTTATCTTCATGTAATGCAGGGTACCAATTATGACTTGTGAATTAGTTGTGGTTCTCCTGGTGCTTTGCAGGATACAAGATTTTCCCTTTTTCTCTCAATTACATTTCCATTCTCATCATTGATTTCTGTCCTCTTCCAATTTTTCTTTTAATCACATCTCAACATTTTCTGTTGCCTTTTGAGGGAAATATATATTTCCAAGGTTTGTAAACGTTGAAGCAAATATAGATGACTGAATGAATGTCTGTTCATGTATGGTTGGCTCATTGTTAATTGGGAGTCTCACAATGGTTTTAACATGTTCTTTACAAAACCAAAACAGGTTAACTGCTTTTCATCCAACTTCATCCCACTATGCATCATTCACCAAGAACTTGCATTTATGTAGTACCTTTAGCATAGTAAAACATCACAAGGCATTTCACTGGAGCATTATCCAGCAAAATAGCAGCACTTAAGAAGCAGCTGGATGAATACATGACTAGGAAGAGAATAGAAGAATATGGATCCTGTAAGTGAAGACAATTTTAGTATGGAAGGGCAAAATATGGCAGCATAGGCTTGGAGGGCCGAAGGGCCTATTTCTGTGCTGTATTGTTCTTGGTCTAAAAATTGACAAAATCACATAAAGGAATATTAGGGAAAACAATGAATAGCTTCGTCAAAAGTTAGGTTTAAAGGAACATCTTGTGGAAAGAGAAGTCAAGAGATGGGAAGGTTTAGGATGGAAATTCAAAGCTTCGGATTTTGCTAACTGAAGGAAGGCTGTCATTGTACAGCAGTTTGAAAATCTGGGATATTCACAAGGCTGGATTGGTGGAATGTAGATATCTTGGGAAGGTTGTAAGCCTCTAGTTAGCAGAGATAAGCAGGATTTTGACCTTTTTAAGGGATTTGAAGACGAGGATGAGAATTTAAAAATTTTTTTTACAGGGAGTTGCTGTAAATCTCTGGGTAAGCAGTTAGTGCTGACTTGGTCTGAGTGAGAATATGGGCAGCAGAGCTTTGGATGATTTAAAGTTTGCAGAAGATAGAAAATGAAAAATTGGCCTGGAATGCATTTGGATAGTAAAGTCTAGAGATAACAAAGATAGGAATGAGGATGTCAGCAGTAGCATGTGAACTGAGGCAGGGTTGGAGTTGGGCAATGCCTATTTTGTCTTCAGAAGATGGTGGAAGTTCGTCTAGGGTACAGATGTGTCACAAAGGTTGAAAACAGTCTGGTATAACCTCAGACTGTTGCCAGGGAGAGGATGAAGAGGCGTACCTAGTGCATGGTTGCCAGAGAATGCTGTATTTTCTTGTGAATTTGTTGACTTAATGGTACATGTTAATTGTGTTCCAATGTGAAATTTTCCCTGAGACTGACATCTTAATCAGTAATCAAAGTAATGTATTACTGTCGTGGAGATATGAAATAAAAACAAATGGCTGGAGATACTCAGCAGGTCTGGCAGCATCTATGAAGAAACAGTGTTAAGGTTTCAGCAAAAATGACTTATTTCTAACATTGCAGATTCTGCCAGACTTGGTGAGTTTCTTGAGCACTTCCTGTTTTTATTATAGATAAAAAGTAGACAGCATGATTTGTACACATTTTTCAAGCAGGAGACTGAAGTCTTGATGATCTAATTAAAACCCAAATTAAATTAATTCAACCAATTGGGAAAAGCAGTTGACTGATTAAAATACTTTAAAACTGGGGCAGGCTTTTTTTTCAGCAAGTGATCTGTTGTTCACCATCTACTTGGTAAACAACTTGGTCATCTCTTCTGGGACTTTACACGCATAATTATGTCACTCTGGGGAATGTATTGTAATTGCGTCTCTGAATCAGAATTGAAAAGGTTGAGAGAGGCTTGCAAGTCTAGTGCAGAATGGGTAATGTCACTGCAGTTATCCAAATAGGCCACTTAGGAATGTGGTGATCAATTTTAGCTTTGTCACAGAGGCAACTGAGGTTAGAATTTTCTATCTAGAGGTGAGATTTAATGCTTATAGTGGAGGGCAATTATTTCTGAAGTTAACCCATTGTAAAGTAGACTGTAAATAACGAAGAGGGCTATCACAAAGCCTTGCTTGGCATGGATTTGAATTTAAAGGTAACTCTTTTTTAGATTTCCCACTCGGGACAGTTGTACTTATGCCATCATGAAGCACTGATCATAGATACAGAAGCAGAAGTAGGCCATTTGGCTCATCTGATAATTCTAAGCTATACTCTACTGTTAGTCCCCACAGTGGAAAGGTTGTATTGAAGTTTCTTGAACCTATAAATCTCTGGAGAACAATCCACAGAATCTTGTGATTTAGTGATTCCCATTCTTTGGTCAGACTGAACGCTATCAGGAACTGTGAACAAACTCAAAACTTTATTTCAATTTGTCTGATAAACATAACAAGTCAGAGATTCCTCTGGAAGGTTTAAAACCATATTCTGTCTTTGGCAGGAATTCCTCACCAATAGGATTTTCCCTGCTATCGAAAACAGGAAATGCCTCAACACTTCGCACACTGATCTCCCTGTTTGAATGTAGTTACATTGCTAAATTCTTCAAATTGGCGTGCGGTGGAATACTTCCTTCTAAATCTATTGGTGAAAGCATGGAGTCTTGATGTGAGCAATTGTTCACAAGTTTTGAAACCCTTCACTGGAATGCCCTCAGGTCTGCTGGATTTATTGTTCTTCATTTGTTGCTTGATGGAGCTCATCCAACACTGGAGATCCACTCATATTTTGCATCTTACTGGAGCATCTATAGCTTGAAGAATATCAGCTGTCATTGTAGATTCAAGGTCGAGGAGTTGTTGGAAATGTTCTTACCAGCAGTGACTGGTATTGTTATCCTCAAAGCAAGACATGATCATGTGACCCAATGGAATTTTGCCCATATGGACTTAATCTGTAGATGTCCCTTGTTGGTTTGGGAAGATTTGTTATTGTTCCATGTGTCTACCTTCTTAAAATATAGTTTTTCATAGGATTTTGAGTGCTGGCTGCAGTGTTGTATGGTCTGAGCAGATTTTGCTTTTCTACAGTCAGTCTCCAGTTTTAATCTGCCTTTTCTTCAAAGCATAGGATACTATTGCCTTATTTACACTCTGGCAATGTGACAAATTCAAGGCCTTTCAGAGTTGAATTACCACAAATTCTCAAGACTTTCATCATTTGAAATTTGGTGGTTAGATGTGATTTGATTTGCTAAAAAAGTTATTTTCACACAGCAAATGGTTAGGATGTGGAATGCACAGCTGGAGATTGTGGCAGAGGTAGTTTTAGTGAAGACATTCCAAAGGGAGTCAGACTGTTATTTGAAAAGGGTCAATATGCAGGATTAGTTGGAATAGACAGAGAATGGTATTCGGTGAAATGATTTTGGAGAACAGGTCCACCACACCTTCTGTCCTGTAATGATTTTGTAATCTGAAGTTGATGTTTTTTTGAATTACGCTGTGGGTTACAAGAATCTAACATGACTGTAACAGAAATCTGAGTGTTATTAGGGACAAGTATGCAAGCCTGAATTCTTGGACACAAACTTGGAATAATCACAAAGTAATTTGCCTGTTTCATGCATGCTTAAGATATTTGAATACTTTGGTAATAATTTACCGTTGTAATTTGTGTTGTCTCAAACTTCGTAAACTTGGTACTCAGCATTTGGAATTTATTGAGAGTGTTTATTTATAGTTAGTAAATTGCACATGTTGGAAATAGACACAAAGCAAAAAGAACTTGCAATTGGGTAGCACCTTTCAAAGCACTTTTAGGCAGTGAAATACTTTGGTATGTAGCGAACACTGGCAGTTAATGTACACACAAGGACCCAGGGCAAGCATAAAACACTTGTATTTATATAGCACTGTTCAGAATCTCGGGGCATCTGAAGGCTCTGTATAGCCAATGAAATACTTCTCACCATAATCACACGAACATAAGAAATGAACCAGCCAGTTTACACAGCAAGCTTTCCTGACTAGATACATATTTTAGCAGAGATAATAGGACCTGCAGATGCTGGAGAATCTGAGATAACCAGGTGTAGAGCTGGATGAACACAACAGACCAAGTAGCATCAGAGGAGCAGGAAAGCTGACATTTCGGGCCTAGATCCTCCTTTAGAAATGGGGAAGGGGAAGGGTGTTCTGAAATAAATAGGGAGAGAGGGGGAGGCGGATAGAAGATGGATAGAGGAGAAGATAGGTGGAGAGGAGACAGACAAGTCAAAGAGGCAGGGATGGAGCCAGTAAAGGTGAATGTAGGTGGGGAGTTAGGGAGGGGATAGGTCAGTTCAGGGAGGACGGACAGGTCAAGGGGACAGGATGAGGCTAGTAGATAAGAGATGAGGGTGGGGCTTGAGGTGGGAGGAAGGACAGGTTAGGGAGGTGGGGACAAACTGGCCTGGTTTTGGGATGCGGTTGGGGGAGGGGAGATTTTGAAGCTTGTGAAGTCCACATTGATACAATTGGGCTGCAGGGTTCCCAAGCAACGTATGAGTTGCTGTTCCTGCAACCTTTGGGTGGCATCGTTGTGGCACTGCAGGAGGCCCAGGATGGACGTGTCGTCTGAGGAATGGGGGGGTGTGTTGAAATGGTTCACGACTGGGAGGTGCAGTTGTTTAGTGCGAACCGAGTGTAGGTGTTCCGCAAAGCGGTCCCCAAACCAATGCAGAGGAGGCCACAACAGGAACAGCGGATACAGTATACCACATGAGCAGATGTGCAGGTGAACATCTGCTTGATGTGGAAAGTCTTCTTGGGGCCTGGGATGAGGTGAGGGGGGAGATGTAGGGGCAGGTGTAGAACTTCCTGCGGTTGCAGGGAAAAGTGCTGGGTGCTGTGGGGCTGGAGGGGAGTGTGGAGTGGACAAGGGAGTCCTGGAGAGTGTGGTCCCTCCGGAAAGAAGATAAGGGTGGGGGAGAGAAAAATGTCTTTGGTAGGGTCTGATTGCAGATGGCGGAAGTGTCGGAGGATGATGCGTTGGATCTGGAGGTTTTGTGGGTTGGTACGTGAGGACGAGGGGGATTCTGTTTTGGTTGTTATTGCGGGGAGGGGGTGTGAGGGATGAGTTGCGGGAAATGCGGGAGACATGGTCAAGGGCGTCCTCGACCACTGAGGGGGTGATGTTGCGGTCCTTGTAAAATGAGGACATCTGAGATGTTCGGGAGTGGAATGCCTCACCCAGGGAGCAGATGTGGCGGAGGCAAAGGAATTGGGAATAGGGCATTTTTGCAGGAAGGTGGGTGGGAGGAGGTGTATTCTAGGTAGCTGTGGGAGTCAGTGGGCTTGAAATGGATATCTGTTTCCAGGTGGTTGCCAGAGATGGAAACAGAGGTCTAGGAAGGAGAGAGAGGTATCAGAGATGGTCCAGGTGAACTTAAGGTTGGGGTGGAAGGTGTTGGTGAAGTGGATGAACTGCTCAAGCACATCGTGGGAGCATGAGGTGGTGCTGATCCAGTCATCTATGTAACGGAGGAAGAGGTGGGGTTTAGGGCCAGTGTAGGTACGGAAGAGGGATTGTTCCACATAACCTACAGAGAGGCAGGCATAGTTTGGGCCTATGCGGGTACCCATGGCCACCCCCTTTGTCTGTTGGAAGTTGGAGGAATTGAAAGAGAAGTTGTTGAGGGTGAGGACGAGCTCAGCTAAGCTGAAGAGGGTGTCAGTGGAGGGGGACTGGTCGAGCCTGCGGGTCAGGAAGAAGTGGAGGGCCTTTAGGCTATCTGCATGGGGAATGCAGGTGAATAGGGACTGGATGTCCATGGTAAAGATGAGGTTTTGGGGACCAGGGAATTGGAGGGTGTGGGTGGTGTCACGGACGTAAGTAGGGAGTTCCTGGAGCAAGGGGGAGAAAATGGAGTCGAGATAGGTGGAGATAAGTTCGGTGGGGCAGTAGCAGGCGGAGACAATGGGTCGACCGAGTTTGTGGATTTTGGGAAGGAGATAGAAGCGGGCAGTGCGGGGTTGTGGAACAATGAGGTTGGAGGCTGTGGGTGGGAGGTCACCTGAGGTGATGAGGTTGTGAATGTTCTGGGAGATGATGTTTTGGTGATGTTCCACCAAACACCTACGCTCGGTTCGCACTAAACAACTGCACTTCCCAGTCACGAACCATTTCAAAACACCCCCCTCCCCATTCCTCAGACGACATGTCCATCCTGGGCCTCCTGCAGTGCCACAACCGATGCCACCCGAAGGTTGCAGGAACAGCAACTCATATTCTGCTTGGGAACCCTGCAGCCCAATGTGGACTTCATAAGCTTCAAAATCTCCCCTCCCCTTACCGCATCCCAAAACCAGCCCAGCTTGTCCCCGCCTCTCTAACCTGTCCTTCCTCCCACCTCAAGCCCCACCCTCATCTCCTATCTACTAGCCTCATCCTGCCCCCTTGACCTGTCCGTCCTCCCTGGGCTGACCTATCTCCTCCCGACCTCCCCACCTACACTCACCTTTACTGGCTCCATCTCCGTCTCTTTGACCTGTCTGTCTCCTCTCCGCCTATCTTCTCCTCTACTCATCTTTTATCCGCCTCCCCCTCTCTCCCTATTTATTTCAGAACACCCTTCCCATACCCCATTTCTGAAGAAGGGTCTATGCCCGAAATGTCAGCTTTCCTGCTCCTCTGATGCTACTTGGCCTGCTGTGTTCATCGAGCTCTACACCTTGTTATCACATATTTTAGCAGTGTAGGTTGAGGGAGACATGCCAGGCCAAAGGGGAGAATTGCGCTACAGTTGGTATGATGGGATCTTGCACACCAATTTTAGAATGCAAATGAAACCTCACTTTAGTATCTCATCTGAAAAATGGCACTTTTAATATATTGATCAGTTGACATACAGAATCAACTGTATGTCAACATACAAGCACACTGGATAAATGAATGACGATGAGAAGAGGGACAATTAATACAGGACTGAAGGTGCTATATCTGAATGCACACTGTATCAGAAAGAAAGTAAATGACCTTTTGGCGCAGATCAAAATTGCCAGATATGACATGGTGGGCATCACGGAGACATGGCTGCAAGGGATCAGGATTGGGAGCTAAACATCCAAGGATTAACATTTCATCAAAAAGATAGGTAGGTGGGCAGAGGGGGCGTGGTTACCTTATTGGTAAGAAATGAAATTAAATCAATAGTAAGAAACGAAGTAGGGTCAGATGGTGTCGAATCTGTGTGGATAGAGTTGCGGAACCGCAGAGGTTAAAAAAAGATCATAGTTGGAATTATTTACAGGCCTCCAAACAGTAGTCAGGAGCTGGGGCCCAAGCTACACAGTCATGGTGATCATGGGAGATTTCAATATGCATGTGGACTGGGAAAATAGGTTGGTAGTGGATAGCAATAGAAGCAGTTTGTAGAATGTCAGCAAGATGGCTTTCTGGAGCAGCTTGTGCTGGAGCCCACTAGGGAACAGTCAGTACTGGATTTAGTGTTGTGCAATGAGGTAGACTTGATATGGGAGCTTAAGGTGAAGGAACCCTTAGGAGGCAGTGATCATAATATGATTGAATTTACTTTGCAATTTGAGAGGGAGAAGATAGAATCACAGGTAATAGTATTATAGCTGAATTAAAGCAACTATAGAGGCATGAGGGAGAGGAGCTGAGCAGAATTTCAGTCGTTTCAGCGGCGGGGCTTTTCGGGATCCTTAAGGGGGAGGGGGAGCAGCCCCAAGTCATGGTCCACATAGGCACCAACGACATAGGTAGGAAAAGGGACGGGGATATAAGGCAGAGATTCAAGGAGCTAGGGTGGAAGCTTAGAGCTAGAACAAACAGAGTTGTTATCTCTGGTTTGTTACCCGTGCCACGTGCTAGCGAGGCGAGGAATAGGGAGAGAGAGCAGTTGAACACGTGGCTACAGGGATGGTGCAGGACGGAGGGATTCAGATACCTGGATAATTGGAGCTCATTCTGGGGTAGGTGGGACCTCTACAAACGGGATGGTCTGCACCTGAACCAGAGGGGTACCAATATCCTTGGGGGAAATTTGCTAATGCTCTTCGGGAGGGTTTAAACTAGTTCAGCTGGGGGATGGGAGCCTGACTTGTAGCTCCAGTGTACAGGAAGTTGAGAGTAGTGAGGTCACGAATAAGGTTTCAAGGTCGCAGGAATGTACCAGCAGGCAGGAAGGTGGTTTGAAGTGTGTCTACTTCAACGCCAAGAGCATCCGGAATAAGGTGGGTGAACTTGCAGCATGGGTTGGTACCTGGGACTTTGATGTTGTGGCCATTTCGGAGACATGGATAGAGCAGCGACAGGAATGGTTGTTGCAGATTCCGGGGTTTAAATGTTTTAGTAAGATCAGGGAAGGTGGTAAAAGACGGGGAGGCGTGGCATTGTTAGTCAAGGACAGTATTACGGTGGTAGAAAGGATGTTTGATGAGGACTCGTCTACTGAGGTAGTATGGGCTGAGATTAGAAACAGGAAAGGAGAGGTCACCCTGTTGGGAGTTTTCTATAGGCCTCCGAATAGTTCCAGAGATATAGAGGAAAGAATAGCAAAGATGATTCTGGATAGGAGCGAAAGGAACAGGATAGTTGTTATGGGGGACTTTAACTTTCCAAATATTGACTGGAAACGCTATAGTTCAAGTACTTTAGATGGGTCAGTTTTTGTCCAGTGTGTGCAGGAGGGTTTCCTGACACAGTATGTAGATAGGCCAACAAGAGGCGATGCCACATTGGATTTGGTACTGGGTAATGAACCAGGCCAGGTGTTAGATTTGGACATAGGTGAGCACTTTGGTGATAGTGGCCACGATTCGGTCACGTTTACTTTAGCGATGGAAAGGGATAGGTTTATACCGCAGGGCAAGAGTTATAGCTGGGGGAAAGGCAATTAAGAGGTGATTAGACAAGACATAGGATGGGGAAGGAAACTGCAGGGGCTGGGCACAATTGGAATGTGGAGCTTGTTCAAGGTACAGCTACTGCGTGCCCTTGATAAGTATGTATCTGTCAGGCAGGGAGGAAATGGTCGAGCAAGGGAACTGTGGTTTACTAAAGAAGTTGAATCTCTTGTCAAGAGGAAGAAGGAGGCTTATGTAAAGATGAAGTGCGAAGGCTCAGTTAGGGCGCTTGAGAGTTACAAGTTAGCTAGGAAGGACTTAGAGAGAGCTAAGAAGAGCCAGGACGGGACATGAGAAGTCTTTGGCAGGTAGGATCAAGGAAAATCCTAAAGCTTTCTATAGGTATGTCAGGAATAAAAGGATGACTAGAGTAAGATTAGGGCCAGTCAAGGACAGTAGTGGGAAGTTGTGCGTGGAGTCCGAAGAGATAGGAGAGGGTCTAAATGAGTATTTTTCATCAGTATTCAGACATGAAAAAGACAATGTTGTCGAGGAGAATACTGAGATACAGGCTATTAGACTAGACGGGATTGAGGTTCATAAGGAGGAGGTGTTAGCAATCCTGGAAAGTCTGAGAATAGATAAGGCCCCTGGGCCGGATGGGATCTATCCTAGGATTCTCTGGGAAGCTAGGGAGGAGATTGCAGAGCCTTTGGCTTTGATCTTTTTGTCGTCGTTGTCTACTGGAATAGTGCCAGAAGACTGGAGGATAGCAAATGTTGTTCCCTTGTTCAAGAAGGGGAGTAGAGACAGCCCTGGTAATTATAGACCAGTGAGCCTTACTTCGGTTGTGGGTAAAGTGTTGGAAAGGATTATAAGAGATAGCATTTATAATCATCTAGAAAGGAATAATTTGATTAGGGATAGTCAACACGGTTTTGTGAAGGGTAGGTCATGCCTCACAAACCTTATTGAGTTCTTTGAGAAGGTGACCAAACAGGTGGATGAGAGTAAAGCGGTTGATGTTGCGTATATGGATTTCAGTAAAGCATTTGATAAGGTTCCCCACGGTAGGCTATTGCAGAAAATTCGGAGGCATGGGATTGAGGGCGATTTAGCAGTTTGGATCAGAAATTGGCTACCTGTAAGAAGACAGAGGGTGGTGGTTGATGGGAAATGTTCATCCTGGAGTTCAGTTACTCGTGGTGTACTGCAAGGATTTGTTTTGGGGCCACTGCTGTTTGTCATTTTTCATAAATGACCTGGATGAGGGCGTAGAAGGATGGGTTAGTAAATTTGCGGATGACACTAAAGTCGGAGGAGTTGTGGATAGTGCGGAAGGATGTTGCAAGTTACAGAGGGACATAGATAAGCTGCAGAACTGGGCTGAGAGGTGGCAAATGGAGTTTAATGCGGAGAAGTGTGAGGTGATTCACTTTGGAAGGAGTAACAGGAATACAGAGTACTGGGCTAATGGTAAGATTCTTGGTAGTGTGGATGAACAGAGAGATCTTGGTGTCCATGTGCATAGATCTATCCTAGAATTCTCTGGGAAGCTATGGAGGAGACTGCAGAGCCTTTGGCTTTGATCTTTTTGTCATCGTTGTCCCTTCCTGGTATGGAGGGAAGGTCTTATTAGGAAAGGCTGATGGACTTGAGGCTGTTTTCGTTAGAGAGAAGAAGGTTAAGAGGTGACTTAATAGAGACATACAAGATGATCAGAGGATTAGATAGGGTGGACAGTGAGAGCCTTTTTCCTCAGATGGTGACAGGTAGCACAAGGGGACATAGCTTTAAATTGAGGGGTGATAGATATAGGACAGATGTCAGAGGTAGGCTCTTTACTCAGAGAGTAGTCAGGGCATGGAATGCCTTGCCTGCAGCAGTTGTAGACTCGCCAAATTTAAGGGCATTTAAATGGTTGTTGGATAAACATATGGATGATAATGGAATAGTGTAGGTTAGATGGGCTTCAGATTGGTTTCTCAGGTCGGCGCAACATCGAGGGCCGAAGGGCCTGTACTGCACTATAATGTTCTATGTTCTAATTGACTGGGAGAGGAGCCTAGCTGGAAAGACGGTGGAACAGCAATGGCAGGAGTTTCTAGGAGTAATTCAGGAGACACAGCAAAAATTCATCCCTAGGAAAAAGAAGCATGGTACAGGGAGGATGATGGCTGACTAGGGAAGTTAGGGATAGCATAAAAGCAAAAGAGAAAGCATATAATGTGGCGAAGGGCAGTGGGAAACCAGAGGACTGGGAAGCTTACAAAAACCAACGGGGGGGCGACAAAAAAGAAATAAGGAGGGAGAAGATTAAATGTGAGGGTAAGCCAGCAATGTAAATGAAGACTATGGATTTCTTTAGATCTATAAAGGGCAAAAGAGAGGCAAAAGTGGACATTGCACTCAATAAGAGTGGGAAACATGGAAATGAATGAGGAACTGAATAATTACTTTGCGTCAGTCTTCACAGTGGAAGATATGAGTAATATCCCAAAACTTAGAGAGTCAGGGTGCAGAGCTGAGTATGATGGCCATGACCAAGGACAAGGTGCTGGGAAAGCTGAAAGGCCTGAAGGCAGATAAATCACCAGGACCAGATGGACTCCACCCCAGAGTTCTTAAGGAGAAAGCTGAGGAGATAATGGAGGTGTTAGTGGCGATCTTTCAGGAATCGCTAGAATCAGCGAGGGTCCCTGAGGACTGGAAAATCACTAACGTGACACCCCTGTTTAAAAAGTGAGTAAGAAAAAAGTCTGAAAATTGCAGGCTGATTAGCCTAACCTTTGTCTTGGATAAGATTTTGGAGTCCATTGTGAAGGATAGGATTTCCGAATACTTGGAAGTGCATGGTAAAATAGGGCAAAGTCCGCATGGCTTCATCATGGGGCGGTCATGCCTGATAAGAATTCTTTGAGGAAGTAATGAGCAGGTTAGACCAAGGAGAGCCAATGGATGTTATCTACCTGGACTTCCAGAATGCCTTTGACAAGGTGCCGCATAGGAGGCTGCTGAGTAAGATAAGGGTGAACGGTGTTAGAGGCAAGGTACTAGCATGGATAGGAGATTGGCTGTCTGGCAGAAAGCAGAGAGTGGGGTTAAGAGACTTTCTCAAGCTGGCAGCCGGTGACAAGTGGTGTTCCACGAGGGTTGAATGTTGGGACCACAACTTTTCACTTTATACATTAATGATCTAGATGAAGGAACTGAGGGCATTCTGGCTAAGTTTGCGGACGATACAAAGATAGGTGGAGGGACTGTAGTATTGAGGAGGTGGCAAGGCTGCAGAAGGATTTGGACATGTTAGGAGAGTAGGCAAAGAAGTGGCAGATGGAGTACAATGTGGGAAAGTGTGAGGTTATGCATTTTGGTAAGAAGAATAGAAGCATGGATTATTTTCTAAATGGGGAGAAAATTCAGAAGTCTAAAGTGCGAGGAGATATGGGAGTTCTAGTCCAGGATTCTCCTCTGGGTAAACTTGCAGATTGAGTCAGTAGTCAGGAAGGCAGATTCAACTTTGGCATTTATTTTGAGAGGACTTGAATATAATAGGAGGGATGTACTTCTGAGGCTGCATAAGACTCTGGTCAGGCCACATTTGGAGTATTGTGGGAGGTTTTGGGTCCCATATCTTAGGAAAGATGTACTGGCTCTGGAGTCGGTTCAGAGGAGGTTTACGACCATGGTCCCAGGAATGAAAAGCTTAACATATAAAGAATGCTTGAGGACTCTGGGTCTATACTGGATGGAGTTTAGAGGGATGAAGGAGCATCTAATTCAAACTTACAGAATACTGAATGGCCTGGGCAGAGTGGATGTTGAGAAGATGTTTCCATTGGTAGGAAATACTATAGGAGCTGAGGGCACAGCCTTAGAGTAAAGTGAAGATCTTTTGGAAAGGAGATAAGGAGAAACTACAGTCAGAGTGGTGAATCTATGGAATTCACTGCCACAGAAGGCTGTGGGGGTTAGGTAGTTCTGTATATTTAAGACAGAGATAGATAGATAGGTTCTTGATTGTCAAGGGGATCAAGGGTTATGGGGAGAATAGGGTTGAGAAACTTATCAGCCATGATTGGATGGTGGAGCAGACTCGATGGGCTGAATAGCCTAATTTCTGCTCCTATGCCTTGTGGTCTTTATGGTCTTGTAGGTCTGTACATAGTAAATTAAACCTCTTATTTCCCAAATATTATCACTAAAATGGGAGCAAATACCGTACCTGAAGAACTATCTACCGTTTTGAATGCCTTACTGAAAGGAAGATGTAATAATGAACTCAGATCTGAGGAAGGATCACCGTGCTCGAAACGTTAACTCTGATTCTTTTTTTCTTCACAGATGCTGCCAGACCTGCTGAGCTTTTCAGGCAACTCCTGCTTTTGTTCCTGATTACAGCATCTGCAATTCTTTCGGTTTTTATTTAGTATTTAACTCACTGCCACATCTCTTCTAGGTATGCCCACCTTGAAGAAGTTCCTGCTCCTCACTCCAACGGAATGGCCTTTCCGATCTTTTGTCTTGTTCACTGACATTAATTTCACTGTCACTCCTAGTATTTGACTAAGTATGTCCTAAAACTCGTTTCCACAGCCATATCACGTTCCTCAGTGACTGCCTCATAATCTGCGAATGTTGTATGAGGGATACACATTGGCCAGGGCATGGCTGATTATTTCCTTTTGTTATGTTTGAAATAGTGCCATGAGATATTTGGTCAGATAGCTACAAATCAGATGAGACCTTGATTTAATGTCTCATCCAAAAGGCAGCACCTCCATAGGTGTCATAAAGTCAAAGAATTATACAGCATGGAAACAGACCCTTTGGTCCAACTCGTCTGCGCTGACCAGACGACCCACTATAAGGTCACCCCTCAGCCTCCGCTCCAGGGAGAAAAGCCCCAGACTATCCAGTTGTGCCTTTTAACTCAAACCATCCAGTCCAACATCCTTGTAAATCTTTTCTACACCTTGGCAAGTTTAACATCATCATCATTCTTACAGAAGGCCGACCAGAACTGAATGCTGTATTCTAAAAGTGGCCTTACTGATATCCCATGCATGACATCCGAACTCCTATACTCACTGCTCTGACTGACGAAGGCAAGCGTACCAAACACCTCCTTTACCACCTGTCTACCTGTGACTCCACTTTCAAGGAGCTGTGCACCTGCACCCTTAGGTCTCTTTGTTTGGCAACATTCCCCAGGGCTGTACCATTAACTGTCCGAATCCTGCCCTGGTTTGGCTTACCAAAATGCAACATCTCACATTTACCTAAACTAACTTCAAATTAATCTCTGTATCCCACTTCTTAGCCCGTTGGCCCATCTGATCATGGTCCCATTGTACGCTGAGATAATCTTATTCACTGTCCACTACACTGTCGATTTTGGTATCATCTGCAAACTTACTAACCATGCCTACTATATTCACATCCAAATGACAACAAGTAGTGGACCAGCACCGATTCTTGTGGCACACCACTGTTTACAGGCCTACAGTCCAAAAAACATCCTTGCACCACCAGCCTCAGTCTCCTATCTTCAAGCCAATTTTGTATCCAATTGGCTAGATCCCTCTGGATCCCACACTTTGAATTCAGTCCTTTGATTTTCATGGTTAAGCCCTGGAGTGGCACTGGAACCCGGAAACCTGTGACTGTTGGGCAAGAGTGTGACTAATCGAAACATGATTGATACAGTAGGTATCAAAGATGTCCATGCTTTTAAACAGGCAGGAGTGGGTTGGTACCTAACTGTGTGGGGTTTGTACACATCGTGTCTAGACAAGCTGGAGCCAATGGCTCCTGATAAACCATTTCTGTGCTTTTACATATCAGAGAAGCTTTTTCAGGGATGTGAGCAATACTTAACATTCTTTATACCGCGGGTCTGGGAATATGGCCCCACCAGTAGAGCTGGATGAGGGGAGGGATTTATGGGCTGGTCTCAATGTAGTTCTATATAAATTTATGCTTTTCCAAGTACTGCTGTAATTTTTGAGCATGAAGTTAGATGTCCCTAATCCAGGGAATATGTTTTATTGATGCAGTGGGATTTTTAATGGATCAGTATAATAAAGCTGGTTAGATTCATGCTCCCTTGCCTAACAATCTGATTAGTAAATTATGTCAATTGAATGCAATATATAGTCTCGTTCCCAGAATTTTTCTGCCTTGCAGTCATCTTAGACATTATTTATGAAGCTATTCTGCTTGAGAGCTCTGTTAAATTATATTTTTACTACCAGGAAGAAATGGCATGATCTGACAATGTGCAGAACCTTGGAGTTCTCATTAAGTGTTGTTGAAAACACGTACCAGGAGGGGAATAAAATCTCAAACTGTGTAGATCCCGAATGTTAGAGATAACAAGGTGTAGAGCTGGATGAACACAGCAGGCCAAGCAGCATCATAGGAGCAGGTCCCAAATGTTGCCTTGTTTGTTAAGTCTCAGCGTTTTTTTTTTTGGTTTGTAATTTAAATTTCTTGATTATAAATCCTGGAAGTCTATTTGATTATGGGCTTCCCAGAACAAAATTCCTTTCTTTCTTGTCTACAAAGTCAACCCACATTCACTGCAGTGAGATGTGGAGTCTCAGTCTATATTGGCAATTCAAATTGGGACTTTTTCCTGGTTTGGCTTCTCATTACCTTAAGCAGTTTTAACTATTGATAGAATGGCAACATGCCTAGAGTCAACTGAATTTATTGTATATTATGTAATAAGCTGTCAAAAAATGTTTATATCCACCTGTGTATTTGATTTTTTATTTTGATTTATTCTTGTCACGTACCTAGGTGCAGTGAAAATCTTTGTTTTGCGTGTAATGCAGGCAGATCACAATATACAAAGATCATAGTGTGTTTGAACAGAGTGAGGAACACAAAGTTATGGCTGCAGGGAAGGTCCACAAAAACAAGATCAACATTAAGTTTGAAAGGTCCATTCAGAAGGCTCATAACAGCGGAGAAAAAGCTATACTTGAACCTGTTGGCCTGACGTAAGAGATTATAACTAGGGTGGGAGGGGTCTGATGTTGGCTGCCTTTCAGCGGTTTCGGCAGCAACGAGAAGTGTAGATGGAGTCAGTAGTTTGGAGTTTGGGTTGTGTGACGGACTGGGCTGAGTTCACAACTTTCTGTAATTTCTTACGGTCCTAGCCAAAGCAGTTGCCATATCAAGCCATGATGCATCTAGACAGAATGCTTTCTGTGGTGCATCTATGAAAGTTGGTGAGAGTCCTTATGGTCATGCATTTTAAATTCACCCCGCAATTAAAATTGCATCTTTTGGTATTGTTGCATAGTTCTTTTAGGATTAAAGTGAAAGTTTCATTGTTAAAAATAGTTCTAAATACTTGACCTGATTCCTGCAATGTGTGATACTGTTGGGGATTATTGCATCACAGTCGATGTCGATGATAGGCCTCTGCCTCCGAAATAGAATGATGTGCACCTGCATCATAACTGTGGTGCAAAATGAGATTTTGTTTTGTTGGATGCTGCAATCTGTCAAAACACCTTAAATGGGCTATCTTTTAGGTGATCCATAGTTTCAGCCCATTACACTGATTTTAATCTAAAGATGCTCATGACATTGAAAATTATAGCCAAAGTTGTTCTGGTACTAACTGTCCCTAAAATTATTATTATTATAACCTTTTCAGATCATGTTTCATTTTTTTAAGAAAACTCTTCCTTATATTCTGTCAGCTGAAAATTCCTTTTTGAGTCTGTACTTGGGTTCTGAACTGAGTCTGAACATGAACTGTAGACTGAAACACCAGCATGTTTGATTACTATCGAACCTTTAACACTATAAAATGTCTCAAGAATTTTCATAGAAGCATTATGAAATAAAACTTGATATCAACACATAAGTTGACATGAGGTCAGATATTCAAATGCCAGGTTTTAAAGAGTCTTAAACAATGGAACAAGATATAGAGGGTCGTAGACATGTTAAGTGAGTGAGCAAAAAACTTGGCTGATGGAAATAATACAGGAAAATGTGAGGTTATGCACTTTGGTCAAAAAAAGAACCAAATACTATTCACATGGAAAAAGACTGTGGAAAGCTGCAGCACAAAGGTATTTAGGAGTCCTCTTGCATATATTTTAAAAAGCTAGCATCCAAGTTTAGCAGATAACAGGAAATCCACATTAATTTGGAATGCAAATTAAGACAATAATTTGACAAATTATTGGAAGGCACATGGAATATAGGCCATTATTTCAAAGGGAATTTAGTACACAAGAGGGAGGTCTTGCTAAAACAATATAAAGCACTAATCAGATCACGCTTACAGTACTGGGAACAGTTTTGACCTCTTGATGTAAGGAAAGATGTATTGTCATTAGAGGCAGGGCAGAGAAGGTTAACTAGGTTGATTTTTTTTTTTAATTTGGAGAAAATGGGTAGCTTTGGCCTGTGTTCTTTGGAGTTGAGAATTTTGGAAGGCAGTCTTCCTGAAGCTTGCTGAGGGGGCTTGACAGAGTTGAGCAGCCATTTTCCCTTGTAGGAGAGTCTTAGCCCACCAGCATAATCTCATAAGAGGTCACACAATTCCAATGGAGAAGAGGAATAATTTCTTCTGAGTGTAGTGAATTTGTAGAATTCTTTACCTCAGAGGGCTTTCTTGGCTAGGCCATTAAGTATATTCAAGGCTAACATGGACAGATATTCAGTCAGTGAGGGAATCTAGAGTTATGAGGCAAATGCAGAGACAGGGAGTTGAGGATTATCAGATCAGTCAGAGAAGACTTGATGGTTTGAATGCTTCTGTGTTATGGTCTCATAACAATGGAGATGTTTAGGGAGGAAACTCCAGTCACATAAACCCTGTACTGGCCTGAAATTGGGTCTTGAGCCTCATTGATATTAGTTAGCCAAACTGCCAGTATCTCCACAGGCAGCTTGTCCATTTTACTGAATGAATATTGAACCTCTTGTTTCTGCTGGCGACAGCTGGGGGTTAAATCCAGGGTCTGGAACTTCAGTGGAAGAAAATGGTGAAGAGACAGTAATCAGAATGCTAGAGCAGCAATGCCCTGTGGATGAAAGCTGCAGCTTTACAGTGCCTTGGTGGAACTACATCCAGAATAGTGTGTTCAATTTAGTCTCCTTATTTGAAAAAGGAAATAATTGCATTTTTAAAGCAGTTGAGAGAAGATTCTTTCCTGGTTTGGCAGCAGCTGTGAAGAAAAAAATTAGAGTTAATGTTTCAGGTCCGGTGACCCTCCCTCAGAACTCAGTTACGAAGGGTCACTGGACCCGAAACGTTAAATCTGATTTTTTTTTTCTCTTCACAGATGCTGCCAAACCTGCTGAGCTTTTCCAGCAACTTCTGTTTTTGTTCCTGATTTACAGCATCTGCAGTTCTTTCGGGTTTTCGTTCCTAGTTTGATGGGTTTATGTTATGAACGAATGTTGAACAGTTTGGATTTGTACCCCTTGGAGTTTAGAATGAGAGTTGATCTAAATTGAAACATAAAATGCTGAGTGGATTTGACATAGTCGATTCTGGAATGATGTTTGTGTGGTACTAGATATTATGATGTAGGTACTAGATATAATGATACTAGAATTGGGGAGGTAGAGTTTAAGAATAAGGGGTCTCCGTTTAAGGCTGAGTTAAATAGAATTTTAACCAAAAGAACTGCGGATTCTGCAAAAGGAAGGGTCTGAGGAAGAGTCACCAGACCTGAAATGTTAACTTTTTTTTTCCCTTCATAGCTGCTGCCAGACCTGCTGAGCTTTTCCTGCAACTTTGTTTTTGTTAAATAGAATTTTATTTTCTCTCCTGAGGGACATTAGTGAAATTTGTTGGCAGTCTCTGCATTCCTCCAATTCTGGGCTGTTCGGCTTTGCCCATTTTTATTGTGGTATCATTTGTGACTGTGGCTTCAGCTGACTAGGTCCTAGGGCTGGAATATCCTCCGTAAGCCTTCCCAACTCTGTATCTGTCTTTTCTACTTTAAGATGCCCCCTTAAATCTACCTCTTTAACCAAGCTTTTGACCATCTGCCCTACTATCTCGTGGATTGGTGTCAGTGATGCTCATGTGAAATGCACTAGGATGTTTTGAATTATTTCACTTTGTTTGCATCCTTGCCCAGGATTTGAAAGTACTGCTCATCCATTGAGTCTTCAGGTGGCGGTACAGTCCACTTCACCGTTTGCATTGGCTCGTGCCACTTGCTTCTTTCTCTGGAGCTTTTGTTTCTTTGGCAATCTGAGGATGTCATTCTTCAATTCCTTTTTAGTTCTGTTATTTTTGAAGGTGCTATGTAAATACAAGTTCTTTTTTTGAGCGCTCATCACTGATTAGAAGGTGAGCAAAGGTGCTCTGTGAAATACTGTAGACAGATGCACTGTATAAACTTCAGAGACTGAAGCAATGTGCTGATGAAACAGGGCAGAATAGAGTTAATAGTGCACTGATGATGCGCCTTCTTTCGGATGAGACAATAAACTAATACACTCCCCCCTTCTCAGATGGGTATAAAAATGTAATGATCTTGAAAAAGAGCAGGAGGAGGGAGTTTTCTTTGATCTGCCCAATAGTTATCCTCAACCAATGTCACTGAAACAAATTATTTGACCATGGGTCCAAATGGAATGCCACTTTTTTCCCCTTCAGTAATATTACAGGAATTAAACTACAATAGCACTTGGCCAGCCAAAAAATATTTCAGGGAATCCTGGTGTCATGAAAGGTGCCGTACAAAAACAGAAGTCTTTGATTGGGTGATGGAGGAAAAGAGCTTGTTATTTTTGGAAATAATCCCAAATCTCAGTCATCTGAAATAAACCAGTGAGGGAAGGTGCTCGAGTTGCGCATGTTTAGTTCATGAATAAAATAGTGTGTGTGAATAGGAGTCCTCTATTTTAGTTCATGATTATTTCTGTATACAGCTAAAATAAATTATGGTGATAGCTGTATCTGTTGCACTGATGTAAGCTACCTTACGTTGCATGCAAGTATTTGATAACATTCTATTTTGCACTTATCACTGCAGAATAAATTGAAACAGAAAATGAAAATGTGTAGCAGTTCTCAGTTTGTTTATCTCTGTTTTAACCAGGCTTTTTGTCAGGCATTAAGGATGTTGTATTTTTATCTGAAATGTCAACGTTATCCTCAGTTTTAATTTTTGGAAGCTTAGAAGTTTGGGTTTATAATGTAAGTCATGATTTTGATGCTCTCTGTAATATTCGATCTTTAATGGTTTGGCATTGTTGTGTCACTTTAATGATTTTCATCTTCAGATCCTTTATTGGAATTCAGAGCAGTAGACAGGCCCTTTAAATTGTACGCTAACATTGTCCATTATTCAACTATACTAACTCTTCCCTCTCTTTTAAACAGGAAAAATTAGAATTTAGCTTTTCTTGAGGGAGTTTTGAATCCTAGAGATAACCTGTGTCTCCCCCCTGTCTCTGGTATGTGCTATCCTGCATGTTCTCTGTCTGTCTCACACAGAAGTGTTTATGTGCCTCGGCTGGTGGCTCCACTCGCTGCCATCTATTCTTGTCCCTATCACCTCTTTTGCACCCCTCAGTCTTCCAACTCATTCTCATTCCATGTTCCCTTCCATTTTCACACTTCTTTTGTGAAGCATCTCCTTTAAAAGCAATATGCATCAGATGTTGGAAATCTGAAATATAAATAGAAAATGCTGGAAATAAAATCCACGAGTTTGTAGAGAGAAAAACCATTACCATTTGAAGCCAATGACCTTTCTTCAGATCTGAAAAATGTTAGCATTCAAGTAAGCTTTTAAACAGGCGTAGAGGTGCCGGAAGGGAACAAGGAAAAGTAAAACAACAGGGAAGACCTATGTGTGTAGAAGGTGAAAGGTATTAAGTTACAAAAAACAATGTTGCTAAGAAAAAGGGGAGTGGTATTTGGGAGAAGCAGCTGTCTAAAACTGAGTCAGTAGAAGCTGTAAATGCAAGAGCAGAATCACTGCCACTTACCTCCAGAAGATGAGAGATCCAGATTAAAAATAAGGTCATGATCTGAAATTATTGAATTGGCTTTTGGAAAGAAAGGCTGTAGCCTGCCTAATTGACAGATGAAGTGCTGGAATGAGCTTCTGACTGACTTACGTGGAAGCTTTTGTGCTGAGACCATTTCTACCTCCTCAATTTTCCCACTCCGTTGCCTCATCTTTTGTTTTTGCTTCACTTTTTTTATTTTCATTATGCACCCCACTCCTTCCAGCACTTCTCTTTTATCAGTTCTGATTAGTTTTCAGGTATTTTCCTAATCAACCTGTTCAGGGATATGATGACACATCTGAAGCAGGTAGGACTTGAACCCAGAGATGATAGGAACTGCAGATGCTGGAGAATCAGAGATAACAAGGTGCAGAGCTGGATGAACGCAGCAGGCCAAGCAGCATCAGAGGAGCAGGAAGGCTGATGTTTGGGTCTCTCCCTATTTATTTCAGAACCCTCTTCCCCATCCCCATTTCTGATGAAGGGTCTAGGCCCGAAACGTCAAGCTTTCCTGCTCCTATGGTACTGCTTGGCCTGCTGTGTTCATCCAGCTCCACACCTTGTTATCTCGGATTCTCCAGCATCTGCAGTACCTATTATCTCTCCCTTCCCCAGGCCTGTTGGCTCAGAGATAGGGTCACTGTTACTACACTAGAAGGAACTTCTGATTAGTTTACATAGTCAAGTGACTGACTCCTAATTGCCTACTTATCTTTGTAGAGTAAAGGGTATTCTTTCTGCTGTGAACCAATTGAGAATCACCAATAAATGCTGGCTTAACCACTGGTACCCATATAAAGATCCATAGGAAAAACGTTTTAATGTGGCTCTCTATGGAGAGACAGACAATGAAAAAATTGAGAGAGATCTGTACGCAAGAGATTTATTTTTTACTCCCAGTAGGTGTGTCACCAGACAGATAGTAAATGTAAACCACAGCTATTTATTTTAAGTGTTTAAACTGCATGTTTAAACTGCACTCTAGATGCTTAAACACATAATCTGAACTGATGTTTTGTGCAGCATTGCACTGATGCACAGTCAGATGTGCCATCTTTCAGATACATCGTCAAACAAGGTTCCAGTTGCTCTGGCGCCAACACACATTCAAGGAAGAGTTGTTACACATTGGCTGAGACAATGTGTATCTCTTCATAACATCTAAGAAGCAGATTATTATGATTTACTCATGTTAGTTCATGGGATGTGTGCATTGCTGGCAAGGAAGTGCCCATATTAATTGCCCTTGAGAAGGTGATGTTGCTGCATTTCCTTCAATTGTTGCAGTCTACCTCTATTTCTATGCAAATAGAAATCCTCAGTTTGATACAGTTGACTGATTTTTGAACATTTTGGAGAGCAGTTAAGAGTGAGCTACATGACTGAATCTGGAGTCACATATAAGTTGGCAGATTTCCTCTTCTGAAGGGCATTTGTGAGCAAGATGGGTTTTCTGACTATACGGTGGTTGATAATTATTAATGCAATTAACATGGTTTTTATTTGCTGACATATGAATTAACTGAGTTGAATTTAAAATGTCCTCAGCAGCCATAGTGAGACTTGAACTGACATTTGAAGCGTTAGATTGCTAGACTAAAAGTTTAGAGGCTTGTTGTTATGTGTTTGATGTATATTTCATGTATCTGATTTATTTGTGTTCCCAGTCTGCAGTAGGTTATTTACAGTACCTATAATACATCTTCGCAATTATGGCATTTCTACACCATTGTATTCAACCCTGAACCCTGGTGTTTCTGAACTTTGTATGATATAGTTAGCCTGTGGGTGGAGTTGACGAGTTAAGCAATTAAGTAAAAGTATGGTAAAGTCACCATAGTCCTCCTGGACCATTGGGCTGCTGTCTCATTACAGAAGACAGCAATTGGCGGTGCTTTAACCTGAGGGTTCCCATGCCTCAGGGGAAAGGTTGAGAAGGAGAGTCCTTGGTAGCCAGAATGGGAACTGAACGAGAATTGAATCCACACGCTGGCATTACTCTTCATTGCAAACAAGCTGTCCAGCCAACTGAGCTGTTCAACCCCCAGCAATTATGTACAATCAGCATGGATCTGTGAATAGATAACACCATCACATACTGATTTGTTACAGCATTGAACACCAGTGGTAGCTTTATCACTATGCTTGACGTTTGTGGGAACTTGTATCCAAATTGATTTTAATGAATCCTACACATCAACTGTGATTATGCTTCAGTCATATTTAATTGGCTGTAAAGTGTTTCAGATTATCCTGAGTTCATGAAAAATGCTGTAGTTAATTTAATAAACCTATTTGGTCATGTTATGACACATCTTTGGGACAGACAGGACTTGAACCTGGGCCTTCCGGCTCAGTGGTGCCACAAGCCCTACATAACACAAGTGTATAAATGCTCACTAGGGATGGACAATGATGAAGTTGACTCTGATCAGCACTTTTGAAGTAAGACTCAACCAGGTTTGAGAAGCAGTTTTAACACCTATCTGGAAATGGCTGTTTTTAAATTAGAATAGAAGATCAAGAGCATTTGGACTGCTCAGTTTCCTGTTTTCTGCTGGAATGGACAGGATTAAAATGCCCCACTTTTCCTTGAAAGTCATTCAAAAATCGTTCACAGCCTTCCAATCATCTTATTTTACAATATTGCTGGACAGAGTGCAGAAAGGCATTAGACAAATTTTATTGATTTTGTTATTTATTCGTACTCCAGACATTTGATTGTATAAAATATTCAGAGCATAGGCTGGCTTTTTATTGATCCAAGTAGGCTCCAGGAATCTGAATCGTCAAATGTTTGAAGTCAGATCCATAGTTTGTTTTTGAATCTTAAGTCCTGTGAGATGCATGTGATTTGGTGAATCTAGAGCAAAATGGCCTGCGCATTGCTTTTGCTCTTAGTTGTCCATGGTTGTTTTACTTACCCATCCTATTGAATAAAACGCATGGAAATTGAAGTTGTTGACAGCAAAATAACCTTTAGTTTTCAGAAAACAGATACCAGGTAAGACTGTAGACAAAATCCCCAGTTGGTTTCGCCAGTGTATACGTGGGCAAGCTCCTGGAGTGGTCCACCTTTGCAGCATGTTGCAGGGACAAGATGGGATCTTCCCCTCCTACTGCTGTCCAAACCTAAGACTGCAGCACAGCAGACAAATCATTGAAAGAGCCCCAAGCTGAGGAGGTGATCAGCTTGCAGGCCTTCTACAATGTCTCAGCAAATAGTTTGAAGTTGTCATTTTAGCTGCATGTTTTTGACTGTGCAGAGTTGGTGACATTGAAATTGCATTCTAACAATTCAGTAGATATCATTGATCGCCAGCATAAACTATACACCAACATGAATCCACACTCCTTCCTGTTTATTCTGTACTAGTAAATATTTAATTTATTAACCGTAGTTCAGTAATAGCAATTTAATTATTTTGAATCATAAGTTTGCAAGTCAGTTCTATTCCATGGACTTGAGTGTGTACTCGGAGTGTTACATTGTTGGAGGTGCAAGCTTGTGGATTCAATTAAACTCTTTGCCTCCTTAAGTGAATACAAGGTTACATGAAGTTCTCTCTGGTGTCCTGGACAATATTTGCCAAGTGACTACCATCTCTCTCTCTCAAACAAATCATGTGGCTACAGAAGGAGGACTGGAGGATGGCCAGTGTGGCGTGTTATTCAAGAACTGAGCAAGGGATAAGCCAGGAAGCTACAGGCTAGTCAGTTTAATCTCCGTGGTGGGGAAACAATTGGAAACAATTCTGTTTGACAGAATTAATCTGTATTTGGAGAGGTGGGGATTCATCAAGAACGGTAACTATGGTTTTGTAAGGAGGATAGCCTTACATTACAGAAGGATGTAGACAGTCAGATGGCCCAAATGGAATTCACCTATATAAACAGGAGATGATGCACTTGGGCAGGACAAACCAGGCAAGGAAATACGTGACGAATGGTAGGACTCTGGAGCACCAAGGATCAGAAGGAATTAGGTATACATGTATACCAGTCCCCCAAGGTTTCAGAACAGGTGGATAAAGTGGTTAAGAAACACGTGGTATACTTGCCTTCATTAGCCAAGGCATAGAATTTAAGAACAGGAAGGTTATGCCATGACCACTTTCATCTAAAAGGACAAGGGCAGCAGAAATGCGGGAATAACACCCGTCAGTTGCCTTCCAAGCCATTTGCCATCCAAACTTTGAAATATATCACTGTTCTTCAGCGCCATTGAGTCAAAACACAGGAATTCCTTCCCTGACTGCATTGTGGGTAACCCCATAGCAGATGGACTGCAGTGATTCAAGAATCCCACCATAGTAGATCATGAAATTTGAATTCGACTTAAATCTGGTATGTAAAGCTAGCCTGATGGCAACTATGTATCTGGTTCATTAGTGTCCTTTAAGGAAGTGTGACACCAGACCCATAGCAGTGTGGCTTACTCTTAACTGTCCTCTGGGCAATTAGCAATTGCAATAAATGCTGACTGACCAGACAATGTCCATATCTCGTGAATGACTTTTTTAAAAAAAATTCAGTGTTGCTTCAAAAGGAACAAATGCCCAGACCCTGTAATTCAAGGTTCAAATAGCTTTGTTTTCCTAAAATATATTTGTTTCCTGTATTTGTGGAAAAACAAAATTGTTACACTGGGTATTGGCTCATGGTTCGAGTTGAGATTCATTCTTTTAAACTTTGGAGAAAATAGACCCATTTTTATCAACACCTGATGCCATGGATCAATCTAGCGATCCTTTGTTGCTCTGACCCCGTTGTGAATGTGAGATCTTGTCATGGCTGAGTGGTTAAGGTGCTGGATTAGAATCTCATCCACAAAGTATCAGACCTTGCTGATGTTGTTTGTCTACACCTCTGATATTAACCCTGTGCTTCCAATATCCATTGTTGGTTACAGGAAAAAATAATATTTAATAATGGGACTAAAATTTATGGGATGTGAGCATCACTGGCAATTTTTAAAAGTTTTCAAAATATAATTTATTCATAAAAGTATATTTACATAGTCATTAACACACTTTTGTTTTGTACAGTAGCATATTAAGAAACAAACTAACAGTGGAGTTTTACTCTACCCAACAAACAAACCAAAGGCATCTCTTACCTGTACAAGACTACGTTTACGTGCATTTGAGGCACCAGGGTATCCAATAACTGAATGAGCTCCCATTTAACTTTGGTAGAAAGGCCTTAGATGGTGCTCTTTCTCCACAGTGCCTTGGAGGCAGCTGCCCCAAGCTTTAGTGCGTCCCTCAACAGGTATTCCTGGACGGGCATCACTGACATTTGTTACTCATCCCTAATCACTTTCAAAATGTGCTAGGCCTTTTCTAAGGGCAGTCAAGAGTCAGTGGATCTGGAGTCCTGTTCACACAACACTAGATAAGGATGGCAGATTTCCTTTGCCAAAGGCCATTCATGAATGAGTTTTTTTTCTGACGATGGACGTTGGATAAATGGATGGTTACCATGGCCACCATTCTGAGACCACTTAGAATTCCAAATTTTTATTAATTTGAATTTCCATTTTTTGGTTTGAGTCAATTCCTGCAGAGCATTAGCCTGGGTCTCTGTCTCATGCAGTGATACTGATCCAGTGATATTATCATTGTGCCAATTTATGTCCTGCCTTCAAGAAACAGGGCCAATCCAATCTGTCCAGTTCCTGTCTGAGGAGTTAAAAGATGTAACCAACAGTGCTATTAAGCAGCGCATTCTCAGTTGTTCACTGGCGCTTCGTTTTGGTTTTGACAGGATCACTCCGTTTTAGACCTCCCTTACATCAATGAGGATTGACAAAAAAGTTACATGGGAATGATAACTCTTTGTAACAACATCAAATTTGTAGTTTTTGTAAAAAGTACGAGTGACAATAGAATATAGAAGAGAATAATTTATTCTATATTCTCTTAAATGAGTATGATATCGTGGAGCTCCAGGAAATTTGTAGCCAGTCAACAGTGTTCTTTTGAGTTGGGTGTGTAGGGGGGCATGCGTGGTTTGGAAATATTTCCACTAGCTGGAGATATACCTAATACAAAAGAATACGGTTGTGGTTCGTTAGAATTCTAATCATTTCAGTCCTAAGGGCATTGTTTCAGAAGCTCCTCAGGCAGTGTCCTTGTCCCATCCACCTTTTAAATTCTTCAATGACCAGCTATCTGTCATAAGGTCAGAAGTCCGGTGGTTTACAGATTGCTCAGTGTTCAGTGCACTTTGCGATTCGCGACTCAACAATGTGAAGCAGTCTGTACTGACATCCAACTAGCCCTGGGTAATTTTGAGGTTTGGTTTATGATTAGTGGCAACTAAGTGTCTCTGTTCACAAGGCAAAGACTATCTCTGACAAGAGAGCCTAATAACATACTGGAATATTTAATGGCATTACCATTGTTGAATTCTCTCAACATTGGTATTCTGAGGGTTGCCATTGACCAGACTTCAGACAGACCAGCCCAATAATTTCTGTAGCTAAAACTACACCTTCCAATTACATACCCATATCACTGCTCCTTCATTGTTGCTGGGTCAAAATCCTACAACTCCCTGACCTCACCTGAGCCCCATTACTCACAAAATGACGTGGTTGGAGACAGTGGCACGCTCTGCCTGTCTCCGGCATTAAGGGTGTTGATTAACCAAGTCTTTGCAGTGGTACACTGATCTTGACAATGAAGGAAAGAAATTCCCTTCTGTTTTTGCCATTTATTAGAAACGGAGTTCATTATTGTGACACCATGTCGCAGATGAATGAAGACTCAAGAATAAGTTGAGGGCTAACTTTACAACTTTTGCAGGAAAGCAAAGGTTAAATTTAACCACACAGTACGATGTGTCGAAGTACTATTACTTAATTGATCCCTCACAATCTCCATCATCTAGTCCATATGCCCTGCTTACTTTCCTGCTGATTTATTCTTTATGTTCCATTTCTTATTTCAGGTTCACTTCCCAGATGTGGAGCGGGTGGAATGGCTAAACAAGGTACTTCAACTTAATTGTTTTACTTGAGGAAAGTACTTCGTATAAATGCAATCCAAAGAAAATGGAATTAATTACTTAAATAATATTTTGGAGCCAAC
Organism: Ginglymostoma cirratum; assembly: GCA_024137785.1. Taxonomy (NCBI): domain Eukaryota; kingdom Metazoa; phylum Chordata; class Chondrichthyes; order Orectolobiformes; family Ginglymostomatidae; genus Ginglymostoma; species Ginglymostoma cirratum. Next base: position 16,485,072 of record JAHRHZ010000034.1, on the reverse strand, counting down.
TTTGAGTAGATGTATAATTCTGTTGCCATTGTCTGAGAAATCTTTAAATTTGAGATATGTAAATTTTTGTTAAGCAAACAGTTTAAGGGATGTGGGCCAAAGGCAGGTGTATGCAGTTAAACGGCAGATCAGCCATGACATTGAATGGTGGAATAGACTGGGGGGGTGGGGTGGGAGATGAGTGGCCTACTCCTGTTCCTATATTCACTAACGCTCCAGGTTTGTAAACTTGGTTTCTGTTTCAAAAGCCACCTGTGCTTTTAGTAAATCTTGTCAATCAGATTGAGTAGGTGATGAAATCTGTAAATGCAAATGATTAAGAAGGCAGCTAGAATATTGCTATATATTGCAAGAGAATGGAATATAAAAGGAGGGAGATTTTGCTGCAGCTGTACTGGGCCTTGATGAGACTACATCTGTTGTACTGTGCAGTTTTGGTCTCCTTATTTAGAAAAGGTATAATAGTGTAAGACACAGTTCAGAGAAAATTCTTTGGCTCATTGCCAAGATGATAGGCTTATTGTATGAATAAAGGCTGAACAGAGTGGAGGCGATGGCCTAGTAGTATTATCGCTAGACTATTAATCTGGAGACCCAGATAATGTTCTGGGGACCAAGGTTCGAATCCTGCCACGGCAGGTAGTGGAATTTGAGTTCAATAAAATATCTGGAATTAAGAATCTAATGATGACCATGAAACTGTTATCGATTGTCAGAAAAACCCATCTGGTTCACTGGTGTCTTTTAGGGAAGGAAACTGCCATCCTTACCTGGTCTGGCCTACATGTGACTCCAGACCCACAACAATGTGGTTGACTCTCAACTGCCCTCTGGGGATGGGCAATAAATGTTGCTTAGCCAGTGATGCCCTCATCCTGTAAATGAATAAAAAAAATTTTTTAAATCAGATCCATAACTACTTCATTCCAGAAGAATGAGAAGTAACAGATATGATCCTGAAGGGACTTGGCAGGGATACATGAAGGATGTTTCATCTTGTGGGAAACTAGAACTTGGGAATAAAGTTCAAGAGGTCTTCCTTTTTGAGACTGAGCTGAGGACAGTTCTTTTTCTAAGGGTCATTAGATTGTTGAGTTCTCTTCCCAGAAATGTTAGAAAGTAGGAGAAGACATAAGCCATTTGGCCTTTCAGACTTATTCCACTATTCAATGTGTTCATGGCTGATCATGTAACTCAGTACCCTGTTACCCCCTGCCTCCCCATACCCTTTCATCCCAAAGAACTAACTCTTTCTTTCTTGAAAGTCTTCAATCTTTTGGCCTCAACTGTTTTCTAAGGCAGAGAATTCCTCAGGCTCACCATTCTTTGGGTGAAGAAATTTCTCCACATCTTGGTCCTAGAATGGTTTACTCCATATCCTTTGTTAGTGAGTCCTCGTCCATGGATCACAAGAAGCTGACATCTAAGTTTGGGGGTAACAAGGAAGGCAAATGGAATGTAGGCCTTTGTTTCAAAGGGAATGGAGTATAAAGGTGGGGAGGTTTTGCTGAAACTATACAAGGATTTGGTCTGACCAGAGCTGGAATACTGTGGACAGTTTTTGGCCACTTATTTAAGGAAAGATATACTACTAGCATTAGAGGCAAACCAGAGAAGGTTCACGAAGCTGATACCAGGTATGGAGGGGCTGTCTTATGAGGAAAAGTTGAGTACTTGTTGGAATTTAGAAGAATGAGAGGCAAGTGACCTTATTGAAACACAATATTTTGGGAGGCCTTGGCAAGGTAGATGCAAAAAGGTCGTTCCTCCTTGTGAGGTAGTGCAGGACCAGAGGGTATAATTCAGAATAAGGAGTCCTACATTTAAGAAGATGAGCAATTTCTTCTCTGAGGATAATGAATCTGTGGAATTCTTTACTGCAGAAGGCTGTTAAGGCTGAGAGAGACAAACTTTTAATCTGCGAGGGAATCTAGGGTATGGGGAAAGAACTGCCGTGAAGTTGAGGATTCTTAGATCAGCTATGATCTCATTAAATAGTGGATGGGCTGAATGACCTAGTTCTGCTCCTATGTCTTACAGTTTAATGACCCTTGGGTTTGGACTCCCTGGTCATTGGGAACATCCTGTATTTACCCTGCCTGAATTCACACTATGTTAGAATCTTACGTGTTTCTGAGATTCATGCTCTGTTCCTTATTCTTCAAAACTTTGGTGAATCTACTTCAGTCTCATTTCATATATCAATCCTGCCATTCCAGAAATCAGTCTGGTATATCCCTTGTTGCACTTCCCACATAACCAAAGCATCCTTCTTCAGGTAAGAAGACCATGACTATTCATAATTCTTCAGGTGTAGTCTCAGCAAGGCCTGTACAATTTGCAGCAAGACATCCCAACTCCTGTACTCCAATCTTGTTACTATAAATGTCAATGTTCCATTTGCCACCTTAACCACCTGCTGCACCTCCATGCTTGCTTTCAGCGATTGGTGTACCTTTCCCTTTCCGCAATCTATTGCCATTCTTTAATAATCTGCCTTTTTTTTTAGCAAAAACCTGTTTTTGCTACCAAAGTAAATAACCTCATATTTATTCACATTATGTTTCATCTGGTGTGCAATCCCATGCACTTTAATTATGCATACTAATCTCCTATGTGGAACCTTATCAAAAGCCTTCTGAGAGGCTGAGTAAGCCACTTCAAGCGTGACTTCCCTTTATTAAATCTATGCAGACTCTGTCCAATCTGGTCACTGTTTTCTAAATGGACAGCAATTAAATCTTCTTAAATGGACTTCACCTTCCCCACTACTAATGTCAAGCTAACAAGTCTATAATTCTGTTTTTTTTTATCTAACCATTTTACAAAAGCGAGGTTACATTAGCTACCTACAAATCCACAGGAACTGTTTGCGTCTGGAATCTTGAAAGATGAATACATGCGCTATATTTCTACAGCCACTTTCTTAACTAGGGATGGAGATGATCAGGCCTTGGGATTTATTGACCTTTAATCTCATCAGTCTCCCCAGTACCATTTCCTTACTAATCCTAATTTCTGTCTTTCTTTTCTTTCTTTATTCTTTTTCTTTTTTTTTTGTTCTTTCTTTTTCTCTCTCCTTTACCTCCACTCAGCTCCACTCACCCAAAACTGTGTTCCCCATGTTTTTGGGGTGTATTTTGGCTCTACTTTCAGAGACCTATCCTGTTCATTCCTGTCTAGCACAAAAATAAAACAATTGTCAAAGGAGCCGTGCTGCGAAAGCTTATGATTTCAAATAAACCTGTTGGACTATAACTTGGTGATAACAAGCATGGGGCTGGATGAACACAGCAGGTCAAGCAGCATCATAGGAGCAGGAAAACTTGACGTTTTGGGCCTAAACCCTTCATCAGAAATGGGGGAGGGGAAGAGGGTTCTGAAATAAATAGGGAGAGAGGCGAAGGCCGATAGAGGATGGATAGAGGAGAGGATAGGTGGAGAGGAGGCAGACAAGTCGAAGAGGCGGGGATGGAGCCAGTAAAGGTGAGTGTAGGTAGGGGGGTAGGGAGGAGATAGGTCAGTCCAGGGAGGACGGACAGGTCAAGGGGGCGGGATGATGTTAGTAGATAGGAGATGGGGGTGTGGCTTGAGGTGAGAGGAAAAACAGGTTAGGGAGGTGGAGATGAGCTGGGCTGGTTTTGGGATGCGGTTGGGGGAGGGGAGATTTTGAAGCTTGTGAAATCCACATTGATACCATTGGGCTGCAGGGTTCCCAGGCTGAATATGATTTGCTGTTCCTGCAGCCTTCGGGTGGCATCACTGTGGCATTGCAGGAGGCCCAGGATGGACATGTCATCTGAGGAATGGGAGGGGGAGTTGAAATGGTTCGCGACTGGGAGGTGCAGTTGTTTGTTGCGAACTGAGCGCAGGTGTTCTGCAAAGCGGTCCACAAGCCTACTCTTGGTTTCCCCGATGTAGAGGAAGCCACAACAGGTACAGCGGATGCAGTATACCACATTGGCAGATGTGCAGGTGAACATCTGCCTGATGTGGAAAGTCATCTTGGGGCCTGGGATTGGGGTGAGGGAGGAGGTGTGGGGGCAGGTGTAGCACTTCCTGCGGTTACAGGGAAAAGTGCCGGGTGTGGTGGGGCTGGAGGGGAGTGTGGAGCGGACAAGGGAGTCGCGGAGGGAGTGGTCCCTCCAGAAGGCAGATAAGGGTGGGGAGGGAAAAATGTCTTTGGTGGAGGGGTCTGATTGCAGATGGCGGAAGTGTCGGAGGATGATGCGTTGGATCCGGAGGTTGGTGGGGTGGTATGTGAGGACGAGGGGGATTCTTTTTTGGTTATTGTTGCGGGGACGGGGCGTGAGGGATGTGTTCCGGGAAATGCTGGAGACACGGTCGAGGGCGTTCTCGACCACTGTGGGGGGGGCTAGTTGTGGTCCTTGAAGAATGAGGACATCTGAGATGTACGGGAGTGGAATGTCTCATCCTGGGAGCAGATGCGGCGGAGGCGAAGGAATTGGGAATAGGGGATGGCATTTTTGCAGGAGGGTGGGTGGGAGGAGGTGTATTCCAGGTAGCTGTGGGAGTCAGTGGGCTTGAAATGGACATCTGTTTCTAGGTGGTTGCCCGAGATGGAGACAGAGAGGTCCAGGAAGGAGAGAGAAGTGTTGGAGATGGTCCAGGTGAACTTCAGGTTGGGGTGGAAGGTGTTGGTGAAGTGGATGAACTGTTCGAGCTCCTCGTGGGAGAACGAGGCGGCGCCGATGCAGTCATCAATGTAACGGAGGAAGAGGTGGGGTTTAGGGCCAGTGTAGGTACGGAAGAGGGATTGTTCCACATAACCTACAAAGAGGCAGGCATAGCTTGGGCCCATGCGGGTACCCATGGCCACCCCCTTTGTCTGTAGAAAGTGGGAGGAATTGAAAGAAAAGTTGTTGAGGGTGAGGACGAGTTCGGCTCGGCGGATGAGGGTGTCGGTGGAGGGGGATTGGTCCGTTCTGCAGGACAGGAAGAAGCGGAGGGCCTTTAGGCCATCAGCATGGGGAATACAGGTGTATAGGGACCGGACGTCCACAGTAAAAATGAGGTGTTGGGGACCGGGGAATTGGAAGTTCTGGAGGAAGTGGAGGGCGTGGGTAGTGTCACGGACGTATGTCGGGAGTTCCTGGACCAAGGGGGTGAAAATGGAGTCTAGGTAGGTGGAGATGAGTTTGGTGGGGCAGGAGCAGGCGGAGACAATAGGTCGACCAGGGCATTCAGGTTTATGGATTTTGGGGAGGAGATAGAAGCGGGCGGTGTGGTGTTGGGGAACGATGAGGTTGGAGGCGGTGGGTGGGAGGTCACCTGAGGTGATGAGGTTGTGGATGGTTTGGGAGATGATGGTTTGGTGCTCGGGGGTGGGGTCATGATCTAGGGGGCGGTAGGAGGTGGTCTCAGAGAGTTGGCGCCTGGCCTCAGCAATGTAGAGGTCAGTGCGCCATACTACGACTGCCCCTCCCTTGTCCGCGGGTTTTATGGTGAGGTTGGGATTGGAGCGGAGGGAGTGGAGGGCTGCACGTTCTGCGGGGGAGAAGTTGGAGTGTTTGAGAGGGATAGAGAGGTTGAGGCGATTGATGTCTCGACGGCAGTTGGAGATGAAGAGGTCGAGGGAGGGTAGGAGGCCTTGGGGTGGTGTCCAGGAGGAGGGCTTGTGTTGGAGGCGGGAGAAGGGGTCAGTAGAGGGAGGGTTAGATTTGCGGTTGGAGAAGTAAGCGTGGAGGCGGAGGCGGCGGAAAAACTGCTCAATATCCAAGCGTGAGCGGTATTCGTTGATATGTGGGTGGAGGGGGACAAAGGTGAGCCCTTTACTGAGGACTGACCGTTTGTCCTCAGTCAGGGGGAGGTCTGGGGGGATGGTGAAGACTCGGCAGGGCTCAGTGTTGCTGTCTCCTCTGGAGCTGCTGGCTGTGGAGGCTGTGGGCGGAGCGTTGTTGGCGTTGGCTGTGGGCAGAGTTACGTCGGCAGTGGGCGGAGTTGCGTTGGCGTCGGCGGTGGGCGGAGGTACATCAGCGGTAGGTGTTGTGTCGGCTTCGGCGGTGGGCGGAGCGGCTTCGGCGGCAGCAGCGATGACGGTAGTGTCTGTGTTGGTTTCGGTGATGGAGGCGGTGGTTTCAGCAGTGGCGGCGTTCGCTGTCCCGGAAGTGGGGTGCCTGGCGGTGGCGGATGTGACATCATCAGTGGGTTCTCCGACAGTGGCCTCGTGGCCAATGGCGGCGGGTACATTGTGGGGGAGGTCCTGGGTACGGCTGGGGATTTGGGGAGTGGGGGAAGCCCATTTTGGGTGGTGGGCATCAGTAAGTTTACTGTACTTATGGTTTTTGGTGTCCAATAAAGCTGAGTAGAATTGTGAATTCAAGCTGTGGATCCTACGGAGAATAAAAAACAGAAGAGGTCCTTTGCAGGTCTGGGAGAGGGAGGCTCTGAGCTGGGGGAGTCTTGATTGTAGTGCCTGGAGGTGCCTGCGCATTGCTGCAAGTGTGTGTTTCAGGAGTCGCAGGGAGAAGCGCTTCTGGAGGGTCTCAATGTTCTCCATGTAGATATTGTCACGGCTGGGGCCAAATTGGGAAGGCTTGAATGTGGATTGTAGTCCATTGGGGATGATCTGGTTCCGTAGGCAGGTACTAAGAAAGGTGATGTGGCTGTCGTACCTGGTTTGCTTCAGGACATGGTCGAGCAGTTTCAAGGCCGAAGAGGTGATGAGAGAGTTGCAGTGGGAGAGAGATTCCCTGAGGTTTGTCCGGAGGGAGGAGGGTAACTTCTTCAGGGTAGGCATCCTTAGAAGAGGCTTCGCAGTGGGGTTAAAATTGTATCAGAGATAAAAGGTACTGCAGATGCTGGAGAAAATGAGATAACAAGCATGGGGCTGGATGAACACAGCAGGTCAAGCAGCATCATAGGAGCAGGAAAACTTGACGTTTCGGGCCTCAACCCTTCATCAGAAATGGGGGAGGGGAAGAGGGTTCTGAAATAAATAGGGAGAGAGGGGGAGGCGGATAGGTGGAGAGGCCTCTTCGACTTGTCTGCCTCCTCTCCACCTATCCTCTCCTCTATCCGCCTCCCCCTCTCTCCCTATTTATTTCAGAACCCTCTTCCCCTCCCCCATTTCTGATGAAGGGTCTAGGCCCGAAACGTCAAGTTTTCCTGCTCCTCTGATGCTGCTTGACCTGCTGTGTTCATCCAGCCCCATGCTTGTTATCTCGGATTCTCCAGCATCTGCAGTACCTTTTATCTCTCATATGATTTGTGTGCTGCTTTGTTTATTTAGTTTGCTTCTCCATTAATACATTGTTATTTGTTTCAATTTTTCCTGTGGTACTGCGTTCCACATTCTAGCCACTGTCTGGGTAAAGAACTTCCTCCTGAATCCCCTAGTGGATTTGTGTGACAACTGGACTGACCCCAATTTACAAACATCGAATTATGGATGCTAATAATTATGAATGTGATCCTATACAAGGGTATCATTTTAAAGATCGACACAGGAATGTTTCCTGTACTTCGTAATGGCTATTTGAATTGTCCTATATTGTGTTCTGACTTGTGTACAAATCGACTTGTGAATGGACTCCCAGAAGAGAATCCATTCACAACTCAGGGCCTGCCTGTATTTTATATATATATGGGTTTCAGTTTATTTCCTCTCAAATTTATTTTTCTTTTGAAGAATAGTGAACTGAATGCAATGATGAATTATTCAGATGTTATTGGCTGTGTTCAAAATCATGAAATTATCTAACTTGTAATAATTGGTTGAATAAACATTGGAAGAAACTGTTCTGGGAAATATGTATTGACAAGTTTCTTTTACAACGTGTTAATACTTGAAGTTCTTTTAATATAGGTTCTGGCTCGAGCTAGTGGTACATAATCCTGTGATAATAACGGCACAAAAGGAATCCAACTAATAGTGCAAGTTTCTTTAACTGGGAATGATAAAGATTTTGAACAATTTTTTAAGCAAAAGGATGAAGGGAAAAGCAATGGAAGTAAACGAAGTTCGGTTATGTGTAATGATGTATTAGTGTACAGTTTTCATTTAGCAGGGGTTTTTTCCTGATACGTGTGAGAAACACATTTTGTCTATTGTTTTCTGGCTTCCTGAGGTCAAAAACTAAACCTCATCCCTGCCCTTTGTCCCCCTTCCTGTCCCATGGTTTCCAGCCTACAATTCTCCCTCCAATCTATCATCACTTAACTGTAGCCTTTGTTTCTTGGTAATTCTGTACCAAGATGTGCGCGTTACGGGCAACAGTCACTGCATCCCTAGTGACACTCCCAAATAAAGACGGTCCGTTGGCTTCTCATTAGCTGGAAGCTCTCGGTGGGCAAGACTTCGCGCCCCCCCCCCTCCTCCCCAGGAGGTTTGTTGCTACCTTTTTAAAAACAAAAAATATAGTAGGCTCTCTGAAAAGTAGCATGGGGATGGCGGAGGGGGTGGGGAGGGCATCCTTGCTGGCTGTCCATCTGGTGAGCACAAGCTTCATCATCTAGATTAATTTCACCTAAAATAAATGTTTTACACTTCAGTGTCAACTGCCATCTTGGTACTGCATTATTAGAGTGGAAGTTGATAATTACACTGTTTGAAGACGAGTACTGAGGTTTTTTTTCTGGTAACTTGTCCAAAATCAGAATGAAGAATGGATGAGTTATCTATTTATTTATTTCTGCTGTTTGTGGAATTTTGTTGGATGCAACATAGCTTTCATGTGTGCCTGCAAAACAGACTAATACAACAAAAAGACAAGTTCTTGCTTTCTGCATCTAAAATCGCATTGAGAGAAAATAAATGTCATGTGGCATTGATGATAAGTGAATTGGGAGTCAAAAAAGAAAGGTTAAGATAAATAAAATTTTTTTGTTTTTGTTTTTCTGCATTTACTTAAATGAAGTTGCTTTGTCCTTCCCAAGTTATTTTTCTTGTGTCCAATCCAAGAGCTTATCTGCTTGTTAGTGAGGCTTGTGAGAGTCGACAGTATTGAAGACTGTGGTGAGGTCATAGGACCATTAGATTTTGAGTGGGGTGGATGATAAATTGCTTGCATCTAAAATAGAAAACAAAGCTAATCACAAGTTTTAAGCAGGTATTAATGCTGATATTAAGCAACAGATCAGATGGAATTGTTGGATTCTGAAATCCAATTTAAATTTAATTGGACTGTGATTCTTAAATATGAGACCATGCTGTGTACAAGTGAGTCAGCTAAGGTGATTTAGAATACCAATCCTGAATTGGCTGGGGTATCATCTCCTGTTTTTCCTCATTCTAATTTCTCTTAACTTTCTGCACACACAAGTAGTGACAATAGGCTTTATTATTCTCTTCCAAACAACAACCCACAATTTGATCGACGATGTCTCTTAATCCTGATTGGTTTAGGTATTGCATGATTAAATTCTTAACTCAAACTAAGTTATACATGTACAGTAGATGGCTAGTGCATGGTCAGTCCTCAATTGGCTCTGTAATGTGTATTTGTAGTGGGAAACTGGTGTTTAGGAGCAGTGTAGATCCAGTAAAGGCAAAAAGTGGAGATATTGCCAATGACTAAGGAGAAGTGGCAGACATTGAGTATTGCTTTGTCTGCATATTCATTTTGGGGCTTCCAGAAAGCTAATAATGGATTGGGAGCAGGCTCTGAGCAAAATTAGTGTAAGTAAAACGTTGATCGTGAAGCGATTAATGGAATTAAAGAGTGACAGATCCCTGCGACCTGACTGTTTCTATCTGAGGGTGTTAAAGGTAGTACAGAACATGTAGATGCCCTAACTATATAACCTTTCAGTGTTCTCCAGATACAGGAGGTGCCCTTGTCGATTGGAAAATTGTACATGTCACTCACAGGGCGAAATAGGAAAACCAAGGACCCTCAGTTAGACTAGTTAGCCTAATACCTGTGCTGGGGATATTATCGAAAATCTATATGCAAGGGTGGGGTACCTGAGTGCCTCAATTTTTCAGTTAGTCGTGGGGAGCCAGCATGGATCCATGAAGAGGTGACTGCAATAGAAAGTAGGGATAACAGGTAAACACTCAAATTGGCAGGATGTGACGAGTGATGCCACAAAGAATCTGTATTAGGGCCTCAGTGTTCACACACTAATGACTTGGATAATGGCATAAAAATCATGCATCCAAGCTTGTTAATGACCCAAAGTTAGGCGACATTGTAGACAAAGGGGATATTGGTCATCTAAGTGAATGGACAAAGTTGTCACAGAGTTCAATGTAAGTAAGTGTGAGGTTATCCATTTCACCCAAAGGATTGATCAGGGTACTTTCTAGATGGTATGAAATTAAATACAGTGGATGCCCAATGAGACTTGAGGGTTCAGGTGCAGGTAAAAAGTCCCAAAAAGTGCAGAAAATAATCTAGAAAACTAATGGATGCTGGCCATTTTATGTAACTGACTGGAGTACAAGGATGCAATAATTATGCTGCGGTTGTACAAAATCCTGGTTAAACTTGGTGGTTAGCACTGCTGTCTCTCAGCACCAGGGACCCGGGTTCGATTGCACCGTCGGGTGACTATCTGTGTAGAATTTGCACATTCTCCCTGTGTCTGTGTGGGTTTCCTTCGCATGCTCCAGTTTCCTCCTACAGTCCAGGGTGCACATTAGGTGGATTGGCCATGCTAAATTGCCTGGAATGTGTAAGTTAGGTGGATTAGCCATGGGAAATGCAGGGTACGGGGTTAGGGTAGGGGGATGGGTCTGGGTGGGATGCGCTTTGGAGGGTTGGTGTGGATTCGTTGGGCCGAATGGCCTGTTACTGCACTGTGTGTTTTCTATGATTCTGTAAACTCTACTTGGACTACTGTGAACAGATTTGGGCACCATATCTTAGGAAGGTTATATTGTCCTTGGAGGGAGTTCAACGCAGGTTTACAAGAAGACTCCTGAAGTCCAGGTGTCAAAGTTATTCTAATTAGGCCTGTTTTCTCTCGAATTTAGGGGGTTAAAGGGTGATCTGATTGAAGTCTTGAAGACATTAACTGGAAAAGACAGGATAGATAAAGATAAAACTATTTTCACTGGTTAGGCATTCTAGAAATAGGAACATTGTGAGAATTAGGGCCAGACTGTTCAGGAAAGATGGGAAGCATGTCTACATACAGTGGAAAAGGTTTGGAACTGTCTTTCACAAATGGCAGTTGTTAGTTTTAAATCTGAGAATTTTTGTTAAGCAAAGATAGCCAAATTTAGGTGTTTGGAGTCAGTCCACAGATCAGCCATGATCTCATCAAATGGTGGAATAGGCTCAAAAGGCTGAATGGCCCACTGTTGTACAGATGTTCCTATGTAGATAGGCCTTCGCCATCCTTCATTCACCAAAATGAGCATCAGCAAACGACAGCCTCATCCCATCATCTTGCATGCTCTCGGTCCAACTTGAAGACCGCTTCGTGACTTGACTTTGGACTAAGGGACACTGATGACTTACATGCAATATCCTGCACACAAAGCAAGCTGGAACACATAAGCATCTTCTGAATCTAAGCAGGATAAATCAAATAGCCATTAGCTTCATTTCTTGGTGTTCACTCACTCTGCACCAACTTGAAGGCTGTCAACCTCTGTGGCTTGCATTGCTTTTTAGTGTAGTCAGTGAGGCAGGCAGCTTGTCATGGATAGGCACATTGGACAGTCACGGGGTAGCCATGTTGTTCCGTGGCGCCAAGTTTCATTAATGTGATACATCAAGCATTTGCCAGCAGCTTACTTGGCAAAAACTACCTGACTTGAACTAAAAGGCTGTGTAAAGGTCAAAGGGGAGCAGTCCCCAGTGGAGTCAAAGGGCCTGCATTAGACAGGGTAGTGCCATAGTTAGTCAAATAGTTACTCTGATTCTAGTCCAAGTAATTCATGGGGGTCCGTCAGATGCCGGTTCTACAAAAATCCCAGATCTGTGTATTTGCAGTCTGGTGATTGGGCCAAGGCCTCCTATAGGTTAAACGATACAAGTGTAGAGATTACAGATGTATCGGCCAGGATACTATGGAGTCATCAGTTGGGCCAATTTTTCTTGGACTGGGACAAAGGGAGGTACTGAATGTGATGGAAATGAATGGAAGACCAGCTAGTGATGATGCAGGACCAGGAGAGGTAATGAGATGTTCCCAGTGAGGCAGAAAAAGTTAGTAGTTTTGGAGGATGTAGTTGATGAGAGCTGCTGAATGGACTTGATGCATGCAATAGTGAGTTGTAGTCCATGAGCTTTGATCAGTGACTGAGTTAAAGTGATAGTGGCTCTGAGAGTGTGAGCTGACACAGAGAAGATAGTGGCACTTGTCCATGTGCAGAAACAAAGGATCATTAGCCACCTTCCTGTGTTGCTGGATACAGCACTGACTTAAGTTGCTGTCACATTACAGGTTGGTGGGGTTTGGTGCATGTGGCTTCTTTTGCAGGTGAGCAGTGTAAAGTGCTGTCTTCCTTTGGCAGTGGAGCTAATGTGCCTTGCTGGGCCAGGTCCTGCGGTGGGGGAGAGTGGGGTGCAGTACAATAATATAAGGGCAAGTTGCTGACTTTAGGTGTCTGGAATGGTATGCATCAGGACTTTAAGGTGCCAGCAGCATTAATGCCAGAAAATGCAATCAGCAGTAAACGTATCAGCCTCTCTTGTTGTGTGATTGCATAAGAAGGTACAATGCAGAGACTGAATGTATAAATAATTAAGAGCAGAAGATTGAGAGAGAAAATTCATTGCAACTGTGGTAGACTATATGGCATAAATCTCACTTTTTTAAAAGTACCAAATCAAAATGGAAAAATGCACCCCTTAGAGACTAAAAACAGAGGGTTGGTCAGTAAGGACAGTTATTTGAAAGATTTTTAGCTTTGAATTTCATTTTTTACAACTTGAAGTCAGAAAAAGCTAAGGAAATAACTGATCATTCATGTTTGCAGCATGAAATATGCTGATTCTGCATCAATGACTCTACAACATAAAATGAGTACAACATTTTTTATTTTATGCAGAAGGTAATTACAACATGGAATATCCTACCAGATATAGTGATATTAGATCCTTAAGAACATTTTAAATGCAGGTTGGTAAACATTTGAAGAAGACAAACCGGTGTTACAGTGCATAGGAAACCAAGCAGAACTAAATCAATGTTTCTTTGAGAGAATTGCTACCATTTGTGTAGTGCTAATATGGTCCATGATTCATGATTCTATGTAATACTATGTAACTATAGTGCGACTTCTGCATTTTGTAACCTGATCACAATTTATAAAGCTTTATTTTGTTTTATTACAATTAGACAGTTAAACAAATGTGGCCTTATATCTGCCAATTTGTGGAGAAATTGTTGAAAGAAACCATTGAACCAGCTGTGAGGGGAGCAAACAGTCATCTTAGTACCTTCAACTTCACAAAGGTTGACATGGGAAACAAGGTGAGTACTGGTTACTTGAAAAAACAGAAATTTTAAAAAAGCAGTCCTACATAAAATTTGCCCTTGTATTTAAGACGGAAATGAGGATAATCTTACTATTTCCATCCTGTTTCCCATAATTCTCTCTAGCCAAATAGACAATACTCCGTTTAATTCTCTCGCTCTCGCTCTCGCTCTCGCTCTCGCTCTCTCCCTCCCTCCCTCTCTCGCTCTCTCTCTCTCGCTCTCGCTCTCTCTCTCTCTCCCCTCTCCCCTCACACCCCTGCCAAATCTTGCTGAATTCTCTCTTGTCATGGTCTCAACAGCTGACAGTCACATCCATTTATTTTCTTGCATCTGCCACCACCACATCCTCCATTCATTTCATGCCCGCCTCTTAAAATAAACTCATCCTAGGCTTTCAAACTCCCAACTATCTAGCTGTTGGTCTTTGTGATGACCTTTTGACCTGGAAGTAATGCAGTAAAGAAAATGTGTCATTTCTTTAAAAATGTCTTGAGAAAGGAATTGTAATTGTTCTAAAAGAATTTTGGAAATCACTCTGCATTTGGAAAGGGGTAAATTGTAAAAATAATGCTTCCCATATAATCTGGTGGCCCTTCTGCCCCTAACAAGAAAGCTATTAAGACCAAGAGTTATGTGGCCAGGAGAGCTGCAGCAGAGGGGAGAACAAAGAAGACGCACTTGTGATGTTGGGGACCGCTTTGCGGAACACCTACGCTCGGTTCGCAACAAACAACTGCACCTCCCAGTCGCGAACCATTTCAACTACCCCTCCCACTCCTTAGACAACATGTCCATCCTGGGCCTCCTGCTGTGCCACTACGATGCCACCCGAAGGTTGCAGCAACGGCATCTCATATTTCGTTTGGGAACCCTGCAGCCCAATGGTATCAATGTGGACTTCACAAGCTTCAAAATCTCCCCCCTACCCAACCACATCCCAAATCCAGCCCAGCTTGTCCCCACCTCCCTAACCTGTCCTTCCACCCCTCCTCCAACCTCAAGCCTCACCCCCATCTCCTACCGACTAGCCTCATCCTGCCCCCTTGACCTGTCCGTCCTCCCTGGACATCAGTCTCCTCTCTAACTCCCCACCTACACTCACCTTTACTGGCTCTATCCCTGCCTGTTTGAACTGTCTGTCCCCTCTCCACTTATCTTCCCCTTTATCCATCTTCTATCTGCCTCCTCCCTCTCCCTATTTGTTTCAGAATCCCCTTCTTCTCCCCCATTTCTGAAGGAGGGTCTCGGCCCGAAATGTCAGCTTTCCTGCTTCTCTGCTGCTTGGCCTGCTGTGTTCATCCAGCTCCACACCTTGTTATCTCACTTGTGATGTATTTGTTTGTGTGTAATAAGACAAATAGCTGAAGACGAGATTTCAGTAATGATTGTGAATTAGACAATTACATTACTGCTGGGTTTGGCTGGAGCAAACAAAATCCATTAATCCACTAACCTTGTCGATAGTTTCTTAATTTTGTAGTTGTTCAATGAGTTGCATTATTCCAGTTGGCAGCTCCTCCATGGAGATTATAAATCCTTCCGTCCTTCTGCAGTATAATTTTCTCAACCAGTTCCTCTCGTTACTGTTAATGCTCTTATCTCTATTAAAACATACATCCTGTTCATTCTCCTGATGTAGCTGCATCTTTGCTCCATCAAGGAGTACATGTTTGAGCCAGTTTGGTGCACATTGGTTTAGCCATCATATCAAACATCACTGGACGACATAAGGCTTCATTTTTGTCTACCAAAACCATTGACTACCCTTGGGTGTTCCTGGTGAGCCAAGATTGCTTGTCTTCATATTTTCCCGTACTAGCAGTCTTCCCCTCTTCAGCCTTAATGTCTTTGTCGTTGAGATTTTTTAACTACCTTCTAACTATTTCCAATTTCCATTAATACAAATGTCCCTCAGGTTCCATTTGCTCAAAGCTCATATTTCTCAGTTATTTCTCCTCCTGTTGTGTGTAAAATGAGTTCATTCACAAGACCTAGCTCTTACTCTTTTTAGATATTGTTTGCATTTAATTGCTCAAGTTCCCTTCCTTTTTTAGCATTGTAAAAAGACCCCTATCTTTGTATTTCCCCAAAATTTTCAAAACCGCTATCACTTATGACACTTGTTGTGATTAGTACATTATCCTCACAAAAACCTTAGAATGTTTTGATATATTTAAAGCCCTAAAAGAAATGAAGTTGGTGTATCTTAAATATAAGATGCATGTCTAATCTGGTCTCAGCTTGTCTTTGATAGAGCTAATCACACCTTGCTTTTCCAATGTTTATTCTTGGTGGTACTGCTCTCACATAGTTCCACTTACATCTATTACCTCACTTTTTACCCCACCTATTACATCACTTACCCAATCTTTGTCTGTTCAATCTCAACATGTCTACCCACAGTACTTTCAACTACCCCCCCCCACCTCCCTAACTCATTAAAAGCTATTGCTTCAACTATTCTTCTGGATATCACCTCATTTCCCACTTCCACTTGCTGGGGACTGGACTACTCCCCAAAACTCATTTCTGAAGAAGGGTCCTAACCTAAAACATCAACTTTCCCGTTCCTCTGCTGCCTGGCCTGCTGTGCTCCTCCAGCTCCACACTGTGTTATCTCTGACTCCAGCATTGGCCATTCTCACTATCGAAGAACAACGGCATATTTTTATTTATATAAGTTACATTGGGAGCAAAAAAAACCATACAGATTTTGTTTCTACTTTGTGAGAATTTATTTGTAAAATTTGAGACCATCAACTGCTCAGGAGGGTTTTCCAGAATGTTAAATGTTGGTTCTTTGTTTATCTCTTTCAGCCTCTGCGGATTGATGGGGTAAAAACATATACGGAAAACATAGATAGCAGGCAAATTATTTTGGACCTTCAAATCAGGTAATTTCCACGAAACCCCTTTCAATTGTTAGTTAAGTTTATCTGATTATATCTTTAGTGTGCTAGTTCTGGAATAGAACAGTCATTCTGATTTGGACCTATTTGGAGGTTTAGCTTTGAGAGTACTAATTATTAAATTATATTTTGCTATGATTTTCTTTCCTCCTTGGAGGGTTTGATTCCTCGTTGACAGTGATAACTTTAGGAATACCAGGCTTCCTTCATCGGTTGACCCATGTGGCCGTCTTCCAAAACAAGAAATATAAGCTGAACACTTTGACTACACCACCATCTCTGGTAAACTGAACAAAAAAAAAAACACCGTCAAAACTTAAAAAGCATCAAGTCATACAGCATAGAAGCAGGCCCTTCAACCTGACTTGTCCATGCTGATCAGGTTCCTTGAACTGAGCTAGTCCCATTTTGCCTTTGTTTGGCCTATATCCCTCTAAACCTTACCTATCTATGTACCTGCCGAAACGTCTTTTAAATGTCGTAATGGTACCCACCTCTGCCACTTTGTCTGGCAGCTCATTTCATACACGCACCATCTTATGGGCGGAAAAAGTTGCCCTCCGGTCCCTTTTAAATCTTTCAGCTTGGTATGGCAACTGCTCTGCTCAAGACCACAAGAAATTATAGAGAATTGTGAATACAGCCCCGTCCATCATGAATATCAACCTTCTATTGACTCCATCTGCACTTCCTGCTACCTTGAGATAGCAGTCAACATAATCAAAGACCCCTTCCACCCCATTATCTTCCATGCTCCCTTCTTTGCATATCTCATTTGCCTATGCTACTTCCAGTGCCACTAAGTGTGCCCCAAATCAACAATCCTTGTAACTATAATGCATGTGACAAATGGCAAATTGGCAAGTCTTTGTAATACTGATGAAATCTACTGTCGAAAATAAACTGATCCACTTGCAACTTCGAAAGATCAATCAGCCATTCATGCCATAGATGGTTTAAAAAAAATTATTACCCATCTCACACCTCTTGTTCTCATAAGAAAGATACAGGCATTTTTAAAAGAAACTCTTCAAAGGGAGTTACTTTAATGAAAAATAATAAAGCTGTCAATCAAGCAGTTCTTGTCATCTCATACGCAAGCTGAGTGTGTCGGCTGCGTCAACCAAAGCAGTGAGAACAGTTGACTGGACATGTTTTTCCAGATGGCTGTAGTTAATTAAAATATTTTGAGAAAGTAAGAAAATGTATTTCAAAGGTAATATAGAACGGCTGAGCTCTTTTGGTTCCTAGATCAGAACTAGGGTTTACCAGTGGTTGTGGACTCCTCTGAGAGGTTGTAAGCCTCGTCTTCCTATAGAACAGGTCTGATTCCATCAAACTATGGGCAAATTTTCATGTTCACCTCACCATGGAGCCAGCAAAGATTTTCCACTTGCGCTTTTATCCTACATTGAAGAAAATTGTTGGAAAGAGGGGTGGGGATCCTGGAATCTGATTCTATTCACCCTTTCCTGAAGGCCTCCTGTCATGTTCTGATACTGGGTTGGATATTGAAAATAGTACAGTAGTATCAAATAGTTCAGATTTTGAAGCAGTCCATCGGATGCATGAATTAAGCAGATGATTAGTGGTCACTTTTTTGGTCCTTCTGTTTGTCCTAGATGTCTTGGCTCTATCCAATCCAATTCGTGTTCTTCATTATTGAGTTTTTTTTTAGCTGTGCTACTGTTCTGACATGGCTGTGTACAACTACACTATTGTATTTGGTTGTAATTCTTTTACTGTTCTCTATTATGGATCTAGTCAGCACATCTCACCTGAGCAAAATATATATTCAAAAGTTGCTTTCTGACACGTGTCATTATCTTTCATTTTTGGGGTTGAGCCTCCCTGTAAAAACAGCAAACTTCAGCTGCTGCAATCTGTTCGGTAAACGTGCTTCTATACTGCTGTTCGTTCCTGGTAACAGTCTGAAACAATTGAGTGGCTTGCTCTGTGACTTCAGAAGGATATCAGACTTGTATATGCCAGGCAAGGAAGCAATGGCCTAGTGGTATTATCACTGGACTGTTAATCCAGAGACCCAGGTAATGTTCTGGGGACCTGGGTTTGAATCCTGCCATGGCAGATAGTGGAATTTGAATTCAATAAATATCTGGAATTAAGAGTCTGATGATGACCATGAATCCATTGTCGATTGTTGGAAAAACCCATCTGGCTTACTAATGTCCTTTAGAGAAGGAAACTGCCATCCTTATCTGGTCTGGCCTACATATGATTTTGGACCCACAGCAATGTGGTTGACTCATAACTGGCAGATAGGGATGGGCAATAAATGCTGCCTAGCCAGTGACACCCTCATCCCGTGAATGAATAAAGAGGAAAAAAAGGCTGATTGTGGATGACTTTGTTTGTTTTGAGCCATGGCAGCAGCATTCCAATTGGAATTATATAACAACTTGGAGATTTCTAATTACTTTCGCTGATATTGACTTTTGATTTGCAAGTCATTTTTAAAAACGGAACTTAGTTTTGCAAACTGTTTGAGTTCACACAGGTGATTTATTGGTTCAGGCTTCTGGATTGCTCATTCCCTCCTGCTATTATGTGACTGTGGATGTTCCACTAACCTGAAAAAAAATGTTCTGTGTAAATATTCTTGCAACATTGTTTTGGTTAAAAAGAAGGTCTGCTGTGATCGCGAGCATAATTGTGCATTTGCGGTCTTGTGGCCTTACAACTGACACAGTTTCTCTTTTGGCAATTGCTGCCAGACTAGTGGAGTGTTTCCGGCATTTTCTGTTTAATTTTAGGTTTTCAGTGACTCATTTTTGGCTTTGTTCCAGGTTTACTGTGTTGAACCTATTTCCACTCTTCGTCCAGTAACCAAACCTTTGATCCTCATTATCTATTGTGATTTTATGTTAATCCAATTTTCACATTAGGCCTTTGTCTCACTTTATTTCCTAGAGACTGTAAGACATTGGCTGAATGGTCTACTTCTGCTCCTGTCAAGTCTGCTGTGCAATTCAGTGAGGTCATTGCTGGTCCGATGATACTTAACTCCATTTTCCAGTCTTATTTCCGATACCCTTGATTCTCTTGCTGTGTATCTCAGCCTTGAAAATACTTAATGAACCAGTCTTGATATTCCTCTACAATAAAGAATCCATAAATTCACTAGCCTTGAGAAAAGAAATTCCTCCTCATCTCTGTCTTAAATGTGACCCTTCTTCTGAAATTATGCCCTCTGGTCCTTGATATTCCCACAAGAGGAAACTGCTACTCAGGATCTACCCTGTCAAGGTCCCTAAGGATCTTGAATGTCTCAAAAAGGTCACCTCCCATTCTCTTAAGTTCCATGAGTACAAGCCCAACCTACTGAAACACTCTCCATAACACAGTCCCACCATATCTGGTTCAGCCTACCGAACTTTCTCTGTACAGTCTCAGTGAATAAGGAACCTAAAACAGTTGACAGTACACTAGTTATGGGCTAACTAGTTCATTGTATCAAAGAATCCTGTATTGAGTCTGCATTGACCCTCTGAATGGTATCCCATCTAGACCATGTTTTTACCATGGCTAACATACCTAATATGCACATCCCTGGACAACCAGAGGGCAATTTATTTTTAAGCATGGTCAAACCACCTAACCTGCACATCTTTCGACTGTGGGAGGAAAACAGAGCTCCCAGAGGAAACCCACATGGACACTGAGAGAGTGTGCAAACTCCATAGAGACAGTGACTCGAGGCTTGGGTCCCTGGCATTGTGGGGCAGCACTGTGCCACCACTTTGTTTAGTTTTAGCAGAACTATACTCCATTCCCTTTGAAATAAAGGCGGCCATTCCATTTGCCTACCCTATTACCCACTAGCTTTTTGTGATTCATGGATGGGGATGCCAAAATCCCTTCTTGTTCTGTAGCTCTCTGCACTTTTTCTCCATTTAACTAGTACTGAGCTCCTCTATTCTTCCTCCTAAAGTGCATAACCTTGCGTTTTCCCATGTTATATTCCACCTGCCTTCTTTTTGCCCGCTCATTTAAACCTGTCTACATCTGCAGACTGTCTACTTGTTTTTCCACCTATTTTTGAGTTTTCTGAAAACTTGGCTGTGGTACATTTACTTTCTTATCCAAGTCATTAATATATATTGTTAATAATTAAATATAGCAATGTTCCTTTCCAAACTAATGGAAAAGTCTGAGGTTGAATTTTGTATGAAATTAGATATTTAATTTGAAGTTTCATTAGAGCCTGTGTAGGTTTTATGTTTCAAATATTCAATTACAGATTAAGTATTCTGGAAAATGTTTCTGCCCGAATAGAGTGATGTTTCAACAGTTGTCATGTAACCAAACCTCCTCTGTGTTTTTAATTCCATCACAACTATAGTTTGCATTTTAGCTGAGGTGCAAGGGCATGCATTTATGTGCTTCTGTTTTATGGGTCGTATTATTAATGATCAGTAAAATAAACAGTTGTCCAGTCTTCATTAGAGTTCCTGTCGCTTGCTTCTGTTTAATGCCTGGAAAAAAATTGTTGGTGTGTCACATGGCAGGATTAATTACATCTCTTCATTATGACAATGAGTTATTGTCTTGATCATAGTTTGTGTAATATATACTGTTCGCTGATTTCAGAGAAATTATTCAAATAACCCTTTTAAGCTTGTATGCATGAGATTTGAGATGAATTTTGTTTGCTTCTGGTACATGTGAATCGAATAATAAAGGAAACTGGGATGGAAAATAGTATTTTGTTCAGATGGTGACCCTGCATGTGTCACCAAGGCCAAACCTGCTATGAATTGTTCCGTATAACTTTGCGGTAACTTTGCAGTGTTACAACTGATATTGTCAGTCGCATCATAGTAGCTTGTCATTGTGGATGGCTGAGAGTCTGGTTGGTAAGCTCACTTATGAAGAATCTGATATTTGATAATATTGTGGTCTATGAGGTGGACCCCTGCTTTGTCTTTATCATTTCTTCATGTAGTAATTTCTTTTGTTTTTTATGTGTAGTCAGTACGCAAGATGAGCAGAATGTTTTCTCAATTGAAGCTGCAAATAAATTTTGCCACTGAAACTTGAGTTTTTTTTTGTCAGTCATGTGGCCATGGCATATATGTGTTCTTATTTCTGGATGACTGTCAAGTGGAACTAGTGCTGTAGTTCAATGGGTAGTATTCTTCTGCAGTAGGGTTTGAGTAGAATGAGATAGTCTTCACATTCAAATAGAGAATTCTAGAAATCTTAGGTCAGGCAGCATCTATGGACAGAGAAGCTGAGTTAACATTTCAGCTCAATGATCTTTGAACAAAGTTTTTTTTCAAATGGTATTAAAGTAGTAGTTATTAATATGCTCACCATTTTGTCTCGTGCCATAAACATAAAGAAGCTAAAGATCTGACAGGATGTTCAGATTCATCGAATAGTGAACATTCGAAAGGAACTGTGATATCATTTGTTTGAGCTAACTTTGCTAACATTATCTCATTGCAGCAAGAACCTGTTGCTGATGGATGCCTTCTGAGGTTTCTTTTTGTTTTAACACCCTGGTGCTTTCAACAAAAGTCTAGATTAATGACTGATTGATTGATTAAAATTTGCTTGGCATGTTGTTTGCATAATATTTCTTTTCATCTTCCCAGCTACGTCGGAAACTGTGAGATAGACCTCGAGATTAAGAGGTACTTCTGCAGAGCTGGTGTGAAAAGTATACAGGTAGGTGCATTAAATGCTAGAATTCTTTAGATGAATCTCTGCACTTTTTTTGATGTACGTATACCTTCAGTGGTGCTTGTGAAATGGAAATTGACTGCTCTCAACTGGTGTCATGTAATATGTGGAATCGAAAGGCAATCGCTTTAACTGCAAGGACCATGATTTCATGATTTTTTTTTTCTAGATCAACTTTTGAGAATCACAGCATGTATGCAATGCCCCCCCTACAAAAAAAAACCGTGGTCGAAAAAGCCCTTGACTGCATCTCTTGTGTTTCCCGTACCTCAGCCCTCACACCACCTCCCCACAATAAAAACAAAGACAGAATTCCTCTTGTCCTCACGTATCATCCCATTAACCTCTGGATTCAATGCATCATTCTCTGCCACTTCTGCCACCTGAAATCTGACCCCACTACGGAGATATATTCCCCCCCCCTCCCCGATAACCCTTATCTGCTTTCCAGAGGGACTGCACTCTCCGCGACTCCCTCGTCTGCTCCACACTCCCCACTAGCCCCACCACCCCAACACCTTCTCCTGCAACCACAGGAGGTGCTACACCTGCCCCTACACCTCCCCACTCACCTCCATCTCCAAAAAAACCTTCCACATTAAACAGATGTTTACCCGCACATCTGCTAACGTGGTCTATTGTATCCGCTGTTCCCTATGTGGCCTCCTCCACATCAAGGAGACCAAGTGGAGGCTCGGAGACCGCTTCATGGAACACCTACGCTCGGTTCCTGACAAACGACAACACCTCCAGTCGAGAACCACTTCAACTCCCCCTCCCACTCCCTGGATGACATGTCCGTCCTGGGCTGCCTCCTGTGTCACAACGATGCCACCCGGAAACTGGAGGAACAGCACCTCCTTTGGAACCCTACAACCCAATGGTCTCAATGTGGACTTTACTAGCTTCAAAATCTCCCCACCCATGACCTCATCCCAAGACCAGCCCCCACCATCATCCCTGCCTTCTTGACCTGTCGGACTTCTCTCCCACCTATCCGCTCCTCCCACCTCACTGACCAACCCCCATCCCAACTTCTTACCTACACTCACCTTTACTAGCTTCATCCCCGCCTCCTTGACCTGTCCGTCTTCTCTCCCACCTATCTGCTCCACTATCCACCTTCTATTACCCCCCCCCCCCCCATTTATTTCAGAGCCCCCTTCCCCTCCCCCATTTCTGAAGAAGGGTCCAGACCCAAAATGTCAGCTTTCCTGCTTGTCTGATGCTGCCTGGCCTGCTGTTCCTCCGGCTGCACACCTTCTTATCTCAGACTCCAGCATCGGCAGTTCCTACTATCTCTATGCTCTAGTTGCCCTTGGCTTGGTTGGCTAAATGGTCTTTTTGTTTGTATTCCTGTGTTCAGTTGACTCTGAGTTCTGTATGGCTCCTTCATCTTTTGAGGGTGATTTGGATGTGGGAAAAAAGTACTGGCCTAGCCAGCAATGTCCATGTCCTGTGAATTAATTAAATAAACATTGTGAAATAGCATCAATGGCATATCGAGGTATTTTATTGCATTGAATTATAGAATAGAAAAAACATGATAGATACTGAAGAACAAGCTTGCCTGATTTGTTCATGGGTAATTTCATGGAGGGAAAACAAAACAGAGTATTCCACTTATAAAATGTGGAGCTGCCGACATTGGACTAGGATGGTCAAAGTCAGAAGTCACATAACATAACACCAGGTTGTAATCCAACAGGTTTATTTGAAATCTCACAAGGGTTTGGAGCGCAGCTCCTTCGTCAGGTGCAGTGTGAGAGCAGAGCATGCGGACCCAGAGTTTATAGGCAGGGAATCAACCTGTTGACACTTTACTCACTGTCTAACACTCTTGGTCACCTGCGGAGACTTATCATCTGACACTCCACTCACAACAGTTGTATGATCTTTTGATCTCTCTACCCTTGATGTCTCTGAGTACTGTGTGATCTGCTGTCTTGCTGCACCTGACAAAGGGGCTGCACTCCGAAACCTTGTGTGATTTCAGATAAACCTGTTTGACTATAACCTGGTGTCATGTGATTTCTGGCTTTGTTGACTTGCAAAATGAGGACTTCATAGTAATTTCTTTGATCTGGAGGCTGTTCACCATTATATTTGTGTGATTGTATGTAATCACAATGTTACATATGATTAAAAAGAAAACAAAAGAACTTGGACATTGGTAATCAACAACAAAAATAAAAACAGAAATTGCTGGAAAAACTCAGCAGGTCTGGCAAAATCTGTAGAGAGAAATCCAAGTTAACGTTTCGGGCCCAGGGACCCTCCTTCAGAACACATTCACATGTTATCTGTGATATTGGTTTATAGATACGTATAAGAATAATATGAGACACATATGAGAAGTTTGGTACCTGAGGTGAGTTTTGAGCATTGTTCAGCTGTTCTCTAATCTTTAAAAGTAGAGGATTATTTTTTTCTGAAATGATGTGGACCTTTTATTATTTTTGCAGCTGAATGGTATAATTCGCGTGATTCTTGAACCCTTGATTGGTGACATGCCATTGGTTGGAGCACTATCACTCTTCTTTCTCCGCAGGCCTGTGAGTATCTTTATCAACTCCAGAACTGTTGATGTTGGACTTGGTGTTAGGAGAAAGAAACTGGATATACTCCTGTTGGTGACATATATCCTTATATTTGCAGCATACTGCCTTTTTATGTGCAGACAACATAATTCTTGTGTTATGCTTATGATTGAGAAAACACGTCCCTCCATTGTGATATTAGTAACAGGTTTTTCGACTGGCTAGCGAGCCAAAAATAATGTAGCACAAATTTAAGATGATCAAAAATATTTGAAAGGTTATGTCCAATCATGTATTTGCGTTTGCAATGGTCAGAATTTAAAACTCTGTGCCATAAACTGTGGTTGAAGTAAAGTTCAAAGTTGTACTAAAATGGGACTATCGAGTTAATGCAGAAAAGAACATTAAAACGTATAGCGTGTATGTGAGAGAGTGAAGTAACTAGATAAGACCGAACAAACTGGAATGCCTGTTTCTTTGATATAACATGATGTTAACTAATTATTTTTTCAGTTCTTAAAGTAATATCTTAGCTGTGCAAGATCTTTATATAAAGTGGAGTCAGACCCTAAGTTTGGGTGCTTTGCCCATGGTTAACAATAAATGTTTGTAAAGCTGCTGACACCCTATTTCTGTTTTGAAAATGTAGAATCTAATCATGTTGAATCATTTAGTTCTCCAGTAAAAATTTGCACCTAGCACTTGTATTTTTGTAACTGGTGATAAGCTAAACGTTTACAACTTCAAGTCGCTTTCCTAAAACTGAAATGCAAAAATGTTACATCACAGATTCAGATATTTGGCCCAGTCAGTCCCTACTGGCATTTACTTGCCACACTTAATTCACAATGTTTCTTGCCACATATCAAAGTGCTCATTTTAAATAGATTTTCTTTAAAATGACAGTTAAGTTTGAAAATAGGACTGTCAATTGTAAATGCTCAGTAAAATACCACAAGCAATAATAAGGTGAATCCTTTGGATATTGACCAATAAACTAATGCTGGCCCAGGTGCTGACAGGACATTTTTCCTTTTTGAACGGTGCTGCAATGAATGAAGCGGCATGGTAGCTCAGTGGTTAGCACTGCTACTTCACAGCGCCAGGGATCCAGGTTTGATTCCAACATCATGGAACTTGTGGAGTAATAGAGTAATACAGCACTGAAACAGGCCCTTCAACCCAAACTGGTCCATGCTGATCATGGTGTCCACTCAGCTAGTTCCAATTTCCCACATTTGGTCCATATCCCTCAACCCTTCTCTTCCATGTACCTATCCAAATATTTTTTCAATGTTGCTATTGTATCTACCTCAAACACTTTTTCTCTGGCTGCCATTTCATATATGCACCACTCTCTGCATGAGCAAGTTGCCCCTCAGGTCCTCCTCAAATCTATTCCCTCCCACCTTAAACCTATGCCCTCTAGTTTTCAATTCCCCATCCCTGGGAAAAAGACTGTATGCATTCGTCCCACCTATGCTCCTCATGATTTAATACACCTTAATAAGGTCATCCTTCGTTCTCATATGTTCCAAGGAATAAAGTCCTATCTTGGCCAACCTCTTCCCTATAACTCAGGCCTACTAGTCATGGCAACATCCTCGTAAATCTTTTTTGCACACTGTCCAGTTTAACTATACCTTTCCTATAACAGGGTGACCAAAATTGGACACAATACTCCAAGTGTGGCCTCACCAACGACTCTTACAACTGTAACATAACATCCCAACTCCTTTACTCAGTGTCTCAACCAATGAAGGCCAGCATGCTAAATGTCTTCTTCACCATCCTGTCCACCTGTGACGCCACTTTCAGTGAACTATGTACTCGTACTCCTAGGTCCCTCTGTTCCACAACACTCCTCAGGACCTTACCATTTTATTGTATAAGCCCTACCTTGGTTTGACTTTCCGAAATGTAACACATCAGATTTGTCTGTATTGATTTGCATTTGCCATTCCTCAGCTCACTTCCCCATCAGATCAAGATCCCTCTGTAGTTTTTGATATCAATGCTATCAATGATACCTCCTAATTTTGTACCATCTGCAAACTTACTAATCATGCTTTGTACATTCACGTCCGGATAACTTATGTAAGTAACAAATAACAAAGGTCTCACTGGCACACTGCTAATCACAAGTCTCCAGTCCAAGAAACAGTCTTCAACCATCACCCTCTGCTTCTTACCTTCGAATCAATTTTGAATTCAGTTAGCCAGCTTTCCTTGGATCCCATTTGACCTAGCTTTCATTGACTAGCCTGCTGTGCAGGACCTTGTCAAAGGCCTTACTAAAGCCCATTTAGACAACATCCACTGTGAAACACCTACCCTGCCCCCAACACACACACACACACACACACACACACACCCTCATTCATCCTCTTGGTTACCTCTTTGAAAAACTGTAAAAGGCTTGTCAGACGTGACTTCCTGCACACAAATCCATGCTGACTATTTCTAATTAATCAAACCTTGCCTATCCAAATGTTGGTTGATCCTGTCCCTCAGTATCCTCTACAATAACTTGCCTACCACTGATGTCAGGCTCATTAGCCTGTAGTTCCCTGGCTCATCTTTGCTACCTTTCTTAAACAATGGAGCAACATTAACTAACTTCCAGTCATCCGAAACTTCACCAGTGGCTAGAAAAGAAGCAAAAATGTCTGCAAAGGCCTCTGCAATTTCTTCCCTACCCTCCCACAATGCCCGAGGATGAATTCGATCAGGCCCAGAGGAATTTGTCCACCATAATGTGTATGTGGTCGAGAACATCCCACTTGTTTTCCTTTATTTCTTTAACATGCATGATTCTCTCCTCGGTAAACCCTGAGGAGGAATATTCATTAAAAGTCTCCCCATCTCCTGTGGCTCCACCCATAGATGGCCATGCTGATCTTTAAGGAGACCTATTCACTCCCTAGCCATCCTTTTTACTCTTAATCCCAAGAGGTTTTATAGATATATTATCTTTAACCTTGTGGAGTTTGCACATTCTCCCCATGTCTGTGTGGGTTTCCTTCCACAATCCAAAGATGTGCAGATTAGGGGGATTGGCCATGCTAAATTGTACCAAAGTATCTTGGGTGTGCAGGCCAGGTGGATTAGCCATGGGATGCAGCGTTACAGGGATAGGGTAAGGGGGGTGGGTCAAGGAGGGACGCTCTTCAGACGGTGGGTGTGGACTCAATGGACCAAATATCCTGCTTTCGCATTGTAGGGATTCTATGATTTTATGATACAAAATATTTTGAGTTTAGCAGCACAGACAGATCTTTTTACAGTTTCAAGTCTTACTCTGTCTACGTTGCAATTATATCTGTCATCCATTTAATAGTACTATCTGATATCAACAGTTTTTGCTTTATTCATTCATGTGATGAGGGCATCACTGGTCAGGCCAGCATTTTTGCCAATCCCTAATAGCCCAGAGGGCGGATAAGGATCAACTGCATCGCTGTGGGTCTGGAGTCACATGTAGTCCGGACCAGGTAAGGATGGCAGTTTCTTTCCCTAAAGGACATTGATGAGCCACATTGGGCAATGGACTCCTGGTCATCATTAAGCTCAACGTCAATAGTGGGGTAAGTTCTCGAATCCATTATCAAGGGCTTTATAGTGGAGCATTTAAAAAGCAGTGGCAGTATCAGACAGAGTCAGCATGGATTTATGAAGGGGAAATCATGCTTGACAAACCTGTTGGAATTCTATGAAGATGTAACTAGGAAAGTTACAAGGGGGAGACAGTCGATATGGTATATTTGGACTTCCAGAAAGCGTTTGATGAAGTCCTACATAAAGAGATTATTGTGCAAGATTAAAGCGCATGGAATTGGAGGCAGTGTATTGAGATGGACAGAAAACTGGTTGGCAGAGAGGAAACAGAGGAGGAATTAATGGGTCCTTTGGCAGGCAGTAACTAGTGGGGTGCCTCGGGCATCGGTGCTGGGACCGCAACTATTTACAATATATATTAATGATTTGGATGAGGGAACAAAATGCAACATCTCCAAGTTTGCAGTTGATACCACGTTGGGTGGGAGGGTGAACCGTGACAAGGACGCAGAGACCCTCCAGCATGATCTGGACAGGTTGGCTGAGTGCACAAATCAGTGTCAAATGCAGTATAATTTGGATAAATGAGGTTATTCACTTTAGAAGCAAAATCAAGAAGGCAGATTACTACCTGAATGGCTGTTAATTGGGGGAGTGGGACCTGGGCATTCTTGTGCACCAGTAACTGAAGGTAAGCATGCATGTGTAGCAGGCGGTAAAGAAGGCAGATGGTATGTTGGCCATCATTGCAAGAGGTCGAGTGCAGGAGCAGGGATGTGTTGTTGCAGTTATACAAGCCCTTGGTGAGGCCACACCTGGAATATTGTGTACAGTTTTGGCCCCCTTTTCTGAGGAAGGATGCTCTTGACCTCGAGGAGGTGCAGCGTAAGTTTACCAGGCTGATTCTAGGGATGGTGGGACTGATAAATGAGGAGAGATTGACTAGGTTAGGATTGTTTTCACTGGTGTTCAGATAAATGAGGGTGGGATCTTGTTGAGACTTAAAATTCTAACAGGACTAGACAGGCTGGATGCAGAGAGGATGTTCCCGACGGTGGCTGTATCCAGAACCAGGGGTCATAGTCTGACGATTCGGAGTAGACCGTTCAGGACGGAGATGAGGAGACATTTCTTCACCTAACGAGTGGTGAGCCTGTGGAATTCATTACGACAGGAAGTAGTTGATGCCAAAACATTGAATGTATTCAAGAGGTGGCTAAATAAAGCACTTGAGGTGAATGGAGCAAAGGTATGGGGAGAAAGCAGGATTAGGCTACTGAGTTGGATGATTAGCCATGATCATGACGAATGATAGAGCAGGCGTGAAGGGCCGAATTGCTGCCTCCTGCTCCTAATTTTAATGTTTCTATTTGACTCCTAATTCCAGTTTTTTGTTGAACTAAAATTCTATCTGCTATCCGGGTCCCCAGAACATTACCGGGGTCTCTGGATTAATTGTCCTCCGATAATACCACTAGGCCATCGCCTCCCCTTATAACACTTGCGATCCATGATCACCCTTTTTGATTCTACTTTATTATAGGTCTTCATGCTTATCTGCTTTTAGTTACTTTAATTGTGTGTCTCATTAGATAGGTGTGTACAGCTTTTCAGATCTAGGTTTTCTCTCATGAAAATTTTGAAGCATGGAGTACTGGATTAGGAGAGAGTCTCCTTTAGTCCTCTAATGCGTGCAATATTGAGAAAGTTCAAAAAGTCTGTTTGGCCTATTGTAGCTCATCCTTTTAGAATTAAGAACGTAGAACAGTACAGCGTTGTATGGCCCATCGTATCTGTGCTGATCACAACGCCATTCTAAACTAACCCCATCTGCATGCACATAGTCCATATCTCTCTTCCCTGCCTGTTTATGTGTCTGTCCAAATACAGTTGCTTTAGTATTTCCTTCTACAACCTCCCCTGGCAGTGCGTTCTCAGCCTAATTTCATACACTCAGCAATTGTTGAATACGTTACAAAGATGGTAAGGCAATGATGTCGTGATATTGTCATTGAATTAGTAATCCAGAGACCTGGGGACTATCACCACAGCATTTGGTGGAGTTTGAATTCAATTGAAACCTGGAACAAAAAGTGCAATGAGACCATTGTCAATTGTAGTGAAAACCCACCTGTTTTGTAAATGTCCTCTACACAAGGAGATCGGCTGTCCTTACTTGGTCTGGCCTATGTGTGACTCCAGACCCACGACAAAATAATTGACTCTTAACTACCTTCTGAAATGACTTAGCAGTTGTACCAGTCGCTACAACGTCTCAAATAAAAAGGCAGGAAACTGGATAGACCATTTGGCATCAAGTAAAGTATCAGAAATGACAACCCAGCGAAGTCTTCCTTGCTAATACCTGAAGGCTAGTGCCAAAATTGAAAGAGCTATCTCACCGGCCAAGTAACAGACTGACATTGTCAGTCGGGTATGATTCTATGAATATGGCTAGATTCCATAGCCATATGGAACAACACCATGACTTCTAATGGCACCAAGTTAAATGTGGGCAGGGAAATCACCTGCTGATGAACACATACTGTCCCACGTCAGCTGATGAATCAGTATTTCGCCACATTGAACATCACTTGGAGGAAAGCATCTGGGCGGGAGTCTTCAATGTCTAACACCAGAAATGGCTTGGAAGCAGAACAACTGACTGAATTGGAGTTCAGTCATATGACTAAAGGACATGGCTGCTAGACTGGGCCTGCAGCAGGTGGTAAGGGAATCAATAAGAGGGAAAGATATACTTGACCTCATCCTCCCAGATCTGCTTGCCACAGATGCGTTTATTCATAAATTATCATTGGTGACCGCTGCATGGTCATTGTGGAGACAAAGTCCCATCTTCATGTAGAGCTAACTATAACACTGCTGTATGGCAGTATCACCATGCTAAGTGGGATACATTTTGATCGGAATGGATTTAGCAACTGGAGACTCAGGTTTCATTCGGTGCTATAGGCTGTCAGCAGCAGCAGAATTGTGCTCTTAATATATTCTGCAAATTCATTACCTGGCATATCCTCCGACTGTCATCAAGCCAGGCATCAACCCTGGCTCAATGAAGGGTGCATTACCAGGTCCAAAATCTATGGCATAACCAAAAATGAGGTGTCAACCTAGTGAAGCTACAGAACAGGACCACTCGTGTGCCAAATAACATAACAGCAAATGATAGAGCTAAGCAATCCCGCATCTAATAGATCAGATCCAGTCCCTGCCACATGCAGTTTAGAATGGTGATAGACAGCTCATTGGAGGAGGAGGCTCCAAAGACGTCATTTGTAACAATTGTCAGCCAGAAGTGCAAAGTCCTTTAGAGGTCCCTAGTATCAAGATGCCGGTCTTCAGCCATAATACCATAAGATATAGGAGCAAATTAGGCCATTTGGCCCATCGGATATGCTGCACCATTTGATCATGACTGACATGTTTCTCAGTCCCATCCTCCGGCCTTTTTCCCATAACATTTGATCCCTTTACTAAGCAAGAACCTATGTGTCTGTGTCTGTCTCTATCTTATTTATTCAATGACTTGACCTTCACAGTCTTCTACGGCAGTGTGCTCCACGGATTTGCTGCCTTCTGGTTGAAGAAATTCGTCCTCATTTCAGTTTAAAGGTTGTCCCTTCACTTTGTGGCTATGCATTCTACTCCTAATCTCTCCTGCTAGAGCAAAAATATTCTTCATGTCTACTGTATTCAGGTCTGTCAGTATTCTATAAGTTTCTTTAGGATCTTTTGTAGCAGTCTGCCATGAGGGACCTTGTCACAAGCTTTACTAAAATCTATGTAGACAACATCAATCTTTTCCTTCATCAATCATTTTCATCACCTCCTCAAAAAACTCGATCAAATTAGTAAGGCACAACCTCCCTTGTACAAAAGCATGCAGTCTATTGCTGGTAAGCCCATTTGCTTCTAAATGTGTGTACATCTTGTCCCTGAGAATCTTTTCCAATAATTTCCCTGCTGCCGACTTGAGGCTCACAGGCCTGTAGTTTTCTGGATTATCCCTGCTGCCCTTCTTTAAACAATGGGACAACATTGGCCCCCTTCATCCTTCTAAACTCCATTAAGATTGGACCCAGCGTTCTCAATCACTCCTCATACTGCAAGCCCTCCATCCCTGGGATCTCTCTTGTAAATCCCTCGGGGCCAGCATATCCTTCCTCACATATGAAGCCTAAAACTGCGCATGATATTCCAAATTCAGTCTGACCAGAGCCTCGACAGTACATCTTTACTCTTGTATTCTAACACACTTGTACCGGCTGGCATCCTTTTATCCCTACTTTCTGCCTTCTGATGGTCAATCAATCCTCCAGCCATGCCAGTATCTTGCCCCTAATACAGTGGGCTCCTTTTTATTTGACAGCTTTTGCAAGGCTCCTTATCCAAGGCCTTCTAGGAGTCCAAATAGATTGCATCCACTGGCTCACCTTTGTCTAACTTGCTCTCCTCCAGGAGTTCTATCAGATTTGTCAGGTGTGAACTGCACCTCCTTGACAAAGGTGGACTTTGCCCTGACTCCGTCCTGTTTTACCATGCACTTTCAAGTACGCCACAGTCTCATCCTTAATAATGGTCTTTTAAATCTTACGAACAATTGAGGTCAGGCTAACTGACCTATTTTTAATTCTGCTCTCTCCCTTGTTGGACAGGAGTGTTACATTAGTCATTTTCCAGTCCTCTGGAACCCTCCCTGACTCCAGTAATTCCCTAAAGATCAGCACCAATGACTACATAGTCTCCTCGGCTGTCTCCTTCAGGACCCTGGGGTGTAGTCCATCTGATCCGAGTTATTTATCCACCTTCAGATGTTTCAGCTTCCCCAACACCTACTTAGTGATGGATGCTACACACACCTCTGCCCCGACGCCAATTTGAAATTCTGGTATGCTGTGGTGTCTTTCACTACGAAGACTGATTGGAAGTACCTATTCAGTTCCTCTGCCATTTTTTTATTTACCATTACTACATCTCTAACCTCATTTTCCTGTAGTTCAATGTCCACTCTTGCCTCTCCCTAACCTTTTAAATATATATTTTTTTAAAAGCTCTGGCAATCTTCTTTTAAATTGCTAGCTTGCTGTCCTATTCCATCTTCTTCCCCTCTTGTTGCTTTTTTAGTTCTCCTTTGCTAGCTTTTAAAGGCTTCCTGATTGTCTGGCTTCTGACTGACCTTCAACGAATTGTATGCCTTCTCTTTTGCTTTTATGCTGTCCCTGACTTCCCTTGTCAGCCATGGTTGCCTCATCCTCCCCTTAGTATGTATCTTCCTTCTTGGAATGAACTTTTGCTGTGCCTCCTGAATTGTCCCCTCAGATACTCCCTCTATTACTGGGCCATTGTCTTCCCTGTTCAGCTCCCCTTCCAATCAACTCTAACTCATGCCTTTGTAGTTAGCTTTATTCAATTGTAATACTATCATGTTTGATTAACGTTATGGTCATTGTCCCCAAGGGGTTCCTTCAATTCATTCCATGTGATAACAAAATACAGCTGGAGGCACTGGATATTGCAATGAATATAGGCCCTTACAACATAATGGCAATTGTGCCGAAGGCATGTGGTCCACAATGTACTGTATCCCCAGCCTCGCTGTTTCAATCCAGCTACGAAACCGGCATCGTCTTCCACCCTCGTCCATAGGGCAGAAATACAAAAGGGAAAAGACCTCGGATATTCACCCTATCCACGCCCCTCATGATTTTATAAACTTCTATAAAGTCATCCCTTTAGCCTCTGATGCTCCAGGGAAAATAGCCGCAGCCTATTCTGCCTCACCCCAATAGCTCAAACCCTCCTACCGTGGCAACATCCTTGTAAATCTTTTCTGAGCTGTTTCAAGTTTGACAACGTCCTTTCTATAGCAGGGAGATCAGAAGTGAATGCAGTATTCCAAAATTGGCCTAACCAATGTCCTGTACTGCCATAAAATGACCTCCCAACTCCTGTGCTCTTTGCACTGACCAATAAAGCAAAAATACCAAACACGTACCAACAGGTTCAAGAACAGCTGCTTCCTCCACCATCCCCCCTCCCCCAACCCCCTGCCATTATCAGACTTCCAAATGGACCTCTTGTATTTAGAGTTGATCTTTCTCTGTTGCTTCAACACTATTGTCTGTCTGCTGTTCTACCCTAATATACTTAAATAAGGTATGATTTTAATACAGTACTTTTCACTGTATATTTGTACATGTGACAATAATAAATCAAATCAACAATTTGGAAAATTGCCTTAATATGTCCTGTACATAAAAAGCAGGATAAATCCAACCCAGTTATTTCTGCCCCTCATTCTTGAAAGAGTTCAGTCAGTTTCTAGCAGGTCCACTGTTTTTTGGGAAAAGAAGAACCACCTGACATCTAACCTATATCTGGAATGATACAACGTGGTTTGTCATAATATATTTAATTGTAGTAAATTTTCTTCTCTTACATAATATATTCTCTTCGTCAGCACCTTAGAAATCTCGGTGAATCAATTTTAAGCTTTCCGCTAGAAAATGTAGAATCTTAGCTCTTTCAGCCAATCTTCAAAAAAAACTGATGTTCACTTCAGTTCCTATCAAGAATACTCAGATGCTGACCTCATTACAGCCTTGATCCAAACTTGACCAAAGGAGCTGACCTCCAGACGAGAGTTGAGCAATGCAACCATCTTCAGCTGGTTCATCTCTAATTTTATTTTGGTCATAAGCTTACTGTTCACTCGTGATTATGCATTGTTCAGCACTGTTTGCAACTCCTCAGAAAACGAAGTAGGCCTTTGTCCATATGCAGCAAGACCTGGCTATCATTTGAGCTTGAACTGATGAATTGCAATACAACATAAAGCTCATCAAAACCTTGGTCAACGCAGTGTGGATCTGGACCTCTGATGCTGCCTGACCTGCTTTGTTCCTCCAGCTCCACACTGTGTTGACTTTGACTTCAGCATCTGCAGTTTTTGCTATCTCATTAAAACCTTGGTTAGACCCCACTTGGAGCACTGGGAGCAGACCTAGCCACCACCCCGTAGGCAGGATGTATAGGCCTTGGAGGGAATACAGTGTAGGATTACAAGAATGATACCTGGATTTCAGGTGTTGTTAGGAAGAGACATAATACAAATTGAGACTGTTTTCATTAGAATTCAGGAGGTTCAGGGATGATCTGGGCGAAGTCTTCAAGATAGTAACAGGAAAAGACAGGGTAGATAAAGATGAAACTATTTTCTCTGGTTGGGATTTCTAGAGCTAGGGGGCATAGTCTGAGAATTAGGACCATACCGTTCCGGAGAGATGTTACAAAGCACTCCTACACACGAAAGGTGGCAGAGGTTTAGAACTCAATGGCAGTTGATGCTGGATCAGTTGTTAATTTTAAATCTGAGATAACTAAATTTTCATTACACAAAGGCATAAAGGGTTGTGGGCCAAAGGCAGGTATATAGAGTTAGGCTACAAATCAGCCACGATCTCATTGAATGCTGGAACAGGCTTGAGGCGCTGATTGGCCTTCTCCTGATCCTATGGTCAATAAGTGCTGGCCCAACCCGTGATGCCCACATTCTGTGAACAGATAGGGAAAGAAGAGACTGAAGTTTGAACTAATTTAGTAGCTATTTTCTGTACCCTTTTAAAAACTTGAATATTTTCACGAGGAAACCAAAACTATCACTGAAATCTAACGATACTTGGCCAAAGTCTGTAAAAGGGCATTAGTAGTACACATTGTTTTGTAGTGAATTGGCCTACAAAAGTACCCAAACATTCTGTTCAGTCAACCTTTTTTCTTACCAGTTTGCACTCAAACCTTTAGCAATCTATGCAGTAATTGCCCAAATTTCTTTCTTATTGCTTTAATGTTTATCCCTTGAGTATGCATCTAAATTTTCTTTTCTCTCTATGATCTGTATGTCCTTGCTTACTATGATCTGCCTGTACTGCTCCTAAACAAAGCTTTTTACTGTACTTAGATACACGTGACAATAAATAAATCAAATCAAATTAGAGGTCTTTCATACTCCCTGTCTGCATCCATTGTATTGCACTTTGTAACGTTAAAATATTGTTTGTCAGCTGTGATCCTGACAATAATTGTATGTTGGATTTGCAAACAGTGAATTTGTAGATTGTCTGACCTTGTGTTGCGGACAAGTATCTTGAAAGGAGAATTCTTGAAAGGAGAATGTATCTTGGCATGCAACATGTCCTATTCCTTTCACACTTCTTCTGTTTATTTATGTTGCTACAATGAAACAAGTTGCTCAGTGTTATCTGAAATTGCTAATTAGTTTGGGTTGAATCATAGGTTGTAAACACTTTTTAGATTGGCTTTTCATGGAGTGAGGAAAATTCCACTGACCTTTACAAATGGCAGGCAGGACCCAGATGTGGATATTCTGACCTATTTCTGACAAATCCTTGTCTGCCAGAAGTGGAAAAGGGCAGGTATGAATCAAACAGGAAAACAGAAACGCATTACAGGCATTTGAACATAGCGCTGAGTTCAGACAGACCCATTTTGGCTGTTGTGAGGGCGTTAAATTGTAATGTCAGAGTGTTAAATTCATGGGGTGGATGTAAACATTCTTGAAGGGCTAATGAGCTCTGTCTGGAGTCATGATCTGAAATTGTTTAAATCTCTCATTACTCAAACTGTAGAAAGTAAGTGGCGATGATGCCTTTAGTTTAAGACAAGGCGCTGTTGGATTGCTTTGATTGTAAGGTTAGCTGCTGTTGTTCAGTTGATGCATTATTTAAAAACAAAACTGTTGAATCAGTTTGTTCAGACGTGTTATGAGACCCCCTCCACAGTAGGTGGGAATTCTGGTACAGAGGTATGGATACTGCCACTGCACCCACAGGAATCTTCCACCACAGGAATCTTGATGCAGTACATTTTTACTCTTCCCACAAAGTTGTAGTTATGCCATTATGTAAGCTTGGTTGAGTTTTCAATGTTCTGTTATCTCAGCAAGTGTTCTGAGTTCACATTTTGACAATTTAAAGTATTCCCAGGATTATTTGATTTTGGTGTTGGGGTATGAATAGGAATTTGTATTTTTTCAGATTTACGGAGTGATATATAAGGTTTGAATGGGTTTCATTAATAGGAGACTTTGTTCATTACCAAGTGTGTTGAGTCAGAGCTTTGTTATAGAAGTTTTTTTTAAGTTTCCACATGGCTCCTGAGATCTGCTCCTAGTAGATACAGGGTGAATAGACATCAACACTGTCAGGGATCATGGAGCTCAATGGTGGAGCTCCAGATGGCATGGGGGTCATGAAGAAGGCACGGAAGTGGATTTTGGGGATAAGGACAATAGGACCTAACTGCTTTCAACTGGATCAAGTTTCAGCGTGTTGAGCAGAAAATGAGAACCTGAGCAGCATCTGTGGACAGAGGAACAAAGTTTACACTTTGAGCCTGATATGACACTTTCTCTTTTCAGAGCAGACTGCAGCACTTTCTGTTTTTATTTCAGGTTTCCATCATCTACAGTATTTTGTGGTTTTTTTTGCAGAATATTTAGTTGGGTCTTCTTATGACCTTTCCTCAGTGTGCTTATCCTTTGGCCGCCTAAAATCTGCTTCCACGGTCAGAAGGGTCACTTCTCTTCTGCACCTGTTTTAGACCAAGACAGGTTTGCCAAATCAGGCACTTAGCTTTAGTTGTGTGAGTTCACAAACAAGTTTGAATCGCCCGGAAAGACATTTCTGTGCAAGGTTTTTACTGTAGTCATGCTCCGTTTTAATTTAAGTTTCACCAGGTCCACTGTAGAAATCTCTATGGTCTGGTCTGGTTCGAGTAGTTTGGTAAGATTTTCTTTATTCACTCATAGGATGTGTGTCGCTGGCTGGCTGGCATTTATTGCCTGCCCCTAGTCACCCTCAAGAAAGTGGTGGTAAGCTGTCTTCTTGAACCATTGCAGTTGGACCCGCAATGCCATTAGGGAGGGAACTGCAGGATTTTGACCCAGCAGCAATGAAGGAAAGATATTACATATCCAAGTCAGGATGGTGAGTGGCTTGGACAGGAACTTGAAAGTGGTGGCAGGTGGTGTAGATAGCACATACTGCAATTACTGAATGCCAGTGCTGGAAGGCATTGGTTCTTGTGTTGTTGGAGCTGCACTCATCCAGGCACCTGAAGAATATTCCATCACATTCCTGACTTGTGCCTTGTAGATGAGGTCAGGGGCGCAGAACAAAAGAGTGAGATCAGAGGTAAACTGCAAGTTCACTGGTTGGCGATAGCTACGAATTTGACTATCTATTACAGGTTCCTTTCAGGTTGGAGATAAATGGGCAAATATCTACAGGCTACAAACTAAAAGAACAGTATTTTTTTAAAAGAAAAATGAAATTTAGAACTAAGTAATGAAAATTGAGATGCAGGGCCAGGCAACGTGTTGTACCTGCATGATGAGGGAGCTGGTGGACCACAAGGGGTCCATAGAGACCACCTCTGTAGCATGTGTTGGTTGCTTGAGGAACTCTGGCTCAGAGTTGATGGACTGGAATCTAAGGTTTGGACACTGCGACACATCAGGGAGGGGGAGAGTTACCAGGATGCTGTGTTTAGTAGGCAGTCACACCCTTTAGATTAACTACCTCGAATGCTGTCACTGGTCAGCGACAGGAGGGTTTGACTATGAGCGAGACAGGTAGATGGATCCAGGAGGTAGTGCTGAAGGAACCTCAGCCCATGAGCTTGTCTAACAGGTTTGAGATTCTTGGTCCCTGTTTGGATGAGAGTGGGGACTGTAGGGAGAATGAGCAAACTGACCACGGTGCAGGGAACCACTAAAGAGTGGTGGAGCAAAGAGAAATATAGCTGTAAATTGGGGGTAGTATAGTCATGGGGATAGATACTATTCCACGTGGCCAGAATCGAGAGTCCTGAAGGCTCTGGAGCCGATGTTCAGGATATCTCATCTGGGCTGCAGAGGAACTTAGAATGGGAGGGGAAAGATCCAGCTGTCGTGTCCCACATGGGTACCAACGGTGTTGGTAGGAGGAGGAACGAGATTCTGCTGAGGCAATATGAGCAGCTAAAGGCTAAGTTAAAAAACAGAACCTGAAATGTGGTAATCTACAGATGACTACCTGAACCACAAGCAAACTGGCACAGGGTAAACAAGATTAAACAGGTAAATGTGTGGTTTAAAGATTGGTGTGAGAGAAATGGGTTCAAATTCATTGGACATTGGCATTAGTACTGGGGAAGGAGGGGTAAGTCCACTTGAATCATGCTGGTACTAGATCCTGGTGAATTGTATAAGTAGGGCAGAGATGCTGTGGATAGGGCTGTAAAATAAATAGCAGGAGGGCGTGTTCAGTTGCATGGAAAGTTATGGAACAAGTTTAAGGGGAGGAGGGCTTGGCAGTGGTCATTAAAATTTCCAGAACAAGTAGTAGAACAGAGAGGATGGAAAGATCAGAAATCTAATTTCCGGCATGGCATATGAGGGATAACTATGAGAAGGCTGATGCTCAATGCAGGACTGAGGGTGTTGTACTTAAATGCACACAGTAAACAAAACAAGGTAAATGGGTTTGTACAGCAGATTGAAATTGGCAGGTACAATGTTGTGGGTATCAATTGAGATGCGGCTGCAAGGGTTTCAGAGCTGGGAACCAAGTATGTAAGGATAATTTGGGATGCACAGCAGTAATTCATCCCCATATTCAAGAGGAGGACAATAAGGAAAATCAGGGACAGCATAAAAGCAAAAAAAAAGCATACAGTGTAGTTAAGATTAGTGGGAAGCTTTTAAAAACCAGCAGCTGATAACTGAAAAAGCAATAAGGGGCGAGAAACATCTCAGCCATGATTGAATGGCAGAGCAGATTCAGTGGGCTGAATGACCTTATTCTGCTCCTGTGTCTTATGGTCTTGTACCTCTTCCAGCTGTTAGTTTTATCATCACTGTATCATCATCACGCTTAATAACATATAGCAACAACTATTTCCAGTGAATATTCCTTACAAATTGCTAACCTTCCTTCTGAATAAGTTTTATAAAATGATTTTTCTTTGTTACTGAAATTGCTAACATCCGAAATCAGGGCATAAACAAAATTTGTCTTTTAAACAATACACCGTTCCCATTATTGACTTAAACAATTGATTTGTATTTTGTCTCCCTCAGTGCCTTCACTTTTTTTTATTTCACAGTTTCAGCCTAAAACCCAAGAAGTTGATTTCCATGTTTGCAAATCTGATGTTGTGTAGTTTGAGCAGGCCTGATATACCTGGCAATATTTTGTCACTTTTACGGGAGCACATATTTCTTTCTCTTTTGGCCATTTACGTGAGGGTCAATTTCAAATTGCTTGAGCAAAGCTTGGGAGTGAAATTCAACAGCTTTACCATATGAAATAGTATTTTAATAAAAGAAATGAACTTTGAGAGTATTATAAATGTAGGTGTATTGATTATACTGCTGCAATGGTTTGCTTTGTGTTCATGTAATTTAATGTTGATACTGAGGAAAGAGATTAAGAAAGGCGTAAAAATACTTTTTTTTAAAAATTGCTGCCTATGTAATTTTGAAAAAGCTGTATTTTGAAGCGAACATTTATCTCACTTGTGAATTATTTTGCGTTTAAAATAGCTAAGTAATACCTATAAGTATTTTCCATCAACCTGTCTAGCAATGTTATGACCCACTTCGGAGCCGGTGAGGCAGATTCTCTAATAGCTAATACCTGCGGCAAATGTGGTGAAATCTCCCACCACAGCCCACATGACGAGAAATGAGAATGCAACAAGAGAAAAAAGAGAATGAAATGATAAATAAGGAGGTGGGGCAGGAGAGAAATCAACAGGAGAAATTACTGAAGGCAGATTATTTTAATGTGCAAGAAAGATCAACTGATGAGAGTTCCAGTTGTTTTGGACGTGCCTTGACATTGAGCTTGAAGCAATGGGGAGAAAAACGGTCTCCATGTTTTTAGATCATTCCTGCTTATTTCACTGAGTTTCACAGCCAACAACATATTTGGAAATATAGCTACTGTTGCATATGCAAGGCTGCACCTAATTTGCACAACCTACAAACTAATGTTAATTAGGAACTAACTATTTCATCTGTCTGCAATAGATTTGTTTAGCTGGGATATCATAAAGACTTTCTGCATTTCTTCAACAATGTATGGGGGTTAAAATCTAGCGGAGCAATCAGATCAGGCTTTGCTTATTGACTCATTCTAAAGAGGTTATCTCAGGCAAAGCAGCGCCCATTGATTTCTGCATTGATTGACTGTAAATTCAATTGTGTGATGAGCAAATGAAACTTGAACTTGTAATCTTCCGACCCTTAAGGTAAGAATGTTTTCACTGAGCTGTTTATGGTTCTGATGAGTGTAGAACATGTTCTAAATTGGTAGTGTCCCTACCTCTGATCTGGAAAGCCTGGATTCAGGTCTGACCTGTTCCATTGATGTGTCATAACATGTTTAAAAAGGTTAGTGAAAAATGTCTATAAATCTTGATTAGTTGTGAGGGCCTGTGTTCTGGATTGAGTAGAATACAAGTGAATACAAACACTGAATGTTCTTTTATCACTTATGGTGTCTGAAAATGTGTTTTTCAGGTATCTGGTGGTATCAGTGTTATCATTTGATATATTAGACACCTCAAGTCCCAATTTTTGAAATTAATCATATGCACACAAATTTGGAGATGCAGTG
Source organism: Ginglymostoma cirratum (assembly GCA_024137785.1). Classification (NCBI taxonomy): domain Eukaryota; kingdom Metazoa; phylum Chordata; class Chondrichthyes; order Orectolobiformes; family Ginglymostomatidae; genus Ginglymostoma; species Ginglymostoma cirratum. The sequence continues at coordinate 16,443,249 of JAHRHZ010000034.1, read as the reverse complement.
CTTTTGCTGAAGTGCGCCAAAGTCATATTGGAACCACGTCAGCAGTGTTGTGCTTTTCTGCTGATTTTATACCATTCCTCATCGGCAAACTTGAATTAACCTGGATGGGTGCAGCCCAGAAAATTCTCAGCCTGAAGATAACAAAATAGGAACTGAGTTCTACTTTACTGCATTGAGGTTTTGGTGTCATTTCTGAAGTAATTCGGGTGACATATTTCTACATTGAAAGTGCGATATGAACACAAATTATTGAACAGCATTAATTTGCCTTTTGTCATTTTAAATCATAAATAATATGTACAATTAAATGGAGTTTTTATGTTTAGTGTATAGTACCCAATGGGTATTGGTTGAAAACTGTGGTGCATTTCAACATCCTGATAGCATGCACATTAAGTAAATGGAGGAATTATGCATCCTTTTGTTTGGCAAGTTGGTGTTATTAACCATGATTTCCAAAGTCTACATAATGAACAGTCTAATGTTTATTTCTTAAATATTCATATAGTGAGATTAGTCCACGAACATAGACACCTTTATAACTGATGGCTCATAACATTATGAGAGCAACATAGTTTCTATAAATGGACTGTTCAAAAAGTGAATCAGTCATCTCTATTAAGTAAGCCGATTGCACTAAATTGCAGTGATTTCAGATGCTTTTCCAGGAGTCTCAGAGCTGGATGGTGGCAGAATGCCGTGGGACTGTAAAAGCTTTTGAGTGCTGAGTCATGGGAAAGGAGAGTAAATGCTTTGCAGATGTTTAGGGTTGTACTGCTGACACTTAAGTTAGATTTTTCTCGAACTAATTGGGTATCAGTGGGCAATGTAGTGGGGTCATTGTAAGGAAGCTGCAATCTTTAAAAAAATAACTGATGTTTGAATAATTTGCAGAGCCAAAATAAGAACAATTCTTCTCGGTCCAACTGTTCTGTGAACGTTATGTGCTGGCTGAAGTTTACATTAACCTGTTACCCAAAGGAGTCAGGATTGCTTTTAAGTCAAAGGGGTGAGACATATCACATCTTTTGGGTTTCATGTTTGAAGACTTTGGGAAAGTTGTAGTATTTTGGTTAGAAGCAATGAGAAGACCAATGTGTTGAATATTTTTGAACATTTTCTTTTCATTGAAGTAATTATTATGCTTTTATGAGTTGTTTTTTTATGCTGAGGCCTTCTCATAGCCAAGTATGCGTTCTTTGATGTAATATACATAGTTGTGATTGTTTTTAAGATTGAGTCATTAAGCCAAACTTCCAGTAACCCAGAAGTAATGTTTGGATAAACTTGATGTGTTAACAGCATTTTACTTACTAGAAAACTATTAATGGAGAAATATATTCTTGGTGCCGTAAAGATCATCTGGTATTTTGTTAATGTTAAATTTTAGTTTTCAATATTAATACTTGCATCTATAACATATTAGCATTGCAATGCTCAACCAAACTAAAGGATACATATTTATAATTTACTTAATATGTAGAGAAGCAGTTAGCTGGGAACACCTAAGACAAAAAATCCTGTAAACACTCAGCGGGTCAGTCAGTATGTCTAGCCAGAACAAACAAGTTGACATTTAAAGTGTGAATATTCATCAGAACTCACCCTGAATGCCAAGTTTTAAAATTCTTAGTATTTTGGTTGTCACCAGTAAGGCCAGTTTTCATTGTCCATTGCTAATTGCCCTTAGAAGAACATAAGAAATAGGAGCAAGAGTGGGCCATCTGGTCCATCAAGCCTGGAATATCATGGCTGACCTCCTCGTGGATTCAACTCCACTTATGCGCCCATTCACCATAACCCTTAATTCCTTTACTGTTCAAAAATTTAACAATCTTTGCCTTAAAAACTTTGAACAAGGCAGCCTTAAACCCCTTCACTGGGGAGGGAATTCCACAGATTCATAACCCTTTGCATTGAGTGGCTCATTTTAGACAATTTTAGAAAACAGGCAAGTGTCAACCACATTGCTATGGTGTGGTCTGTGCCAGATCAGGTAAGGTCTGGGAAGGCATTGGCCTAGTGGTATTATTGCAAGACCAAGTCCAGAGACCAAGGGGACCTGGGTTCAAATCCTGCTATGGCAAAAGGTGGAATTTGAATTCAGCACAAAACCTTGGAATTAGGAGTCTAATGATGACCATGAAACCATTGTCAATTGTCAGGAAAAACCCATCTGGTTCACCACTTTCCTTCCCTAAAGGACAATACTGTCCTTACCTGGTCTGTCCTGTATATGACTCCAGACCCACAGCAACAAATGCTGGCTTGGCCAGTGATGCCCACATCCCATGAACATATACAAAAAAAAATTAAGGGTGCCAGATTTCTTTTGTTTTAGGACATTAGTGAACCGCATGGATTTTTTTCAACAATTGATGGTATCTTTACGGTTCCATAACTGGTTGTGATAAGCTTTACATTCCAGAGTTATTATTTGAATTTCATTTGTACCAGCTGCAGTAGTGGGATTTGAACCTTCATCCCAGCACTTTAATTCTGGGCCTCTGGACATTGCCGCCATCCCAGAGTACCATTGGCATCACTGGCCAAGCCAGCATTTGTTGCTGTGGGTCTGGAGTCACATACAGGACAGTCCAGGTAAGGACAGTATTGTCCTTTAGGGAAGGAAAGTGGTGAACCAGATGGGTTTTTCCTGACAATTGGCAATGGTTTCATGGTCATCATTAGACTCTTAATTCCAAGGTTTTGTGTTGAATTCAAATTAAAGGGTGGACACCACCGCCCTTGCCCTCCCTGGGGAGAAAACAAACAGCTTGCCCTGGTCTATCTGTCACGTGCACTACATGGCAATAGGCTACCCAGAGCCAGACTAATTGCGGTGACATTGGGATTAAGGCCATTTGAAAGCATGAATTGTCCACTTAAGAACTTCAGTTGGCGGTGAGGCACGGAATCATAGAATCCCTACGGTGTAGAAAGAGACCATTTGGCCCATCGATCTGCACTGATCTGAAGAGTATCCCACCCAGACTCGTCCCCCAGCTGTATCCCATAAACCCGCATTTGTCATGGCTAACCCACCTAGCCTGCACATCCGTGGACCCTACGGCACAATTTAGCATGGTGAATCCACCTCACCTGCACATCTTTGGACTGTTAGAGGCTAAGGCAAATTTGACATGTCTGTAAGGACTCTCACCAACTTTTGGAATGCCTTCTATGGTACATCTGTATCTGGATGCATCATGACTTGGTATGGCCCCTGCACTGCCCGGACCATAACAAGCTACAGAGAGTTGTGAACATAACCCAGTCCATCAAGCAAGCCAACCTTCCATACATTGATTCCATCTACACTTGCTGCTTCAGAAAGGCAGCCAACATCATCAAAGACCCCTCCCATGCTAATTATAATCTCTTTCAACTTTGTCCATCAGGCAGAAGATACATAAGCTTAAATATATGTACCAGCAGGTTCAAGAACAGCTTCCTCCCTCCTTTATTAGACTTCTGAATAGACTGTTCAAATTTCAAATCTAATGTTGATCTTACTTTTTTGTGCACCACCTTTGCAGCCGTAACTTTGTATTCCTCGCTCTGTTTTATCATCTTGTGATCTTCATAAGGTTGGCTTGTACTGCATGCAAAACAAAACTTTTCATTGTACTAGGTACATGTGACAGCATCAAATCAAATCAAATGGGAACACCCAACAGAAACCCATGCAGACTCCACATACAGTCACCCATGCTGTGAGGCCATCATGCTGCCTCTTAATTGTGGTGGTGCTAGTAAGGTGACAAGGGGCTTGACTGCTACTTTCCACATTATTAATTCCTGTTTCCAGTACCACCGCAGAAAAATTCAGTCGGTCATTCAATCTGTTAGTCGAGCCAACTTTTAGAAATTACTGCACTGTCTTTGTTAATTAAAGCAACCCTATTATTACAAGGCCTCTGTGCTTTTACACATACAATACCGGCAAAGTTGCTAAACAGACTTGAGTTCCTCTACCCAAAACCCCTGTACTTTTATGTATATAAGTATTTCCTAAAGTTGGTGTCTACGATGGGGAAAAGTAACTGATTGCTGAAAAATCCCGCTTACGCCTTGCTCAAATCAGTGCTTAGCCATTCTTGGAACACTTGAGAGCAAACCTATAGTCTGAAAGATCCCAAAACATCCAGTTCTAATTTATGCTGTTTTATTCTGAATTGAAATTTGCTGTTGGGTACTGTGGAATTTGGCAAAGGCAGTGTTACACAAGGCCTTCATTGCTTTCCAGTCTGAGTTGACCTACTGGACCTGACTCATACAGTAGAAATAATTCATACAGCAATGCTAAATGTTGCCATTTAAGGTAATGGTGAATTTGTCAGATTGCGGATGGAGTAACCTCAATTTCCATTTTGCAATCAGACATGAATCTTGATTTTTCTGAGAACACTTTGTATGAAGATAATTAAATCCAATGCCAGACACATTGCTCCATGAGAAATGTTATTTACAAATGCCAAGAATTCCTTCATATCTTTCCCCAGGTTAACCACCTGACAAGAAACACAATATTTTATAAAATCTGTTTATCAGAGGTGCCGTGATTAATAATTGTGGGCTAAATGTGAAAATACCCAAAATTATTTCCACTACTTTGTAGAGATACTCTGTAGTTTCAACCATTGCAGAGTTCTACCATTTGATGCACTGCTCCCCCCCCGCCAACCAAAACACAAACTGACAATCATTTTAACTTTAACCAGGTTACATAAGCACTCAGTCATGGAACAGAGACGACATTGGCTCAGTGGTAAAATTCTTGCTTCTGTGGCCAAAGCACACTCCAGAAACTTGTGCACATAATAATCAATTAAACACATCAGTGAAATTCTGAGAAAATGCTGCATTTTCTAAAGTTTTTGAGGTCAGACATTGAAATGAGGTCCTTACTGTCCTTTTATATGTGTGTAAAGGTCACCTGGTCCTAAAATGTAGATGAGTTCCTCAAGTGTGACAGATGAGGCTGATGGGAGTTGGGGAGCATGGGTTGGCACCAAAGTTGACACAGACTATCAGGGACCATGGGAAGCGGTGGTTGTGTGTTTTGAGTTGGCATGAATGGCCACAGGACTGGATGGGTGTTGGGAGGCAGGGGGTGGGGGAGAGGTAAGGCCGCGATGCCTGATGTTTAAGTAAATACCTGGGGCAATGTTGCAAACAACCCAGACTGGCCTTTCATCCAGGCCACCTTGACAAATGCCAATCTCCGTGGCTGCTTACGTCCAGTGTGTGCAGCACCCAACCAGAGCGAAGCCCTCTTTTGACCCCCCCCCCCCCCCACCGGCTCAACCCCACTCCCAGTATGTGGTCAGCTAGGAAATGTCCTAATTCTGTGCATTCACCTCAAAAGCAAAAATGTAGACCATAACATCTGGTCACTGCTGTCTGTGGGAATTTGTTGTGTGCAAACTGGCTCGCTCATATCCCATACATCATAACAATGACGCTCAAAAAGCCATGAAGGGTTTTATGCAAATGCAAAACTATTTTTATTTTTAATTTTCAAGTGTTTACATTTGCCTTACATAGTTTCTGATCAGATTGTCTTCGGATATCATGGATGCAGTCATTGTCATGAAGTTTGAGAGAGACCAGGACAGATTTTTATTCTGGATATTAAAGGGTACAGGACAAAAAAAAAATGAGTTATTGAGCCATTTGAGCCTATTCCTCAATTAAGTTAGATCATATTTCACAAAAACATAAGAATTTGGAACTGAGATAACAAGGTGTGGGGCTGGATGAACACAGCAGGCCAAGCAGCATCATAGGACCAGGAAAGCTTGACGTTTCGGGCCTAGACCCTAGGGTCAAGCTTTCCTGCTTCTATGATGCTGCTTGGCC
>JAHRHZ010000034.1:16414563-16436984 GCA_024137785.1 Ginglymostoma cirratum | reverse complement strand
GGCCAAGCAGCATCATAGAAGCAGGAAAGCTTGACCCTAGGGTCTAGGCCCGAAACGTCAAGCTTTCCTGGTCCTATGATGCTGCTTGGCCTGCTGTGTTCATCCAGCCCCACACCTTGTTATCTCTGATTCTCCAGCATCTGCAGTACCTTTTTATCTCTGAATTTGGAACTGAAGTAGGTTACCCAGTCCCTTGATCGTGCTCCACCAGTCAACCTGATCATGACTGAACTAACTAATCTATATTCCAGTCTGCCCCTAAACTACATCTCCCTTTTCAGTCCCCCTTCGCCCCCACACTCCCCCCACTTCCTCTTCTCTTGCCACCCTTCTCCCTCTTCTCTTCCCCGCTGCGGCCTTTTCCCCCCACCTCCTCTCTTCCCACCATCCCCCTCACCCATTGTCTTTCCACTTACTTTCAAAATCTATCTATCACTGAGTTAAAAATATTCAAAGACTCTGCTTCCATCGCCTCTTGCGGAAGAGAGTTCCAAAATCTAAGGACCATTTGTGAGGGAAAACCTCTCTCCATCCCTGCATTAAATGGGTAACCATCTTTTGAAACAGTGACCCTCTAATTCTGCTTTTTGCACTTGGCAGGAAATTTAGCATTCTGGGCTCTTTCCCTTTGCTATACAAAACAGTGTCAATCCCTCTGACGGTACCTATAACCACAGCATTGCTTTTTGCTGACCTCCTTACCCGTAATTAAATGGCTTCTTGTACCACCTACCAGGGTAGTTAGCTGATCTACCTACAGCCCTCACTCTCATCCAAACTGGCGGAAAGCATAGATGCAGAGGAGGTTCTAGGTGGTCTGGCAGACTTAGAAATAGATAAATCTCCAGGGCCAGATAAAATGTATTCAGGGACCTAAGGAAGTAAATAGCAGGGGTGTTGACAATAATTTTCAATTTCTCTTTGGCCGTAGGAGATGTGCCAGTACAATGGAGGAACAGCCAATGTGGTACTGTTGTTCAAAGAAGGGCCAAGAGATAAACTAGGAAACTACAAGCCAGTCAGTCAAAACTTAGTGGTGGGGAAACAATTCTGAGGGGCAGAATTAATCCACATTTGGAGAGGCAGGAACCACCAGTAACAGTCAGCATGGTTTTGTTAAGAGGAGGTTATGACTGACCAACTTGTTTGAATTTTTCAAAGAGTTAACCAGGTGTACAGATGGGGCCACTTTGACTTGGACTTAAGCAAGGCTTTTGATTAGGTCCTTGATGAGAGAGTGATGGCGAAGACAAGAGCTCATGGAATCCAAGAAATTGTGGCTCATTAGATCCTGAATTGGCTGAGAGGCAAGAATCAGAGGGTGATGGTTGAGGAGTGTTTTTGTGACTAGAAGACTGTATTTGCTGGGGTTCCGCAGGGATTAGTGTCGGATCCTTGCTGTTTCTATCGTATGCAGATGATTTAGTCTTGAATGGAGGATGGTTGATCAGTAAATTTGCAGATGACACAAAAATTGGCAGGGTGGTAAAAAGCAGCAAAGCCTTCGATTACAGGAGGATATAGATGGGCTGATCAGTGGGAAATGGATTTCAATCCAGCTGAGCTTCCACCACCCTCTGGAGGAAAACACTTTCCCCTCACATCCCCTCAAAACCTCCTTCCCCTTACCTGAAATCTATGCCTCCTTGTTACTGGTCTCTCTATCAAGGAGAAACATACTTTTCCATCTCCCTTATCTCTCCCTGTCAAAATTTTAGACATCTCAATCATGTACCCCCTCAGTATCTGCAGCTCCAAGGAAACCAAACCCAGTCTATCCACACTCTCTTCCTAACAGAAACCCTCCAGTCCAGGCAACATCCTGGTAAATATCCTCTGCACCATCTCCAGTGCAGTCACATCCCTCCTATAACGTGGGTTCCAGAAATGCGCACAATACTCTAGTTGAATCGGAACCATAACCTCCTTGCTCTTAAACTCTATGCCTTGGCTAATGAAGGCAAGTATCCCACTTGCCTTCTTGAACAGTTTATCTACTCATCCTCGTGGACTCGTGGACATGCACATCAAAGTCCCTCTGACCCTCCTTTTCCCAGGGTCCTACCATTCATCGTATATTACTTTGGCTGGTTTGTCCTGTCCAAGCATGTCATATTACCGCTCAGCCAGACTGAAATCCATTTCCCACTTATCAGCCCATCTATATCGTCCTGTAATTGAAGGTTTTGCTGCTTTTTACCACCCTGCCAATTTTTGTGTCATCTGCAAATTTACTGATCAACCATCTTCCATTCAAGACTAAATCATCTGCATACGATAGAAACAGCAAGGATCCGACACTAATCCCTGCGGAACCCCAGCAAATACAGTCTTCTAGTCACAAAAACACTCCTCAACCATCACCCTCTGATTCTTGCCTCTCAGCCAATTCAGGATCTAATGAGCCACAATTTCTTGGATTCCATGAGCTCTTGTCTTCGCTATCACTCTCTCATCAAGGACCTAATCAAAAGCCTTGCTTAAGTCCAAGTCAAAGTGGCCCCATCTGTACACCTGGTTAACTCTTTGAAAAATTCAAACAAGTTGGTCAGTCATAACCTCCTCTTAACAAAACCATGCTGACTGTTACTGGTGGTTCCTGCCTCTCCAAATGTGGATTAATTCTGCCCCTCAGCCTGTAAGGGTAAAGGTCAACCCTCATTTAAGAAGTATTCAGATATACACTTGCGATGCCAAGACACAAAAAGCAATGGGCCAAGTGCTGGAAAATACATTTAGAATAGTAAGCTGATTGTTTTTGACTAGCACAGATTTGGTGGGCTGAAGGACCTTCCTCAGTGCTATAGACCTTGATTACTGTAAATTTGTTTGACAATTGCAGCTGTTGAGATTTCTGCCCGCTGGGTCCTCACCTGCAGCCACATTCTCATTTCCCTGACTACTGATGAAATCAGAAGACCCTACTCTGCTGGACATGACTGCCTTCTGGCACAAAGTATCCAGGTGCCTACTGTCCTCCCTGATGCGTTTGTGTCCGCAGCTTAGCTCCCATTTCAAGAATCTGACCTGAAACTCCTCAAGCAATGAACACGAGATACGTCTGCCCTGGATCTTTCATGCTCCAGTCATGACACATCACCTATCTTGTAATCTTTAATGCCTTTTAATTCATAACTTGATAATTTTATTCAATTATTTGCTTTTCTTTATATATTTTGTTACCTAACTTACATGTTAGGAATAGACTAGACCTTAACCACTTACCATATACTCACCAAACATCTTCCCTTATTGCCAAATCAGAACCAATTCCTACAGGGTGAAAAAAGTAGAAAAAGCGAAGAAACAACACCTTCAGTTTACTAACTATTCATTTAATTTGTTTATTAAGCCACCTAGTTTTATTCAGTGCAATATTGCACTGAGATCTTTATATTTCTGAGTTAGCTGAGCCCCAGGTGTGCAGCAAAAATAGTTGAAGCTCGTTCCCTCAAGTACCTTATTTCAGCTAAGTTTTACTTAGCTGCCTTTGCTACAAACCCATTAGAACCATATGTCTCAAAAGTGCATAAATTTCTGTCTTCAAACTTTTTCGATTGATTGAGCAGTTGTAGCATTTTGGGGGAGAGTGTTTTGCAAGTTGCTGTCAGAACATTCGAGCAAGGTTGCACTGTTTACAAGACTGTTATGTGGTGGTTTATAAATTTGATGTCAACATTGTCTTTTGGTCATGTACTTGTACACTGCTGTTTTCCTCAATCACTCTTGGAATGTGAACATTGCTGGCAAGGCCAACAAGTGTCTGTTTAAACTGCTGCATCATCCTTGGTGTAAGTACACGCACTGTACAGTTAGGGAGTTCATAGCTTTTGACCTAGTGAGGGAGCAATGATGTAGTTCCTGAACTATGATGCTCTACAGCTTGAGTGGAAAAATGCAGTCAGTGGTGTTCCTATACATCTCCTCCTTTTGTCCTTCTAGATGGGAGAGGCCGTGGGTTTGGAATGTACTGTTGAAGGAGTCTTGCTGAGTAGTTGCAATACACCTTGTAGATGGTACACCCTGCTGCAGAATGTGAAGGGAGTGAATGTTTAAGATGGTGTTTAAACTGGATATCAATCAACCAGACTGTATTAGAGATGGTTGACCATATTCCAACACTATTTTGAGTTCTTTTCCAGTAAGGTTGATGTTCATTGATTTTTAATGATCCTTCATTACAGTATCCAGTTAAAAGTTGCTCTGGAAAATGGTGGTTATTGTGTAGTCCATGAAATGGCATTTTGTGCCCTTGTAAATTCTGGGAGCCAACAATTTGAAATAACTTGAAATTTAACAAATACTCCTTGAGGTAAATATCTGTCCAATCACTTTAGATGCAATGCTGCACAAAATTGCTCAGACATATTTTACAATGTATTCATTGCACTTGTGTGCAGGCTATCAGCTTGGAATTGCCGGGGGTTAAGTGGGTTCTCTGAAGAAGGCCCACTCGTAATTTAAGCACCAAGGAGTTTTTTCTTTCCTCTTTCATGGGACGTGGATGTCAATGGCAAGACCTGCATTTATTGCCTGTTGTAATTGTTGAACGAAGTCTATTTTTAGAGGGCAGTTAAAAGTTAACTACATTGTTATAGGTCAATGCCAGAAAGGTGACAGCAAATTCTCTAAAGGATGTTCGTCAACCAGATTTTTTTTTTTTTACAATAGTTCAGCACAATGTAAGCTAAATATTGCAAATTCAACTCTCTTCTGAGAAGACAAAATGAGGTGAGAAAGAGAAGTGAGATTTGGTAGAGATGAGTCAAGCTGCATAGATGGTTCTGCAAAAGGTTTTGATGTCTGAGATATGATAAGTGAGAGATTGCTTTGCAGTTATTAGTGTTGTATCTTCCCTATATCATCTTAACTTAAACCAATTGGGTGTGATAATGGGCAGCGTAACAAGGTTTTTATGAAAATTTAGTCTTAAAGAAAAATACAGCTTGTGTTTCAGTGTTTTTTAAAGTGAAAATAAAAACATTTTTCAGTGTTCATGGTCTGTTAGAAAGCGGTTATTATAGTGTAAAACTCCCATTAACCCTTCAACTGGAAAAGCCAGAAATGTTTTTCACTTGAGTTTATTAGAAAATTATATACAGTATTAGTCTTTTAATTGGAGCTTATGAGACTCTGTTCCAGACAGATAAATCAATGCATGATATTTATATACATTTGAAGCTGATGGCAAGGTTTCCTGTGAGGAGTTTAATATTTTTGGCCTTATTCTTTTGAAGACTATTTGGCAGGTTGCTGATTTTTGCATAGTTCATACTAAACCTCATAAATTCAACTCTGTTTATGGAAAAATTGGAGAATATCCAGTAGAATGGTGGAGAGGAGAGAGTATTGATTGAAACTAGTTCCAGTTTCCTGAGCCAAATCATGTTGACAGTTGATGTGGAATTCCTGATTGGGAGAACCTGTGAATTTCACACAGTTCATGAAAGGTCTCTGTGTAGACATATTCAGCTGTGCCAAATTTGCATGTTGTGCGCTGGATTTCATAGAACAAAATAACTAACCTTGAATATTTCACATTCTGCACTGTACTTGTATTTTAAAATGTTTAATTACAATTATCAATCCTTTGCACTGACCCATGCCAGAAAATAAACTCCTCTATCATTTTATTACTATGGTTTAATTTCAGTGAACTTTGATTTGGTAGCACAAGTCTATCTCCTTATTTCTGAACTCAAAGTTAGATTTAAATCCACATTTCTCATGGAAAACACATTGTAATTTTGGTGTTTTAAAATGAAACTGTTTCATTTGTTCATCTGCCCTGTGTTCAAATTAATATTAATTTTACTGTTGTGTAAAGAATGCAGCATTGAACTAAGCATGTATAGAAACAGTATTATTTCCGAGATATGGTGATTTATAATTCCTGAAAGCATATATAGTTTTACTTACCATTACTTTTGCATGTATGAATCCACATTGCAGTGCACAGTTTATACCAAGGAGCATAATGACATGCTAGGTTAACCATAGCGGGCATTTGGGAGTACCTGAGAGCATTTCTCCATGCTTTTGCATTCATTCACTTTGCTGATGCATTTGGTCCTGATTTTTATCTCTACTTTAGATCAACAACTGTTCTGATTTGGCCTTTCACAAAAGAGAAATGTTCCAACTGATCAATTAGATGCCTATTCAAGAAATATACTAGAGCAATATTCATTATTGTAGTTTCCATGAGTGCAGTAACGTTATGTAAACCACATGTTCTGCAAAATATCAATTTGGAACACCTTGTTTGTGTGGGTAGCTATTAGCTGACCATTAATACCTGCAGAGTACTTCCTATATACTTAGGGTGTTGAACATTGGTTTGTTTCTCAGTTGTAAATTATTGCTGTGTTCATCCAAGTCTGTGAAACTTAATGAAGCCATGGATCTGCATTTGTCTCAAAAATCCTTTTGTAAAACCAACACAAATTACTACAATGCTTATTCCTCCTCTTCACTCAACTTTTAAAGAGTTGTCCACTCTAGTAAAAGCAACTAGAAAACAGTGTAATTGTGCAATATACTTAACTCCAATGAGCATGGGTTCAACCTTTCTGCATTCTTTTTTTTAAAAAATCCCTCCATAACCAGGATCAACCTAGTAACACTTCTCTTGACTGCCTCCCAAGTAGACAGGCACTGTTCTATTAGGCGAAGTTGAATAGGGTGGGCTTGTGCTCATTGGAGTTTAGAAGCATAAGACACTATCTCATTGAAGCATACAAAATTCTTAAGAATTTGAAAGCATTGATGAGGAAAATTGTTTTTTCCCTCTGTGAAAGAGTCAAGGATCAGATGGCATAATTTCAGGGCAAGTAGTCACCCATTTAAGACCGATGAATAGAATCGAATTTTACAATACAGAAGAGACTATTCAACCCATCATGTCCGTACTCCCAGAAAAGCTACCCAACTCATCCCATTCTCCAGCTCTATCTCCATGTCTCTCTAAATTTATCACTTTCAAATGTTAAATCCAGCTGTCGTTTGAAACCTTCTATGGCATCTGCCTCTACCATTCTCCCAGGAATTTCTTCACTGAGGCTAGTGGATTTATGAAAGTCTTTGCCACAGAGGGCTGGAGAGGCCAGGTTGATAAGTATATTCAAGGCTAAGATAGACAGATTTTTAATCAATAAGGGGATCAATGGTTATGGGGAAAGGCAGGAAAGTGGAATTGAAGGTTACCAGACCATCTGTGAGCTCGGCGAATAGCAGAACACGTAAGTGAGCCGAATGGTTCACTTCTCCTCCTATGTCTTATGGTCACTTCCCTCATCAAAGTCATAGAGTAACGCAGCATGGAAAGAGGCCCTTTGGCCCAGAATGGTCCATGCTGACCATGGTGCCCATTCGGCTAGCTCCAATTGCCTGCATTTGGTCCATATCCCCCTCAACCCCTCTCATCTATGTACCAATCTAAATGTTTTTTAAATGTTGCTACTTTACCTGCCTCAACCACTTTCTCCAGCGGCCCATTCCATATACACAACTCTGTATGAAGAAGTTGCCCCTCAGGTCCTTCTTTAAATCTTTCCCCTCTCACCTTAAACCTATGCCCTCTAGTTTTCAATTCTCCATCCCTGGGAAAAGACTATATGCATTCACACTATCTATGCCCCTCATGATTTCATACACTTCCAATAAGGTCACACCCCCATTCTCCTACGTTCCAAGGAATAAGGTCCTACCCTGGCCAACCTCTCCCTAGAACTCAGGCCTGCTTGACCTGGCAACATCCTAGTAAATCTTCTTTGCACACTTTCTAGTTTAACTATTTATTTCCTCTAACAGGGTGACTAAAACTGTACACAATACTCCAAGTGCAGCCTCACCAATGACTTATACAACTTTAACGTAACATCCCAACTCCTATACTCAATGCATCGACCGATGAAGGCCAGCATGCTAAATGCCTTCTTCACCATTCTGTCCACCTGTGACGCCACTTTCAATGAACTGTGTACTTGTACTCTAGTTCCCTCTGTTCCACAACACTCCTCAGGACCTTACCATTTATTGTATAAGTCCTACCTTGGTTTGACTTTCCGAAATGTAACACCTCACACTTATCTATATTGAATTGCATTTACCAGTCCTCAGCCTACTTGCCCATCAGATCAAGATCCCTCTGTAATTTTTGATAACCTTTGATAACCCAGGGTCCTGGTGAGGCCACACCTGGAGTACTGTGTGCAGTTTTGATCTCCTTACTTGAGAAGAGATATCCTAGCACTGGAAGAGGTGCAGAGGAGATTCACTTGGTTGATTCCAGAGTTGAGAGGGTTGGATTATGAGGAGCGACTGAGTAGACTGGGATTATACTCATTGGAATTCAGAAGAATGAGAGAAGATCTTGTAGAAACATATAAGGTTATGAAGGGAATAGATAAGGTGGAGGCAGGGAGGTTGTTTCCGCTAGCAGGTGAAACTAGGACTAGAGGGCATTGCCTCAAAATAAAGGGAAGCAGATGTAGGACTGAGGTCAGGAGGAACTTCTTCACCCAAAGGGTTGTGAATCTGTGGAATTCTCTGCCCAGTGAAGCGGTTGAAGCTACCTCGCTGCATGTTTTTAAGGCAAGGCTGGATAAATTTTTGACCATTAAAGGAATTAAGGGTTATGGTGAGTGGGCGGGTAAGTAGAGCTGAGTCTCAAAAAGATCAGCCATGATCTTATTAAACGGTGGGGCAGGCTCAAGGGGCCAGATGGCCTACTCCTAGTTCTTATGTTCTTATGTTGTTCTTCGCTATCAATGAGACCTACTAATTTTGTACCATCCGCAAACTTACTAATCATGCCTTGTATATTCACATCCAGATCATTTATGTAAACAACAAATAACAAAGGTCCCAGCACTGACCCCTGTGGCACACCATTCGTCACAGGCCTCCAGTCCAAGAAACAACCTTCAACCATCACCCTCTGCTTCCTACCATCGACCTAATTTTGAATCCAATTAGCCAGCTTTCCTTGGATTCCATGCGACCTAACTTTCAAGACTAGTCTGCCATGGGGGAACCTTGTCAGAGATCTTACTAAAGTCCATATAGACAACATCCACTGCAAACTGTCTCCTCCAACCCTCATCCATCCTCTTGGTTACCTCTTCGAAAAACTCTAAAAGGCTGGTCAGACATGACTTCCTGCGCACAAATCCATGCTGACTATCCCTAATCAGGCCTTGACAATCCAAATGTCGGTTGACCCTGTCCCTCAGTATCCTGTCCAGTAACTTGCCTACCAATGATATCAGGCTCACTGGCCTGTAGTTCCCTGGCTTGTCTTTGCTACCTTTCTTAAACAATGGAACAACATTAGCCACCTTCCAGTCTTCCGGAACTTCACCAGTGGCTAAGGATGAAGCAAAAATCTCCGCAAGGGCCTCTGCAATTTCTTCCCTAGCCTCCCACAACATTTGAAGATGGACTTGATCAGGCCGAGGGGATTTATCCACCTTAATGCGCTTTTAGGCTGCAAACACCTCCTCTCTGGTAATGTGTGCGCCGTCCAAAACATCCCCACTAGTTTCCCTTATCTCCTTAGTGTCTATGATTCTCTCCTCAGTAAATATTGATTCAAGCTGATACTTAAGGGGACTTATTCTCTCCTTAGTCGTCCCTTTACTCTTAATCCCAAGACGCTTTATAGCTATATTACCTAACTTTATCTGCCAGATCAATCTTATATTCTCTTTTTGCTCTTCTGATTTCCCTACACTTTTTATAGTCATCTAGGGAATCACTTGAGCCCGATAGCTTAAACCCAATGTAGGCCGCCTTCTTTTTCCTGACCAGAGCCTCAATATCCCTCTTTAGCCAGGGATCCCTAAATCTGCTGGCTTTTACCTTCACCCTAACAGTGGCGTACTGTCCCTGGACTCTTGATGCCACACTTTTAGAAGTCTCCCATTTTCTCGTCATTTCTTTTCCTGCAAACAGACTCACCCAGTCGATCTCTGCTGGATCCTACCTAATGGCCCCAAAATTGGCCCTGCTCCAGTCTTTAATAAAATTATGGCACCAGCATTGATCCATTGTCGCACTCCACCAGTTATAGGGTGCCATCCTGAAAATGCCCCTGTCATCCAACTCTTCGCCTTGTTAGTTAGTCAATCCTCTTGTATCCATATAGCCCCTAACACCTGCAGCTCTTGTCTTATTAAGTAACATTTTTACAGTGTCTTACTGAATGCCTTTTGGAAACCCAAATCCATTACATTTTCCCTTATCTATCCTGCTTGCGCCCTGCTCAAAAAAATGTAATGAATTCTCAGGTATGATTTACCCTATGTGAAGCAATGCTGACTGCTTGATTATATGTTTCTAATGCTTTGTTGTTAAATCCTTTACAACAGACTCTAACATTTTCCCAATGACAGGTGTTAAGCCAACTGGCCTGTAGTTAGCTGTTTTTTGTCTGTTTGAATAGAGTGCTACACTGGCAGTTTTCCAATCCTCTGAGACTTGTTTAGAATTTAAGGATTCTTAGAAGATTGTTACTGAAATGTCCACTGTCCTCTGTAGCTCCATCCTTTGTAATCCTAGGAATGTAAATAATCATGTTGCAAACAAAACTAACAAATTAATATTATATATATTTATGTGTCTTGAATCCAGTTCTCTAGAATAATTTTGAACTTGAGCTGATGCTTCTGTTCAGCTGCTCATACTGAGTCTGATCTGTTCTGAGTGTGTTATGGAAAGTCAGCAGTCTTTTCAATAGATTGAGTGAGCGAGTGAATGAATGAATGATTTTATTGTCACGTGTATTTTACAGTGAGAAATACAGTGAAAAGCTTTCCTACATTGCTACAATATGTGCCATTTTGATAATTGACTGATAATTGACAAAAAAAAGAGATAAATGAAAAGATATAGCTTAAAGAGCTGTCCATCTAGAGCTTGTAGTTCATCTTACTTTCCTTCTTTCCCTTCCGGCACTTAATTCATATTTTGTGACTTGAGCAGAGATATTCCCTAAATACTTTATCAGAGGTGGTATTCTCAACTTTGGATTTACCCCGAGGTAGTTGTTCAGCCTTTTCGTTTTTCCTCTCCATGGCAGAGAGCTGAGATCTGGGCTGTACTAATTCAGAAGCAAGTTAAATCTTCCTTTCTTCTTTCTTCCGTTTCTGTTGTGTCTCTGATGTTTGATTTTTAATCATTCAGTTACAGAATATAGAAATTGTTGGCTGGCCAGCATTTATTTCCCATCCCTAGTTGCCCTTGAGAAAGTAGTGGTGGGTTGTCGTCTTGAAATGTTTCAGTCCATTGGTGCACCCACAATGCCATTAGGGAGGAATTTCCAGGATTTTGATCTAGATTGACAGTGTGAAACATGTTCACCATTTTTGCTTCGTGATATATATCATCAGCTTCTGGTTTGTCCATCATTTCATATATGTGCCTCCCGATGGGATAGCAGATTTGTCTTTTATTGCAGCTGGAAGATACTCATTTTGCATAGTCTGTTTGAATCAGCGCACCGGTCTTCGCAGCTTCAGTAGCCTTTGTTCTAGTGAAACGTCTGCCAGGGGCTTTCTCTGCTATATGCCTTGCAAAATTGATTGAAAACTGGACACTTCCTTGGAGCATGAGGTTGAGCTGTGGATGACGGAACTCTGACTCAAAAACAAAAATTTTGGAGAAACTCTACAGATGCTGCCAGACATGCTGAGTTTCTACACGACTTGTTTTTTGTTCCCCGTGTATTGCTATGTTTTGATATTCTAGTGTGTCAACTGTTGAGTTTGTATTTGGGACCTGTTAGCTTCATCACCTTGTGAGGATAGCTTTGTATGTGTGTCCGTCATGCAGGAGTTCTTCCATACGAGTCTTTAGTTTGTCTTGCAGATCTTTCTGGAAAGCATCCATGGAGGTGGATGTGATCACCAATTCAGCAGTTCTGTTCACTAGCTCCTGATCTGAAAAATCACACAAATCCTTTTCTCTGTATCTGCTTAGAAAGGCGTTTGTGAATTCTGGAGGTTTCTGCCTCAATTGCATGCACTCCAGTCACTGAATATAGAAATTTAATCTGTTGCTGACTTAGTCTTCTAATGTGGTCCATATGCTTTGGGTTCTTTTAGTTCTTTGGCTACTCATCCTGATTTAAGTCTCTGTGGACTTGTGTTCCAGTAGCTAGGCAAAGCTCAATGATTTGCCTCTCTGAATTAGATACACCTAAATCTAAAGGCTTTTTATATTGTTAATGTATCTGAAATTCTGCTGAAAGATCTGCAACTCCCAAGTTAAACTACTCTACTTTTGTGGACATTCTGATGACATGCCT
Organism: Ginglymostoma cirratum; assembly: GCA_024137785.1. NCBI lineage: Eukaryota > Metazoa > Chordata > Chondrichthyes > Orectolobiformes > Ginglymostomatidae > Ginglymostoma > Ginglymostoma cirratum. Next base: position 16,424,674 of record JAHRHZ010000034.1, on the reverse strand, counting down.
TTCTTTACTTGTTACCAATCCAGCATCCACTCTGATCACTTGCCTTTCTAAAGTGATCTAAACTGGCGTCTCAATAGTAATTTGTCTGTATATGAGTAAATTAGATTTGCTGTACTCTCCACTGTAACAAACAAAGACACCGAGTGTTGTGTCATGCACATGAGCACAATTTAAGATGACCAACCATGTGTTTCACCTGTAAATTAACTTGTTTGCTGACTATTCAAGCACAGAACATCTTATCAGTATGATGTTTTCTGTTGGTGTTCACCATGTCGTGTTTTAATCTTATAATCAATTGATCATCAGTGCAGATCCAAAGCAGACGATGGACAACACCGCAACATTGTATGCACATTCTGTGAGTCCTTTAAAAATGAACTGTCTTAATGGCAAGGCACAGATACAATACTGACATTCAGTTAACTTTCTATGCAGTTTACTTTCGTAATGCTATGTTGTCAAATATCCTACATTCTCATTGCAATTAGTTATTTCTTTGTTTTTGTTTATTTGCTTCACTTATTTGAAGTTACCACCACCACCAAGCCGCCCACCCCAATCCCTTAATCCTTTTCACTAGGAGGACAATGTTGATTCTATGCTTATAATCATCTCTTTACTACACGTACCTTGATAGAATGTTTGATTTGTGGCAAAGAGAGGAGATAAATGTGTAATAATGTGCTTGGAATGAGTTGTAACATTTCAAAGAAAGCTGCTGGTACATTTTAAGAATGAAAAATTAATTCATCAAAACTTTGATCTAACGTTCACAGAAAATACTGGAGCACTAACAAGGTAGGCAGCATTTATGGGGAGAGGTACCAATCTTAATATTTCAGGTTGACATTCTGTTGAATGTTTAAGTATATGAACTTGGCAATAAAAGTCCATGGCCTTGTGAGAGGAAATTGTGCATTAATTATTCAAAGGATGTTTTTTTCCTTATTTTCCCAAGTCCATTTATTAAAGGAAATTTAGTCCCAGGAGAAGTTATTGCTTACATCTTGTTTGGTAGAGGTTTTAAACAGCTTTTAGTTTTTATTATTGCCATTACATATGTGACCGTGAAGGAAGACGCTGGCTGATAAAAATAACAGACTTCCTATTGCCCATTTCTTCATGTAACAATCAAATCAATGCTTTTACTTGAACTGTAAACGTTAATGAACAGATTTTATGTTCTTTGCCTCTTTTCCATGATGTAATCTCAAGATATTGTCCAGAATTTTCTGAGCCTTCTGGGAACGGCCCCTGAGGGGCAAGTGGTTTGGAGCGTACATAACATAGTATGTCAGATAGGAAATCTAATGTTTTCATGCTATGCCCAGATTATTACAATGATGGCTGACATGATGGGCGGACATTGCATATAGACATGGTCGGAAAGTAATTATGACAATTAGTTGGCTAATTGAGAGTAATTTCACAGTTTTTGAATTCTGCAAAAAATACCTGAGAGCCAAAGAACTTCAGTTTACATTTTAAATTAACTATAGTATTTAGTTTCATTGTTGACCATAAAGAGTTGCACCACCCTAAAGCTTCTACTGTCCTGTGATTTTTTAGTAGACTGTTGCCAAACCTTTGTGCTCCAGCGTTCAGTCAGTGGGCCTAATGAAATTCATGGGTGTTTCCGCCATACAAATGTGATGTAATGGGTACTTGTATTTTTGCTGCTATCCGATCATTTGCTAAAAATTGGTAATTCTGGTATCATAGTCTTTAAGTCACCCTTGAGTGATTTTCATCTTCTGTCGCAACACTAGAAATTTTTTGTTCCATAGAGCAGCAAATTGGATAAACAATCACTCACCGAGGACTCAGGAATATCTACAGATTTAACTACGGCAAGATACATAACATCAATTAAACAACCCAGTCTCTGATTAAAATCCAACACTTCGAGAACTCTCAGGATGTCTTTAATTGCCTATTCTTGATCTTCCTTTGTGCGTCAGACCTTCTCCCTTTTCAAAATTTATATTTGTGTGTGTGTTCAATGTCACACTTTAATATTTCCCTCTGGGTTAGTGAGTAGAAAATTATCCTTTCACTTTCAAGAAGTTTGTTTTAAAAAATTGGGAACCAATTCATCACTACTCACCAGGTCATATCAATGTATAAATACAACGCGTCATTGTTGAACATTTAGATCTGAGTGGCTTGCTACGCCAAATACACAATCAGTGGAACTTCATCAGGTTTTGTCAATTCTGAGATGCAAGAATTCTGAAAAGAAGTGTTTCCTTTTCTACTATTTTTAAATCTTCAGAAGTATAAGACCTGGACATTAAGCTGATTTTGATCTGAGGAAGCAGGGAAACAATACTTTATTTTCCGCAGCCATGTCTTCACATGTTTACCCAAATTTAATGGGGAAGCAAGGGTGCACACTACAGACCTCAAAGAAAGCTGCCCTCATTGCCAAGTCTAGAAACCTTTGTGCAGCAGTTGTATTAGCAAGTTGGTAACAGCTAATCACATAAGTATTCAGATGCAACATAGTAGGAAGAAAAGCATTTCATGGCCTTTCACAAGGACTCTTGTGGCACAGTGGTTATCTTCCGGTAAGATGGGGGTGTAGAGTAGGGCTTCTGAGCCCGGGACTCATCTGCTTTTCTTTTTGTTTTTCTTTCCCTCCCTTTTCTCTTTTTTTTTTATTTTACTTGTTTCTTTGGAAGAACTCAGTTGCCCAGCAACATGTGGGCCTAGCAGCGTGGGCTCATGATGGTGTCAGAGGCAAGTTTGGATTCCGGGCGGCTTCTGACAAGGTGGGGTGGTCCTAGCGCTGACTCATGGCTACTGTGTCCGAGATCCGGGTTCAAGTCCCCCCTGCTCCAGAGGTGTGTAATAACATCTCTGAACTGGTTGATTAGAAAAGTAGTTTACTGTCCTTCCACTAGAGTTCTTGAGGTGCAATAGTAGTGTCTCTACTCTTGCGCTAGGAAACTGTCCTACCTGCTCCAGGTGTGTGGCAATAACATGTCTGAACAGGTTGCATAAAATAATTGCTAATGCCCCTCCATCATTGTCGACAAATTGGGCTGAAATCGTCGGTTTGTATGCCACATCTCCAAAGTAATAATATCTTGATACTAATGCAATAAATTTTGATAGAAATTGCAGATTCTTTTATATTATGGAGAAATTCGACAATGCACAAATATTGTAGTAGGTTTTTGAGGATATTTAGCAGGGATTGAGTTAGTCCAGCAGTAAAAATTCAGTTAGACTGCATTCCACAGCTTTTTTTGAGGATTTTTACAGAAGATATAACAGCATTTAGAGTGGAAATTCTTCATAATTCTTTTGATTTCTATTGATTGTAATCAGGGGGGTGCTCCAGCAGCAAATTTCTGAAGACTCAAAAATCACATGACATCAAGTTATAGTCCAACAGATTTATTTCAAATCACAAGCTTTTGGAGCACAGCACCTTTGCCAGGTGTCGTGAGAGGAGAGCATACAGATACAGAGTTTTATAGGCAGAGAGATTAAGGGCAAAACTTACGAAGAAGCATAGCACCACCAGTGGCACTATCCGAATTTCCCAAAATGCTGCATGAGTATGGAGTCCAGGGACTGCTGACTGTGATTGCAAATTCTGCTAATTTTGCTGTCATTGCCGCAATAAAATCTGGGTAATTGTCACAACTAACAACCATGCCTTTGTTTGATAGCCTGTAAATCAAACACCTACCTAAAAATTGTTTGCTGACTGCACAAAAGCCTCCACTGAAGCTACTTGTTTATTACCAGGCATTATTAGAAAGTTTAATCTGTACTTGCTTTTACTTATTAATTGGTAAATTGTGTTATTTCTTCTCATTTATTATATAGTAAAATATATAAATCAATCTAATCTGTGTTTACCATTTTCTATCTGGTCTAGTTATAATAGCTGTTTTAAGCACTGGTTTTAGTGACAATTTCATCCTTGTGATGACAACAGAAATTTATTTGCCATTAGACATGTATAAAATATGTCCAGTTATGCAGCAATTAGGACAATCAGTTTGTCAAAGTGCACCCTCCTGCAGACTGAGAGTTTTCCTCAGTGATAAAAATTCTTGCTTTATTGACTGAGGTGGCCCATAAGATGTTAAGTGTTCAAGAGAATTTCTGGTGACTAGTGTTTGTGCCCACAATTTGGAATATTATTTTAAAACATACTTAATTTACTAAAATTCATTGACTCCTGACTGCAAATGGTTGAGCCCCCTCAAAAGTGATCTCACCACCCATCCACATTGTTGAAAGCTGTAGACAGTTAAAGTCAGTTCTTTACCCACTTTTAGAATAATAATATTAATTGACTTCTTTTTCTTTATTAATTGTGCTAGCTTGGTTAACTGCGTCAGTGAGCTCACTTACTGCAACATGATGTCATGACAGGACCTGGAGAGAATCAGTTTGCAGAGCTGCTGTAATCCTTTTTTTTTTATACTGCTGATTTCAGTTCTTAAATGGCAATTCAAAGACAAATAAAATCTTCTGCACTACATCCTAAAAGATGTAAAGCAGACTTCTGGATACAGTTTCGCAAAAGAGTGGAAAGTAGCTGTAGCAGTTTGGCAGTGCTGAGCATCAATATTGTAAATTACATGCCAGTGGATTATGGACAGTAAAATCATTATAAAATGAGGCACAGAGCTGAAGCAATGCCGTCCTTTTATATTAACTGAAAAATGCTGAGACCACTAGCAATTTGCCATTTTGAACTCCTGTGCACCTTTGTGGACATTTGCCCAGCATCATCATTAACACTTCTTTGTTCACTCGCTAAAGCATGACTGAAGGAAATGGTAACCTTGAAATGAATTATTGCAAATACATAAATTTTGGAGTTGATGACTAATTTAGCCATAGCAGGATTTAAGTGAAGCAACCTTTTCTGTGTATTGTCTTTTTATGGTGAAATGGTTTGCCTTAAATCTTCCACAGCTCTTAAGTGATATGCAACAGGAGTGACATGCTGAAACAGTAATTACACCAGTCGTAAAGTTAGATGAGACAGAGACTCGGTTCATTGTAATTCCTGTACCATAATGTCAGACTTGATCACTGATCTTTATAACACATTTAATAGAAATCCCTCACGTATGTTATTCCAGCTACTGTTACTGCTGGGCAAGACAGATCCCAGACTGAAATCTGGCTAAATATTTTTTACTTAAGGAGGTCTTCTCACTGGATCACAAGCATGCAATGCTGCAGATTTGGTTTTAATATCAGTTAGAAGTTCATTACACAAAAGATAGAATCAACCAAGCTATTTACATACAACACAATTTGAAAGATTTCAGAACAACAGTCCTATTTGTTTTAGAATACTCAAACATTCAGAGAACATTTGTTTCTCGATCAGATGTATAGGTTTGACATAATTACTTACTTCATTTCCTGGTTTTGAGAGTTTGGAAGCCTCTTCCTTGATTAGTCACACAATTGAGCTTAGGCTTTCTCAGCTTCAAATAACTTCTTCAGGATTCCAACCAAACTCCTAGGCTGGAACTTCCAAACTAATACTGTTACACTGATGTAACTATTTTCTAACTTTTCTGAACTAACTCCTTTTCTCCAGAAGGAACTGTCTTGTACAGCTAATTTCAACTAGGACTTCTGCCTTTCCAAGCTTGAGCAAAAAAGAAACAATTCCTGATCCTTATAAACTGAAAGCATGTTAATACTCAATATTTACTCTGTTTGTTAAATATCGTGCATACAAATTCCTATTATCACCCCATGAACTCTCTCAAAGACTCATTTAACAAAAGATGGCTCCAGAGATGCTGACAAATTAATCAATAAACCCCTCATACACACCATCCAAAATGCTATAAAAGGCTATTAGCTCAAAATCCAACATATATATAAATCACATTCGAGTTTGCCAGTGTAAAATTTATTGAAAATTCGCCATCTCTATGATTAAAACATAAAACAGGTTTTGAAAATGTAACAAACTTTTCTGAAGTCTTTTTGGCATTATAACTTGTGTAGATTCTCAGTCTGTTTAAATTGCAACTTGTACTTAGTAAGTAGTGTTTCTTCTTTGCTAGTAATTAACTATTTAGTTTATTAAACCCACAGTGATTAGATCATAACAAGTAGTACATGGTGTGGGAGCATGTGTTATGATAATTCAATCATTCAGATTGGTAATCTTAGATCTGTGTATTCAGTGATTTTATGTCATACAGCTTAAACAGTAACAAGTTTTTAAAACCCTTTTTGGGGTTCAGATGATGGTAAATTGGTCAACCTCCGATATATGAAACAGTTAACAAAATTGCTGTTTAATTTTCCTATGGATTCATTACTTTCTCAACTTTTTAGATGAGCAAGGTAAATACCTGTGTTAAAATAATAATGGAAGGAATTGAATGCTTATTGAATTAGGTAGTCATATATTGGCATCCAAGGTGTAATTTAACGGTTTACATTTTCAATCAATTTTGCAGCTTTTTGACACTTTTTGAAAGTTGTACACTGAAAATAATTCTTTGTTTTTAATCACCAGTTGCTTGAAATTAATTGGACAGGACTAACAAATCTTCTGGACGTCCCAGGCCTGAAGTAAGTATACTGAATGAATGAACAACCAGGCTCCAGAGAATGAAGGTCTTTGACAAGAGGCATGTATGTTTGTGAATGGAAATATGCATCTGAACTGAAACACTTTTTGCTTAGTCTCTCTTTAAGATATGATGTGTTTGCAACTGGCTTCCTAAAATATCGCCTTTGTTCATAGGAAAGACCCCAACCATTGCACCATTGAATAATGTGGATTAGAATCATTGACCTTACAGCATTGAAGTTAGATATTCAACCCATTCTGTCATGAGCCCACTTGTCTATTCCCACTCACTGTCTTCCTTCGCATATTACATAGAACATAGGAATTAGGAACGGGAATAGCCAGTTGAGCGTTCCGAGCCCGCTCCTCCATTTAACATGTTCATGGCAGACTTTATCCTGGTCTCAACTCCACTTTACTGCCTGTTCCCCCATAGCCCTTTATCCCATTTTTTGTCGTAGACCTGTACAGCATGGAAGCAGACTCCTTGGTCCAACCCATCCCTGCCAACCGGATATCCTAAATTAATCTAGTCCCATTTGTCAGCATTTGGCCCATATCCCTCTAAATCCTTCCTATTCATATATCCATCCAGATGCCTTTAAATGTTGTGATTGTACCAGCCTCCACCACGTCCTCTGGCAGTTCATTCCACATGCGCACAACCCTCTGCATGAAAAAGTTGCCCCTTAAGTCCAAAAAGTATATATTTCTTTCTTGAATTATTTATGATTCTGCCTCCACAGTACTCTGAGGCAGTGAGTTTCACAGATTCGTAGTCCTCTGAGAGAAGTAGTTTCTCCTCATCTCAGTTTTAAACCTATCTCCTCTCACTCTATGTCTATGACCTCTTGTTCAACACTGTCCTACATGGGGGTGCATCTGTTCAATATCTGGCTTATCAATTCCCTTTAGCATTTTATATGCCTCAGTCAAATCCCCTCTTCATTCTTCTGAACTCCAGCAAATACAAGCCCAAGCTATTCATCCGCTCCTTGTACAACTGCTCTTTCATCCCTGGAAACAACCTGGTGAACCTCCTCTGATCTGCGTCCAATGCTACCACAAGTAAGGAGACCAAAACTGGGCACAATTACTGAACGTGGTCTCATCAATGCCTTGTGTAATTGTAACAACACTTCAGTACTTCTTTAATCCAGTATCTTGCAATAAATGCCAGGATTCCATTTGTCCTTATTATGTGCTACACCTACCTACCTACCCACTTTCTGCGATTCATGCACAAAGACTCCCAGATCTCTTTGCATGAATGCACTTTGAATTTACTTACCATTTAAATAATAATTTGCCGTTTACTTTATCTGCCCAAAATTGACAACCTCGCACTTATCCATATTAAACATCGTCAGCCAGATTCTGGTGCATTCTCCTAGCCTATCAGCATCCGTCTGTAAATTCATTAGCTCCTCATCGCAGTTTGTTTTCTCAACTATTTTGTTATGTTGCACTCTGTCCCTACTTGCAGACCATTTATATAGATTGTAGATAGGTGAGGTCTGAGAACTGAACCCTGCAGCACCCCACTAGTTACAGATTGCCATCCAGTGAAGACCCCATTTATTCTATACTTAACTCCCTGGGACCTAACCTTCTGGATCAGTCTGTTACGTGCCAACTTGTCAAATGCCTTCTGGAAGTGAAGATATACCACATCCACTGGATCCCCATCATCCACCATGCTGGTTACATCCTGAAAGAACTCCAGCAAGTTTCTTAAGCAGCATGTGCCCTTCATGAAGCAGTGCTGACACTGGCGAATTGAGCTTTGTTTTTCCTAGTGTTCAGTTATCTCTTCCATTATGATTGTCTCCAGCAACTTCGCCACTACAAAGATCAAACTAGCTGCTCTACGGTTTGTCACTTGTTGCCTATCTCCATTTTTGAATAAAGGTTCATGTTAGCATGTTTCCAATTCGCTGGCACCTTTCCACAATCCAAGGAATTTTGGAATATTGTAACTAATGCATCCACTATCTCTGCTGCCCAGGGACTAAACTACCCTTTAATCCCATCAGTTTACTTAATACCTTCTCCCTAGTTACAGTAATTTCACCAAATTCCTCTAATAATTGCAGTTTTTTTGTGAAGAAATTATCTTCCACTTTGAAAACAGAGACAAAATATCGGTTTAGTTCCTCTGCCATTTCTGAGTTTCCCATTGTTATCTTGCCATTTTTTTCCTCCAAAGGGCTAACACCTACTTTCCCTGTTCTCTTCATTTTCATATACTTATTAAGTTTATTGTGTTATGGATAACTGATGACTTCCTAGCTTACTCCATTTAATGAGCAGCCTCCCTATTTCACTCAAATGATGGCTAATTCATTGATTAGAACAAAATGTGAGAATATGGACGGCACTATCACACGGTGGTTAGCATTGCTGCCTCACGGCGCCAGGGACCTGAGTTTGATTCCAGCCTTAGACAACTGTCTGGGTGGAGTTTGCACAATCTCCATGTCTATGTGGGTTTGCCCCGGGTGCTCCGGTTTCCTTCCACAATCTGAAGATGTGCAGGTTAGGCAGATTGGCCATGCTTTTAGAAAAAAATTGTCCGGTAGGATCCAGGGATGTGCGAGTTAAATGGGTTAGCCATGGCTGTGCTGGATCTGGTTTCTGCTGTATGATGGGATTAATTGACTTTTTTTTTGTGAAGATTCCTCTTGGTCATAAATATGATTGCCCTTTAAGTTCAGTTTGAGGGAGAGAAGAGTGGTTTCAAGTCTAGTGTTTGAAACTCAAAAACAAAAAAAGGGCCATCATACGGGCATGAAAGCAGAGCTAGTTAAAGTAAACTGGCAAATTAGATTAGGTTAATAGGGATGCAGTGGTAGGCAGGATTGTTTAATTTTACATAGATATATTTCAATGAGAAAGAAAAGTTCCAGTGCCACCATAGCTAATTTAAAAAGTTAAATATGATGTGAGACTTGACAAAAAAGCATATAATTGTGCAGAGATGGGTTGCATGTCAGAAAATTAGAAGAGGAAAGAATCCCTAAAAGATTAATAAGGAGGGAGAAACTGAATAATAAAAATAAGCATATTATCTAAATGGTCAGAGATTACAGACCTCTGAGATACAGAGGAATCTGGGTTTTCTAGTTCAAGAATCACACATATAGCATGCAGATACTGCAATTAATTAGGAAAAAATAATAGAATGCTATTGTATATTGTATGGGGAGTCTAACACAAAAGCAGGGAAGGATGTAAGGTGTTAGAAGCAGTTCTGTGATAATTTATGCCTGATACCTGGAATGGGTAGGTTGTCTTATGAGGGAAGATTGAACGGAATTGGCTTGAAGTTTAGAAACCAAGGGATGATGTAATTGAAACAGTGCTCTGGAAAGGATGTTTCAGAGATAGTGGGAACTGCAGATGCTGGAGAATCTGAGATAACCAGGTGTAGAGCTGGATGAACACAGCAGGCCAAGCAGCATCAGAGGAGCAGGAAGTCCTGCTCCTATGATGCAGCTTGGCCTGCTGTGTTCATCCAGCCCC
>JAHRHZ010000034.1:16386186-16414163 GCA_024137785.1 Ginglymostoma cirratum | reverse complement strand
GGGGCTGGATGAACACAGCAGGCCAAGCTGCATCATAGGAGCAGGACTTCCTGCTCCTCTGATGCTGCTTGGCCTGCTGTGTTCATCCAGCTCTACACCTTGTTAGCTCTGGAAAGGATGTTTGCTCATGTAGGAGAACCTAGAGATTTGGAACTCATCTGAAGAAGTCATACTGGCATCGACATGTTAACTCTGTTTCTTTGTCCGTAGATGCTGCCTGAGTTTTTCCAGTATTCACTGTTTGTTTCCAAATTCCAGCATCCACAATATTTTCCTTTTGTTAAAGTCAGCCAGTATTTTGTAACTGATGTGCATTACAGCATTATTCCCAATGACGAAAACTGTCATAATACATTCAAAACAGTAGTTAAGTGTGCTGAGATTTAAATGTCAAGGTATCTTTTACTTTGTTCAACTGCAGGCCCTTTTATTTTTCAATGTAACTACCTACTCCAGTCTGTAAATGTGCTTTGAGCTGCAAATGAGACAGCATCTGGTCTTTCAGGTTCATTGGCTGGAGCTGTTGTGATCTGTTCTAAAAGCTGTTACTATTAGGAATACTTAGCTGAGATCCAAAAGCTGTGAATAGCCTCCAGTCAGCAGGTGATCTTTTTACACACTGCCTAGGGGAATGATCGATCATTTTAAGAGGACATAATGACATAATCTGCCATTGGTTTCTTTTCAGTTGGGGTATAAAGGGTTACAGGGAAAAGGCAGGAAAGTGGATGTCAGGCATGTCAGATCAATCAGGATCCTACTGAATGGTGGAGCAGGCTGGAGGCCTTGAATGGTCTACTCCTGTTCCTATTTCTTATTGTCTTCTGAATACATACTATTTGGTTAAATAACATAATGTTCATTTAAGGGATTAAATTTTTTTTCTGCAGGAATGCCTTTTTGTTTTGCAGAGTCAAATACCAGTTTATGGATTAGCATTTTATAGGTTGTCACAGGTTTTATTTTATGTAATACTTTCATTTTCCATAAATTTGCTGGGATACTACATGACTCTCAAGGATTGTACATAATGGATACTGTGTGAACGATTATGGAGGGGGCATGGGGTTAAGGTGACATGGGGATCTGAGGATGCATGGAAGGGGTGTGGGGTGAGTGGAGGGTCAAGTGGTGAAGTTTAGGAAGCTTTTCACTGAAATTGAGAGCTCAGCTGCTGATTTTTGAGAACCAAGTGGGCCAGCGTTCCCCCTTTTTCCTTTTGCACAGAGCTGTGAGTTTGAAGGAGGGAAAGCCACTCATTAGTAGGTCATGCATTTTGGAAGATGTGAAAGGGTCTGAATCGTGTTCTGTACACCCAACATGAAATCTTCGCCTATTGTGTACATTTTCCTTGTGATGTAGCATGTTTTAGTATCTGCTAGTTTTTGAGGCCAGCCCCATCCAAAGTGAGCTCTCAGGTTTGTATATAAAGCCCCTGTCAACATGTCATTATCTCTAACCTTCAGTTAGTGTTCTTTCTTTTTTATTTACTTAATCATAAAGTGTCATGACACACACCTTTGCCAAACTAGCTACATGATCAGGAGTGGAAAACGACTCTTTAAGTCTAGTTAGACAGGCGTGTTAGGCAGTCTGAAAAGGTTTCACATTCAAAGCTGCACGATTTGGAAAACTATTTTCGTGAAAATAATATCTTGTATGGAGGAAGTGAGAAATTAAATTATTTGTTATGAATCATTGCAGGACAATTTGGATTTTCCTCCTTGCCCTGGAGCTACAGGTGCTACTGTCTGTTAGAAATATTCATCACAGCTCAGTTGCTGTTTCTGAACAACTGCATTATTCTCTGAAGCAAGCACCAAGATTATATAGAAATTTCAAGTCCTCTCCAGCCCCATGACTCTGAATTCTTTGGTCTCCTGGCAGTGGTTTTGAAAGAGGTGCTGTCCACCTTCCCCTGTTCCCACTGTAATTAAAGGGACATGTGGGAAATGTTTGACAGCTAGCCTGCCCTTTGACCTGTTGAGGCCCTTAAGTAGTCAATTAATGACCACTTAAGGGCCCTAGCCCACCCTTATCATAATACTGACATTAAGTTCACATTTATGGAGACCCATACCAGTTTGGAAACCCAGCAGCTTTAGTTGTGTGGGCAGTTCTTAAAGATGTGCAGATTAGGTGGATTTGCCAAACCAAATTGCCCATAGTGTCCAGGGATGTGCAGGTTAGGTAAATTAGCTGCAGGAAATGTAGGATTGCAGAGATAGGGTAGGGGGTTGTTCCGGGTGGGATGGTTTTTGGAGGGTCATTGTGGACTTGATGGGCCAAATGGCCTTGTTCCACACTGTAGGGATTCGTTAATTCTACAGTTACAATGCTTTCAGGAACTGCCAGAGTGGATAATCATTTGGACTGCTACAATGTCCCTGAGCAATTTGTGCCAGATTCTGTTCTGGAAATGTATGTCTCATCGCGTTTCTTCACTAGAACAGGATGTAAGCAAATGAGGTACTCTAACTACCATCCTGGAGGATGTCTATTGATTTAATACTTATAAAGGGATCAACATCTGGGATCTTGCCTTGTAGTGTTTACTTAGCCTGCCTTGTCTTTTTGATAGTATAAAGATTGAACTGAGTTGTGAAGACCTCAAAACCTGGTTATAGTTTTGATCTCCATTTTGTCAGACTCAGCCAGATTGGAAATAGGTCCTGAATATTCCTTGATGGAATGAGAAATCTGTAATTCACAGAGCTGCAGATGGAAATGATAAATCCAGGCAAATCATGTAATGTTATAAAGTATAATAATAAAACAAATAGCACAATATAGCCTCTTCTAAGGATGCCTACCCTGAAGAAGTTACCCTCCTCCCTCCGGACAAACCTCAGGGGATCTCTCTCCCATTGCAACTCTCTACTTGTCTGCCTCCTCTCCGCCTATCCTCTCCTCTATCCATCTTCTATCCGCCTCCCCCTCTCTCCCTATTTATTTCAGAACCCTGTTCCCCTCCCCCATTTCTGATGAAGGGTCTAGGCCCCAAACATCAAGTTTTCCTGCTCCTATGATGCTGCTTGGCCTGCTGTGTTCATCCAGCTCTACACCTTGTTATCTAGTAGAATATATGTGGCGGGCAGATATGAGATCTGAGGGGATGTGATGATGCAGTGGTAATGTCACTGGACTAATAATTCAGAACCCCAATCTAATGTTCAGAGGACATGGTTTTGAAACTTTTTTTTTTTACTGTGGGGCCACAGAAGATAGTGAACTTCGAGTCCAATTTTAAAAAGAAAAGTCCAGAATTAAAAAGCTAGTCCAATAGTGATCATGTAACCATTGTTGACTGCTGTAAAAACCCATCTGGTTCACTAATTTCATTTAGGGCAGGATATCTGCCTTTCTTACCTGGTCTGACCTACATTTGACTCTAGACCCACAGTAACGTGGCTGACACTGGACTACCCCCTGGTGGACTAGGAATTGGCAATAAATTTTGGCCTAGTCAGAGATGTCCACATTCCACAAACAAATTTTTTTAAAAAATTTAGCGTGCAAGTGAGGCCAGATCAAAAATATATTCAGTAAATCTAACAATTCCCTCCAGCATTAATTTGAGAAGATACCGCTGGCTGCCCTCCATTATTGGACACCATCCAATTGTTTCTCTTAAATTACAGCACTTAAGGAAGTTATTTGGTCTCCCCATTACAATCCATTTACAGCACGGAAGGAGACAGTTCAGTCTGTTTGATTATGATGATTTCCACAACCTTTTCCAGCCATTCAGCTAGCTGTGCATTCCTGCAGTTCTGGCATTTTGTACAAGCCTGATTCCCATTACCCATGATTGCTAGTCTTCAATTTCCTCTTTAAAGAGAAATTGTTCTGAAAACCTACCTTTGACCACACTTTTGTTAACCTGTTCCAGGATCTCTTGATATATGCCTCAAAGATGCATTTCATTTGATATATTCCTTTGAAACAGTTTGGGATATTTTACCATGCTAACAAGTGCTGCAAAAATGTTGTTGATGACGTTTTGCCCGAGCCGTTCAAACCTACAGCAAAAAGATTCATATAGCTCCTTTTAATGTAGTAAAACATTGTAAAGTGTTTTGTAGGAGTATTGTCAAACAAATGATATTGAGCAACATAAAGCGTTATTAGGGCCAATGACTGAAAATTTGGTAGATTTTTATTGTGTCTTAAAGGAAGAACACATATCTCACGAATGAATGAATTAAAAGAAATGCAAGTTGCTTTTGGTCTGATTTCTTAATAATGCTCAGTCTCTTTTCTTTATCAATAAACAAGTCATGCTGTTTGTTTTCTCCCAGTTGTTGCCCCTCCTCAGAGAAGCCATTCAGCTGGTTAGGCCCAGAGCTGTGGAAGTTCCTCCTTAAATATTCCTGACTGGATCTGTCTTTTCCTCCTTTTGTAATGCTTCTTAAAATCCCACCATATTGATCATCTGTCCAAGCATATCCTGGGACAGATGATTGATGAGGGTAAGGCAATGGATGTTGTCTACATGGACTTCAGAAAGGCCTTTGACAAGATCCCTCATGGCAGGATGATACAGAAGGTAAAGTCAAACAAAAATGCAGTAATTCAGAGGTGAGCTTGCAAGATGAATAAAAAACTGGCTCGGCCATAGAAGACAGGGTAGCAGTGGAAGGGTGCGTTTCTGAATGGAGGGCTGTGACTAGTGGCATTCATCAGGGATCAGCTTTGGGACCTTTTCTGTTTGTAATATATATAAATGATTTGGAGGAGAATGTAACTGGTCTGATTAGTAAGTTTGCCGATGACACAAAAGTTGGTGGAATTGCAGATAGTGATGAGGACCATCAAAGGATACAGCTGGATATAGATCGGTTGGTGACTTGGGCAGAGAGTTGGCAGATGGAGTTTAATCAAGAAAAAACGTGAGGTAATGCAATTTGGAAGGTCTAATCCAGATGGAAAATATACAGTAAATGGCAGAACCCATATGAGTACTGATAGGCAGAGGGATCTGGGTATACAGGTACACAGGTCACTGAAAGTGGCAACGCAGGTGGAGAAGGTAGTCAACATGGCATATATGGCATGCTTGCCTTCATCAGCTGGGGCACTGAGACTAAAAATTGGCAGGTAATGTTGCAGCTTTATAGGACCTTAGCTAGGCTGCGTTTGGAATATTTTATGTTCAATTCTGGTCACCACGCGATCAGAAGGATGTGGAGGCTTTGGAGAGGGTACAGAAAAGATTTACCAGGATATTGCCTGGTATGGGGGGCATTAGCTATGATGAGAAGTTGGAGAAACTTGGTTTGTTCTCACTGGAACGATGGAGGTTGAGGGGCGGCCTGATAGAGTTCTACAAGATAATGACGGGCGTGGACAGTCAGAAGCTTTTTCCCAGGGTGGAAGAGCCAGTGACCAGGGGACATGGGTTTAAGGTGCAAGGGGCAAGGTTTAAAAGTAATGTAAGAGCAAGTTTTTTTTTTAATACAGCGGGTGGTGGGTGCCTGGAACTCGCTGCTGGGGGAGGTAGTGGAAGCATATACTATAGTAATTTTTAAAGGACAGCTTGATAAATATATGAATAGGATGGGAATAGAGGGATAGGGTAGGGGGTCTTAGTTGTGACGGGCAGCATGTCGGTGCAGGCTTGGAGGGCTGAAGGGCCTGTTCCTATACTGTAATTTTCTTTGTTCTTTGTTTCTTTCTGCTGCTGACAGTATTTAATTTGCTCTTAACTCTGCTATTTAGATGTTGAATCTTTTCATGAAGCTTCAGCTGTTACTTCCAAAACTCTTGTTTGATAATTTTAAGATTGATTCCAGGCCACACAGCATTCTGAAAACAGTTAGATAAAAATAACTGGTTTTTATATCAAAAGCAGTGTAAAATAAAGTGCCAGATTGTGGTAATGCATTCAAAAGGACCCTGTTGAAGACTTAGTGAGAGTGATGTTTGAGCCTAACGGCATCATAGGAGCAGGAAAGCTTGACATTTCAGGCCTAGAAAGGGTCTAGGCCCGAAACGTCAAGCTTTCCTGCTCCTATGATGCTGCTTGGCCTGCTGTGTTCATCCAACTCTACACCTTGTTATCTCGGATTCTCCAGCATCTGCAGTTCCTATTCTCTCTGATATTCTTTTTGTTCTGGAATTTACCAGCTGAACTGACTGGTTAAATCAGCCTGTGTATTACGATAATCTTACATAATTTTGCACTGCCATATCACTCATCTAAATGAAATAGCTTATACAATAAAATGCTTTGCAAGAGAGGGTGTCATTTTTTTCAATTTAAAGTTTATTTGAATTAAAATAAGAGGATAGATACCTTTAGATAATTGACAAATTCCACACTTATAGCCTTTTGAATATTACAATCTCAGACCAATCCTTTTTCAAACAAAAATGCAGAAATTCCAGTTTTTCTGTTTGTGCATAGCACAAGCATGTAAGTAAGCAATATTATCAGTGTTATTGTAGCCACACCCTCAATTCACTTGCACACTGATCTTCTTCTTTAATAAAGATTTTTGAGTAACAAACTGGAATAAGTACAGAATAAAAACTGTGGGGAAACAAAGGGATGTACATAAATTGTTAAAAGATACTGCACAGAGTGGGGATATGGTGATTATAATGGTCTATCAATCACCTTCAACCTTTTAAATTCAGGAGAATACGAGTTAATGCAACACAAGTGGATAAAGTGGTTAAGAAGGCATATAGTATGCTTGTCTTTGTTTGCTGAGGCATTGAGTTTACTTGCAGGGAAGTTATGCTGGAGCTGTAGAAAATATTGGTTAGGCCGCAATAACTTAGCTGTGTGCAGCTCTGGAGTCCATTCATAGGAGGGATATTGTTACATTTAACTGTTGTAAAGGCTGGATCACCATAGAGAAGAAAGTCATTTTTGTCTGATTAGGCCTTCATGTGACTAACTGACAGCAATTAGACTGACTCTTATCTGTATCTGCAATGCCAGATCAGTCAGTTGTACCAAATCCCTATGCTTGCAGTGGTTCAAGAGGATGCCTCACCACTGTCTTATTGAATAATTAAATGACAGCTTCCTAGCAATGCCCATATCACCAAAATAAGAAAGGACACGAAAACTAATCCGACGGAGCTAATGATTATTTACCTTTATCTCAAGGTGAATGGAATTTAAAAATAATCGTGATACTTCACTTCCAAGGGCCCTGGGCAGACCCCATCTGAAGTACTGTGTTCACTTTGGAGGACAGAACATAAAGAAAGATGCAAGCATCATAGGAGCAGGAAAACTTGACGTTTCGGGCCTAAACCCTTCATCAGAAACGTCAAGTTTTCCTGCTCCTATGATGCTGCTTGACCTGCTGTGTTCATCCAGCCCCATGCTTGTTATCTCGGATTCTCCAGCATCTGCAGTACCTTTTATCTCTGATAAAGAAAGATGCATACTACTTGAAACGGTCACAATGCAAATTCACCAGAAGGATACATAAAAAATAGGAACAGGCATAGCCATTTGGCCCTTCATGCTTGCTCTGTCATTCAGTATGATCATAGTTGATCATGCAACTCTGCATCAAGTTTCCCCACTTTCTCCTCATACCCTTTGCTCCCATTAGTCCTAAGAACTACATTTAACTTCTTCTGGAAAGCATGCAGTGTTTTGATATCAGTCACATTCTGTGGCAGAGAATTCCACAGGTTCACCACTGTCTGGGTGAAGAGATTTCTCCTCCTACTAAAACAAACAGTTACATTGTGATGAAGTGCTTCATTAACTTTTCGCAAAGTGTCAGAGGCTGAGGAGCGACCTGATAGAAGTATAAAAAGTTTTCAAGAAGATTTGTAGCTCGGGTGTGTATGGTGGGGTGATGTACGGTACAGCAGTAGGTTGAGCCACAACACATTGCAGCAACCCAGAACTACGCAAAGCGGAACAGGAGCACCTATATCAGAGTCTTCAAAGGGAATGGATACCCAAAAGGCCATTAACTCCGCGGCAGACCACAACAGGAAGACACAACACAACCAGACTCACTAATCATCCTACCGTTTATCAAGGACATGTCAGAGATGACCACAAGACTACTGAGACCTGTAGGTATCAGGATGGCCACAAAACCAACAACCACCCTACAACAGCTACTGACGAACATAATGGATCTCATACCCAAGACCAGCAAAACCGGTGTAATATACAAAATAGCATGCAAGGACTGTGAGAAACACTATATAGGCCAAACCGGAAGAAAACTGACAATAAGGATACATGAACATCGACTGGCCACCAAGAGACTCAACCAATTCTCACTTGGCTGACTACACATGGACAAAGAGGGACACAAATTCAACTGGGACAACACATCCATAATCTCACAAGCCAAACAGAGACATGCCAGGGAATTCCTGGAGGCCTGGTATTCTAACCGGAACTCCATCAACAAACACATTGAATTAGACCCTGTATATAAACCACTGAGAAACCAAACTGGAAGTGATACCAAAGACCCAAATAAACTGAGGCATATAAATAATAAGCGGGGCAGAATTACTAACGCTTCACCGGAGGCACATCGATATTACCTAGCAGGGTGACAAAACATTTGCAACAAAACCCGCCGGCTCAGCGAGCATATCTACAACCTCAGAAGTATAAAAACAACTGTGAGAGGCACGGATAGAGTGGATAGTCGGACTCATTTTGCAGGGTGGAAGTGTCAAATACAAGGAGGGATTAGGTTTAAGGTGAGAGATGGCTAGTTTAAAGGAGGTGTGCGAGGAACTTTTTTTAAAATAGTGGGTGCTACATGCGTGGAACATGCTGCCAGGGGAGGTGGTACAAACCGATATGACTGCAACATCTAAGAGGATTTAGACTCATGAATAGACAGGAAATAGAGGAATGCGAAATACGTGCAAGTAGATGGAATTAGGTCAGAATGGCATCATGGTCGGCACAGACACAGTGTTGTACAGCATGGAAACAAGCCCTTTTTGGCCCAACTCATCTGTGCCCACCGTGCTTCTTAGCTAAACTACTCACATATGCCTGCATTTGACCCATGTCCTTCTAATCCTTTCCTATCCATGTACCTGTCTAAATGTCTTTTAGATGTTGTTGTACTCGCCTCCAGCATTTCCTCTGGAAGCTCATTCCACATAAACACCATCCTGTAAGACCATAAAACATAGGAGCAGAAATTAGGCCATTCAGCCCATCGAGTCTGCTCCCCCATTCAATCATGGCTGATAAGTTCCTCAACCCCATTCACCTGCTTTCTCCCCGTAACCCTTGATCCCCCTGATAATCAAGAACCTATCTATCTCAGTCTTAAATGTACTCAATGACCTGGCCTACACAGCCTTCTGTGGCAGTGAATTCCATAGATTCACCACTCTCTGGCTGAAGAAGTTTCTCCTTATCTCTGTTCTAAAAGGTCTTCCCTTTACTCTAAGGCTGTTCCCTCAGGTCCTAGACTTTCCTACCGATGGAAACATCTTCCCAATGTCCATTTTGTCCAGGCCATTCAGTATTCTGAAAGTTTCGGTTAGATCCCCCTCATCCCTCTAAACTCCAATGAGTATAGTTCCCGAATTCTCAAATGTTCCTCATATGTTAAGGTTTCCATTCCTGGGACCATTCTTGTGAACCTCCTCTGAACCCACTCCAGGGCCAGTACATCTTTCCTGAGATATGGGGCCCAAAACTGCACACAACACTCCAAATGTGGCCTGACCAGAGCATTATAGAGCCTCAGTAGTACATCCCTGCTTTTGTATTCAAGTCCTCTCAATAAATGCCAACATTGCATTTGCCTTCCTGCCTACTGACTCAACCTGCAAGTTTACCTTGAGAGAATCCTGGACTAGAACTCCCAAGTCTCTTTGCACTTCATCCTCTATGTGAAAAAGTTGCCTCTCGGGCACCTTCTAAATCTTTTCCCTCTAGTCTTAAACCTATGGCTTCTAGTTTTCAACTCCCCTATGTTGGGGGAAAAGACCTTGGTTCTTCACCTTATCTTTGTCCCTCATGATTTTATAAACCTCTATAACATCATCCCTCAGCCTCCTCCACTCAAGGAAAAAAGTCCCAGCCTATCCAGCCCCTCCTTATAACTCAAGCCCTCCAGTCTCGGTGACATCCTTGTAAAATCTTTTCTGCATCCATTCCAGTTTACTAACAACCTTCCTATAACAGGTCGACCAGAATTGCACTCGGTGCTCCAAAGGTGGCCTCACCACTGTTTTGTACAGCTGCAGCATGACGTCCCAGGTCCCGTACTCAGTGCTTTGATGAAGGCAAGCACGCCATGTGCCTTCTTTACCACCCTGTCTATCGGTGACATCACTTTCGAGGAACAGTGTACCTGCACCCCTAGGTCTGTCTGCGGGGCCCTACCATTAAATGTGTAGGACTTGTCCTGATTTGTATTTGTTTTCAGGCAGCACGGTGGCACAGTGGTTAGCACTGCTGCCTCACAGCACCAGAGTTCGATTCCAGCCTCGGGCAACCATCTGTGTGGAGTTTGCACATTCTCCCCGTGTCTGCGTGGGTTTCCTCCGGGTGCTCCGGTTTTCCCCACAGTCCAAAGATGTGCAGGTTAGGTGCATTGGCCGTGCTAAATTGCCAGTAGTGTTCAGGGAGGTGTAGATTAGGTGGGTTATAGTGGGATGTGTCTGGGTGGGATGTTCTGAGGTTCGGTGTGGACTGGTTGGGCTGAAGGGCCTGTTTCCACACTGTAGGGATTCTATTCTTGTATTATCAAAATGCAACACCTCGCATTTCCTAAACTCCCATCTGCCGTTCCTTGGTCCAGTTGATCAAGATCTCCTTGTACTCTCCAATAACCTCCTTCACAGTATACTGTAACACCGATTTTGGTGTCATCCACAAAGTTACTAACTATGCCTCCTATATTCTCATCCAAATGGTTTGTATAAATGATGAACAGCAGTGGACTCAGGACCTATTCTTGTGGCACACTACTGGTCACAGACCTCCGGTCTGAACAACAGCCCTTTATCACCACCCTCTGTCTTCTCCCATCAAGCCATTATCTATTCCAAGGAAACTGGGATTCTTAAGATTAAGATGTTATCCTATGAGAAAGAATTGAACAGGTTGGGCTATATTCATTGGAATTAATAAGACTGAGAGGTGATCTTATTAATAAATAGAAGATGCTGAGGGGACTTCACAGAGTGGGTATTGAAAGGATATCTCCCCTTGTGGGTGAGACACGAACTGGGTGACACTGTTTTAAAATAAGACAGTATCTCTTTTTAAGGCTGAGATGGGGCAAATATTTTTCAGGATCATGAATCTGCGCACCTCCCCTGCAGAGAGCAGTAGAGTCACTGAATATTTTGAAGGCTTGATGGATAGGTTTTGATGATAAACAGAGAAGTCCAAGGGTAGGCTGAAAAGTAAAGTTCAGGCCACTATCTGATTATCTGTGGTGTTATCGAATAGTGGAGCAGGCTCAAGCATCCAAATGGTTACTCCTCCTAATTCCTATGTTTGTGATAGTTCTTTTATTTTGATTAGCCTGTAGATATGTGATGCTTGTAATGTGATTAATATTTCAAATAGCGAAGAAAATATTTAGAATACAAGGTATATAATAGTCAGCGTTCAGTCGGTGCGCTTAAAGTATTATATAATATAAAGCATTTTGAGATGTTGTGGTGTTAATTGATATGCAGCTCTTCAACTTAGAGGCTTAGGGACTGAGTGAGAAGGCAAGGAGAGTATAGGGTGACTTAGACGAATTGATTGTGTGGCATATGCAGCATCATGTGGAAATATACACTTTGGTGTGAAAACCATAAAGGCAGAGTATTATTTAAATGATGTTTTATTAACAAATGTTGATGTACAAAGAAATCTGGCTGTTCTTGTACACCAGTCAATGAAAGTGAATGAGCAGGTCCAACATGCAATTAGAAAGGCAAATGGTATGTTGGCCTTTATTGCAAGACGATTTGAGTTCATAGCAAGGATATCTCAGTGCAGTTATACTGAGCCTTGATGAGACCTGGAGTACTGTATGCGCTTTATTGTCTCCACCTAAGCAAGGAGAGACTCGCTGTAGAGGGAGTGTAGTGAAGGTACACTAGGCTAATACCAGGAAGGCAGGGCTGTCGTATGAGGACAGATTAGTTCAACTGGGCCTGTTTAAAAATTTGTTAACGAAGGAGTTTAAAAGAATGAGAGGGAATCTGATTGGAACTTAAAATTCTAACATAGCTGGACAGACTAAATGAGGGAGGATATTCCCCCTGGTTGGGGAGTCTAGAACCAAAGTTATAGTCTCAATATAGAGAAGCCGTTTTAGGACTGAGGTCAGGAAACATTTCTTTCTTTAGAAGGTGGTTGGAATGTGGAATTCGCTACTACAGAAAGCTGTGGAGGCAAAGTCACTGAGTATATTCAATAAAGAGATTGGAATTTTTTTTTGATATTAAAGGCATCAAGGAGTACGGAAAGTATGGCATTCAGGTAGAGAATCAGCCATGATCACATTGAATGAAGGAGCAAACTCAAAGGGCCCAGTTGCCTCATCCTGCTCCTCCATTCTGTGTTTCCTGGGTTCAATAAGAAATAAGATAGACAAAGCACACGCATCTGTCTGTTTCCATAGTTAGTTTTCATGGAATGGTCACAAGCCGGTTATCAGACGATATAATTTGAAGGATGCCACCCTCATCAAGCTTAACTGATTAGGAGGAACTCCTGTACTCTCTGCCTACCATAGATGTAGTGGAAGCATTTACAGATTGGGAGGGAACCTATTTCCCCTGTAATAAATAAGCAAGAGTCTAAAGGAAGAGAAGCAATGAATACAATAACCATCACTAGAGAAAAATTGCTTGGGAAACGAATGGAGCTAAAGACAATAAGTCATCTGAACCTGATGGGATGCATCTTAATCTATTAAAAGAAATATCTACAGAGATAGTAGATGCACTGATAATAATCTTCCAAGAATCTTTCAATTTTGAAGTCTCAAAGGACAGAAAAATTGCTAGTGTAACACCTTTATTTAAAAATGGAAGGACATAAAAGAAATAGGTAGTTTATAGGCCAGTTAGCTTTACATTTGTTATTGGGAAAATGTTAGAGTCTTGTCTAAAGGATGAAGCAGCAGAGCATTTTGAAATACGGAGTATGATCTAGCAGAATCAGCATGGCATCGTGAAGGGAAAATTGAACCTGACAAATGCACTAGGAATTTTTTGAGGACATACAAGCTGGATAGAAAAAGGGGAAGCAGTTGAATATAATGTATTCAGACTTTTTAGAAGGTGCTTGATAAGGTACCACGTTAGGCTTACCTTGTTGCTGCTCGCCCTTCTCATCAAAGCCTTGCATTCACCTAGGCTCACTGTTAGATCTAACCAGCAGCCTTGCAACATGTCCAGAATAAAACACAGCAATGACTCCCTGTCTCATTTGCCTAAGCTCCCACACTCTGCCCAACTCCCAGCAATAGCACACTCTTGCTGGTTGCACTCTTGCCAAGTCATTAAATATATTGGAGACTGAGCTGGACAGAATTTTAACTGATATGGGAATTGAGGATTATGGGGAAAAGGCAGAAAATTGGAGTTGAGGATTACCAGATCAGCCATGATGTCGTTGAATGGTGGTACAGAC
Source organism: Ginglymostoma cirratum (assembly GCA_024137785.1). Classification (NCBI taxonomy): domain Eukaryota; kingdom Metazoa; phylum Chordata; class Chondrichthyes; order Orectolobiformes; family Ginglymostomatidae; genus Ginglymostoma; species Ginglymostoma cirratum. The sequence goes on along the minus strand of JAHRHZ010000034.1, from coordinate 16,400,542 downwards.
TTGATGGGCTGATGGCCTATGTCTGCATCCACATCTTATGGTTTTATGGTGATGAACGTGCCTTCAATGGATGTCAGATCTTAGAGTGGGACTCAAACCCAGAGTTTGTTGTTCAGAGGCAGGGTGGCTACCCAGTTGTTGCACAAGATGAATTATCTCATAGAATAAATAAAAGAATTATCAAATTCATTCCATTGAACCCTTTATCCAAAAGTAGATCGAGAGTTTTGGAGCAGCCATAATCTTCCACTTATTGAGCTCAACTTTGTGACTAATTTAGTACAGTTTCTACAGCCTTCATGCAAATCTTTCTGCTGATTATATTCTGTTGTTAATATTGTTTATTTGTTGTACTCTGACAGTTTGTTCATTGTTTTGAAGCTTTTTTTAAATTGCAGAATCCTGAACATTACACTGGCTACCAAATTGAGAATGATATGAGTTGTGATGGCATATTTAGTACTGCTACATTCTTTTGATTTGCTCCTTATTAGGGATCAGGGCAAAGCTGTTCCTAAAATATCAATTGCAATAAACTTGATCTTTCCTGCTTTTGCTTTGAGCTATAATTTAGCTTTCTGAATAACTTGATCCTTGAAGCAAATTTCTGCGAAGTAAGGGTAGGTCAGAATTATTTTGAACTGGTTAGTAGCACTGTAGCTGGTCTCAAAGAACTAGTTCGAATAGTGTTTGCTTAATAAAAGCATATAATTCCATCTCTGTATTCTATTAGAAGTTATCCATTGTGGTGTTCAGTATAAATCAGAATAAATTTAAGAGTATGACATTTCAGTACCAGCAACCCTACATTATTCCTGATATTGACAAAAGAAGTAAAATTCACAGGGGCTCCATATAGGTTTCTGGTAGACTTGCTGGCTGTTGTAATTCTGTGACTGTGTAAGCTTTTGTTCAGGGATCAGTTGAAGAAGTTCCAGTTGGCTGGTACATTAGGTTCTTTGTTTCAATGGTAAAATGTTTATCTAATGTCTAATGTGGTAATGAATCTCATAATAATGAGAAAAGAAATGTTCAGTCACTGGTGCTGTCTACTTAGAAGTATCATTTCAGAATTTGTTAAATAGGTAAATGTGGTGTGACAAGCGTGGGTGTGGGTGGGTCTGGTGGAGGATGATTCTGAAACCACTTCATCTTTCTCAACTTGTCTGCAGCTTTTGACATAGGTACTGGAGGAAGATGATATGATCAACTATCTGCTGCTATCCAGCTGGGTGGGGACCACTGGCTCCGTTCTCAGCTATCTAATTATCGTCAGTCATTCACTTGCAATGGCTTCTGTTCCTGCTCCATCACTCTTATCGCTAATATTCCCCCAAGGATCCATTGTTGACCCTTTCAGAGTTCTATTCAGATACTGCCCAGAATAAGATCCATTTGAAGATGCCTCATTAGTTTTCACATGCACTTTGTTAGCGCTCAGTAACGAACTGTAGTGTCAGCCTTGATTTGTTTGCTGAAGCCCTGGAGTGGATCTTGGGCTTGCAATTCTCAAACTTGGAGGCACAAATGTTACTAACTTGAGTCATGGCTGACATTATCTGTCATCCAGCACTGGATGAGCAAACGTTTCCAACCAACTAAATAGCAAAATGACTGAAGCCATCCTTTTCAGTCTCCACCTTGCAGCCCCTAGCTAACCACTTCATCTCACTCTCTGACAATGTGAAAATAAGCCAGCATGTTTTATAAAGTTTGCAACTTTGATCAAATTTGATCCTGAGATGAACGTCATGTATTTTTCGTCACAAGACTATAAGACTATATTTCATCTCCATATCATCACTCAACTTGTTTCATCTGCTGTTCAAACTGTAATTGAGATGCCTGTTACTTCAAGCCTTGATAGTTCAGTGTACTTCTGGTTTGCAAGGTTCTTCAGACAGTCCTTGTGTTTTAATTTGCACCAACTCCTGTCCCACCCTTATGCTTGCTGACCTATTGTTGTCCTTCAGTCCCCACCCCGTTTTTATTCTCCTCCATTATAAGTAACTTACAGATTTTTGGACTTGCAACTTGAAGTAGAAGAAGTCTGCTTTGAGCTTGTTTATTTTTAATCAATTTGTTTAGACATGTTCTGACGTGTCTGGGGTAAGTGAGACTTAAAAGCAGACCTTTAAGAACACACATTCTAATTGTTATGTTATCAGAGGCTTAGGTCATCTGGAGTTTAATTGCTGTTTGATCACAGGAACCTGAAGTAAACTAGCCAGTTGAAGCAGGAGTGTGAAATAGCAAACATCAGGCAAGCTTAATACAGGGGATGCTGGAAATCCGAAATGAATCACAGAATTGTTGTAGTGTGGATGGAAGTTGTTTGGCCCGTTATGTCTTCACTAATTGTCACAGCATTTTGACTTGGTGTCACTCTCCTGCCTTTACCCAGTAATTGTGCACTTTTTTTTCTTTTTAAATAAGTTACTAATATCCTTTTGAATGTCTGAATTGAACCTGTCTTCAACCCGCTTCCAGGCAGTCCATTCCATATCCTAACTATCCATCATATGAAAAAGAATTTTCTTTACCTCATATTTGCATTTTTTGTCAAAATACTTTGTCTTCTGGCTCTCGATTCTCACGTGAGTGGGAATAGTTGCTTCCCATCTACTCTATACAGATCCCTCAAGACTTTGAGAAACGGAGATGAGAAAAGTGTGGCCACTGAAAGACCCCAGGCCTTGCTTTCCCCCCACCCACACCATGATTCTCCTCGTGAGAACATAGAACATAGAACAGTACAGCACAGTACAGGCCCTTCGGCCCACAATATTGTGCCGACCTATTATCCGACTCTAAGATCAAACTACCCTGCATTCCCTACATTTTATCATCATCCATGTGCCTATCCAAGAGTCGCTTAAATGTCCCTAATGTATCTGACTCCACTATAGCTGCCGGCAGTGCATTCCGCGCACCCTCCACTCTCTGTGTAAAGAACCTACCTCTGACATCTCCCCTACACCTTCTTCCAATCACCTTTAAAATTATGAGATAACAAGGTGTAGAGCTGGATGAACACAGCAGGCCAAGCAGCATCCAAGGAGCAGGAAAGCTGACGTTTTGGGCCTAGACCCAGCATCTGCAGTTCTTACTATCTCTGAAATACCTTTAAAATTATGTCCCCTTGTAATAGTCGTTTCCGCCCCCGGAAAAAGTTTCTGCCTATCCCTATCAAGTCACCTCTCATCCTCCTTCGCTCGAATGAGAAAAGCCCTCGCTTTCTCAACCTTTGCTCATAAGACCTGTCCTTCAGTCCAGCATCCTGGTAAATCTCCTCTGCATCCTCTCTAAAGTTTCCACATCCTTCCTATAATGAAGCGACCAGAACTGAACATAATATTCCAAGTGTGGTCTAACCAGGGTTTTATAGAACTGCAGCATGACCTCGTGGCTCTTGAACTCAATTCCCCTGCCAATGAAAGCCAACACACCGTACACCTTCTTGTATTGTGATTCTCTTTACCAACTCACTCACAAGCACTCTATGTTTACTATCCCGCGTTTCCATTCATTCATTCATAAAACCACGTTTTTGTAGTACATTTTACTCCTACAAGATAAACTAAATTAAACATCCCTTTCAACCCATAATATTTCTTTACACCTTTCAATTCTTATTGGCCCCATGCTGCATGCACGTTTAGACCTGTTTCTGCATCAAAGGCTATCCCTGAATAAGTGTTAATACTGTAACCTACTCAAAATAATGCCATCCCTGCCATTGCGGCTCCGTAACTCACTCAAAACTGTGGAAAGATTATAATATTTATTAGCCCTTAGCAACCGTATCACGGGATCTGAATAGGTTTCCTCCACTATTATGTACTTGTTAAATACATATTAAATAGGGCTGTTACCTCCTTTAAGAAACATATTATTAAAACAGCGCTTCTGTGAAACTGCATGAATGAATGTGTAAGAACTGTCAAAACCAGCAATAGTAAATGAAATCTCACAACCCAGCTGTGGGAGATCTGTTTAATATCCTGTATACTTGTATTTAGTACACGTATAATCTCTCACTTATTTAGATCATAGAGGTCTAGTATTTTTACTAACATTACTCACTTTACAGACAAAAGGACTAACACCTCTTAATTATGCAAGCTCAGACCAGACAGAAATTCTAATCCCATCAGGAGTAACAGCCAACATTTAGCGCGTGTTTAAACATCCCCTGTTTCTCCAGGACAGATGCCACGCAAACCTGTATACAATGGATACAACGATTTGACACCATAATGCTAAAATTTTAATATATGTAAAAACTGTACTTTGGATTCCATCACCACCTCTAACTGTGCTACTGCGGATGCTCAATAAAGAGGCTATTTTCGTCACTCGCCAATCTCGGTCATTATTGAACATGATCCCACGCAAAAAATACTTAGCTTCTCACTGTCCAGGTGTTCATAGTTGCACAATCTAGGCCTCCATTGACTTTGTCCTGCTTGTAGTAACTGTTGGCCCCTAATTTGGTGGCAGCTTCAGACAAGAAAAATTCACTATCTAGGCATCAGAAAGGCCAAAAAGTCTATAATTTCCTGATCAATGCTTGATTCTTGAAGGTGGGGCTGGTGGAGTTGGTCGATGTTAAAGGTTCCTGTTGTGTATTTAGTGCAGAAAGTGTTAAAATTCTGGCCAGTGTTCCAGATTGATTGAATTATTGTTACCACGTATAGCAAGATACAGTGATAAGTGTTGTTTTGCATGCTATACAGGCAAATCTCTCCATACAAATTGCATCAGGGTAGCGGAATAGAGTGCAGAATATAGATTGATGACTTTTAGTAGTTTGGAATTCATAATTTCTTACGGTAATATTATGAATTCCAAGTGTGTTCTGTATGGAGTAATACATGTATTTCATTATCTGGTTGGAAGGTTTAACATGATTTCCATTTTTCCTCAGTGGCATGTCGGATACAATCATCCTTGATATCATTTCCAACTATCTGGTTTTGCCCAATCGGATCACCGTACCACTGGTTGATGAGGTGCAGCTGGCTGAATTGCGTTTTCCTGTACCGAAAGTAAGTCTCAGTGCGCTGACTGGTCAAGCACTGACAATTTGTGAACAACTGTAAAATCCCTGTGTTTATTTTAAACTGAAGGATTTAATTTGTTTAAATTATTGTTTAACTTCAGAAAATTGGTAATGTAACCATTACCTGTTAACAAACGTGCCATAGCTGATGAATGAACCTGTGGAACAGGTCAAAGCAGAGGACGAGTGCAAAGCCATGGGAACAATTGTTCTAGCAGAGTTAGAATAGGTATGATGAGCCAAAAGGTCTTCTGTACTGTTAACAACAAGGAAAGCATATGAATTTTAACTGCTTGGGATGAAGTGTAGCAGAATGAGAAAATATCATTTGGCTTTGAACAGAGTTAAAGTGGTTTGCCTAAGCCTTTATGTGTTGTGGAAGGCATTGCAGTCTTATCAGGGTTCACTTTTGGTTCCTCCAGGAGCCCATTGGAAAATCTCAAAGCAGATTATGGGTTTCTTTTGGTAATTTATATCTTTTTATTAGACAAACTCCTGTCTTAGTTTGAGATATTTACATTAGAAAGTGGATGGTAAAAATCTCATTGAGGTAGTAGAAGAAGTCGAAATGGATCGCAGCCTTGACAATTGCTAATTGTTTTGGGCCTTTGAGAGGTTAAAATGACATGCCTGGGATCTCTCACCAAAATAGAAAAATTTGCATTTTGCCATTCACTACCACTGGATTTTCCAAAGCTCTTTTGACAGCCAATGACGTGTAGTCACAGTGGTAATGTTGGAAGCGCAGCAGGCAGTTTGCCTGCAACAATGAATAATGACCAAGCAATCTGTTTTTGTAAGGTTGATTGAAGGATCAGTATTGACTGGTTAACTCTCCTATTTTTCACTGAAATATTGTCCTAGGATCTATAATGGAAAATGTGAGGGCAAACAAAAACTTCAGTTCTGGTGCATGACAGTTCCAAAACTGTAGCGCTCATTCGCTATTGTGTTAGGGTTTCAGCCTTAATTTGTGTGCAGAGGTTCTGGAAGTTGCAACGACAGCATTTGATGTCTTCACATAGATTGAAATGGTCAGATTGGCAGAGGTAACCATGAGGGACAATTCATAGTGTGAGTTTGTGATAGTTTCCTAGAATAGTATGTTGTGGATCCAGCTAGGGATCAGGCTATTTTGGATCAGATGATCTGTAATGAGGTAGATTTAATAAATTATATCAGTAAAAGATCCCCTAGAAAATAGTGACCATAATATAGTAGAACTTAGCATTCAGTTTGTGAGGGAGGAGCTTGGGTTGGAACAAGTGAGCTAAGTTTAAATAAGGGTACTTACAAATGAATGATGGTACAGCTAGCTGGAGTCGACTGGGAAAAGAATTCAGCAGCAAGGACGATTAAAGATAAACAACAGACAATTTAAAAAGAAAGCACATGGCTCATAAAGATATATCCCAGTGAGAAAGAAGGATTCTAGGAAAGGGATAAACCAACCATGGTTATCCAAGGAATTTGAGGATAGCTTCAAATTGAGTGGAAAAGCATACAATGTGGTAAAGATTGCGAAGGTTTTAGAAACCATCAAAAAATGACCATTGCCAATTGTTGGGAAAACTGTTCTGATTCGCTAACATTCACTAATAAACTGCCATCCACAGCAACCTGGTTGACTCAAAACTGCCCTCTGTCTTGCTAGGCCATTTCATTCAGTTTGTACCAACTACTAAGGAAAATAGTAATGTAAATGGATAGACCATCTGACATCAACTCAGGCATCCTCAACAGTAACAGTCCTGTCAACCCTGCAAACTCCTTCTTACTAACCTCTGGAGGCTAGTGCCTGAATTGGATGAGCTGTGTCTCAGATTAGTCAAAAAACAGCCTGACCTAGTCATACTCGCTTTATACAAAATATCCCAGACAAGACCGTCACCATCCCTGTGGATGTGCCCCGTCCCTACCGGCAGGACTGGCCCAGGAGAGGTGGAGGCACAATAGTGTACAGTTGGCAGAGACTTCCTTAGGAGTCCGTCCTCTGGATCTGATGAAGTCTAATGGCATACGGTTAAACAGACACGAAGCCGCCTCCTTACTAACATGCCCCCCTCACCACTTCAGCTGATGGCTCTGTGCTTTGCCATTTTGAACAGCACTTGGAGGAAACACTAAGGGTGGCAAGGTTACAGAATGTACTCTGGGTGGGGGGAGTTGGGTGCCCATCACCAAGACTGTCTTGATGGCACCCCCACTGACTGAATTGGTTGAGTCCTAAAGGACATAGCTGCTAGGCTGGGCCTACAGCAGGTGACCCTGGAACCAAAAAGAGAGAAAGCATACTTGATGTCATCCTTACCAATCTTCCTGCTGCAGATGCATCTATCCATCACAGTATTGGTAAGAGTGACCACTACTCCTTGTGGAGATGAAGTCCCATCTTCAAATTGAGAATAAGCAGTGGACCATCAGCAGTGGTTGAATTGTACTCCAACACAGTGGCCTGGCATATCTCCCACTCTACCATTACCATTAAGCTTAAGACTATTAAGACCCTGGTTCAGTGAAGAGCACAGGAGGGCATGCCAGGAGCAGGTCCTAGCATTCCTAAAAATGAGATGTCAACCTGGTATAGTGACAAAACTGGACTACTTGTATGCCAGACAGCATAAGCAGCAAGTGCTAAACAGCCAAGTGATTTCACAGCTAAAGGATCAGATCGAAAGTTGACAGTCCTGCCACATCTGGTCATAAAAGATGGTGGACAATTAATGGACAAATGGATATTTTGGGAAAGCAGTCTGTAACAAGTGGAGTGCCAAAGGGATCAGTGCTAAGGCCACAGTGATTTTATATATTTCCATGACTTGAATTAGGAAAGTGAGCGTAGTACAGCCAGGTTTGCAGATGACACAAAAATTGGCGGGAGGGCAAGTAGTAAGAATGTCAGAGTCAGCAGAAGGATTGTGGATGGGTAAAATCCCCTTCTTATCCCCATTCACCATTTTCTATGAGTTAGTCAGTCCTCTATCCATGCTAATATACTACCTCCAACACCATGGGCTCTTATCTTAAGTATCCCAATGTTTGGTACCTTATCAAATGCTTTCTGAAAATACAAATAAATTATATCCATTGCTTCTCATTTATTCTGCTTGTTACTTCCTCAAAGAATTCTAGTAAATTTTAAACCAGTTGTCAGACAGAATTTGCGGGAGATTCCATGACTCCTTTCACAGTTCCATTTTACCTCCCATTAAACAATTCCAAAGTGAAGCTTTTATCAAACTGGTCATCAATCATTATTGTTTGATGCATGGAATTCCATTAGATGACTCTCACCTTCTTGCTTTGTCCTGGTGAAGTATGTTTTGCATGAGCCATATACGTGATTTTCAGTCCTAGATTTGTGCTGAGTTAATCTTAGACAGGGACATGGTGTTTTCATTGGCATCCCTTTGCTAGAAAGAGAATGTTCAACTAAGATTGTCACATTGTTCAGTGAAGTATTCTCAAAGTGGGTGCATGAAGTATAGATTAGATACTTCATGCACTCACTTTGAGAAGATCAAGGTCAACAGCAATACCTCATCTGTTCATTTCTGCTAATCACTGTTAAACCGTACTGAACATCATGACAAGAGGAAACATGGAATAGAGAAAGCATAAGCATCATTCTGGACAAGGCTCTTGCTACAAATACTGACCAATATAATCGCTTTCCTTTGATCTCTTGCCTCCTCCCTGAGAATCAAAAGTCTGAGTATATGTGATCTGTGATTAAGGTTACATGATAGCTGATATTTTGGCACGGTGGCTCAGTGGTTACTACAGCTGCCTCACAGTGCCAAGAACCCGGATTCAGTTCCACCCTCGAGCAACTGTCTGTGTGGCGTTGGCACATTCTCCCAGTGTTTGCATGGGTTTCCTCCGGGTGCTCCGGTTTCCTCCCACAGTCCAAAGATGTGCAGGTTATGTGAATAGGCCATGCTAAATTGCCCACAGTATCCAGGGATGTGCCGGCTAGCTGGGATAGCCATAGGAAACATGGAGTTACAGGAATGGGGTAGAGGGGTGGGTCTGAGTGAGATGCTCTTCAGAGCATCAGTGTGGACTCAATGGGCTGAATGGCCTGTTTCCACATCAGAGAGACTCTATTATTGGAATTCTTCAATAAAATTTCTTATTTGTAATCTCTCTTTAATTTCTCTGCAATTATTTTGCTGGTTTATATATTTTAATGGAATTTATTTATATTTCACCATTTGTGTTCTGCCATTTATTAGGGGCTTTTGAGAATACACTTCGTTGAAGCTCAGGATCTGCAGTGGAAGGACAAGTTCATGAAGGGACTTGTGAAAGGAAAATCTGATCCATATGGTATTCTCTACATTGGTAACCAGATGTTCCAAAGTAAGACCATCAAAGAAAACCTTAATCCAAAATGGAACGAGGTCTATGAGGTAACCATCCTTGCATAAGAAGCTAAACTAATTATTTTTTGTGCAGGTCTAGGTAATATTCCATTGTTTGACTCTGCTCACACTCCAGAACTCCTCAAACACTTTTCCTCTCACCCAACACTTGGACAGTTTTAACAGCAAGGTTCTCATGACTAACACCAATTGGAAATCTGCTGAAACATGGCAACGTGGGTTTTCCTGGCACCATATCAAGCTGTGGTGGAGGCAAACTAGTTTAAAAAAGCTAGCTTGCCTTTTTCTTTTCAGCCACCCTAATTTTCTCAAAAGCAAGAGAGTGCATGGGCCTTGATTCTCACCAAAGTCTATTATGAGACCAATTAAACACATTGTGGGCTTATTAAAAGTCAATCTGTCTCAACTTCTTGAATTTTACCAGAGGATGCCAGGGTGCAATAGTTGTCAGAGCCAGTTAGCTGCACGGACCAAAGGCTGAATTTGAACAGAAATCAGCTAAGTTGTCATTTTTGCAGGATTTCCTGGAGGATTCCTCTCCAGAAGCCCAAGCAAAGTTTGTCATGCTGCCTTACCCAAACTTGCCTCATTGCCAATGCATCATGCCCTTACCTGCTGTAGATGGAAATACTGGCCACTGTTGAAACAACTTGGGATTTTAGATGCCAATGCCATCTTTAAAGCCCAGCTGTGTACCTAACCAGCACTGGCAGTCCACAGCTGTCCTGCAATGTTCCTGTCAGTTACCCTAGATGTGTAGAGGAGAGGAAAATTAGCATGCCATTTTGCTGATGGGAACTTGGAGGCCCTGGGGTTGGTTGGGGGTGTGGGGGTGGCGGGGAGTGGGGGAGTTACATGCAGTCGCTGCCCATGGAACATGTGATTGATGAAGGTCCGGAGGTGTAAGCAGTGAGCTGGAGTGTCAGATCATCACTCTGATTTTCAAGCTCACCTAGTTTCTAACCGGCAGGAGATTTTGGCCTAGACACTGATGCCTGTGTCCCTTGAAGGACTTTTTTTTTTAATGTGCAAGTATATATATTAAAGCATTTAACCTATTTATCACCATAAACTGAGGTACTACTAAAATATAACTTTGACAGTAAAGATGTTGGCTTTATCCAGAGCCTTTGTTGAAACCAAATAGCGAGCATGGACCAAACGGTAGACAAGCAGATATGTTTCCGGTGAAGAGAGGTGAACCACAAGGCAGTATCCTATTGCCAAACTTATTCAACCTGTACACAGAGCAAATATAGGGTCTGGTGTACTTCTGGGTTTAAAGTTATGGGCAAGGATATCACAAGCTTATGATATGCAGATGACACATCAGTACTTGCAGAACAAAAGAAACCCAACAAAATAACATACTTACACTTAGAATATGGATTGAGTATGACGATCAAAAAGACAAAAACAATGGAAACAAGGAATACATGAAAAGAGATAAGCGTGACGATAGAAGTGGATAGTGAAGCAAGTAGATAAATCTGTCTGTTTAGGCGAAACATTAAAAGAAAATGGCAAATGTGATGCTGAAGTCACAAAAGGATAGATGCAGCCAGAAGCAATCTTGTGAAGATAAGAGTTACATCAAATTAAGAAATCTCAAGCTGGGAAAGAAAATAAACTCAAGATGCAACATTCTCTCCACTTTGCTATATAAATAGGAGCCTTTGATATGTGGATGTAATTACATAATGATTAAAATTACACACACATACCACAATACAAATGAAGAGGTCCTTGAAAGCATAAAAGAAAAAAGAACTTATAAATTGACATCTAGGAAAGAAATTTGGTATTTGGCCCCTTGATCACAGCTGGAAACCACAGGGATCTCTCCACAGGACGAAGTGGCGAACAACAGAAAAGAAGGGTTGACTTAAGCACAGTTGGAATATGAACATTACTGAGTGGTTGCAGACAAACTGCAGTGCATATGTGAGGATGACAAGCATCACATAACATGTCAACAGATTTCCTGGTGGGAGTCTGCTACAGCAGACTGAGTGAGGACGAGGAGATGAAGGACAGCAGCTTATACAAGCAGGACTGCGTGCTGGGCATCAGGAGACCAGAGGAGAGGGACATGAAGCACAAATGAAAAGGAGGCACCACTCTGAGCAGGGGCAAAAATACCTGTCGGTGACCGAGAATCAGTGTCAGCAAGATGGTTACAAAGACCTGAGCACCAGTCATTCCTGCACCATCTCACAGCCAGCTGCACAGGGTTGCATTACCAAAATGAAGGGTGTCTCTTTACAGATGCTGGGAAACACATCAGGTTCATATCTGGGACATTGCATTGCAGAGGGCACTGGAACTTATGACAGTCTGCTGTACTGTCCATAATATGAACCCTTTGAATGGTGTGGACCTTGAGGATGGTCATTTTCTGCAAGGTGATAACTCACTGGAGAGAGAGTAGGAGCTAAAGGGGAGTGAATTGGAGGAAAATGGTGATGATTCAGAACGGAGGTGCCTCTGCTATATGGTGTGGTGGCATCCTACAACTCTCTAGAAAGAGGACCTCCCTGCTCCTTCATGGAAGCCAGGCCACTGCTTTCCTTCTACAATTTTAGATAGTGCAGTGGCAGGCTTTGGCACAATCTTTCTTTCTCAGCCAGCGGCTTCAATGACGGCTGCCTTGGATGTCTTTAAACAGTTTTTAAATTCTTCTCTCACGTGCTTGATAGCATACGAAATCCATCCAAACATCAATGAAGGGCTAACCTCTGGGAATATTGGGAGTCTTCAGGGTTGGAATTTATGGGGCCTGTGGTCTTTTTCCCCAGCTAACAGGTCAGTGGGGAGGTGGCTCACAGTCCCGATCACTGCCATGGAGCAATTTAAAGCAATGAACAGCATGAATTGTTTTTGTACAGAGCAATGATGGTGCAGTGATAATGTCACTGGACTCATGATCCAGAAGCCCAGGCTAATGCTGCAGGGCCATTTGTTCAAATTCGCTGTGACTCTTAACAGAATTTAAATTATATTAATAATTCTGGAAGTAAAAAGTACTCTCCGTAATGATGACCCTGAAACTATCATTAGTTGTCTTTAAAAAAAATCCATCTGTTTCACTAACATCCTTTTAAGGTAGGAAATCTGTTTTCCTTACTTGGTCTTATTGACATGTAACTCCAGACCCACAGGAATGTGATTGACTTTCAACTGCCCTCAAGTCCTCGAGCAGTCATTCAGTCCATGGGCCAGTTAGGTTTGCGCAGTAAAATCCTGGTTTTGCTGGTGATACATACCATGGAAGAATTTTTTTTAAAAAAGTGAAACTCCTGTATCTATCTCAGGAAGATTTCTGGCAGAATTAATTTGTCGCGTTTTAAAGACACCTAGAGAACAAGAGTATATGCAATTTGCAGTTAAGAATAACATAATCTTTCACAATTTGGATTAAAAGAGCAAATGTGAGTTGGCTTGAAGTTCTGGTTATTCTGGGTCCAAGATAGCTGATAACTTGACATTTTAAGACTTCATTTTAAGGACAATAACCAGGAGCAGCAGTGATCCCAATTACTACACTTTCTGTAAAACAAAGAAACTAAATTAACAAATGACTGGTCAGAAAGTAAGCAACATGGGAGGCTGCAGTAAAAACCGAAAGAACTGCGGGTGCTGCAAATCAGGAACAAAAACAGAAGTTGCTGGGAAAGCTCAGCAGGTCTGGCAGCATCTGTGACGAAAAAGTCAGAGTTAACGCTTCAGGTCCGGTGACCCGTCCTGCCTTTCTAGACAGTGTTGGAAGCTAACATTGCCTTGTATTTTAAAGTTTTGCAAGGATACTTGATCATTTCCAAATAACAGAATGGTATTTGGCTCACAAAGTTACAGAGAATAAGTACAGTAGCTTCAATATGTTGTCTGCAGCAATTGAGATAACGTTGTCAGGTGTATTTCAGTTTTTTTAAAATTATAATTATAGGCACTAATTTATGAAAATCCTGGTCAAGAACTTGAGATTGAACTTTTTGATGAAGATCCAGACAAAGATGATTTTCTTGGCAGGTAAAAGAAATGATAATTTTGGTTATTGTTGAAAAAAAATAAATCATTGAAATGCATTGCACTATATTCTGGTGAACCAGTGATGTTTCCATGTTGAACTGCATCTTTAATGGGGAGAGGTGAAGGTGATTAGTGCATCTGGGCAATTTCACAGATCAATGGAATAAAGTGGGCCACAGTCAAGGCCAGGGCAAAGGTTCATTGTAAGGTGTGGTACAAGTATTGGAGGCTAACATCTTGGTTGATGGGGAGAGGATTTAACTGCCTTGCATGGTGATTTTTTTTTGTGGGAGTTGAGTAGGGCGAGTCATTGAGAAGGCTGGGTGGATGTGACTAAAGGGATGTGATTTTGATGATTAACCAGGGAGGTTGAAGGTGGGATGTTCCATTTCCTTAGGAATGCGGTGAACAGAAATAGGAAAAATAACAGAAAATGCTGGCACTTTTTGAAATTCATATTTACCTACACCAACAGGTTAAATGATACAATTTTAGAAGGGTTGCAAAAAGAGAAAAATGTGGAGTTAGTTGTGGATTAATCATAGGAAGTGAGAAGACTGATTAATAAAGCAATCAACAACGAATGAAGGTTTCTAGGCATTCTCTCTCTCTCTCTCTCTCTCTCTCTCTCTTTCACTTTATGAAAGCTTTGGAAAAGGTACAGAAGAGATTGAGGATAGTTCCACTGACTAGGAGCTTACAGTTACATGGCTAGATTTGTTTGCTTCAGGGAAGACTGAGAGGACATTTGATGTTTAAATAACTAAAGACAAAGTGTTCATATTGAGGTAACAAGGTGTGGAGCTGGATGAACACAGCAGGCCAAGCAGCATCATAGGAGCAGGAAAGCTTGACGTTTCGGGCCTAGAATGGG
>JAHRHZ010000034.1:16362837-16385165 GCA_024137785.1 Ginglymostoma cirratum | reverse complement strand
AAAAAAAAAATTTTCTCTGAACAAGGGTCTAGGCCCAAAACGTCAGCTTTCCTGCTCCTCTGATGCTGCTTGGCCTGCTGTGTTCATCCAGCTCTACACCTTGTTATCTCAGAACATGAGGAGAAACTTTTTCACACAAAGAATAGTTAAAATTCAGATAGTCTGCATTACTGTAGACTTGTGGATCCCCATTCCCTTCATATGCATGGTCCTGCAGTTCTGCATATGTGTCATGCCAGATTTATGCACATGCAAGGAGTGTCGGGAGTCAGCAGACTTTGCTTGCAAACAGACACTCTTGAACTTAGACTGCTCAACAGTGACACTTCCTGGCCAAAACCTGCAACTTAATGCACAATAAACTTTTTTAATGTTATCTCTCAAAATAGCATGCAAGGGCTGTTGTTTTAGCAGCTCCCTTTACAAAGCTCCCACTGTTGAAAAATTATATCACAGCACTACTGCTGATGGAATTGGTGCTGCTGGTAAAAATAGAGACTTGTGGGTTTTCCCATCGATAAAGCCCGACAGGACTTTGTAATGTATACTGAAATGGGACGTTGTGCGCCATTTGTGAATTTTAATGTGTAACAGATATGAATCTGAATATTGTGAGCAGATTGTGTATTTTCCATTGGAGTTGTTGAAGATGGGTCAAATATTTTAAATTGTGCCTTCTCCTAATGCCCGATTAAATTTTAATTTCCAACTCTTAGTGCTTGGTTCAGTTGTTTTTCCCTCTTGTCAGTGTGTAGCTATAAAATGCAGAGACTGATAAAAGAAATTACATTTATAGACGATTTGCAATCTCCAAGATAACATCTCTACTAATCAGAAGCCACTTATAGACCAATCAGCAGTCTCTTCACATACACCATAAATTTATGTTAGCATTGAATTGTCTAATGAATTGTTCTGATGAGCACAAGAATGAAATAAAATGTGTCTTTTGTCAGTGGCAAAAGTTGCAGTTAGGTACTGTAGGACCTTCCTTTCAGAAAATAAATCACCTTATCTCCTGTAAGCTGAAATATTTCACCTTGCTACATTCCTATATTGGCAAATGACAATCCTATTCTAAAATAAATTAATTTTCAAATGTAAAGTAAAAGAAGTGGTAACTTTTAAACTCACCTCCTACTTGGGTGGCACGGTTGCTCAGTGGTTAGCACTGCTGCCTCACAGAGCCAGGGACCCAGGTTTGATTCCATCCTTGGGCTGTCTGGTGTTTGCACATTCTCCCAGTGTCTACGTGGGTTTCCTCCAAGTGCTCCGGTTTCCTCCCACATTCCAAGTTTGTGCAGATTAGGCGGATATGCCATGCTAAGTTGTCCATAGTGTCCAGGGATGTGCAGGCTAGGTGGATTAGTCATTGAAAATGCAGGGTTACGGAGACGGGGTTGGGGGCTGGATCTGGTGGGATGCCCTTCAGAGGGTTGGTGCGTACTGGATGGGCCAAATGGCTTGCTTCAACATTGTAGGGAGTCTATGTTTCTGTTCACACTGACATCCTGGTCACTGCAGACTCTTCTTCCTGATGACCCACGTTAAAGCTTCTCCTGTCCCCAAAGCACACTTTTAATCCTCCAACTTGCAGCCTGTGACACTCCCTGATTCACCCTTTCACCAAACCTCCTGCTTGCAACTCTACTGCTTGCTGTTTCCCCTCTCTTGAACTTTCACTGAGTGAGGGAGTTGGTGGGGTGTGAGGACCCTGGGGATGCACCTGCAGAGAAGTCATGGATACAACAGCCACAGTTTGGCACTCCACCTGCGCTTTCACAACCACAAAGATCCACTTTTAGATCACATCTCGATCTTCCTTGAACCAGAATATAGGTTCCGTATCTGGAGCTCTTGGAGTTGAGTGTATGTGTCTCAATGGTGTAGAAGTACTGCAGTGGATCTTCTGTAATTGATACTGTCACAGCAGTTGCATCCCGAACGTCCCAGTGTCACTGCAACTCCCTCACTCTCTGGGTGGAGGGGGGTGGGATTCAGGGACTGTGTCAAGGAGCAGGAGGTTCACCGTGAAGAAGGCTCGGGGACGGGATGAGTCGTGGAGCAGCAGCAGCAGCTGCAAGTTGGAGAGTCTGCGGCATGAGGGTGGACTAAAGAGCAGTACAGATGCCAATTGGGTAACCTGGCCCAATGTCATGCCAGTGCAACACAAATTTAAATATAATTCTGTAACTCTAGACAAGAATACATACTCCTTTGACTGAATTAAGTTGAAATGAAATGACCTAGAATAGGACTTATTGTAGTTTTGGGAGTTAAAAATTATTTAAGAAATCAAGAGAACTTCCTGCCATTACTGACAAGAAAATCTTTCTATCTATCTGAATAGACAGAAGGGGCCTTGGGCAAAGAGGTTTAGATAAGCAATTCAAAAACTTCAGGCCTAGACACCTGAAGGTGAGGCTATTAATTGCAGCAAGGAAGGCACGTGGCAAAATTTAAAGGTGCTTAAGATCTTAGAAGGCACTATTGCGGGAGGTGATTCCTGAGAGGGTAAGTCCAGGATAGGGAAATTCAATGATACTTGTAAGTGAAAACTTTAATCATATCTGGCTTCCTTCAGGCTGAGTTGAATATCATAGCAAGGATAAGAATTTTTTTTAAATTTGGGTGTTGAAACATAGAAACATAGAAAATAGATGCAGGAGGAGGCCGTTTGGCCCTTTGAGCCTGCACCACCATTCAATACGATCACGGCTGATCATGCAATCTCAGTATCCCATTCCTGCTTTCTCTCCATGCCCCTTGATCCCTTTAGCTGCAAGGGCCACGTCTAGCTGTCTCTTGAATATATCTGATGAACTGGCCCCAACAGCTTTCTGCAGTGGAGAATTCCACAGGTTCGAAACTCTGTGAGTGAAGGAATTCTTCCTCATCTCAGTCCTGAATGGCTTATCCCTTATTCTTAGATTGTGATCCCTAGTTCTGGACTTCCCCAGCATCAGGAACATTCTTCCCATATCTAGCCTGTCCAGTCCCATCAGGATTTATATGTTTCTATGAGATACCCCTCGTTCTTCTAAGTTGGTGAAAAAAATGCCATTATAAGTCAGTGGACATCCCTTTATAAGTGAGGATGGAAATTTTAATTAATTAAAACATTTAAAACATTATTTTTTAAGAAGTGTGTTTTCGGATACTCATTATAACTTCTATATTTTCTTATTGTAGCCTTATGATTGACCTTGCTGAAGTTCAGAAGCAGCAGCTTGTTGATCAGGTATCATGGTTGTGTTGGATCATATGCGTTGGATGTATTTTAAGTAGAAATAGGTTGATATTTTCTAATTTATTGTCAAAGCAAAATGGGTGTTAAAATGACATGAATTATGTGAAGGGAAATTGGGGAATCTTTGCATTTTGCCAGTACTGATGGTTTTGGTGACCCTTGGGGCCACTTTTTTTTGGTGTTTGATTGTTTTATGCATTTACAGTGGTTCGATTTGGATGAGGTGAGCATTGGAAAGCTGCACTTGAAGTTCGAGTGGCTCTCTCTGCTGTCAGCAGCCAACAAGCTGCCAGAGGTACTTAAACACTTTGTATACCAAGTTAAGTTTTATTATTTTAGTTCAGATAGTGACACAACTGGCAGTTTATATTGATGTTTTGCATGGTTTTTTTCCTTCTCCCTGCTGCCACTGAATTTGAAATGCCTATATTGGGCTAAAATGATGAACTTAAACAGTTGCAGTTATTTACATGTTCCAATGATGTTTAAATGGGCCTTTCAAGCTAGATTTTAGATGAGACATTTGTATGTACAAAAGACACTTCTTCAGTACAGACACTGGACTTATCAGATTTAACATCATTATATTGCACTTTTCATTTTTAAGACCCTCATTAGGGTCAGAATTTTGCTCTCCCTGAAGGTGCGAGAAGGGCAGATAATTGGGTGAATTGGCCTTCGAGAGATACCCAACCCCTTCTTGACACCTCAGCAATTAAGTGCTTGGTGAGTAGTTCATTGGAAAAACGCTTTGACTTGCCAGCAATTAGGGCCCTTAAGTGGTCAATTACTGGCCACATAAGGGCCTTAGCTCACCACAGGCCCAATTACCTAACCTAACTACATGTGGGAAAAGTGACTGCTTTCTCAATTCGGAGCCCAGGCATCCTGCCTGAAGGGTTGGAGAGGTGAGGGAGCTCCATTTGCCCAAATCTAGGGGGAAAGACAGGGGTAATGTGGCAAGAGGTGGTCACTAAAAGTCATCTCCTGACATTATCTGTGAAACCCTCCCAACCCGCAAAACCCTTTTGATCCATGGGACTTGAAAGAAAAAGACTTGGCTCCTCACCATTTGGATCTCCTGAAGACCAAGCTCCAGTGACGATCTCCAGGATATGCTGGCTTCAGATTGTCCAGAAGCTTCTAGCATTGGGACTTCAATGTCAAAGCCTGTAATTCATCAATAAACTCACCCGTCAGCTCTTCAGTTTATTTGAGTTTGATGTAGCAGGATTTCCTGTTGGTGGTTCACCACTGAACACCCTTGTGACAACTTATTCAATGGAGAATTATATATCTTTGAAAGTAACTTTTGAAGACCGTTATTAATGCCTTTTGAATTCTATTGTTACGTTGATCAGTGTGAATATCAGTGGGATAATATGATACGAGTTGAGGTGGTTTTAGAAAGCTGCTGCCACAGAGATTTTCCCAGAAGTGGAAAAGACCAAGAATCCAGCTTGTTGCTTGGCTATTGTAGGTGGAATAGGGGTGTGTCTGCTGTTTGGAACATCATATATAAAAGCATAAGAAACAGGAGCAGGAGTAGTCCATCTGGTGGAGCCTACTCCATGATTCAATAAGATCATGGCTGATCTTTTTGTGACTCAGCTCCATTTACCCATCCACTCATCATAACCCTTAATTTCTTTTCTGTTCAAAAATCTATCTATCTTGTGCCCATCTCAAGCCTTTCCCAGTCTCCCAGTTCACCATCCCCTGTTCCTCTCCCAACTTTTGTGGTAACCAATGGTACATTCAGCTCAATGTTTGAATTGACCTTTACCTATGTCATTCTTTGTGCTTAGTTTTAAATTCAGTGCTGTAATTTTTTTGAATAACTAAAATTATTTTTATTGCTTTGTAAATCATATAACTTTTAAAATATTCACCTGAGAAAATAAGGTACCAACTTGTAAAATTAGTTCCTCAGTCATTTTGCTTAATTAGACCTGATTAAATAAGGTTTATCATTTCCTTGATTTTATTTTACCATAAAGATAGTGTGTAAAATGTTGAACTTGCATCAAATCAGTGATTCTCTGCTAATCACAGCTGCGAAGACTGCAACACCTTGAGAGGGAGCAGGGTGTATATTACTGACAGCAACTTCCAGATTTCCATATTTAACTGGACTTCCCTAGTGGTTGATGTTAGGACTGCTGCATTTCCTAACACATCTTAATGACCTAGACCTTGTGTCCCGGGAACACTTTTTCAAAATTTGCAAATAATTCAAAAGAAAAGAATACTATGAACTTGAAGAGGATGTTATAGAAAGTTCATAGACAAATTGATGGGGTGAGTAGACAAGTCGCAGATCAAATGCAAAGCAGAAAATTATGAAGCTACTTGATTTGATCGGAAGAACACCTAAGACAATATAAACTAAAGAGTACAACTCTAAAAGTGCATAAGCAATGGGACTCGCCTGTATACATGCAGATATCATTACAGGTGAGAGAGTGGTTAATAACGCATACAGCATTTTGAGCTATATTAGTTATAGTGGCACAGAGTAAATGAGCAAGGAGTATATGTTATACTTGTGTCAGATACTAGTTTAGTGTCAGCTGGGGTATTGCATCCAGTTCTGGGCACAACACTTTAGGAAAAATGTGAAAGCATTGAGAGAGTGGGGGTTGCAGGGGAGAAAAGAATCACGAGAATGGATCTAGGGATGCAAAACTCTGAAAGTAGTTCCATAAGCAGGAACTGTTTCTCTTGGAGAATAGAAAACTGAGAGGAGATTGAATAGAGCTGTTCACAATCATGAATGCTCTGAACGGAGAGGATAGGGTAAATCGTTCCTATTGGTGGAAGGATTGAGAATGAGGGCACAGTTTTAAGATAATTGATGAAACAAAATGGAGATATGGAAAGGTTTTTCAAGCAGAGTGGTTAAGATCTGGAATGCACTGCCCAGAAAGTGGTGGAGGTGGAGCCAATTGAGCTATTCGAGGGGGAATTGGATTATTATCTGAAAAATAAGAATATTCTAGGTTATGGGGAGAAGGCAGAGGAATAGCAGTGGATGAATTGATCATCTGGAGAGCAGATGCAGACAGAAAGGGCTGAATGGCCCTCTTCTGGGCTGTTAATAATTCCGTTATTGTGGAACACCAGAGAGCCTCTTTGCTGGTGCCAGGAAAGATTAAAACCACATCACTGAACTGGTTTGATCTTTGTTAGCATCTTTCCTTCAGGTCGGTGCCACTTGTCATTACTTCACCCTGACCGGAAAGACCTAGATCAATAACTACTCTTCCTCCTTGTAAACGTGGTGAATTTGCTAATATGCATTCACTATAATCTGTGTTACTTAGAGAGGAATGTCAGTGAATTGAAGATCCTTGTCGTGACTATGATTTTATTGTGATACGAAATATAGAAAATGGAAATCTGAGATTTGAAGCTGATTTACTGCAAGCAAATTGACATAATGTAAAACTCCACTTATTTGTTCTCCAGGCAATGGCCAGCACCAAAGCTATTAAAGGAACAGCCAATGATGGGCTTTCCTCTGCTTTACTCATCATCTATCTCGACTCTGCCAGGAATCTCCCAGTAAGTGGAATTTTTTTTTTTGTAGTAATGTACTAATATTGCTGTGCTATGATCCATTCTGCTGTCATCTTTCTCATTTTGTTTTAAACTGTGATATGTAATTCTTAAGACTTCCTCCTGTCATAGCCGTATAACTGCCCAGTAATATTCTTGTTGAACATGTTTTGTGTCACAAATACCAGCATCGTTTAGCTTATCATGACATAGCTTATCTACCTTACTGTTTTTAATATTTGTGGTAAATTGGGCTCCTTCTTTCAAGTTTCTGAATGGACTATTCTTGTGTTTTTCACAAGTTAATATATCTGGGTGTAAGTGCTAAATGTCAATTACTTTGTTTATTCTTGAATGTGCTCTGCTGAATTTTATTCAATGTATGCTGACAAAATAATGTCAAGATGATTCTTTGCAACCGGATTTGTGTTCGAAGTCCCTTTGCTTACAATGAGTGCAGATAAATCTGCTTCAATTTGAACATTTTGTGCAGAGATCTTCTATCAAGTATAGATTCTTGATGTGAACATGTGCAATATTTCCAGGTTTGGAAATTGTTGAATTTGATGTAAATTTTTACATTGACTGAAAAACCATGTTTCTTTTAATTGTGCATGCGGAAGATTATTAAAATGCAGTTTGTGCATTTATGATATATATGCAATAGTATTAAACGCATTGGCTGCTAATTATCTCAACCTTCGGCTGTAATTTACAATAAACTGGCTGTTCCTCCGTTCCATTCTGCCTTTCCCTGCAGCACGTACCTGTCCTATCCCATCACTCTTTGCTTTCTCTTTCACTTCCATCTTCCTAAGAATGTCTACGAAGGAAACTTTGGGTCTGGATACTTACGAGAGAGGAGAGCAGCAGGACTAGTCTTTTGTGAAAATACTAGCTCAATCTTTAGAGACTTTTTTGTGAGTGCTGTATTCTGTTTGCTTTTTATTTTGTGTGTTGTGGATTGACACTAATACTGGAAACTTACATATTTTGTTTGGAGCCTGTTTCAGAGCATGTTTATTGTTTCAGCGCATGCGCTGATAACGAAAATTGATGTGCAATTCCAAGAAAGTAAATGTTTAAAATTGAAACCTTGTACAGGTCAGATTTAATCTTCTGGGAAGATGTTTTCAAACGTTGTGTATTAGTTAGTAGGTAGAATTTGAGAAGGAGGAAAGACAGCTTGCTTCCCCTTTTAAGCAAGGAAGAGAAGCCCCTATTTTGTTGCAAAAGTTAAATACACACTTTCCAAGATGAAAATAGATTTGTTTACAAAACACGAAGCAGGAAAAACATGAAATATAATTTCTTGATTGAAAGAGGAAGTCACCTGACTGCAACACCAAATAAAATGAAACTGATTTTTTTTTCCTTGTTTAAGCAGCGCTTATTTCCCAGCTTTTACTGGAAAATGAAAGGTCTGTTTTATTTAATGCATGTCAGTGCAGTAGACTTTATTTCAGTTCGGTAGAAGAAACTTAAGGATCATGTAAATATTTTTGTATTACTCAATAACTTTTTTTCTGCAGACAGTATCGTCTGCTGGAGTCCAGTATAATGCTTGCTGGCTGACTTGTCTCTGTGCTTTGCCAAAGTGACTTATCTCCATGTGTGAGCAAGGTTGTTTATCTTAGTTTTTGTCTGAGACAGGCCAAGCTTGTCCTGTACTATTTTTATTCACTCAAGGGATGTGGGCTTCCCTGCCTGTCTGTCTGTTGAGAAGTTGGTGGTAAGCTGCCACCTTGGACTGCTGCAGTCCGTGTACTGTAGGTGGACCCACAATGCTGTTTGGAAGTGAATTCCAAGATTTTGACAGGTTTTCCACAGGGACAGGTTGTCTTCAGTTTTCATTAAATTGTAAGGGCCGCCCAATTGCATGTCACGGAAACACTGAATTATTACTGTGTAGAAGGAGGCCTTTCAATCCAATGAGCTTGTGCCGGCTCTTATAACGAGCATCATTACCTTGTGCCAGTCTCCCACCTTTTCCCCATACCTTTGCACACATTTTCAATCCAAATAATCAGCCAATGCCCACTTGAATGCCTCAACTGAACCTGTCTCCAGTACATTTCCAGGCAGCGCATTCCATACCTACTTGCTGTGTGAAAAGCTTTTGCTCTCATATCACGTTTGCACCCTTGCTTCTTTTTCACATCACTTTAAAGCTACGTCCACTTGTTCTTGTTCCTTTTTGGATGAGATAAACTCTTCAGTTCAAAATGATTCAACCAGTTAAATCAACCCCACTCATTGCAGTATCTAATTATTTCCCATTTTCTTTTAAGGCCATAAATAAAATGCAATCCAAGTCCTTCATTGCTCCTAATCCAACCTCTTACTTTGATTTTACGTTTTTGGACGTGTAACTTGTGCTTATCACCTATTTGTAAATGAATGCACTTAGTGTTCCATAAATTTGGTAATTACGTGCACTTCCAATTTGAAAAAAAGGCCTGTAAATGCTCACTTTGGGCAGTTTTAAGAATATTAATAAACCTATTTGAAGAGGATGCATCTTTTATAACTTCAACGCTTAATTTGTCGACCTCATTTTGGGTCACTTTTTCTTGGCACTAACTAACTGAAATGATTTCTGGGTATCTTTTTATGCTGCATTCTTGGCGAAAATACCTTGCATTTCATTTCGGTTCAAAGGGTTCTGGGTGGAATGTTGTGCTGATCTCTTTACCATAACGGAATGGTGTTTCTGCATTGCATGTGCAACGTTAATCTCTGTTCATTCTTTCCTGCAACAAAGCGCGATCCATTTGAATTTAACCTTGACGGCTTGAAGAGGGCTAATATTTCCAAATCACTGAAGGTAATCTGATACTCATTTACTAAAGCCCACACAGAGTCAACCGGGATGAGAAAGAAGGTTTTAAGTTTAAATTCAGTATCTTCATTGATGTGATGCAAGAGAATTACTGTCAAAAATTGGCTGATGTCACTCAGTTTAAATGTTACATTAATTTACCAGCTGTGATATCTTATTACATAAAAGATAGTATTAAAACGCAAGTCATCATGATATGTGACTTCGGTAATGGTAGGCTCTTATTAATTCAGAGGTTCTCAAATGTATTAGTTAATAGACCCGATCGGAATGGATCAGTAATCACTGATCTCCTACTTAAGTTACTGCACCGTGTAGTACTCATAATATAAAAGCACTGTGTGGAAGGGGTGTTTACAAAATGCTTTTAAGAAAGTGGGGATTTTCTTAGTGAGATGGTTGTGCCTGCTTCTCAGTGCAGAACTTACCTATCCTGGCAGGAGCCCTGAGATTGCAGGAGTTTAGATAGGACAAATGACAAGCGGTGTAGCACTTGGAGAGATCAGTATAGGAGCAGGATGTGAGGGCAGGAAGGAACACCTCTGAGCAGGGTTTATCAATTTTTCTTGATGAGCACAATGGACGGTTGCCCACATATTGGACCGGCCATATGTTGTCAATCTGGGAGGTGTCTGAGGATCCCTGTGTGACAACCGCTGCATTATTTAGAGTGCTGCAGTAATTTACAGTGCAGGAGACCATTTGTCCTATCAAGTCTGTGCTGATTCTCAGTGGTGCATTCCTGTTAGTTCTGCTTCCTTGCTGTCGCTGTAGACCTGGAAGTTTATTTCCTTCGGTTCACCTTCCAATTTCTTATTGAAATCATTCACCTTCCCTGCTTCCCCACCGTTATTGGGCAATGAGTTCCAGGCCATTGCTGCCACTCTGTGTGAAACATTTTATCGGCTTGTAAGAACAGCAGTTTACTTTTCAAAAGAATACGTTGTTCTGTCTTTGCAGTTCCAAACTTGCCGTTGCTATTATATGGCATTATATTGATTGCATGTGTATGGATACTGGAGAAATGAGCATGAAAGGGAGGGGAGTTGATTTGGAGCATACGAGGGGCATGGGATGTGGATAGTGGCAAGAGGATATGTAGGGTAGTGCATGGAGGACCTAAAAATCTTCTCTCGCAGTGATAATAGAAGCAGGCCTTTGAACTGACCAACCCACCTTGGCACTCACCTGTCCTGTGACTGCCTGAGTCCTGCTTCCAGAGTCACAGGTCTGAATCCATCTCGAATTTCCTGACACTCATTACCCACCTACTTAGCCAAAATCCATCCCTTTACATTATGTGTTACCAAGTGAAAATATTTATAAGTTAACTCTGTCATAGTTCCATTGGTGTAATTGTGTGGAATGACTGTGAGAGAGGGGACATGAGTTTCAGAGAGTGATGAATCAGGAAGAGTTTACATGTGATTTTGGGCTATTAACTTGCTGATCTTCTGAATTAATGAGTTGATTTACCTGAGTCAACTGTTGACCAATCCATAGCATCATGATAACATTTCAAGCAGCTTTTCTATCCATGTACAATACTGAGGCCAACTGACCCCTTACTAGAACTATGCAGTACTACACTGGGAGAGATGCTAAAGGATATCTATAGAAATTACTATTTAGATGCATTCCTACTTTTGGACAAACCAATTAAAAATAGCAACCTGAACTCAATGACTTTTTGTGGGCTTCAGTAAGATCTTTGTTAATTTGCCAACTAACCTAGTGAATGAATTACTGTGAATTAAAGAGAATCTGTCAGGGCAGTGGTGATTGTTACAGACAATATTTTCTGAGATTTCTGGCATTAAAAAGAGCTAGTTTTTTTTGTTATACGTCTACAAAAGAAACAAACAGAAACTGTGAAAGTCTTCTCAGGCCTTGTTATTATTGCCTGAACTGATTCAAATATCTTTTCAGTAATTCATATTAGGACTTTGTTGATACCATTATGAATTCAAGTTTTACCATGTTAAATGTTGTTTATTCATGCAAATTTAAAACAATCTAAGTCAGTTCATGTTTTGATTCTGTAACATATTATCTGTTCTCAGCCAATTAACTAGTTGCAAGATATTTAGTGAGGGGGCTCAGTAGTTAGCACTGCTGCTAACACAGCGCCAGGGACCCAGGTTTAATTCCACCCTCAGGCTACTGTCTGTGTAGAGTTTGCACTTTGTCTCTGTGTCTGCATGGGCTTTTTCTGGTTCTTTTCCACAGTCAAAGATGTGCAGGTTAGGTGGATTGGTCACGCTAAATTACCCATGGTGTCCAGGGATTTACAAACTAGGTGGATTAGCCATGAGAAATGCAGGGTAATGTGTATAGTGTGGGTCTGGTTCGAATGCTCTTTGGAGGGTCGGGACGGATTCGATGGGCTAAAGGACCTGCTTCCACGCTGTGGGATCCTATGATTCTATGATTCATTTCAGATTCTTGAAACAGGAAATTTTAGGTAAGTTTCAAAGCCAAAATGAAATACCTTGTATCTGACAACTAGTAAATAAATAAGAATTTAGGTTTTCTTCACTGACTTCCAAAATTTTCTCGTCTTCCATTCCAGTTTGCGAAAAAAATGAACAGTGAGCCTAACCCATTTGTTCAGTTGTCAGTGGGACATACCACATACGAAAGTAAGGTAAGCAGCCCATTTTCCTGTAACGGAGTCCAGTTTTAATTATCACCAGTCGGTCAGTTCCTTTTGAATAATTGCAGACATTACCTCCACGCTGCCCAAATTCAGCAACAAATTTCTTCCACAATGTCCACAGTTTTTCTGTTTTGCAACTAAGTGTGCTTACTAACATGCATTCTGTCCTGCTGAGATAAATCATCCTATTGTGTGGCAGTCAAGTCATCAAGTGCTTATGTGAGTTTCTTGTCATATTGCAAGCCTTAACTGGTGTCCTGGGACATCAAAAGCTACCAGCTGATCAGAGGCTGGAGGCTTCTGGTCCCTAAAGGCATTCGGTCGAAGCCTCGTCCTCTGTGGTCAAGGTACTAGAAGGTAGGGGTATTATTTTTATTCCTTCGCGGTACAACCAGAATCGCTGACCAGCTGAGCCATTTTATTGCCTATGCCTAATTGCTTGGAAGAATATGATGAGCTCCTTCTTGAACTGCTGCAGGCCTTGTGCTGTAGGGGGATTTTCAGTCCCCTTAGGAAGGATATTCCAGGAGTTTGACCCAATAACAGTGAAGGAATGGCAATGCTGTTCCTAGTCAGGATGGAATAGAGGGCAACTTGCAGATTGTGGTGTTGCTATGTATCTGCTGCCCTTGACCTTCTAACTAATGGAGATTATAGGTTTGGAAGCTGCTGATCAAGGATCTGGGGTGAGTTGCTACAGTGCATCTTGTAGATGGTATACACTGCTGACCACTCTGTGATGGTGTTGAAGGAAGTGAATGGCAAAGGTGGTTCTTGGACTGCCAGTCACATGGGCTGCTTATTCCTGGATTGTGACAAGCCTCTTTAGTGCTGTTGGAACTGCACTAATCCAGCCAAATGGAGAGGATTCCATCACAGTCCTGCATTATATTTTGTAGATGGTGAACAGGCATTGGGAAGTCAATTATTTGGCGTAGAATTCCTAGGCTTTGATCTGCTGTCGTTGCCACTGTATGTCTATGGCTGATTAAGTTCAGTTTCTAATCAGTAGTAACCCCCAGGATGTTAATAGTTGGGGAATCAGCAATTAATACGCAATTGAATGTTGGGGGATGATTGGTAGATGCTGCCTTATTGATCATGACCTTTTTTCCTCCTTTGTGGAGTTCTCCAATAAGAGAAATGGAGTCAAGTAGAAGACCAGAGACAAGGGCAGGGTGTTTGCAACACTATTGGAAGCAGATTTCCAGTCTCAGAAAATCTCTGATTTTTTTGTTTCCTTCCTCGTTGCCAATTTTTTTATCCAAATTGGGAGATCAAAAACCATTATCTTTATTTCCAGGCAATTGCCTGAGATTGAACTTTTTTATTTGACCCCAAGATGAAGTTTCAACTAAATGTTCACTCGTTCAATAAGTCCACTGACGTCCAACTTTGGAAAATTGTGACCGCACTCTTGCCACAGTTCATCTGTTGGTGAAATGCCCACTTGTGAATTTAATGCCTCTTAGCATTAGTATTGCAACGTGCTCCTGGCCAGGGCAGGTGGGTGGCATGTGGGAGATGCCAAAATCTTTAGCTGGAATGGGGGTCTCTGAAAGGCTCAGGTACTCAATGTCTCTTCTATGGCATCGAATGTTACTCCACACCCACCTAAAAATCTCTTTTACTCTTCTCTCTCTATCCCTCTCTTTTCTCTCCACCTCACCCATGGCTATAAAATTCAGCCATTCATTCCTGTATTTTGCTGATTATATCCCAGATAGGTATTGACTTCATTTAAAAATTCTAATCATTCTTTTCACAATCCCCTGTGTCCTTTTCCCTTTCAACCTTAGTTAGATGATGACAGAGGTGCAGTGGTAATGCTCCTGAATATTTGAAGCAACAAATACATCATTTTTTTAGATTTTAAATACTTCAAGGGTATAGAGGATCAGCCATGATCATACTGAATGGTAGAGAAGGTTTGAAGGGCAGAATGGCCTGTTACCCCTCCTGGTTTCTGTGGCACTGGACTAATGATCCAGATGCCCAAGTAAGCGTTTTGGAGACCTCATGACATCTTCTGGTGTTTTAAGTTCAATTAATCATTTAGAATTGAAAACCTATCTCAGTAAGGGTGAGTGTAAAGCTATTATCAATTGTGTAAAAATCCATCTGGTTCGCTAATTTGCTTTAGGAAAGGAAATGTGACCTTTTTCCTTAGTCTGACCAACATAGCTCACATGTGACTCCAGACCCAGAGCAATGTGGTTGACCTTCTGAAATAATATTAACGAGTCGTTATGTTCAAGGCAATTAATTCTGTCCTTACACATGCCCTGAAAGAATAAAGAAACTTCCTGCAGCCCTCCTGCACCCTTCTAAATTGGGCACCTTGAGTACCCACAGTTTTTAATCACTACATCATTTGTGGCCAGATCTTCAGCTACTCAGGCTCTAATGTCTGAAATTCCACCTATCTACCTCTCTCCTTTAAGTGCTTCTTAAAATAGACTTCCTTTAACAAGCTTTGATCATCCGACCTAACAGCTCACTTCATATTGTATTTATGTGCTCCTGTGAAATACCTTGGAATGTTCTGCTACTTGCTTTCACCAATGACTCCAATTTCCCTGCTTTCTGTGGGTTTGATTTCTGGTCCTGGGGTCCTAAATCCCAGGTAGGCCCATTACTGACCAATTAAGTGGCTCATAGGTATATTCCAATGAGGCCTTGCCCAAGGTGGGTGGTGCAGACCTGCTGCCTATTGTCCAAGTGGTAGGCAAGACCTCTGTTGCCCACGTGAAATTCCACCCTGTGTGGCTGCTAATAAGATAACGCCATCCCATTTGTTTGAAATACTAATGGTGAATGGTGTAGCTGCCACCATTTAATTGCAAAGTGATCTGGAGGAATGTTCACATGACATTCAAGTGTTATGGATCAGATCAGACCCCTCTCAAAGTACATTATGGAGATAGCCTAGACCCTAACATTTGTGTTCTAGATATAATTTGATTGGTCCACCACTAAGCTTTAATCAAAACACACTTTATTCTGACAACTCATTTAAAATTCAACAAAAAGAAGAGTTGGCATAACTTTACTGTATCAGAATACTTGACAAGATAATGTAATATTTAAACACTAACAATAACTGTTCCAATATAGGCAGCATCCCATAAACACACCATTTGGCAAAATGTAATATAGAGAAACAGTTATGGTTCTCCCGTACTATCTGTTCACTCTGGAGAACTCAAGCTGTTAGCTCCAGCAGACAGTAAACCCACCATCTAACTGAAAACAAAACTGAAATCCTTATGGGTCTGCATGAGCCTGACCCTTCCCACTCATGATTCTTTTGCCTTACTTTTTTAAAAGAGACCCAGGGAAAACTCAGAACTATTTACCAACGGTCAGTTTGAAGGAGACATTTTGGGCACCACTGTCACAACACCCCTCTGCAAGAGAAACAGGACAGAACACATCTCTTAAAGGCACAGTATCATCACACAAAACATGAGCAGATTATGTTCACTTCTATATCACATAGAGTCAGGAATTACTCAAAAAGATAACATGCTCTAATTAAATCTTAATCTCTATATTTAAGAAAGATCTGAGTTTATTGGTATCAGCGTCCGGTAATTTGTTGCTGTTTTACATTGACCTATGCTTAGTTTTGTTTTATAGAGCTGGTTCATACAGTGTGTTACCAGTTTTTAATAGCAGACTGTAAAAATTTTTTTTGCCATCAGTAAAACGTTGGCTTATTTATCACATTGTTTTGGCCGTCACCTTGTGCAGATCCGATATCGGACCACTGAGCCTGTCTGGGAAGAAGCTTTTACTTTCCGCGTTCATAATCCACTGACTGTGGACCTGGATATTGAGGTATGATGTTTAAAAGGCTTCTATTGTATTACCGTTTATGTTAGCCGATTACTGGAACCAATTCATTGAGCACTTCAGTTGAAGTTTGCAGCAGGAAACCAAACCAAAGGTGCAACATTCTAGATTTATGTAGCTTACTCATAATTCACATTGAAACTTTTCTGAAAAGCTAATGAGATTTCCTGAAACATCAAATTGCATCAAATTCATGAGATATTTTAAATCAGAATTCTGAATTAGACACGTATATGATCAATGACAACAAGCTGTCTTGTAAACATATTTAAGCATAGCAAATGGGGTTTATTTTAATGTGAATAATCAGAATAAGAATTTTTTGGACCAAATGAATAATTACGACTTTCACGAGTGATATTTGATGGTTCTGGCCAGTGTCTGGAAATATCAGTGCAATGTCCCAGAGAGGAAACTTGAAACTATTTTGCAAGAGAGTCTTTAATGGTACCCACCTTCTTCCTGGACATGAATTCATTGGCGACGTGATGCTGGGGATATGATTGATAAGGCAGGAAGATATGGGATCAATCTTGCACCAGTTTTTCCTGATCGAGATAGGAAGGCTTATGGGTAGTTCTCCCTTAAGTGGGCAATTAATGCCAACTTACGGGCCTCATGCTGCTGCTACAGGTATTCAGCCAGTGGTGGGCAGGACCTTGCTACGCATGGAGCAAGCCCTAACTAAGGAACCTGGCACCAGGAAGCTGATCCCCGTCCCACCAGCAGTTACATTTCTTCAGGAATCTCACAATGAATCCTGGAGAAGGCCCAACTTCATGCTACTGGCAGCTACCACCCTTCCATGTGGCACTGCCAGTAATTGAAGGCTGCTGTCCTCCAACAGGACATCTCTGGTGGGATTCATTCATGGTGCTGGAGCATGAATATCTGGCCTCCAGCCTCTGGTGTAAAATTAAGGTGTAGTTTTGTCTTTTCTATTAAATGGACTGCTGCTTGATGCTTTGAAAGTTTACTGTCGTGTTGTTTGTTTTCTCCAGGCTAAGGATGACCATCACCAATGCTCGCTAGGCTCATTTAACCTACCTCTTAAAAATTTGCTGGAGGCTGAAGACCTAACAATGGACCAGCGATTCCAGTTGAACAATTCAGGTCCTAGTAGCACTCTCAAGATGAAGATCATGCTTAGAGTATGTGTGAACAGTGTCTCCATATCTGTTTAAACAGAGATAATATCCCATTGTTTCCAATTAGGATATTATCTAAAAATAGTGGTCATTGCAAACTAAAATGAAATTGTTTGCAGGGAACAGACATGTTTCTGATACTTAACTCCAAAACTTGGCTGACATCAGAAGATTCCTGCTTGTGTTGATTACTTGATCAAACTCGTTAATTTGGCAATGTTGAAATATTTTGATGACTGCTCTTCCTTCTGATTTTCAGCTTAGAAAATAGAACAGTACAGCACAGTACAGGCGCTTCGGCCCACGATGTTGTGCCAACCTAGTATCCTACTCAAAGATCAAACTAACCTGCATCCCTACATTTTATCATCATCCATGTGCCTATCCAAGAGTCGCTTAAATGTCCCTAATCTATCTAACTCCACTATCACCGCCGGTAGCACATTCCACGCACCCACCACTCTCTGTGTAAAGGGACCCATCTCTGACATCTCCTCTATACCTTGCTCCAATCACCTTGAAATTATGCCCTCTCATAACAGTCATTTCTGCCCTGGGAAAAAGTTTATGGCTATCCACTCTATCTATGTCTCTCATCATCTTGTACACTTCTATCAAGTCATCTCTCATCCTTCTTCACTCCAATGATAAAAGCCCTAGCTCCCTCAAACTTTCCTAATAAGACCTGCCCTCTAGTCCAGAGGCAGCATCCTGGTAAATCTCCTCTGCACCCTCTCTAAAGCTGCCACATCTTTCCTATAATGAGGCTACCAGAACTGAACACAATGTCTCAAGTGTGGTCTAACCAGGGTTTTATAGAGCTGCAGCGTAACCTCACAGCTCTTAAACTCAATTCCCCTGCTAATGAAAGCCAATGCACCATACGCCGCCTTAACAACTCTGTCAACTTGGGTAGCAACTTTGAGGGGTCTATGGATGTGGACCCTAAGATCCCTCTGTTCCTCCACACTGCCAAGAATCCTGCCATTAACCCTGTACTATGCATTCAAATTCAACCTTCTAAAATGAATCACTTCACACTTTTTCGAGTTGAATTCCATCTGCCGCTTTGCCTCCGCTCTGCATCCTGTCACTGTCCCTTTGCAACCTACAACAGCCCTCCATACTATTCACAACTCCACCACCCTTCGTGTCATCGGCAAACTTACTAACCTGCCCTTCCACTTCCTCATCCAAGTCATTTATAAAGATCACAAAAAGCAGGGGTCCCAGAACAGATCCCTGCGGAACACCACTGGTCACCGAGCTCCAGGCTGAATACTTTCCATCTGCTACCACCCTTTGTCTTCTATTGGACAGCCAATTCTGTATCCAGACAGGCAAATTTCCCTGAATCCCATGCCTCCTAACTTTCTGAATGAGCCTACCATGGGGAACCTTATCAAATGCCTTGCTAAAATCCATATACACCACATCCACTGCTCGACCTTTGTCAATGTGTTTTGTCACATTGCAGGAATTCAATAAGGCTTGTGAGGCATAACCTGCCCCTCACAAAGCCATGCTGACTATTTCTAATCAAACTGTGCTTTTCCAAATAATCATAAATACTATCTCTCAGAATCCGCTCTAATAACTTGCCCAGCACAGAAGTAAGACTAACTGGTCTGTAATTCTCAGGATTATCACTATTCCTTTTCTTGAACAAGGGAATAACATTTGCTACCCTCCAATCATCTGGTACTACGCCAGTGGACAGTGAGGACGCAAAAGATATCGCCAAAGGCGCAGCAATCTCTTCCCTTGCGTCCTGTAGTACCCTTGGGTATATCCCATCTGGCCCAGGGGACTTATCTACCCTCATGCTTTTCAAAATTTCTAACCCATCCTCCTTCCTAACATCAACCTGTGTGAGCATATCAGCCTGTTTCACGCTATGCTCTCAAACATCAAGGTCCCTCTCACTGGTGAATACTGAAGCAAAGTACTCATTAAGGACCTCCCCTACCTCCTCTGATTCCACGCACAAGTTCCCTCCACTATCTCTGATTGTCCCTACCCTCGCTCTGGCCATCCTCTTGTCCCTCACATAAGTATAAAACACCTTAGGGTTTTCCTTAATCCTACCCTCCAAAGCTTTTTCATACCCCCTTCTCGCTTTCCTAAGTCCATTCTTCAGTTCCTTCCTGGCTACCTTGTAGCTCTCTAGAGCCCTGTCCGATCCTTGCTTCCTCAACTTAAGTAAGCTTCCCTTTTCCTCTTGACTAGATGTTCCACGCGTCTTGTCATCCAAGGTTCCTTCACCTTACCATCCTTTCCTTGCCTCAGTGGGACAAACCTATCCAGCACTTGTAGCAAGTTCTCCCTAAACAACCTCTACATTTCTGTTGTGCATTTCCCTGAGAACATCTGTCCCAAATTTATACTCCGCAGTTCTTGCCTAATAGCATTGTAATTCCCCCTCCCCCAATCAAATACATTCCCATAGCGTTGCTCCTACCCCTCTCCATGACTATAGTAAAGGTCAAGAAGTTGTGATCGCTGTCACTGAAATGCACTCCCACCGAGAGATCTGACACCTGGCCTGGTTCGTTGACAAGCACCAAATCCAATATGGCCTCCCCTCTAGTCGGCCTATCTACATATTGAGTCAGAAATCCTTCCTGGACACACCTGACAGAAACTGCTCCATCCAAACTATTTGCACTCAGGAGGTTCCAGTCTATATTAGGGAAGTTGAAGTCCCCCATGACACCAACCCTATTATTTCGGCACCTTTCCAAAACTGCTTTCCAATCTGTTCCTCAGTGTCTCTGTTGCTATTGGGGGGTGTATAGAAAACTCCCAATAAAGTGACTGTTCCTTCCCTGATTCTGACTTCCACCCAAATTGACTCAGTGGACAAACCCTCCTCAATGACCTCCCTTTCTGCAGCTGAGGTACCATCCCTGACTAGCAATGCCACTCCCCCACCTCTTTTATTTCCCTCCCTATTTCTTCTGAAATATCTAAACCCCAGAACATCCAACAACCATTCCTGTCCCTGTGTTATCCAAGTCTTCGTAATGGCCACAACATTGTAGCTCCAAGTACTGATCCATGCTCTAAGTTCGTCACCCTTATTCCCGACACGTCTTGCGTTAAAATAGACACACTTCAACCCATCGCATTGACTGCAACTTTGCCCTATCAACTGTCTATCCTTCCTCACAGACTCTCTGCACGCTGTATCTGCCTGTACACCAGCTACCCCGTCCTCTGATCTGTAGCTCCAGTTCCCATGCCTCTGCCAAACTAGTTGAAACCCTCCCGAAGAGCTCTAGCAGGATATTGGTGCCCCTCCAGTTCAGGTGCAACCCGTCCGTCTTGTACAGGTCCCACCTTCCCCAGAAGATATCCCAATGATCCACATATCTGAAGCCATCCCTCCTACACCGGCTGTGTAGCCAAGTGTTCATCTGCACTCGCTCTCTATTCCCAGCTTATTTGTTGATTTTGAAGTCTCTTCTTGTATCTACTTTGCTGACTGCAGGAAGAGCAAATCATGAGCTAACAGCTTTAGTTATTAGGAATATTGTTGTCTTGCCCAGCACACGGTAATAAAATGCCAAATGCTCAGTTCAGTGCATCAGTTTTCACGACTAATTTTAACTTAATAAAAGGCCCAGTTAAATATAGGTCATGTTGTGTCTAAGATGACTCCCTTACCCTTATTTTGTCCCAAACAACGACGTTGACTTGCCTTGCACTTGAGAAACGAAAGACAAATGCAACAATGTGATCATTCTGTCTAATATTTAATCTTCAGATCCCAACTTGGTAACGATTCATTTTTGTTCTTTGGGTAAGATCTGAATGTGATTTTTAAAGTAAATAATGTGTGTTGTCATCCATGATAAACATTTCTCATAACAGGTCATAGTACATATTACTTTAAGGAGGTATTTCTGCAGTGCAGCCAGGAGATGGGAGCGAAATAATCAGCTGTTGCTAGACCTCAAGGAATCTGAGAATTCCAGCAACACCATTTAAAAATGTGTGTACTGTGTTAATTGTAGGAAAACTGTTACTGCGTGTGTGCCAGTAACTCTAAGTTCTAGGGAAACACAACTTGTATCCATACATAAAGGCAGAGTCTATGTCATGTCTCAAACACTTTATGTCTGTTATTTTTGGGTGGGCTAATTTTTTTCCAGGGGAATTGTTTCAGCTAGATGATTAAAAAAAAATCAAATTAAGTGAGCTACACAGGCTGTTGTTAATCCAAAAATGTGAACTTCGGCTCCTGCATGTTTTGTCAATTTGTATTTCATGCATGTAGCCTTTTGTGTTAGTTCTGCAGGGCTTGTGTAAGGGATTGCAGTCAAACAAGTTATACCTGTTGCAAATGGTCTCTTTTAGAATGTTGTCAAGAAAAGTAAACTTAGTGTTAATAGCAATACTCAGGCTAATCTCAAAAATATAACCATGGTATAGTTTTATTTCTTTGATTTTTCTATTTGCTTGTCGCTTTCAAAGTTGACTGACTAAGGACGGGCACCACATCCTACAAATAAATAAAAGAAAATTGTTTGCTTCTTCCACTTTGTTGATAACCATCACTGGTGCTTCCTATTTAACCTGCCTCTTAAACATTTGTTCAAAGCTAAATTCTAATAGTGAAGCTACAGTTCAAATTAAACACAACTGCAAATGATCAAGTTGGACTGAAGGGTCTGTTTCCATGCTATATAACTCAATGACTCAATAATTAAGAAATACTATTCGAATAGTGGATTTTTATGGCAGTTTACATCTAAATCATCATGTCAGGCGTTTCTCCACACCCCCCCGTTTGATGGCGAGTACTGAAATTAATGACTGCACAAAGTGGCCATGATGTGAAGATGCCACTGTTGGACTGGGGTGGACAAGGTCAAAAAACACACGACACCAGGTTATTGTCCAGTAGGTTTATTTGCAAATGCAAGCTTTCGGAGCTCAGCTTCTTCCTCAGGTGTAGCAGGCTCAAGGGTCTACTCTTGGTCCTATGTTTCTAATTCTTGTTAA
>JAHRHZ010000034.1:16347457-16362437 GCA_024137785.1 Ginglymostoma cirratum | reverse complement strand
TTAACAAGAATTAGAAACATAGGACCAAGAGTAGACCCTTGAGCCTGTTCCACCATTTGATGAGATGATGACTGATCTGTGGCCTAACTCTCTATATACATGCCATTGGCCCAAATCCTTCATACCTTTCCTTAACAAAAATTTATTGATCTCAGATTTAAAATTAACAACTGATCCAGTGTTCTCTGCTGTTTATGAGAGAAAGTTACGAATGTCCACTGCCCTAATTCTCAGACTATCTCAGATTAAAACATCATGCTGTATTTAATGGTCCCCACTGGCAGGTTTGCAGGGAAGGTGGTGTTAAACAACCTGGGTGGCCTTCCAGTTGCCTGCTCCCACTCTGCCCCTAGTTTTACAGGCAATGCTGTTCTCACCCTAATTAATGCCCTTGAGTGGCCAATTACTGGCCTCAATTTTAAAGCTGGTGTGAAGGGATCATGATTAGGAATGACTGCTAGGTCACCCTGCTCAGGCCTCTGGTGTAAAAAGGGAAATGCTGCTTTAAGTGTGGACTGTTCGTGTTTTATATTCGTTCTTAAACTTTAAGTCAATTTTGGATTCAGTTCATCCGTGACTACTGATCATACTAGATATGAGTATGTTGGCTTAAGTGTTCTGGAATTTATTAAGTTAGACACAATAAGTGACGTGGGTTGGGAACCGGAATACTAGGCCAGTAGTGCAGGGACTGGGGACAAAAGTGTGACAGAGGTATACATAGCACAGAGTAACAGCAGGCACGGGGAAACTACGAGGCTCCGAGGGACTGGAGTACATTTACTTCAATGCAAGAAGTATAACAAATGAGTCAGATGAACTAAGAGCATGGATGACTGCATGGAATTATGATGTTGCTGCCATTACAGAGACATGATGAAAGGGTAGACAGGACTGGCAGTTTAATATTCCTGCATATTGCTGTTTTAGACGGGACAGAAAGGGAAACAAAAGGGGTGGGGGAGTTGCAATGCTCAGTAGGGATTACATCACAGCTGTGTTGAAGGAAGATACATTGGAGGAATCTTGCAGTGAGGTATTACGGGTGGAGCTCAGAAATAGGAAGGGTGAAACCACAATGTTGGGAGTTTTCTATAGACCTTGCAACAGCCCACAGGAGACAGAGGAGCAGGTATGTAGTCAGATACTGGAAAAGTGTCAAAAGAACAAGGTAGTTTGGTGGGTGACTTCAACTTTCATCTTATTGACTTGGAATCCCTTAGAGCCATGGGCTTGGATGGAGACCAATTTGTTAGATGTGTCCACGAGGGATTTTTGAGGCAGTATGTTGACTATCCAACCAGAGAGGAGGCCATATTAGACTTGGTCCTAGGGAATGAGTCAGGATAGGTGATTGATGTTTCAGCAGGAGAGCATTTCGGGCTTAGTGACCATAATTCCATAAGATTTTGAGTAGTCGTGGAAAAGGACACAAATGGCCCTCGGACGAGGGTGCTTAATTGGGCAAGAGCCAATTACACCCAAATTAGACAGGACCTGGAGAATGTGAATTAGAAGCAGTTATTTAAGGAGAAATCTGCCTCTGGCATGTGGGAGGTTTTCAAAGACCAATTGTCTAAAGTGCAGGACGTGCATGTCTCTGCAAAACTAAAGGATGAGAATGGCAGGATTCAGGAACCATGGATGATAAGGGAAATTGTAAGGTTAGTCAAAAGAGAAAGGGAAGCATACGACCAGTCTAGACAGCTACAAACTGATGAAGCCCTGGAGGAGTACAGAGAAATTAGGAAGGAACTTAAATGTGCAATTAGGAAGGGAAAAAGGGGGCCATGAAATGTCTTTAGCAAACAGCGTCAAGGAGAATTCTAAGGCTTTTTATGCATATGTGAGGAGAAAGATGGATAAGTGTGTGAATATGCTAGAGAATGTCAGCATATTGAAAGAGGAAGTTTTGGGAATCCTAAACTGTATTAAGATAGACAAGTCCCCAGGACCAGATGGGATGTACCCCACGTTATTCAGGGAGGCACGGAAGGAAATAGCTGGGGCATTGGCAGATATCTTCACATCCTTGTTGACCACAGGTGAAGTTCCAGAGGACTGGAGATTAGCAAATGTTGTTCCCTTGTTTAAAAACGGAGGCAGGGATAATCCAGGAAACTATAGCCCAGTCCGCTTGATGTCTGTGGTGGAGAAACTCTTGGAGAAGATAATGAGGGACAAGATATGTGCGCGTTTGAAGGAAAATGGACTGGTTAGTGACAGGCAGCATGGTTTTGTTCCGGGGAGGTCATGTCTCACCAACCTGATCAAATTTTTTGAAGAGGTAACAAAGGTAATTGATGAGGGAAGGGCTATGGATATCGGTTAAATGGACTTTAGTAAGGCATTTGATAAAGTCCCACTGGTACAAAAACTAAAATCACATGGGGTTCAGGCTATATGGATAGAAAACTGGCTTGGTCATAGAAGACAGAGGGTAGCAGTGGAAGGATTTTTTTCAGAATGGAGACCGGTAACTAGTAGTGTTCCACAGGGGTCAGTCTTGGGTACTTTGTTGTTTGTAGTATATATGAATGTTCTGGAGGAAAATGTGATTGGTCTGTTAAGCAAGTTTGCTGATGGCATGAAGATTGATGGAGTTGCTGATAATGACAATGATCCTGAAAGTACACAACAGGATATAGACAGATTGGCGACTTGGGCACAGAAATGGCAGATGGAATTTAATCCAGACAAATGCAAGGTGATGCATTTTGGAAGATCAAATTTAAGTGTGAATTGTATTGTAAATGGCAGAACCCTTAGGAGCACTAACATTCAGACAGATCTGGGCGTGCAGGTCCACAGTTCCTTGAAAGTGGCAACATAGGTAGCCGAGCTGATTAAGAAGGCATATGGCATGCTTGCCTTCATCGCCCGGGACGTGGAGTACGAGAGTTGGCAAAACATGTGGTAGCACTATAAAACCCTTCTTAGGCTGCATTTGGAGTATTATGTGCAGTTTTGGTCACCGCACTACCAGAAGGATGTGGAAGTTTTGGAGAGAGTACAGAGAAGGTTCACCAGGATGTTGCCTGGTCCCCAGGGCATTGACTATAAGGAAAGGTTAAAAAGATTAGGATTGTTTTCACTGGAAAGATGGCGGTTGAAAGGATACCTGATAGAGGTCTACAGAATTATGAGAGGCATAGATAAGGTGGATAGTCAGAGGCTTCTTTTCCCAGGGTTGAAGTTTCAATTACAAGGGGGCACAGGTTCAAGGTCAAAGAGGAAAGTTTAAGGGTGATGTATGAGGGAAGTTTTTCACACAAAGTGTCGTAGCAGCCTAGAATGCATTACCAGAAGAACTGGTGGAAGCAGGCATTGACATATGACATTTAAGAGGCACTTCGTTGGGTACATGAATAGGGAGGGAATATAGGGATACGGATCAAAAATTGGCAGGTTTGTCTTCAGATTAATTAGGGCATGATAGTTGGCACAGGCCTGGAGAGCCGAAGGGCCTGTTCCTGTGCTGTACTTTTCACTTGTTCATTTTGTTCTAGTACAAAGTTATAATATTTAACAAAGGCACTGGTATATAGTCAGTGCACTCTGGAACACTGGCTCGTCACTTTCCATTTGACTGACTTTTGCTGTGTTCAGTCCACCATGGTCAGTCTTCAGTCTTCTTTTCTAAACCAGTGATGTCTATGATTCCTCTCATAAAATCATTTCAATCCATGAACTCCACAGCAGATCACAGGTTATATGACCTTTATTCCAACACAGAGTTTTAGCTAAAACACGAACAGGAATTGTTGAATAAACTCAGCAGGTCTAGCAGCATCTGTGGGGAGAAACTAAAGTTAATGCTTCAAGCCCAGTAACCCTTCTTCAGAACTCAGTCTGTAGTTCTTGCCTTATTGCAGAGTTATGGCTGCTGTTTTTATTGGCATTCATTGACTGTAGCAAGTACCCACCCTTGAAAGATGTGACCTAGATATGTTTCCTTTCTAAGTACAAGTAGCATAAACAACTTGACAACCATATGTTTACATCTTTTAAGGAGGTTTAACAAATCTCACTTTGCAGTCAAACCTTAATGCTGTTGTTTCTGTTGGGTATTACAGTATTATCCAAAAGAGCAAGTCATGAAAATATAAAACCCTACAGTCTCTCTCAAAGGCCCCTTTCCTGAAGTCTGTTCTCCCTTCCCACCTCCCTACGGGGTTTTTTCCTTCTCCACTGACCTCCCTATTTAGGCTCCCATGCTACCTCTCCAAATCTCGCTCAGGCCTCGCTTTTCTCCCCTGAGATCCCCCTGTACGTAAAAGGTTATGGACACCAGTTGTGTAGTACCCACAGTGACCGTCGCTCTCAGTTTGCCTGGCAGCTCGCTGAAGCCAGACCTCTGCCCATCTCTGGCGCATAGGGCTCCTTTTCAACCAATTAATGCTATAGGTAAGGGGCAACCAGGAATCCCTGTCTCCTGTTAAATTCTGCCCTTTAAAGTCTAATCATGAGGGAAACAACAACTGAAGTTAAAAAGGTTACTTACTTTCCTTGAAAATATTCAAAGAGGAAAATGATGATTGGTATTGCTTGCTGGTCTGCAGTCCTTTTATGCAGGATCATAGAGGTCTCACATGGGATGGATAGGACTAAAAATTAATTAAGATGAGTTTGGATGGCTTTCTTCATCTGCCACTAACCTCAAAAAAATTGTTTTCTATCTTTAATTTCAGCGCCATGTAATTGTTATATTACTTTGTAAAGCTTGAAGTTATTCTCACTGTGCCCCTCCTCTTTATAGATCCTTGGTCTTGAAAAGCGAGACAAGACTGCAGACCATTCATCAGCTCAGCTAAAGAAGCAGCCATCTCATAGCAAAGATAATCGGAAGGCAGCGTCCAAAGTGCCACCGGTCCCCCCTTCAGAGTCAAATAAACCCTCTCCCACTGCTCCCACTGCTGACAGCATCAAAAACCCTGAGAAGACAGACAAGCTGGAGAACTACAGCACTGCTTCCCTGAGCCCACAGAGGCCTGCCAATCTTCAACAAACTGCATCAGCTAACACCAATTCCAGCCAAACAGGCTCTCCGTCTCATCTTTCTGCTAAAGAACCAACTCCAAGTATTGCTTCTGATGTATCTCTACCCTTCGCCACGCAGGAGTTACACCAGAGACTGCGGCAACTCCAAAAGTACTGCCCCCCACTGCCTTTTACACTGGGGTTGGCTGGGAGGAGTTCTTTCATTACGTAAAACTGGTTGTAGGGAATGGGAATGTAAAATGATTTGTTTTTTATGATTGTCTCATAAACAAAAGTATTCCCTACTTCTTTGAACAAGGCAAAAACTTACTTTTCATCCTGACTCAGCATATCTGCTGCTGAAACTGTCATTCATGTTACCTTTAGTTGTCATGCGCATCTGGGTGGTCTCCCTTCTTCTACCCTCCATAAATTTTATACCACCCAAAACTCTGCTGTTGCTATCTTAACTTGCACCAAACCTCATGTTGCTATATTCCTTGTGTTCACTGACCTACATTGGTTCCTGGTTAAGCCACGTCTTGAATATTAAAATTATCACCGTCGTTTTCCAATCCCACCATGGCCTCGTCCCTTTATCTCCTCCAGTCCCATAGTCCTTTTGAGATATCAGCAGTCCTCCTAATTCTGGCCTCTTGTGTATTTCCAATTTTAATTGCTCCACGTGTCTTTAATTGTCCAGGCCCTAAACTCTGGGATTTTCTCTTTTCACCTCTCCACTTGTTCACCGATTCAACAATAGGTGGCATTAATCAGGAACATGACTCTTGCAACTGTGCCTGTATGAAGAAACAACCTTGGCAATGGGAGAGACCTGTTTTCTTTTGCGTCGCTTTGGGACGGAGTAGAGGACGCTCTTCTGAGCACCAACTCCATTCAATACCTTTGATTGAACTGAAACAGATGCTTTTTAAAAAAACAAAGGCCCTCATGAAGGTGAAGGGTTTTGAGTTTGGAAAATTAAACTGTTTTAGTTGAAAATCTGTACAGTGCTGTGCAGCCTATTGCCATTTGATCTGTTCTTCTGTTTGGGTTAAATTTGGTGTGATTCATCAGCATTGCATTAGAATTGGTCTCATCAGTAAATCTTTGTATTTTTTGTGTGTTGCAGTGGAACAACTCTTGGTCAATCACCGTTGGGTCAGATTCAACTAACGCTTCGTCACAGTTCTCAAAGAAACAAACTCATTGTAGTTGTGCATGCTTGCCGGTAGGTAATACAACAGTTTAGTGAAATGATGTGACTGCATAAAAATGAAATGAGGCTTGTAAAATAAGGTAGGAAAAACAATACTGGGAAATATTTCTGAAAACAGCTTCTCCATAATTTGCTACGTGGAATTGGAACAATAATTTGTAGAATCATTGATCCCCTACAGTGCGGAAACAGGCCCTTCGGCCCAACAAGGCCACACCGACCCTCAGAGCATCTCACCCAAACCCATTCCCCTTTCACCCACCTAATCCACACACCCTTGAACACTGCGCAGAATTTAGCATGGCCAGTCCACCTAGCCTGCACATCTTTGGACTGTGGGAGGAAACCCACGCAGACACAGGGAGAATGTGCAAACTCTACACAGACAATCGCCCAAGGGTGGAATCGAACCTGGGTCCCTGGCGCTGTTAGTCAGCAGTGCTAACCGCTGAGCCACTGTCCTGTCTGCAATTCTTTGCATTCTTCCATGAGATTTATGGTAGGTACTCACTGAGATGACACGATTCTTGATGGAACAAGCTGAAGCTGCTGGCCAACCTACTTGTTTTTTCCCTATGGTTTTTAGGCAAAAATATATTGGAATATTTTATTGCAAATGTTGTGTGTGCAGTTAAGCTGGTCATGCTTTGAGTAGAAGGAGCAATC
This sequence comes from Ginglymostoma cirratum, assembly GCA_024137785.1. NCBI lineage: Eukaryota > Metazoa > Chordata > Chondrichthyes > Orectolobiformes > Ginglymostomatidae > Ginglymostoma > Ginglymostoma cirratum. Next base: position 16,355,572 of record JAHRHZ010000034.1, on the reverse strand, counting down.
TTGAGTGTCTGCAGGTTTGAATAGTGTTTGGGTAATAATGTGTCCTGTGTTTATGTCACCACTTATTCCAAGCAACAGAAGATTGTGTGTCTTTACAGATTGTGAAGATTGAGATTATGATTCCTACCTTCCTAAATTGCCGAGTGCTTATACTAGAAGCTCAAAGTGATGTTGTTTAACATTAATTTTTCTCCTGCAGTAATTTAATAGCTTTTTCTGAAGATGGCTCAGATCCATATGTTCGATTGTATTTACTGCCTGATAAAAGAAGATCTGGAAGGAGAAAAACATCTGTGCTGAAGAGACAGTTAAATCCAGTCTATGATGAAACGTGAGTAGAGAAATTTTTGCACTTGTTTAAAAATGTTCCGGTTTAAAGTCACAGAATTATTAATCAAATAAACTGAATGTTCCTATTTGGAATGCGCTTAATGTGATGACAGTTAGAACAGTTATTACACTTGCTCGAAAGTAATGAAATGTATGCTTGTATTTGATAGTTTTGGAGTGTTATTTTCTGTTGAAGTCCATTGCTTGTGTGAAACACCTAACATGAAGCCCTCCTAGAAAGGTCTTTTGTGGTACAGTAGTAATGTTCCTACGGCTACAAGGTTTGGGTTCAAGTCTAACTAACTGAAGTCAAGTCTGAATAATTTGATGAAAATATGTTTTTAAGTTCTCCCATTGAAAGTCCATTTATATGCACTGCTGTAGGTGGTGATTTTGGGAGTGTTTGCAGAGCTTCTTTGTAAAATATATGATTAAATGCAAGATGCAACAAAAGATGTATAATGAGCTATCTCAACCTCCAACACCAGTTTCAGAGTTTAGAGCCTAAACTAAATTAAAGCCTAATTAAAATTAAAATTGCGATGCATAAGAGGCCAGAATTAGGAGTGCAGAAATCTCAAAGTTCTGTGGGGCTGGAAAAGATTACAGAAGGCGTAGGGGTGGGGCCATGGAGTAACTGGAAAATGATTATGATAATTTTATATTCAAGACCCAATACCAAACGTTCCATACTTTAGGCCTATTGTCAACTTGTATTTGCTCAGTAGTGTGGTATAAGCATTTGCCTGGGTCATTGTCACTTGTGCAGTAGGGATGGATATTTCACTGAAATGTTTTTATTTGCTTAGAAATATAGCTTTGGTATATAAATCTGAAATTCTCACTGCTTAGTAAGTGCACCCCATGAAATAATAACTAAAAGTGCTTGACAAACTCAGCAAGTCTTACGGTATTTGCAGAGAGAGAAACTGATTTAAAGCTTCGAGTCCAGACCAATATAATTGTTCTTTGGAACCTGAGATAATAGGAACTGCACGTGCTGGAGAATCCGAGATAACAGGGTGTGGAGCTGGATGAACCCAGCAGGCCAAGCAGCATTATAGGAGCAGGAAGGCTGACTTTTCGGGCCTAGACCCTTCATCAGAAATGGGGGAGGGGAAGGGGGTTCTGAAATAAATAGGGAGGGGGGGAAGGCGGATAGAAGATGGATAGAGGAGAAGATAAGTGGAGAGGAGACAGACAAGTCAAAGAGGCGGGGATGGAGCCAGTAAAGGTGAGTGTAGGTGGGGAGGTAGGGAGGAGATAGGTCAGTCCAGGGAGGATGGACAGGTCAAGGGGGTGGGATGAGGTTAGTAGGTAGGAAATGGGGGTGCGGCTGGAGGTGGGAGGAGGGGATAGGTGAGAGGAAGAGCAGGTTAGGGAGGCAGGGACAAGCTGGGCTGGATTTGGGATGTGGTAGTGGGAGGGGAGATTTTGAAGCTTGTGAAATCCACATTGATACCATTGGGCTGCAAGGTTCCCAAGCAGAATATGAGTTGCTGTTCCTGCAACCTTCGGGTGGCATCGTTGTGGCACTGCAGGAGGCCCAGGATGGACATGTCGTCTGCGGAATGGGAGGGGGAGTTTAAATGGTTCGCGACTGAGAGGTGCAATTGTTTATTGTGAACCGAGCGTAGGTGTTCTGCAAAGCGGTCCCCAAGTCTCTTTGGAACCTACCAGTTTGTTCCGACTTTGAACAATTCCAGCTTCCTGATCCCAGGCACTGCCTCTTCAATGTAGATGTGTAATTTCTCTTTCCATACGTCCATCCGCCAACAAGACAGTCTGAGTGCTAACTGCTCCTTCCTTGAAAGGAGGCGTGAACAGTCCTATCCATTGCCATCTTCCTCAGCCTGATTGAGTACATTCTCACTTTGAACGACAGGTCCCAAAGTTGAGTCATGGACTCAAAGACTGAGCAGTAACCCAGGCTCTAACTCTGTTTCTGTCACCAGATGCTGAGTTTCTCCAGAACTTACTTTTTGTATTCCAGACCTTCAGCATCTGCAGTACTTAATCAGATGACATGGAGTGATTCAGGAAAGATTTGGGTTTCATTCCTGTTCTATACTGTTCCAACAATAGATCTAGTTAATCTAACAATGGCTTTCATTATCCTATGCTCAGAGTACAGAGAAGAAAAATATTGACCATTATTCCCGTTGTTTCTTCAGATTAGTGATACTTATGGGTTAATGCAGTGACATGAATGCTGGGTTAGTGACAGCAGGATCAAACTGAGTGATGAGTAGAATGATGAGTAAAAAGCAGTAGAATTCTTAAATTTTGTCTCCTCTCAAGTCCTACCTTCAGTCTAGAATTAGTCTTTTTCCAGACAGGAGTAATGCCAGGATCTCGACACCACACATTGATTTTGCTTTTGTGACCGTATATTTGAATGTTCATGCCCTAATTGATCAGGAGACAATCTTGGCACCCAGTTGGAGGTGCCAAGCATTTCCAGGAGGTGAGAGCTGCCTGCCTGTTGTGAGGAACAAAGACAGATGGCAGTTGTATTGGCGGAGCTGCCTCACCAAAGCGACAGGTAGCTTCACAACGGGCCAGCAGCATCGATGGGGCTGGAAGGGGCTATGGAGGAGAAATGCAAGTCCAAAACTTGCACCAGTGCAAGTAGGCCCCGGGAGAAATCAGTGAGAAAAGTAAATCTTTGCACCAACTCCACAGCTCTGCACCAGACTATTTCTGAAAAGCTAAACTTCCATTTTCTTTCCACTTCCAACGCTTTTTTTAAAATTTTCAAACCGTACTGCAGATCCTGAGATGACCTCTACTGCAGTTTTAAAATCCAGCCCTCACTTCAGATTCCAACCCACCCCTTTGAAAATCTAGACCACCACCACCACCACCATTGTCAGAGTCTTCACCTGTTTACAAGGAAGCAGGCGAGAGCACTAGATGCTCAGTATTTATTAATTCACGGACTGAGATTATGGCATTAAAGTGGTATATGTGTTAATACAGCATATTTTATTTAAGATTTCTCCGTTTGTTAACATTACTGTCTCTCTTTCTACTGATCACATGCAATAGAATGAAATATGAAATCTAAAATGTGCAGGATGTATGCCAGACAGTTGATCTACTGTTTAGCAAGTGCTCCACGTGACAGACCAATGGCCTGTAATGGATAGGGATGTGCACATTTTGCAAAATCTGATTTGATGGAGATACAGCTCCCTATTTGTTTTTCCATAGGTTTGAGTTTATTGTGTCCCAGGCAGAGGTACAGAAAAGAACTCTGGATGTAGCTGTAAAGAACAGTGGTGGCTTTTTATCGCGGGACAAAGGGCTTCTGGGAAAGGCAAGTATCACATTTGCATCTATCTTTCTTAGGATAAAATTCTTCTGAAGAATCATATAATCATTATTCTTGGTATTTAGGTAGCACTTTTGAAATTGTTAAATGTTCCAGGACACTAAATTTGCATGTTATCAAACACAATTTGACACTGAGCCACATAATAAAATATTAGGGGAAATGACCATAAACCTGATCAAAAAGGTACAGTTTGACTGGTGTCTTATCAAAAGAACAAGGTTGAGACTTAAAGAAGGGATTCTAGAGTTTAGCCTTTGAGCAGCTGACAGCTCAACCACCAATGGTGGAACAATTAAAATAGGGAATAAAACAGAATTTGCTGGAGAAACTCAGCAGGTCTGGCAGCATCAGTGGAGGGAGAAAAGGAGTTAACATTTTGAGCCCAATGACTCTTGTTCAGAGTACATTCTTCTGAATTCATCCTGCAGTCTCCATTGAACCAGTCTTAATACCGTGGCATTATGGTAATTGTGGAGTGAGGAATATGCCAGCCATGAGGTTGTGTTTGAATACAACTCTGCTGCTGCTGTCCACAGTGCCTAACGGGTGCTTAGTTCTTGATTTATTCTTGGTCCATCCTGTTTAGTGCCACAGAACGCAATGTAGCGTAGTCTCGATGTGAAGACGTTCAGTGCAATTAACGAGTGAAGAGTGACAAACCGGATCGTATCCCGACACTACATTAGAATTTGTATGCCGAAGTTTAGTTGAAGAGCCAGTTTAAATGGCATGTGTATATTTAGTTTCCATGACAAGTCAAATATTGTACATAATTGCTGGCCAGTAATGTAGCCAGCACATTGAGAGATCACTACACAAGTGGAAGGAGTGTGAAACAAAGTGGTTGAGGTATCAAATTTGTGATTAAAATCAACTTTTTATGCTGTGTACCGCCTCAGCCTGTGGAATTAGTAACATAAGCATAGAGTGTTCCAATGGATGCTACATTCAATTTTGCCTAGGAACAGGGATCTGCAGTACCTATTATCTCTGATACAATTTTAACCCCAGTGCGAAGCCTCTTCTAAGGATGCCTACCCTGAAGAAGTTACCCTCCTCCCTCCGGACAAACCTCAGGGGATCTCTCTCCCACTGCAACTCTCTCATAATCTCCATCCCCGCCTCTTTGACTTGTCTGCCTCCTCTCCACCTATCCTGTCCTCTATCCATCTTCTATCTGCCTCCCCCTCTCTCCCTATTTATTTCAGAACCCTCTTCCCCTCCCCCATTTCTGATGAAGGGTCTAGGCCCGAAACCTCAAGCTTTCCTGCTCCTGTGATGCTGCTTGGCCTGCTGTGTTCATCCAGCCCCACACCTTGTTATCTGGGACCTGGTCAGACTGTTTTAGGAGGTCACTCAGATCAGTTCAGCAGTTTGTCAGTGATAGATAATAGGAAAAGTAATTACACTTTGCTGTTAACTGGCTCTATGCGGTTAGGACAAAGTATGGCCTGTGAGCAGGAGGGTTCTACTCAGGAATTAGGGCTTAAGTAGCTGGGAGATGAACAGTTACAAGCAGTGCATGGCTTTGGAGTTGCGATCATGCCTGTGTTTAGATGCTAGTCTATAACTTGGCCAAAGCAGAACGACACAGTCTCAGAAGTCAGTTAGCTCTGCTCAAAAATAAAATAAAGCACTGGGTCTAGGAGCTGTGAGAAAACCAAGAGCAGTGGTGGCTTGATGAAGCTAACTATTTGGTAATAAGCTGAAGAAGCAACAGTAATTAGACACTTGTGGAGTCTTGGGAAAGGGATTGAACCACCAGGAGGAGAGCAGTCATTGAGTTGGTCCAAAATAGAATTGCTGAGAGAGTTCCCCGGTAGACCATCGCAAGTGAAGAAATAGAATCTCTTGTGAAAGAGACAACTTTTTAATGATACGTCATGATCCGTAGTGTCACTAATGTCTGGGTGGGTTGCTGAGAAATCAATAGGATTAATCTTGACTGGCTACTTGATTGCAGGACTATCTGTTTGAATGCTGCATGACTTGTTACCATATTTAGCTCCTATTATTTCTGGATGTTAAAGTAGAAATTATAATATATCATTGCTGTTGTTTTCTAACCTTGTACAGTGAAGTTTTCTGTTTTCTTCAGAATGGGAATCTTGTGGCTTTATTGCATGGGATTTCAACTTTTCCTTATTTGAACAAAAATGTTACTGGCACCTAACCAGATTATTACATAATTGAGCAGTCTGGTTTTAGATTGTGCCAGACTCCTTAATTGGCATCTGCTTTTGTCACATCATCTAATTTTAAAAAAATACCTTCCATAACATGGTTCTTCACTGTTTAATTAGATATCTTTAAGATGAAAAGGAAAATATGAAAATATACAGTGTATCAGTCAACATTTGAACAAGGAGGTGTAACAGTTCATGTCTCTAAATTGCTCTGAGTAAATTTAAGGAGAAGATACAGATTATTAATTAGCAATGGTTTGAAAGGTTACGGACAGTGGTCAGGAAAGTGGAATTGAGGCTGAGATAAGTTCAGCTATGATTGTATTGCTTACTCCTGCTTCTAGTTTTCATGTTCTTGTGTTTTGTACTGCTCTATATGTATAATTTCTTTCCTTGTAGCTCCTAATGGAAATGACAGAGGAGGTGATTAAAGGCTCTACACAGTGGTAAGTACCAAGATGTTGCCTATTAAAACTGAAGAATAAAGCTTGGTTGGAAATTCTGCATCCTCGTAGCTGCAGAAAATATTTTCAGCTTCTGACCAATTCTCTCATTTATATTGAATATCATCATCAAGGCAGTTTAGAGGCAGAAACGAAAGTGGATACTGAGCAAGATTGGGAGACATTAGGCATGATGATGAAAAGTTGAGTCAGTTTGGCTTTACAGGGATTTTTTTTTACGAAAGGTGAAGTGGGGTGATGGAGAAAATTCCATATCATGAGGATTGTGTGGATGAAGCTATGTTTACCAATGGTGAACTGAAGCATTGGGAGTGGGAGGAGGACGAGCGGAAGATATCCGAGGTGGTGAATCTGTGGATTTGGGGGCAGGTATTGAAGTGCGTGAGGGCATTTGAATAATGAAGAAAGGGATTTAAGCATAAGGATAGGAATTTTAAATACGAGAAGCCATTAGATATGGGGGTCAATCAAAGTAAAGGATGTGGCTAGCTAGAAAACCGACAGTAACATTTTGGATGAGCTGAAGGGAATGGGAGATCTGCAAGAGGAGTATTAGAACGTGAATGAAGTAGGTTATGGAGCGATAGAGTCATACAGCATGGAAACAGATCCTTCAGTCCAACCAGTCCACATTGACCATGTTCCCAAACTAAACTAGTCCCATCTGCCTGCACTTGGCCTATATCCCTTCAAACCTTTCGAATTCATATTCTTATCAATATGTCTTTTAATGTAACTGTACCTCCATCCACCACTTTCTCTGGCAGTTCATTCCACACAGTAACCACTCTCTCTTTTAAAACAAAAAGTTGCCCCGCATGTCCTTTTTTTAAATCTTTCTTTTCTCACCTTAAAAATTTGCCGCCCAGTTTTGAACTTCCCCATCCTAGGAAAAAGACCCTTGTCACTCACCTTATCTATGCCCGTTATGATTTTATAAACCAGGTGAGGGTTTCAGGGGCAGATTTATTCAGTGAGGTGGAAGCCGTGAAGTAAATGATTCTTATCAAGGCAAGATGATAGTGCCAGCTCTCTCAGCCAGGATGGAAGTCAGACCCATGCTGTTGATGTTGCTGAATCTTGGATATTGGAATTAAGAGTGAAATTCACATTTGACTGACACCAAACTCAGAGGTGTGGCAGATGGTGAGAATGATATCATATGCCTGCAATACGAGAAGTTAGTGGAATAGGCAGGCAAGTTGCTGATGAAATTTAATGTACTGAAGTGAGAGGTGATGCATTTTAGCAGAAGAAAGGGCAATGTCTGCTTTGTGGTGTAGTTCTAAACTGTGTGTAGGGGACAGAGGGACCTGGGCGTGCACGTGTGTAGATTGTGAAAGATAGCAGAACATGGCATCTTGTGTTTCCTAAACGGGGCTACTAAATTTTAAAAAAGCCAGAAGTTTATATGGCAAAATGACAAAGCCTGGGTTAATTTGCAATTATAGTACTGTGTGCAGTTTTGACCATCTCACTTCAGGAAGTGCTGAGATGTTGTGAAATGGTTCCAATGGTCTTCATCAAGGTTTGGTTTGGAAAGCTGGGGCAATCCTTGAGCAGAGGTTGACCAGAGATCTTATAGATGGGTACAAGATTTTGACAGTTGTTCCCATTGCCTGATGGTAGAAGGACAAGGAGACCCAGATTTAAGGATGTGGCAAGAAATACAGAGGATGTAAGGAAAACCTTTTGCCACAAATGGTATTGACCTAGAACCTGAACACAGCAGGCCAAGCAGCATCAGAGGAGCAGGAAAGCTGACGTTTCGGGCCTAGACCCTTCTTCAGCAAAT
>JAHRHZ010000034.1:16335822-16347057 GCA_024137785.1 Ginglymostoma cirratum | reverse complement strand
GCTGCTTGGCCTGCTGTGTTCATCCAGCTCTACACCTTGTTATCTCAGATTCTCCAGCATCTGCAGATCCTACTATCTCTGATACCCTTGACCTAGAACCTGCTGCCTCTGAAGTTGGTGGAACTGGAGATGATCGATGACTTCAAAAGGAAATTGAATGGGCATTTAAGGGGTATAAATTTGGAAGGTTACTGAGGTCAAGTGGAGAGATGGGACAGACTTAACTGCTTGACAGACAGCTGTGATGGATTCCATATACCAAATGCCCTCCTGTGCCATCATGTGTACTGATGTGTCATTAAAGATGATATTCAGTTTGCCTGTCATCATACTGTGGGACGCAATCTAGTTTTGTGCAATGACTGAGCTCCTGTTGTTGATTCCAGTAAGTCTCATTTCACTGTTCTCAAATTCTTAGATTGGCCTCAGCAAACCAGCAAAGATCAGAATTTTTTTTCATTTTTTGTGATATTCCATAGGGTGAAGGAAATAATATTTGAGAACTTTTTTGTCATAACACAATCAGATACAGCATTTGCAAAGTGTGTAATTTTATGTGTATTCACCTTCCAGGTATGATTTAACAGAGGATGGGACCAGGCACCAACCTCAGGCCTAGAGAATGCACTAACACAGTGTCGTTACCATTGGCCATCCAGGCTTTTAGCAGGTTTCTTTTTAAACAAACGTTTCCCAGGAGCACCAGCATCATACCTAAAGCTTTGCACATGTGCCACTGGATGCACCAAGTTTCACAAAATATGTCACCCTCTCAGTAAATAGCTTACTGAGTTCTGGCACTGCTTGTTGCATTTTTTTAAAACACTTTTATTCATGAAGTAATTTTTAAAATTATTTTTCATCAAAACAATTACTGACATGTCACTCATGGCTGTAAAGTGGATAAACTGTGGTGTATGTACTGACTATTCTTTGTCAAAAGAAAATATCTTTACTGTACCAGACTGTAATATATGGTGTGAGGCAGAATGTGAATCCAGGATTACTTCAGCCTTGTTTTCTGTAGGCTTGCAATGTATAACATGTAAATACAGCAAGTGTAATTGCTATTTTGTTATGTGTTCTCAGATGTTTGTGAAGGATACAGAAGGGAGAATGTTCCATTTATTGAAGTAACAAACGTTGCATGTCTCACTGAGCAATTGCCTCATGCTTTTACAGTAGCCTTGCAGCATATAGTTCTGCATTAGAAGCATGTGCTATGATGTGAAATATGTCAGCTTTATTGACTTGTCGTTCAATTCACACGTCACATTGTGTACTTACCAGTGCAGTTGTGAAGAGATGAAAGCTACGGAGGCAGAAACCTGCACTTTACAATTGTGAATCTTGAGTAAAAACTATAGGGATTTAGTAGTTACTATTTATTTTAGTTTGATTTTGTTTTTGTTTTGGAGATTTAAGCATCATATTTTTAGTCAGTTCTTATCCCTGTATTACTCACTGCCTTCTATCTTTGTAGTTTTGCCTTGCCCTGGGGAACTCCCAATGTATTCACTCAGCGCTTAATGACCATCAGGGCAGACAGCTTCCCTGATTCTAGATCTCCTCTAAATCTATTCTTCATTGAATTAATGGGAGATGTGGCAATTGCGTGCTTTGTTTTCTTCACCTGTATACATGACATCAAAATGAAAGCATGCGGGAGAATGTAAATTGTATACTGACAGGCATACTGTTGGAGTACTAGTACATTGTATATAAAAATGTATCAAAACTATTAATACTTTGTAGTATTTCAGATGTACTGACATCTTCTATCAGTGTATGAAAGTTTAATTCAACTCAATTGAATCAAAAGTTGAGTTGAAGTAAAAGGTTCAAAAACCCACCATGAAGTAAGTTATTGTTTGATTTTGAATATTAGAAGATATTGTAGCTTTGAGTTATAGAAGCAGAGTATTTTTAGGTTTTATTATGCTATGTCTCACGGTTAGTATGTCAATGCTGGGATCGCAATATAATGAGAATGTCTCTTAAAAGTATACTGACCTACTAATTGTGAGACAATGCACATTTAACATCAAATCTCAAACCCCTAAAAATGATTCAGTTCACTTGCCATTTTGTTTCATTTAACCAGAAATGTAATCGTGTTATAAATGCCGCAGTGCTATTTTATATTCCAGGCAACCATTTAGCTGAATATATTCTCTCAAACATTTCTAAACAGAACAGTTAACTTGATCCTGTGGTATCGAGATTATTGTTGTATAAGGAATGTTCCAAGGCAAAAGGGTATTAAATGTAACAAGTATTGAGTTATATTGACAAAATCTAGGTCATTGATAGAAAACCAGAAGGTCAGTTGTTTGTACCTTAAAGTAGTTCACATTTATTTCATTCTTCTTGGTACAGTGTTTATTTCCAACTGTATGCAGAACTTCTCCCTTTTAAGAAATGAAAAATAATTTCTACAGTCAAGTTTTAATTCCATTTTATTTCATTTAGATGATCTGATTTTAAACATTGCAAACAAGAGTTGACTACTTCATAATGTCAATAAAATAGAATAATTATCTTTTAAAAGTAGTTGCCCCCAGCATTGATGATTAATCATTCCTCATGCGCTCTAGCATTTCAATTCAAATGTAATGAGGATTCTTATTCTTAACAAGAAAATCATAAGCATCAACAAAATGGAATTTACATGTGCAGTAATTTTTGTTCACAGATAATTCTGTCCCATTGAATACAAAATAATATTAGAGATTGTATGCAATTGCATTAAGTGCACTGTGTGACTGGTGTTAATTCTGTAATATTAGTGTTCAGTTCTCAAGAATCGAATAATGCAGCTGAATCAGTCAAGTCTATTGCTTCAAGCTACCATTGTCTGCTCTGTGCAGGTATTATTGTGCCTTAAATATAAATGTATTAAGATATTATGAAAACAATTTCATGTTTGAAGATCATTATACTTCACAGATTTTTGGGGCTTTTAGCTGTCATATTTATGATATTTACTTCGCAAAATGATTAATGCTATAGAATAAAGTTTCTTTCTTGCATGTTATTCATCAGGATGAAGGCCTCTTTGTTTTACCCAGATGATACTCTCAGTCTTTTCTTTCTATAATTGCATATCCCCAGTGTCTTCTTAGTATTATTTAGGACCATCTACAATTTGGAAAGTTTGGAAATTTCACCATCAACTAAGAAAGATCTGTTGGCTTGGGGTACACGATGGACTATTTTTCTGCTATCTGTACATTGACATGCTTATGATTATATATTGTAAAACATTATGCGAATGCTGATGGATGGGAAATTCAGAGGCGAATAATTAACGGCAAGGGAGATAAAAAGCCACAGTCTATTTTATCATTGTTTGGAAACTTAAGACTTTTGACCATGTTGTTTTCATTATAAATATTTTCAATTTTTGTTTTCTGGCAATTCCAATGTTCAGTAACTGACTTGTTTTTATGTCAACTGTATATGCAAAAGCCATATACTGTAATTAAAACTATTAAGAAATGCATTTGCTTTATTCTTTTGCAATTCAAAAGAACAGTTGAAATAAAAATATTAGTTGTAAATGTAAAGTCTTGTATGGCAATTTATTTGTCTCCTATTCCACCAAGTACTTCAAATTGCTATTGTTGTAATTTACCAGTTATTGTCATTACATAAACAACCAAGGGATAAAAGACTGTTGTTTTGACAGTTTTGAGGAAAGGAACTGCAAACTCATCATTAATAGTTGACCTGCTGTTAACTGACAAGAGTAGAGGAATCAGCCTTGATTAATTCTATCCTTACTATCATTATTTACAGGACAAAGAAATAGGATTAAAATATGGTCGAAAATGTGTTGGGAAAATATTTACCATTATTACCATCATCAGAGCCAGCAATTTATGGAAAGAGAAGTGCTGTGAGTTGCTAACTGGTACAATAGCTTAATGTCAACATCTGTGATTTTCTAAAAATTGCCAATTTGTGCAGTAAGCATAAATTAAACTCTCTGCACTAATTTCAGGTTGCAACTTTCTAAGGATGATTTTTTAAATATTTCTGCAATGCTGTACAGTTTATTTGGCCCATAAAGGAGCAGCAGAAACTGGATCTCATTCCTGAGATAGTAAATTGTTATTGCTGATTACTAAAATTTTTATTTTCTTCCCTATTTTCCCATTCAGTTTCTTGTTGCTCTCTCAGCTCTTTTTCCTTTTTTCCTCCTTTCATACTCCTATCCTATTCAAATATCGGAACAGATGGTTAAAGTGGTTAAAAAGATGTAAGGAATACTTGTCTTTATTAGTTGAGGCACAGAGTTTAAGAGCAGGGATGTTCTGCTGGAATAGTATAAAACATTGGTATGCCACAGCTAGAGTATTGTGTGCAGTTCTGGAATCCACATTGCACCCTCTCCAGTGCACAGTCGAGATTTACCAAGAAAAACACAGTGTAGAGGGTCTGAAGAAGGGTCCTGACCTGAAACATCAGCTTTCCTGCTCCTCTGATGCTGCCTGGCCTGCTGTGTTCCTCCAGCTCCACACTGTGTTATCTCAGACTCCAGCATCGGCAGTTCTTACTATCTCAGATTTACCAAGAAGTTGCCTGAGCTCATGAACAAAGAACAGTACAGCACCAGAACAGGCACTTCGGTCCATCAAGTCTCTGCCGACACATGGTGTGTTTCTAAACTAAATATCTTTTACTCCTCACTGTCTGTAACCTTCTGTTACCTGTCTATTCCTATTTCTGTCAAGATGCCTCTTTAAATGTTGCTACTGTATCTTCCTCCACCACCACCTCTGGCGGCACATTCCAGGCACTAACCACCCTCTCTTTAAAAATATTGCCTCTCACGCTCCTTTAAACTTACTCTCTTTTACCTTAAACCCTTGTCCCCTAGTAATTAACATTTCTACCTTGGGAAAAAGACTCTGATTATCCATTGTATCCATGCCGCTCATAATTTTATAAACAATCAGGTCACCCTCAGCTGTTGAAGTTCAAGTGAAAACAAACTAAGTTTGTCCAATCTGTCCTCCTAGCTAATACTCTCCAAACCCAGCAACATCCTGGTAAACTGTTTCTGTATCCTCTGCAAACCCGCCACATCCTTCTGACAGTATGGCGACCAGAACTATACGTGATTTTCCAAATGTGGCCCAACCAAAGTTCTACTTAGCTGCAGCACAACTTGCCAATTTTTGTACTCGATGCCCTGACTAATGAAGGCAAGCATGCCATATGCCTTCTTGACCACTTTTATCTACATTTGTTCCCACTTTCTGGGAGCTAAGGACCTGCATGCCTAGATCGCTCTGTATGTTGATGCTGTAAGAGTTCGGCTATTTACTATACACTTCTCTCCTGCGTTAGAGCTTCCAAAATACATCATCTCACATTTGTCTGGATTAAACTCCATGTCCCATTTCTCTGCCCCAGTCTCCAGCCTAAATATATCCTTGCTGTATCCTGTGGCAATCTCCTCACTATCCACAGTTTCCTACTGTTTGTGTCACCTGCAAAATTACTCATCAGGCCACCTGCATTCTCCTGTAAATCACTTACATATATAATATAAAACAACAGGGATCCCAGCACACCACTGGTCACAGATCTCCCTTCTACCACTACTCTCTGTCTTCTATGACTAAGCCAGTTCTGTATAGGTCTTACCAGCTCACTGCAGATCCCATGTGACTTCACCTTCTGTGTCAGCCTGCAATGAGGGAACCTTGTCAAAGGCCACACAGACATCTACCACCCTCCCCTCATTAATCATTTCTGTCACTTCTTGAAAAACCATCAGATTTGTGAGACACTACCTTCTCCACACAAAGCCATGCTGCCTGTTGCGAATAACTGAAATTTTATCAAATGTGAGGAAATATTATCCCTAAGAGTCTTATGAAGGGAAATTGGACAGACCAGATAAAATCCAATAAAACTGCAGATACTATAAATCAGAAACAAAAACAGAAATTGCTGGAAAAGCTCAGCAGGTCTGGCAGCATCTGTGAAAAGAAATTGGAGTTAAGATTTCAGGTCCAGTGACCCTTCTTCAGCACTGATGGTAGCTAGGAAAATGTTGGTTGTTATGCAGAAGATTGGGGTGGGGGGAGGAGGAAAAGAATAAATGATAGTGGGGGAGGGGGGGAAGCCAAAGAGACAAAAGAACAGTTGGACAGACAAAGGTGCGGATATCAATCCGGCGAGGAGGGTGAATAGCTGTTAATGGAGACGGTTAGTGTGTGTAATAGCAGACTGTGATCACAAAGGACTGGTGTGTACGGGTGAGGGTTAGGATGTAGGAGAGGCCAAGCCCTAAAGTTATTGAACTCAATATTGAGTCCAGAAGGCCGCAGGGTCCCCAGGTGGGAAACAAGGGGTTTTCCTTAGAGCAGAGAAGATTGAGAGAGGACGTGATTGAGGAGCATAGATAGGGAAGACGAGAAGATTTTTCCTCCTTGGAGAGATCAGTGACAAAGGGGCATAGATTAAATGTAAAGGGCAGAAGGTTTAGAGTAGATGGGAGGAAAAAACTTTCATCCAGAGGGTGGTGGATTTGTGGAATTCACTGCCTGCAAGGGTGGGTAGAGGCAGAAATGTTAATAACACTTGGGAATTATTTAAATGTACACTTGTAATATCAGGACATACAAGCTAAGCACCAAGTGCTGGGAAATTGGATTAGAATAATTAGGTGATTGTTTTTGACTGGTGCAAACTCAATGGGCCAAAGGGCCTCATTTTGTGCTGTAGATCTATGACTCCTTTCTCCATCTATTAGATTGTTGATCACGGTCCCATGTGTCCTTTCAACTTCACAGTGCTCTTATCAGTTCACACTTAGCGCAATGTGTAGTGAAGAGTAGAGAAGACAGGATATTCTGGAACATGTACCATTACAGCAAAAGTCTGGGACAGTGCCATGTTACATGTGCATAGATAAAACTTGAACTAGAAATCAAATACGAGCAAATTTATTACATTTGAGAAGCAAGAAACATGAAGTAATGACTATATAATACAAAGCACAAATTTCAAACTGACTCAAACGTGTTATGATTGAATTATAGTTTATTACAAATGAAGCTGAAAAGCATTACAGGCATATTATAAATCGTAAGCAAATAAAATGCACAAGATTGTTCAGACAGTCTCTATATTTATCAAAATCAAATAGATATGATGTACAAAAACAATTTGGTGAGGAATGCTAAGGGTTCATTAAAATTCTGCTGCCATCAATGCAAACTGATAACTTGCAGTTACTGGCTGTTTCCACTGTTCAGTTATTGGGATGTGTGCCTTTGGGAAATCAGGAGGTAAGTTACTTGCAACAGCATTCCTAACCTCTGGCCCACTCTTGTAACCACAGTACTTAATACGACAAGTCCAGTTAGTTTCTGATGAAAGGAAGCCTGCAGGTTGTTGATAGTAACTAGAAAAACTCTTCCCTGATGTTATCTTTGAAAATCAGGCGCATGGAGATGCAAATATTTCCTTTCCCATTACACACATTATGTAATATGCAGAGGAATCTGATGACTGCCACACATCAAGTATCCTTGTAAGAACTTAAATATTAAAAGGAGATATTTGCAATTTTCTTAGTTATATTCACAGACCTAATTGAAAAGTATATGATATATAAATGTTTTGAAATTTCTATGCTGTAATGTACTTATATACCAAGTGTTAATGGAGTATCTGAGGTTGCATATTATAAAGTTTCATATAAGTAGCATTAATAATAAAAATCAGGAAAACATTTATAAAGAAGTATTTTCCTATGTGCATTTTATCAAGCAGCGGTAGCTAATAACGATTATGTATCTCAATGGCTGCAGCTGGAAATTGTTTGCTGGTATTCGGGAGCTGCTGTTGGTTCTAGGAGACCTGGCATGAGACTTATGTAAATGTTCTGCCTGTAGAAATTGATTGCTGTTATTCTCTGCTGTGAGAAAATGCTGCTGAGTTTCCAGCACTTAACAATTGACACAAACTTGTTGGGGTACATGACAGATCACCTTTCTAAAAGCAGGAAAATCAGTTTACATTCAAGTGCTTTAAATGACACAAGTCATTTCTGTCTTTTTATTACATTTACCTCACTGGTGGCATGGTGCTTATGACCATTAAACAGGTCACAGGAAAGGCTTGATTCATAAATTCATGCCTTCAGTGAATCAATCAGATTCACAAGCTCCCAGAATTTAGACTATCCTCTCACCAAGGTTTCTGGAGCCAATTAATTTGATATGCAAATACTGATAACTCCCTGAAGAAACCTATGCTTTTTTTTACTTGAACTAATAATGAACACTCAAACTAATAACTGGTCTAGACTTTGAGAGAGTTGATCAGGCCTCAAATAGAAAATAAATTGAGCAGTTTTTGGCTGTAACCAATTATTTTGAACTTAGGTGATTTGAAAGACCGGAATCTTGTATATTTTTTGGCAGTGAAGATGAGTTGATTAGAGAGGAAGACAAAGACAACCACCATTATTAATTCAGCAGCTATTCATTCAGCATTGTATTGGTGATAGTTTTGTACTTTTTTCTGTCAAACTGAAAGATCAAACAATTTAATCACAAAAATCTTCAACAACAGGACGTCCTGGTCCTCAATGAGATATGCCTCAACATTTATTAGCAAGCACACTACAAGCATTGTTTGGCTTATAGACGGGGACTTCATCTCCAAAATAATAATCAAATAATGAGCTTCAATTAGTTATTCAAGCAATCTGACCAGTCACTACGCAATGCAGATAGCAGAGTGAGAAATTGGATTGAAATTTCATTAAATGCAAAGTTGGGTTTAGGATTTTTCTAATAATGTTTCTAGAAAATTGATTCCTTACAATTAGGAAAAACCTGAACCATGTTCTTTAATTAAATATTTTACTAGCATAATAATTGCAAACTATAGCGATTATCTGTAGGTGATCTTCATTCCTTCAGTTTCTGCTCATGATTAGAAATACTTATTACTTATGAAAGGTAATAAGGTATTCTGGATATGCTTGATTATCATAAAATACCACAAAAATTTCAGGAGATTGCATTTCATCTGTGATGCTGTTGGATCCCTCTCTGCTACCCATTTCAGCCTGTTGTATCGCTCTCTGCTATTTCCTTGTGGATCTTTGAGTGGGGGTTCCTTCATACCATTTCCTACTTTACAATAATCTCCTGTTAAGACTCATGTTCTGTATATCAATCTGCTTCCTGTTGCGTCAGGTTTTGAATAGGTGTCTTGTGCAGAATATCTTCCATGTTGAGCAAAATATATCCCTTCTCCATAAATAACGGCTACAAAAATTTGCCAGATATTAGTTATGACATGTTAGTTACGTAATGATATCTACCTAAATATGCTAATACATTTATAATACTTTGTTTTTTGTTATTAAATTATTCAACATCTATCCTTACGAATCTTTTCCAGGAGATCTAGATTTTCTACCAAATAGTCAATTATTGAATGGTTTTCTCCATTAATCAAATTAAGAAAACACATCCCATACCACAGAAGTAGATTTTAAACCAAAAAGCCCATGGGATCCAAGGAAATTTGGGAGATTGAACTGGCTGAGTGGCAGGAAGCAGAAGGTGCTGGCTAAGGGCTGTTTTTCTGTTTGGAAGTTTGTCCAATGAGGTCCCACAGGGGTCAGTGTTGGGGGCTTCCTGTTTGTGGTTTATGTAAATGATTTAGACTGATCGGCTAGTTCTCAGATGATCAAAAATTATTGGTGAGGTGGGTCAATAGTGAGGGGCATAGCTTTCAACTACAAAAGGACACAAATGGGCTGATCAATATCAAATATGGCTGGTAAAAAGGTATCAGGTATTCTGGATATCCTTGATTATCTTGAAATACCACAAAAATTTCAGGAGATTGCATTTTATCTGTGACGCTGTTGGATCCCTCTCCGTTACCCATTCCAGCCTCGGGCGACTGTCTGTATGGAGTTTACACATTCTCCCCATGTCTGCGTGGGTTTCTTCCCGGTACTCCGGTTTCCTCCCACAGTCCAAAGATGTGCAGACTAGGTGAATTAGCCATACTAGATTGCCCATATAGTGTCCAGGAATGTTTAGGTTAGGTGGGTTAGTCATGGGAAATGCAAGGGTAGGGGAATGGGTCTGGGTCTTCGGAGAGGCAGTGTGGACATGTTGGGCCAAATGGCCTGTTTCCACACTGTAGGGAAAATATTAAGTGTGAGGTGATGCACTTGGCTAGGACAAACAAGGTAAGGGAATACATGATGATGATCAGCAGGACCTTGAGAATCAGCATGTACACTGGTCCCTTGCCAGGACAGGTAGATAAAGTGGTTAAGAAAGCATGTGGTATACTTGCCTTTATAACCACCGACTCTCAAATAATACTGGACTGTATAAAGTATAAATTAGGGCCTAGCTAACGTATCATGTGCTGTTCCTGAATCCACATTATTGGAGGGTATGTTTGCACTGGAGAGGGTATGGAGGAGATTTATCGAGATGTTGCCTGGGCTCGAGTTCGTTATAGGGCCATTTCTTTTTAAGGGAAATAACTGCAGTCTGTCCATGGAAATTAAGAAGCAACATGGTTGAGATGTATTAAATGGAGGGGTGTAGGGAGGGGCAGGGGAAAGGCTTTTTCACCCAGGAGGTGGTTGGAATCTGGAAGTCACTATCTATTACGTCTGTTGTAGGAAAAGTTTTGGAAAGGATTATAAGAGATAGGATTTATAATCATCTAGCAAGCAACAATTTGATTGGAGATAGTCAACATGGATTCGTCAAGGGCAGGTCATGTCTCACAAACCTCATTGAGTTTTTTGAGAAGGTGACCAAGCATGTGGATGAGGGTAGGGCAGTTGACGTGGTGTACATGGACTTCAGTAAAGCCTTTGATAAGGTTCCACATGGTAGGCTATTGGAGAAAATGCGGAGGCATGGGATTGAGGGAGATTTAGTAGTTTGGATTAGAAACTGGCTTTCTGAAAGAAGGCAACGAGTGGTGGTTGATGGAAAATATTCAGCCTGGAGTCCGGTTACTAGTGGCGTGCCACAAGGATCTGTTTTGGGACCACTGCTGTTTGTCATTTTTATAAATGACTTGGACGCAGACATAGGTGGATGGGTTAGTAAGTTTGCAGATGACACTAAAGTCGGTGGAGTGGTGGACAGTGTGGAAGAATGTTGCAGGTTGCAGGGAGACTTGGATAAACTGCAGAATTGGGCTGAAAGGTGG
>JAHRHZ010000034.1:16301864-16325822 GCA_024137785.1 Ginglymostoma cirratum | reverse complement strand
ACCTTGTTATCTCAGATTCTCCAGCATCTGCAGTTTCTACTGTCTTGGAAAGGAGACACTACTTGACTTGGTTCTTGGGAATGAGGTGGATATTATGGATCAAGTGGAAGATGAGGAACATTCAGGGCACAATGATAATTGTATTATAAAGTTTTATTTGGCATTGGGAAGGACAAGAAGCAATCCAAATGGGTACAATGCGATCTGGAACAGAGTTTGCTTAGCAGAACTGAAACTGAGCAGTGAGCCCATTATTGTTGAATAAAGTGCCACGTGATAGCACTGTCAACAACACCTTCCATTGCTTCTAATGGTTGTGGGCAGACTGATGTGGCCATAAGTGGATTGGTTAGGCTTAGAAGTTTAGGGCAAAAGTAGGCCATTCTGACCATTTAACATCCTTGCTATTCTAGATCATGGCAGATTGTCTGCTCAATGCCACTACCCTCATCATCTATCGTTGCAAAAGTTCACCACCCTGAATGAAGAAATTTCTCCCTATATCAGAATAAGATTCAGGCTGTTTCATTTATTCATTGATAGGATGAGGATGTTGCTGGTTAGACAGCATTTGATTGCCCATCCCTAATTACCTAGAGGGCAGTTAAGAGTCAACCACATTGCTGTAGGTCTGGAGTCACATGTAGGCCAGACCAGGTAAGGATGGCAGTTTCCTCCACTAAAGGACATTAGGGAACCAGATGGGTTTTTCCCTGACAATCAACAATGGATTCACAGTCATCATTAGATTCTCAACTCCAGATATTTATTGAATTCAAATTCCACTATCCGCTGTGGCAGGATTCAAACCCAGGTCTCCAGAACATTATCTGCATCTCTGGATTAACAGTCCAGCGATAATACCACTTGGACATCACCTCCCCATAAATGTTTACTATCAAGATTATGTTCCCTAGTTCATCAGCCACGGGAAACATGCTATCTATATCCACCCAGTTATGTCCTGGAAGAATTTAATGCGATTATCTCCCATTCTTTGAAACTCTAGGGAATACAGACCTAATTTCCTCAATCTATTTTAGTGGATATGACATACATAGGTAATTCTCCAAATTGTTAGGTAGATGCCAATGTTGTAACTGTATTTAAATAGTTTGGCAGGCATTTGGCCCTTCTGGAGTAGAAGCCTTCAAGACTACTACCAGAATGTGGTTAGGGTACTGCAGTATCGAGTTCCTTCAGCCATTTCTTCTAATCATATGGAGTTAATCAGACTGGCTGAAGGCTGACATCCATAATGCTGGGAACATCAGGAGGATTGTCCACTCAGCACTTCTGGATGAAATATTTCATCATTGTGTTTTGCACTGACGAGCTGGGATTCCTCCATCATTGATGATAGGCATCTTTGTGACCCTCCTCCTCCAGTGAGATGTTTAATTGTTCACCACTATTTGTGACTGGGTGTGGTAGAACTTTGATCCGGTCAACTGGTTGAGGAATTGCTTTGACCTTGTCTATCACTCGCTGCTGAATGCAAAAGCAGTGCTGTGTTGCAATTAAGTTGACATCTCATTTTTAGGTATGCCTGGTTTCTGCTCCTAGCATATCCTACTGCAGGGGTGATCACCTGGCTTGGTGGAAATGGTACAGTGGAAATGACATAAATTTGGCCATGGGATTACAGATTATGATTTAATATAATTCGGTTGCTGATGATGGCCCACAGTGCCTCATGGATGCCATTCTTTTGAGTTGACAGATTTCAAACAGACCTATCCCTTTCAGCATGTGGTCATACCACACAATACAATGGAGGGTTTTGTCAAAGTGAAGGCAGGACTTTGTCTCCACAATGACTTTTGCACTCCTACCGATACCTTCATGAACAGATGCATCTGCTCCAAATCAATTAGTGAGAACAAGCTTAAATTCTTTTTAATAAAAACAAACGTGCTGGAGAAACTCAGCAGATTTGAAATTAACATTTTGAATCTGATTTGACTATCTTTTGGAACTGATCCAAAAGAACAGGCATGTTGGATTCAAAACATTAACTGTTTCTCTTTCGCAGATGCTGACAGACCTACCTGAGTTTCTCCAGCATTCTCTGCTTCATCAGATCCACAGTATCCACATTACTTTGTTTTTGTAAAACTTTTCCCCTCTGTTCCCACACTTCCGTATTTATATTAAAAAAGAATCAAGAAATTTCAAAATAAATTTCTTTCAAATTCATACATTACACATCAATTGGATTGTTTCAGTCTCATGTAACAAAAATTGAAGTTCTGTCAAGAACTGTTATATGTAATAATACTTTTATCTTCAGGATATTTTGTATTAAGTTTAAAATGTGTAGTTATGGGCTACTTTTATAGACTTTAAAATGTGCTTACCATTTAAATGTAGACATGTAAGTCATCCCTATACTTCTTAGATATTTTTGATTAACAATTTCACCATGAAAAACTGTGTTTACCTACCTCCAGAACATCTATGAACAACACGATATGAAATTGCATCAGAGTCAGTTAACGTCCATTTTTCTAAGTCAATCACACAAAAGTATGCTCCTCCTATTTTTACTTGCACTTCCTTTTCTTTGCCATTGTAAACCTTTTCAAGGCAAGTATTTACAGTCGGATTGAAGGTTTCTCAGTGATCATTCAACCAGATCTTCCAGCACATTTTATCCATAATAAACAGTTCTTGTTGCAATGTGACTTCTCTTTTTGCAATGTTGTGGCACACTTTAAAAATAGCATCTTGAACAGAACAAATAGCAGTTATACATCCAGATAAAGAGATGCTGTGACCAGCTTTATCTAAAAAGTAAGCTACGTGCATTTTGGAGCAACACTGTTCTATTTCATCATAATCTTCTCCAATAAACATCTCAAAAGATATTTCTACAGGTATTGTTTTCTCTATGTATTCTCTGGTTGCTAGCTTTTCAATATCAGCCCATGCATCTGTAATATTTTCTTCCTTCATGGTGTAAATCTGAAACTTTACTGGCTCTGCTGAGTGCTCAGACTGGTTCCCAGTCAGAAAACCCCCAATATACTCTGAAACAAAAAAAATTTAAAACAAATAATAATCATTTAGAATAAGATGAACAAATCTGATCATAATGTTTAAAGTTTAACATTAATGTTCTAATTTAAAGAGAACTTTATACTTGTCTTATGGTTGGTATTAGCAAGCCCTCATTTTATGACCCTTTTCTCATTACCTTGAGTCAGTGGTGTTGAGGCTCCCATTTGTAAAACTGCATTTCAACTCACGTTTTGGGGCGGTAAAACAATCAAGTGCTTAATATAGATTATAGTGGGTAGTGGTGGCAGGTTACAGAGCACACAATTCATTTCCCAGCCTTCCATCCAAGGTTGAGGTCCTAAGCGACTATATTCACAATAAATGCCATGATTGGGAGATTCAGGCAATTTGGACTTCAATCTGCAGAACTATATCCAACATTACAAATTGTTTTGAAAGCTGGTTAATAAGCCTGAAGTTAAGGCTTTTTATAAATTGTTCTTCTCTTTCAGTATGTCTCCTTAAAGGAGAGCAGCGGTTGATGTGCTGCACCTGGGTTTAAAGACAGTATAATTATGCCCTAATGTACATCTGTAATACGGAGATCTATTTATCTCATGAAATTTATTGCAGGGAATCAAAAATGAATCTGCAGAAGAAGGGAATTATCCCGTTTGACTACACATTGTGATATTTAAGATGAGATGCTTCATAAATCACTATTTAGCTTGTTTACAATTTTTGAAATAGCATACTTGTCACTGTGCTAAGAAATCCCGTTTTTCCCGTTTGGAGCTTTGACAACACTTCTTGAAATACTTGGGCATGATCAGATGAGGAATCGTTCACTATCACATGTATTGGTGTTGCTTGAGGTGCATCTCCAAACTGATAAAGAGAATCTATAACGCTTGATGCAAATCCCCTTATATCTATAGATAAGCATCCTGTTGCGAAATCGCCAAATAATTAAAACCAAAATTGTTTAGTCATGCGTCAGAATTCTCTACAAGAGACAGAAGATAGATACTTTAGAGACATTTGAGCGACTCTTGGGTAGGCACATGAATGATAGTAAAATGTAAGATATGCAGGGTAGTTTGATCTTAGTAGGATAATAGGTCGGCATAACATTGTGGGCCGAAGGGCCTGTACTGTACTGTGTGCTGTACTGTTCTATGTTCTAAAGACTTTAAAATAATTTTGCAGTAAAGATTGACTGGATACTCAGGATTACAATGGCATATCAAGGCGTAAGTTATTTTAAATAAAAAACAAAATAAAAATTTACTGTTACTAACACAATGTAGACGGGAAAATGTTACTTAAAATGGTGACACTGGACAGGCAGTGGCAAGCTTGTAAAGAACACATGGATGAACTGCAACAATCGTTCATTCGGTACAGCGTAAAAATAAAATGGGAAAGGTGGCTACCGTGGCTAACAAGGGAAATTAGGAATAGAATTAGATCCACAGAAGGGATATACAAATCGGCCACAAAACAAACAGTAGACTTAAGGACTGGGAGCAGTTTGGAAATCAGTGAAGGTGGTCAAAGGGATTGATTAAGATGAGGAATATAAATTACAAAACTAAGCTTGTAGGGAATGTACAAACTGTTTGTAAACTGCTTCTATCAATACGCAAAAAGATTAGTGAAGGCAGGTGTAGTTCCCACACAGTCAAAAAACAGGAAGTCATAATAGGAAACAAAGAGATGGCAGACCAACTAAATACATACTTTGGTTTTGTCTTCACAAAGGAAGACACAAAAATGTCCTCAAAATATAGATTCTAATGAGGGAGGAATGAACGAAATCCTTCATGATTTTGAACACTATTGACAAATCTTCTTGTAATATCTCTTCTCAAAAGTAAATAATCCCAGTTTATTTGATCTCTCTAAGTAATCAAGTCTTCTGTTCCTAGTTCCATTCCAGTAAATCACCACTGCATCCTCTGTATAACCTTGTCATCATTCCTGAATTATAAGGCCCAGAATTGGCCACAATAATCCAAAAGAGGCATAAATAATGTCTTAGAAATGTTTTCATACCTTACACCTTTATCCCAAATCCTTTTCTTTAAAATCAATTTTTCACCTTCAAAAGACTTGCACACTTATAGTCTCTAGATTTGTTTCTGAACTCCCTTAGAAATTGAAAGATTTAGTTTGTATCCCCATTCTTCATTAAATTTCATCTATCACACATCTTTCCATTTCACTTATGTTCTCTTCACATCTGTTATCAAACTCACCTTTCATCCATTCACAAAGTTTTGTGTCATCTACAAGCTTAGAAATTCTGCATCGTAAACCAAAGTCAGGATCAGGCAGTAAAGAGATTCCAACTGTGATCACTGAAGAACAAAAAAATGCACACTTTCCTCCGGTCTGAAAACAAACACTAACCACTACTCCCTACCCCTTTGAGAGTTTCATTTTCAGGACAACATTGCATCTTACATTCCAAGGGTCTCAAAGTTTGCTATAATCTTTGCTTTAGGCTCATACAACTTTATCAAGTTGGTCAAGCATGTGCAAGAAACAGAAATTGCTGAAAATACTCAGCAATCGTCTTCAGGAGAGAGAAAGAGTTAACATTTTGAGTCAAATGTGTTCAAAACAGTTTGGAAGAATTATAATGTGACCTGAAAGGTCAACTGTTTGTCTCATCACTGATGCTGCCAATTAAATGGAGTTTCTCCAACACTTGTTTTTATTTCAGATTTCTGCATTCACAGTATTCATATAAAATTTGCTTTCAACACTGAGCTGAATCTCATGATATTTTGGCTGTGTGATTTTCATCATGTTTCATGGAGGGCTTCCCTCCATGAGGCCTAGTGGGTTTTCTAATGTTAATGTCCCAAACTCACCTCATTAACCACATACCCTGCCAGCATGGGACTGCTCTTTAAATGATACTAGCTCAATTCTCCTACTAGCGGTAGCCAGAACTATTTGCCATTGTGGATCTTTGGTAGTGGGCCATCTTTAAAAGGAACAAGCTTGAGAAGATTTGTAGCTCGGGTTGTGAATGAGGTTGTAGACATGCTCGCCATTTCACTCTTTCCCCATCTCCTCGGATTCATTTTCTAAGGGGCCTGTGTTCACTTTGACCTCTCTCTTCATAATTTTATATATTATATATAAGGACATTCTTATTGTCAATTTTTATATTCCTCGTCAGTTTGCCCTTGTTGTTTATTTTCTCTTTCTTTATTGTCATTTTAATTCCTCTTGGCTGGTTTCTGACTAACCCAGTCTTTGGGACTGTAACTGGCTCTTGCCTCCTCTTGTGCTTTTTCTTTCAACTTAACACTCTCCTGAACGTCCTTGGTTAGCCATGGTTCTGAGAATCTTTCCTCCTTGCGGGATATAGTTTTGCAGATAGTCATGAATTAGCTTCTAAAATGCCTACCACTGCTTCTTTACTGTCTCTCCTGCTAATCTGTCTACTCCAGTCACTTCATTTCATTGTAACTCCCTTTAAGTTGAACACAGTTGTTTGTGACTCAAGGTTCTCACTGTCAAACAGAATATTAAATTCTATCATGTTATGATTACTACTTTCCAAGGGATCTCTTACTCTGATGTCATTTATTAAGCCTGCCTCATTACCCATTACTTGATCGGAGACAGCCTGTTCCCTGGTTGGCTGCATGACATATTGCTCTAGGAGACTTTCCCTAATGTTCTGAATTTGTTGTGGTAGTGACCCTTTCCAATTTGATTTGATCTCATTAATTTATGTTGCAATACTTACTCGTAATAAAGACTAATTTTGTGCATTAAATGATCATGTCTCATTTTGGAGATAGTTAAACTGTGAGTGGTTTGCTATTCGATTGCTGTTTTTACACATGGAACAGTTAACTACAACAATAAAGTAATTACCTGAGGCCACTTGATTTGGGGTAGGGATATACAAGAAATCATACTGACGGTTACCACACTTCTGCAAGACTTTTAACAAATTCTTTGTAAAGTCTGTTTGTCCCTTTAGTTTAATTGGAATGTAACGTTCACCTCCTCTCATTTTTATGTCAAAATCAGTTTTCTTCTCTGTTAAAAAAGAGAAAACACAACTATTCATTTCTGCTACTCACAGTTTTAGAAGATAAACAATCATCAATTAAAATGAGTTTAATCTTACTAGCATATTCCACCACTGGAACGTTTCCATTTTTTAATGCCACCACAGCACAGTTCAAAGGTAATTTTCCCAATATTCATCGATAAAAGAGTGCTTACAGTCTCAACCTTTTCTAAATATGTAAAAAATGAAAACAATCAATGTCACAGGAAAGTGAATACATCAGCTTTATTTCTGTATTAAATATTTGCATTGAAAATGTAAGTAATATTACACAGAAATGCATGAATAAATATTATTATATTCATGAAATATCAAATGATATTTTGTTCTCCAGGGATAAAGTCTAGGCAACTAATATTTCATTAACTCGCACAACAGCATTAAGCTTGGTTTATGATTTACTGGAAGCAGAAGGAATAAGGAAAGAATCTTTGAATATATTCCAGATCAATGATCAACTACATCGCTCATAAAAACAAATTCAGGAGGTTATTTTGAAGGTTCATAAAGAATTACTGAAAGCATATTTGTAACATGGATTCTATTGTCAAAAAAAATTAGTGAGTTATTACATTACAGGAGAGACTTGGACGAAGCATTCAATAGAAAAAAATATGTAAATTCCTTTTGATAGAGCATTGTGGTGAACAAGAAAACTCCCCAAACTACTTCAAATCACTAACAGTTTGAAAAGAGGTTGTGGTAGAGCTTGGACGTGTTCCTAACATGGAACTACTGTACAGTAAAAATGCTGCCAGCAGCCCCCCGCATTACTATGCAGCAGCAATATGACCCATATTGGACAGTGATGCTACAATGCAAAACTGGACAGTCACAGCGACTAACATCGCATTCAAAATAGAAAATGCTGGAAGCACTCAGCAGGTCAGGCAGCATGTGCAGACAGAGATATCAGGTTGAAGATCAATGTACCTTCATCAGAACTGGAAGCATTATAGATGTATTAAATTTTAGGTAAAAGGGAGGGTGAAGAAAGAACAACAGGAAAGGTCTGCAATTTCATGCATTTACTCTTAATTTCAGATCCGCAATACCCAAAGAATACTACTTTTGTATTAGTCAACACTGCAAATGGTCTTGGCTATAAAAATGTGGTGGTATCAGTGTTTCTTGATATTGAATTTAGAAAACAGAATGTTCGTTTGCATCTTGCCATCAAGAAATAGATGCTTCTGTCAAAAATTCATGCATAATAGTGTACAACGAAGTGAAACTGCAATCGGTCAGACTCCTATATGTCTAAGATATAATCTCTGATGGTCCATATCAAAAAGTGAAACCAGAAAGATCACTGAAGGGAAGTCATTCCCAATGAATCTTGCAAAGCAGTATTTGACATTCCACGAATCGGATAGTCTTGTGGAAGAAGAAGTGTTTCAAATGAGGAGACTTTGTTCTTTGGGACAGCAGGGCTGGAGGACAGCTGCCACAATGGAGACAGCTGTGGATAGGCTCACTTAAAACTTCATCTTATTCATTTTCTTATATATTAAGATTTTCCAGCATTCGTCCCTCACATCCCATTATCCCCTACCCACTCCTTATGCCATATCCTGTCCAAATCATGACTCTATCCACACCCAATAGCTCTTCCTATCTCCATGCCAAACCATACTTCTCACTACTCCACAATGATGCTGCTTACCCTCCATGCTGTCTCATCGAACCATCATGTGCATTGACCCAATAAACAACGTGCACAGACCCAATTAACCCTACAATAGTAATGCATGTGCTTAAAGGCTTAAGAAACAGACATTCAGAACTTTTTTCAAAAATAAAATAAAAAAACCCTATAAAATTATTAACTAAAAGTTCAAGAAGGAGTTATATATAGTTCTTAAGGCTGAAAGGATTGAAGGGTATGGAGAGAAATTAGGAACAGGGTACTGAGTTAGAGGAACAGCCATGTGCACATTGAATGGCAGAAACATTCAGGCCAAATGGTCTATTTCTACTCATTTTTTCTATATTTCTATGTTTCAATGTATTGAGAACAGAAGCCGGAAGGACTTGAGACCTTTCTATTTTTGTGTGAGTATACACTGGGCCAATAATAAATAGATCTAAGAAGCAGATTTGGTGTTGTTAATCAAGCAATGTTTTCCCTTCTGGCACTCGTTTCAACAAAAGAATGGAAATCTAGACACTTAGCCAAGTATGCACATTAGGCTTGAGGGTCTTGGGAGAGGGTGGGAAGGAGGATAGTGTGAATTGCAGTGGAAGGTAGGAGGGGTCATTGTGGGTAGGAAGTTTTAAGGTTATCTTTCAAAAGACTGCCACATCCTGATTATGTTTCATGACTCCTCTGAGGGCCGTGAACCACAAGTCCTTGACAAGTTCACCCATCTCCACAAATATTGTAGGCGGCTGGATGATACCTATCCCCATGATGGAGTTAGCTAGGAATGCAATGTCTGCTGCCTCTATCCTTTCCGCATGCCATTGAAAATTGCAAGCACAGGGGTGAGAATCTTAAGACAGGTCCCATTGGCAACTCCTAAAAGGTCCACAGAATCTCAGAGTTAGTTAGAACTGCCGATGCTGGAGTCAGAGATAACAGTGTGGAGCTGGAGGAACACAGCAGGTCAGGCAGCAGAGGAGTACCTGTGCTCTGTTCGGGACAAATGACAACACCTTCCAGTCGCGAACCACTTCAACTCCCCTTCCCCCTCCCTGGACAACATGTCCATCCTGGCCCTCCTCCAGTGTCACAACGACACCACCCGGAAACTGGAGGAGCAGCACATTATATTCCCCCTTGGGAGCCTACAACCCAATAGTCTCAATGTGGACTTTACTAGTTTCAAAATCTCCTCACCCCCGGCCTCATCCCATGATCAACCCTCCCTCTCATCCCCGCCTCCTTGACCTGACACAACCTGTCCATTTTCTCTCCCACCTATCCGCTCCTCCCACCTCACTTACCAATCCCCACCATTGCCTACCTGCACTCACCTATCACCATCCCAACTACCTTCCCCAGCCCCACCCCTCCTCTCTCTATTTATTTCAGAGCTCCCTTCCCCCTTCCCCATTTCTGAAGAAGGGTCCCGACCTGAAACATCAGCTTCCCTGTTCCTTTGATGCTGCCTGGCCCGCTTTGTTCCTCCAGCTCCGCATTGTATTATCACAGGATCTCTGCCCTTTTTACTCTAATTACAATGTATTTATCATACAGAAAATGGTCATTTTGCTCGATAATCCCCTGCCAGGGTTCCTGCTCGACACATTCAACCACCCATTTGTCTTTATCTAATTCCATTAAAATCTTTTGATCCTTTTCTACCTGATGTGTTTTTCCAATTTTTCCTTCAATGCATTTATGCTCACCTACTTACTCCCTATGGTGGCAAATTTTACATTTTATCAACTCACTGTAAGGACATTTCTCCTGAATTTTCTTTTGGACTTCATGACTGACTACCTTATATTTATGGCCTGTAGTTTGGGTCTTTCCCATATGTAGAAAACACCTTCTCCATGTCTACCCTATCAAATTATTTAATAATCTTGATCCCTTAAGGTCAACTCCCAGTCTTCTCTTTTCTAGAAAAAGAAAGTTCAATTTTGTCTGATGTGTGTATGTATAACTTGTCTATACTGGTATCAGTCTCATGAAACCTTTTAGTATTTTTTAAAAGGCCTCCACATCCTTATTATAATCCAGAACAAAGCACAGTACATGACCAAGAAATGGGACTGAAATCCATGGATGTGACTGGTGAAAGAGGTGACTGTACAGGTAGTAATTGCATTGATCATCATCTCTCAAAATTCAAGAGCGTGAATGGTTCCATCATATTAAACTGTAACAAATGCTGCCCCGACTATTTAAGAAAGGAAGGAGAGAAGAAACAGTGATCTATTGATCTGTAGCCTGACCTCAGTAGTTTCGAAGATACTTGAATCTGCTATAAAGGGCTATGTGAACTGGATACGTAGAAATAATGGCAGGATTGGGAAAAGTTAACATTGATATAAGAGAAAGCAATAGCCTATTTCAAGCCTGTTAGAGTTCTTCGAAGATGTAACAAACAAAATAGATAAGAGGGAGCCAGTTGTACACTTTGATTTCTACAAGGTTTACAATAAGGTTCCATACATGAGTTTGGTAAGCAAAAACTGAAAAACAGCATTTGAGATCAGGAATAATATTTGGAAACAGATTGAGAATTGTTTAATGGACAGTAAACAGAATAGGAATAAATGGGTCATACTTTTGGAGGCTCTGACTAATGTGGTACCTGAAGGATATGCACTTGGATGCCAGCTTTTCACAATCTAAATCTTTGATTGAGAGGCACAGATAGCGTGGACAGCCAAAGACTTTTTCCCAGGGCAGAAATGACTAATACAAGGGGGCATAATTTGAAGGTGATTGGAGGAAGCTACAGGGGAGATGTCAGAGATAGGTTCTTCACACAGAGAGTGGTGGGTGCGTGGAATGCGCTGCCAGCAGTGGTAGTGGAGTCAGATACTTTAGGGACATTTAAGTGACTTTTGGATAGGCACATGAATGATAGTAAAATCTAAGATATGCAGAGTAGTTTGATCTTAGAGTGGGATAATCAGTCGGCACAGCATCGTGGGCCGAAGGGCCTGTACTGTTCTATGTATATCAATGATGTGGAAGTGGGTACCAAATGTAATATTTCTAAGAAAACTAGGTGGGAAATGTGACTTTTGTTTAGCATGCAAAGAAGCTTCAAGGGGGTTTAGATAGGCTAAGAAAGTGGGTGAGAACATGAATTTGGAACGTACCAATTTTGGTAGAAAAAACAGAAATGATTACATCTTCAATGGTGTGTGACTGGGAAGTGAAAACTAATATCTAGCTGCAGCAAGCCATCAGGAAAGCAAATAGTATATTTTCCAGTTGTTGCAAGTAAACTGGAGTACAGGAGTAAAGTAGATTTGCATTAACTGTGTACAGCTTTGGTGAAATTCTAGGCAGTAGAGTTCACTAACTTCGAAAGATGCTCTTGAATGAGCCTGGTTAAATTATTGCAGCGTATCATGCAGATGGTATGCACTGTGGTCACTGCTTGTCAGTGGTGACGAGAGGTGTTGAATGGATTGCCAGTCTTTGTCCTGAATTGTATCAAGTTTTGTAAGTGCTGTTGAGGTCCAGTCATCCATACAAGTGGAGAGTTTTCTACCACACTCCCAATCTGTGCCTTGTAGTTGGTGGACAATCGTCATTGTGAAGGCAGGTGGTGAGTAACTCACTGAAGTTGTCTAGCTTCTGGCCTGCTGCTTGAGCCACAGTATTTATATGGAAGGTTCAATTCTGGTCAATGGCAACCTCCACAAAATTGACAATGGGAATTCTTTACCCCAGAGGACTGTTAAGGCCAGGCCATTAAGTATATTCAAGGCTGAGACAGACAGATTTGTAATCTGTAAGGGAATCAAGTGTTTTGGGGAAAAGACAGAAAAATAGAGTTGAGGATTATCAGATCTGCCATGACTTCACCGAATAGCAGAGCAGAATCAATAGGTTGAATAGTTTAGTTCTGCTCCTATGTCTTATGGATAACAGCTGCACTAAGCATGGGGTTCTTGAGGCAGGGTTTTGTTGTCTTTTTCGACTTGTGTTGCTTTTCCAAGTTTGTTCAATAAGCTGCTAGGAGATAGTGCGTGGAGTGACAGGGTAGCAAGTTCCACCAAAACATCAGTCAATCTATTTCCTTTTCTTTAAGGCCTTCGGAGTGCCCCCATATTACTGCTGAATTAAAACTGCACTGGATTTCTATTTTTTTTTTAAATGTCATGTTATAGATAGAGTCATACAGTCATATAGAGTTGTACAGCATGGACACAGACCCTTCAGTCCAACTAATTCACGCCAACAAGGTATCCTAAATTAATCTAGTCCCACTTGCCAGCATTTGGCCCATATCCCTCGAAACGCTTTCTATTCATATACCCATCCAGATACCTTTTAAATGTTGTAATTTTAACCAGCCTCCACCACTTCCTCTGGCAGATCATTCCATACACGCACCACCCTCTACATGAAAGAGTTGCCATTTAGGTCCCTTTTAAATCTTTCCCCACTCACCTTAAACCTATGCCCCCTAGGTTTTGGATTCCCCCACCCAGGGGAAAAGACCTTGCCTATTCACCCTATCCATGCTCGCTGCTTTTGCAAACCTCTATACGGTCACCCCTCAGCTTCCGATGATCCAGGGAAAATAGCCCCAGCCGATTCAGCCTCTCCCTGTATCTCAAACCCTCCACTCCCAGCAACATTCTTGTAAATCTTTTCTGAACCCTTACATGTTTAACAATATCCTTCCTATAGCAGGGAGACCAGAAGTGAATGCAGTCTGCATTATTCCAAAAGTGGCCTAACCAATGTCCTGTACAGTCACAACATTGACCTCCCAACTCCAATTCTCAATGCACTGACCAAAAAAAGGTAGCTCACTCTGGATTCCATGTGATCTAACTTTGCTAGCCAATCTCCCATGCAGAACCTTGTCAAACACCTTTAAGTCCATATAGCCAATGCTGCCCGCTCTGCCGTCATCAATTTTCTTTGTCACTTCTTCAAAACACTCAATCAAGTTAGTGGGACATGATTTCCCACAAACAAAGCCATGTTGACTATCCTTAAACAGTTCTTGCCCTTCCAAATTCATGTAAATTCTGTCCCTCAGAATCTCTGCTAACAACTTACCAACCACTGACGTCGAGCTCACCAGTCTATAGTTCCCTGGCTTTTCCTTACCACCTTTCTTAAATAATGGCAGTACATTAGCCGGCCTCCAGTCTTCCGGCACCTCACCTGTAGCTATCGTTGATGCAAAGGGGCCAGCAATCGCTTCCCTAGCATCCCACAAGTTCTGGGATACACCTGGTCAGGTTTGCTTTCACATATTAATTTTGCGGAATGTGAACATCGCTGGTTGCCAGCATTTCTTGCCCGTCCCTACTTGCCCATGAGAAGGTGGTGATGAGGTGCCTTCTTGAACTGCTGCAGTCCACCTATTAGGGAGGGAATTCCAGGATTTGGACCCAGTGGCAGGGATGGAACAGCAATATATTTCCAAATCAGGATAGTGAGTGGCTGGGAGGGGAACTTGAAGGTGGTGGTGTTTCCATTGTCCTTCTAGGTGGAAGTAATTGTGGGTTTGGTGGAGGGAGTGAATGCTTGTGAATGCAGTGCCAATCATGCAGGCTGCTTTGTTCTGGATGGTGTCAAGCTTCAAGTGTTGTTGGAGCTGCATTCATCCAGGCAAGTGGGACGTATTCCATCACATTCTTGACTTGTGGCTTGGAGATGGTGGACAGGCTTTCAGGAGTCAGGTGAGTTACTCACCACAGTATTCCTAGCTTCTGGCCTGCTCTTGTAGCCACTGTGTTTATGTGGTGAGTCCAGTTGAGTTTCTGGTCAATGATATCTCCCAGGATGTTGATAGTGGGGGAATTCAGTGATGGTAACACCATTGAATGTCAAGGGGGGAGGGGTGATTAGATCGTCTCTTATTGGTGATGGTCATAACCGGGCATTTGTGTGGCGCAAATATCACTTGCCATTCGTCAGCCCAAGCCTGGATATTGCCCAGATCTTGTTGCATTTGGACACAGACAGTGTCTGAGGAGTCATGAATGCTGCCGAACATTGATTGCACATCCCCACTTCTGACCTTATGATGGAGGAAAGGTCATTGACAAAGCAAGATGGTTGTGACTAGGTCACTAGGTCTCGGGGATTTATCCACCTTTATGCATTTTAAGACATCCAGCACCTCCTCCTCTGTAATATGGAGACTTTAAAGATATTCCTATTTATCCTCTGAATTCTCTAGCTTCCATACCCTTCTCCACAGAGATATTATCTCTTGAGATATAGAGTGTAGTTACCTTAACATCAGCAGATGGAAATAACTGGCCAGTACTTTTAAAAAGCTGCTAAGACATGTAGGCCAAATAGCCTCTGTCTGTGCTATGATTCTCTTTAATTGTTTTGGGGTGAAGAGTTCTAATCTACCCCTCATTAAATTCTGTTCTTCTAAACTCCATTATTTTCGCTTCGGCATAAAAATATTAATTTACTATCAGAGGCACAAGAATGTCATGCACTTTAAAAACAAATGTGAAATGGTGAGAGAATAGTTATAGTTACTTGTCATATTTGCTGGTGGTGAATCAGTCACTTTTTGAGATTTTCTTAAAATCTTCACAGAATAAGAGCTCATTAAGTCGACGTCTTTCTGCTATCATCAACGGTTCAAATACCTGCAAAGTTGAATATGTTGTTTGTTTCTCATCTAAATATTTCAAACCATCATCATTTGATAGAAAAAAATTTAAGAATTTTTCAATTTTTGATGTTCAAATTTTGAGATTTTCTTAAATTGCATGTATATTTGTCATTACTATTTTTAATCAAATGGAATATCTGAATTACTTCCATGTGACAGGAAGTTTTCCTTTAAATGAAATAGTGACATTCTTTGCAAAGAACCTAATTGTTCCACAGATATTTAGTTTGCTTTGCAAGGTCATTGTTTAAGATTAGCACAGATTTTTGTGCAGGTTGAAATCATAGAAAAATGTAAACAATAAAGAAAAATCTTTTGAGCATATTTTTAAATTGTTAACACACAAAAGGTGACACATGACATAACATCCAATAGGTTTGCCAAATGTAGAACAGACAAGAGGCCCAGAGATCCCAAACTGATTCTCCAGGTGCCTTGCTGCAACCCTGAAAAGGAAACACAGTATTTGCGGCTTTTTGAATCTTTATTTTAAATCCAAATTTATTGGTATGGTGATGCTCAGCTTGAAAGAAAATATGGAAAAGTATATGTAACTAGTACAGATCCAGGTCCTTTTCACATATTATCAAATTCACTCTAAGTGTTGATGTAGGATTTTCTGCACTGAATTTCTTTATCGCCTCAAAAAACATTTTTGCTACAGTTTTCTTTGGAAAACACAAATCTCCAGTGCCAATAGCAGGAAAACATTAATTTGTAATAGCTTTTCTGCACGTATTTTAGGCATTTTTGGATGATTATCCGAAGTAGCTGATAATGAAATTGGATTTCTTTAGATTACATAACAGGTTTCAAATTTACTCTTGCCTTTCAGAATGTTTTAGGTGTAATAACAAGATCAATATGATAGTCTTTAAACACAGTTACTTTGTCCTCTTTCTTAGATTTTACAAAGTTGATGCAGTCTATTTTGATCTCAGTCATATTTCACAACAATTTTTTGTATCCATCTATGGTCTCTCAACATCAAGATAAGGCTTTAATCTGATGATGGTCAATGAATAGTCATGACAAACTTCCAGAAGTTGAAAACCTGCTTGATCTCATTGACAGTACTGGCAATTCCAAGTGACACCAAGGGGTGAGCTGCGTGGCTATGTCAGTGGTCCCTTCCACCTGGTGACAATGCCACCATGGCAATTTCTGAGATCAAATCCTGCTTACTTTTGGGAACCCTACACCTTCAGAGGGAAAGTTCCTGCTGCCAAGCACTGCCAGCCAAATGTAGTAGGTCTTTTTTTCAATTCAGTCATGGGATGTAAGTGTTGCTAGCATTTATTACCCATCACTGAATGCCCAAAGGACAGTTAAGAGTCAAAGTTGCTGTGGGTCCGGAGTCACATGTAGGCCAGGCCAGGTAAGGACGCCAGTTTCCTTTCCTGAAAGACATTTGTGAACCAGATGGATTTTCTTCCCAACTATTGGCAAATGGTCATCCTTCGACTCTCAATTCCAAAATTTTATTCGATTCAAATTCCAACAACTGCTATGGCAGGATTTGAACTCAGGTCCCCAGAACATTATCTGGGACTCTGGATTAATAGTTTAGCAATAATACCATTAGGCTGTCACCTCCACCTAGGTGTGAGATGAGTAGCAGCACTGCAAGGCCAGTGGAGAGGTAAATGGGACAGTCTCACTGGGACCAGTCAGGCAAATCAAGAGGGGGTGTGATGTTGGGTGTGGAGGCTAAGGATATGCCTTGGGGGTGGTTCACATGATGTTGGAACAAAAGGTCCCACCCAGAACCTGCAAGCAAACTGCCAGGGAATACAAAAATACCAGCTTTAGGACCTCAGTTGCCCGAGGGGCAGGAAGATTAATTAAGTGAAAGAGTCAGGGTGGGGAGTCAAGAAGGTACGTCGCTGGGTGCCTTATGTATGATTAAATGACCCCTGCATTTTCAGCCTGGTTCCTGGGAAGGAATTAAATTCTATCTCCATTTTCCTTCCTTCTTTTAGCTTTAAAGCAACAGAAGACAAAAAAAAAATTAATTATCTGCAGCATATATCTCATCAAAACTATTGGTTTTATGGTAGGAGAGAGACTAAGTAAAAGAAACAGATTTTGCAGTATATAGTATCCTATTCCCAAAAGAGTTGGAGAATTTTGTATTGACCTCATGTCATCCAATGTGATTTGTCTCATCCCAGTGTCCTACAGTGAAGAGGTGGTGTACTTCATCAACATACAAACTCAGGCTTCCCCAGGGCAACTTAAATCTTGTAAGTCCTGGGCAAGTTTCCTAGCTCCACAAGCTAAAAAGGCATCTTTTTCCAGTACTTTTTGAGAGCCGGGAAGAGTGGGATTACTCACCCTATTCCCTCTAGGAAGCCTTCAGCCTCCCTTCCTAAGACTGCTCCTTTCCCAAGCTCTGAATGTTTTGGCTCCTGATTGTTAAGAACTAGCCACAGGTTTGGTACAGGCCACCACAGGAAGATAAAATTGACTGAATATAAGAAACAAATTAAATTTAAGGAGGCTAGCATAAACATAAACATAGGAAAACGAAGGATTTAAATTGAGAAATCAATCGTCAGTCAGTCAACAGTCAGCTTTTTTGGGTTGAACATTTACAAATAAAACTCCCATAAATCAAAGCAAAGAAGAAACTGCTGGTCGAAAACAATTTCAATAGATAAACTGACTTCCTCAGATTGATAAGCTCCATCTGCACTCCACTGACAGCAAACTATGTTATATACTTCCTGGCAATGCAATTCACAATTTGTGGTCTGAACAGGCAAAACATCCCCAGCTTGAAATCTTTTTGAGCCTTTGGCATTGTTGGTGTTTATCTGCAATTTAGGTCCAGCCTGTTTTAGAATTGCTCTTGACACCAGTCCTATTGAAAGATCCACACTCTCAGACACTGTGTTCATGATGACATCACACTGAAGATTTTTAAAATAAAAATGCAATTGTATGTTAATGTTAAATGGAGAGATCAGTTATACTATTTCAAAGTTATTTGAAAATGTACACATTTGCACTCCAGCAAGATTGAATTTCACCAACACATTATATACTCTGAAGTGAAAATTAAGATCTGCACTCAACCACCATTAATTGCTACAAAACAATAAATTCCTTCAACGTTATTTAATGCACAATTAGAAATTAGAGTCACAATTCAAAGTCAAAATACCATTTCAACTCTGAGAATTATGCATAATCTAGCAGAACTAAGGGGACCGCAGTGACAAAAGAATGTTGAATATACTCCACGATGGACTCCATTCCATCTAATTTAATCTCGTCGGCATATATAATCTTACTGGCCATTATGATTCACTTGTCATTTATAAAGAATGGGCAAGATGAGAGCAAATCGACTTGCTACCCTAATTTGGGGTTTAGACTGACCCTTAACGGATTCATCTGCAGGCCATCCAGTCAGCTTGCAACTGGTAGTAAGTAACAACTGCCAGTGAGTAGCAGGGCAAAATCACATGGGCACACGCCACAAGCTGCTCTCTAAAAGCATTCACAAAAACAAACAGGTGCATCACAGGTTAAAAAGAGTCAGGAGGGTTTTAGGAGTGCAAGCGGGGAGGTGGTGAGGGAAGTCTAGGACAGGGTAGGCCATGTACTAACATGCCCAACTTCTCACCTTTAGCCTTCAATTGGTCACTATTTATTCTACCTTTTGTTCTCCAATGTTTCCTTTCACCAGAACCACCTCTAATCCTTCATGCGTTAGGAACGTGTCATCTGATTTGACTGGGTCTATTTCAGGTATGGTAGCATCAGGCTCCATTTTCAATATGGGATGCAGTTTGCTGGGTTTTTCCTGGAGCTCTCGGCCTGCACTGGCAAATGAGCTTTTTATCTCCTGTTTGAAGGCCAACTTCATCACGGCTGGCTTTGAAAGTTTAGATTCAGGCTCTATTACCTCTTTTACAATTTTCTTCATTGATTTAATAGAGGCATCATCAGGACTCACAAGCCTGATGTCAGTCAACTGTGCATCAGATTTAAGTTTCTCACAATATTCCTTGATGGCTTTCAATGTAAGCCATAAGAGCAGAGACTCTCCTGAGCTCAGCACCGGAATTGCAATTGATGTGAAAAATTGATCATTAGCAGTATTCAGAGCTGTCAAGATGGTCTTCTTAAAAGCTGTTTCTTCTTGTGCCCCTAGCCTATCAAATTTTGTCCATTTGGCATGGAGGACTACACTGCATTGTAAGTTTTCCAGAGCTAGTTAAAATCACAGCACCATCTTTCATGATATGTCTTTTATTTCTCAGTCTATTGATTTGATCACGAAATTCAGGACCACCAGCCTCCATTAAGGTCTTTGACAATCCAGTGGAAAATTCCATCATCTCACCTATCAAGTGTAAAATTACATCTACTTCATGAATTGCTAAATTTTGTTTAATGACTGATATCTGCAATTTGTTCAGAAACATGACTTGTTACAGTTTCCAGTTTTTCAGGAACAGCATGATTTGTTTGTTGCCCTTCTTGATTCTCCATAAAGATTATGCATTGGTAGGGGTCCTCCAGTTTCTTTAGAAGGTCGAGATAACAAGGCGTGGGGCTGGATGAACACAGCAGGCCAAGCAGCATCACAGGAGCA
Organism: Ginglymostoma cirratum; assembly: GCA_024137785.1. Classification (NCBI taxonomy): domain Eukaryota; kingdom Metazoa; phylum Chordata; class Chondrichthyes; order Orectolobiformes; family Ginglymostomatidae; genus Ginglymostoma; species Ginglymostoma cirratum. The sequence continues at coordinate 16,305,808 of JAHRHZ010000034.1, read as the reverse complement.
GGAAAACTTGACGTTTCAGGCCTAGACGCTTCATCAGAAATGGGGGAGGGGAAGAGGGTTCTCAAATAAATAGGGAGAGAGGGGGAGGCGGATAGAGGATGGATAGAGGAGTGTTTTTCTTTCAATTTAACTTGTTTCAACACATCCACTATTAAAGCTTCTGTTTGTGTTGCATTTTTCACATTCACTCTAATCTGTAGTCCCAATAATTGTTCATTGTTCACATAATTTATGTTTATACCTGGCAATATTTCTGAAAAATTCACAAACCTCTGGACATACTCTCGGACACACAGTGATGATACTTCAATAAAACAGTCCTTCATGCAGTTCTCATTCATGTACTTTTCAATATGTATTTTTATTTCTTTGGCAATAGCCCTGTACCCAACAAGAATGACACAATCAGATGGGCCTGAACTAGGCTTTGATTCCAGATGGTGCTGCAGTAAGTAGTTTTCTTTCATATCTTTTAATTCCAAATGTTCTCTTTTCACAGTTGCTGTGGCTTTCTCTATGAAGAGTCTGAAATTATTTGCAATGTCCATGTCAAAGTTTTCTGGGATTGGCACTGTTAGTTCTACAAAAGTCATTGTAAACTTTTCGTTGGTCTCTTTCTGATGCAGAATGCAAAATGCCTTTATCTTCTGCATCAACATACAAGTATGCTGCATTAATTCCTGAATCCAGAAACATTTTTGTAAGGAAACCTTTGGTGTTTAATTGTGTCAAAAATACTCTTAAATGTCTTGATAAGTGGATGATCTTACTGGTTATTGGGTTTCCTTTGGAAAATAGTTTTAGTTGAGCTTTTAAAATATCTTTTTCTGTCCCTGTAATTTTCACTACATATTGTGATGCATCAAAATGAAACTGAACACGAGAAAACTCTGTCTAGATCCCGATTCTTCAAAATCAAAACATGACAATTATTTTTAAAGTGACATTCCTCTGTTTCAAAACTGCTTGCAAGTTCAGTTTCATCATCTTCACTTTTCTGGGTCAGTGAGTCAGAGTCTTCTTTGTTCTTATTTGATGGGTTAGAGCCTGTACTGTCTTGTTCAGTTGTAAATTCTGTTAATTTCATCGCTACTATGAAAGGGAGAAATTTCAAAGTGTGCCCTCTTAGGATGTGTGTTTTTGATATAACATCTTCTGCCACTGAAATAAAACAGTAAGTTTATTAATTCTGGATGAAGTAACAGTACATAATTATTAAATTAATAAGCTACTGATAGTAACCACCATGGACGTTCTTGGTGAGGGATGCTGTTTGATTCCATTGTGTCTAATCTGCTTTTTCACAAGTGAAATTTAAAACTAATTCAGCTATGCAAACTTTTTTTCAACAGCCTTCCTCCCATGCAATTTGTTTTTTTAGGAACTTTTCTGTTAACGACCATATCCATTATCTCAACCAGTTCCCTGGGAAGAAAGATTTTGATAGTCTGAGTCTTGTTGTGCCATCAAGGGTCTTGCCTGCCAGCTGGGGAGCCAGAGAGAGCCATGCAGAATCATAGAACCTTTACCGTGCAGAAAGTCATTCAGCCCAGCATGTCTGCACCAGCACTCCATGTGAACAACTCACAGTGCCATTCTCCCACCTTCTCCCTGTAAGTCTGAATTCTTCCTTTTCAGATAGCCATCTAATTCCATTTAGAATGCTTCCACTGAAAAACAACCTCTACCAAACTCTCAGACAACGCTGTCCAGACCTGAAAGGTCATTAACCTCATTTCATCTGGTGATCTCCCACAAAGCTCAGTCTCCCAATCTCACATAGCTTGCTTCTACTTCATTCTGACAAACTGCCTGGGCACACCCATTGTTTCTGCCTGCTCCTGCCCCACAGAACGCATCTCTTCCTATCTCAACTGGATTTTCTCTGCCCTTGTCCAATCCCTTCTCACTTAATCCACTACTCCTGATGCTTTACGTCAGTTTCAGAATTTCAAGTTTGCAGGCTTCAGCTACCTCCTCTTTACCATGGACATGCAATCCTTTCACATGACAATTCCCCATCTCAGGACTCCACTCCTGGAAGAAGTGGCCTGAACCATTACCGTTATCGCTGCCTGGCCAAGCTTGTCCTCACACCGAACAACTCCTCTTAACTCCTCTCACTTCCTTCAGGTCAAAGGGGTGGCCGTGGGTACCCACATGGGCCCAAGCTATGCCTGTATCTTCGTCAGACACATAGAACATTCCTTGTTCCAGTCCAACTCTAGTCCCCACCCACAACACTTTCTCCAATATATGGAGATCGATACTGCTTCCATCTCTTGTCCAGAATTAGAAAGTTTATCAATTTAGTTTTCAATTTCCACCCCAGTCTTACCTTCGACTGGTCCATCTGACTCCAACCTTCCCTTCCTCAACAGCTGTTTCTACTTTTGGGGATAGGCTGCCCACCAACATCCACTACAAACCAATCAATTTCCACAGTTACCTTGACCATACATCATTACATCCTGTAAAGACTCCATTCCGTTTACTCTGTCCCAGTTACCTTGTTTCCACTGTATCTGTTCTGATGATGCCAACTTTGACAAGGGGGTCTCCAAAATGTCCACCTCCTTCCTCAACCGTGGATTCTCCAGCACCGTAGTTGAGAGGGCCCTCAGCTGGGTCTGACCCATCTCCCACACTTAAGCCCTCACCCCCTCTCTTCCCTCCCTCAAACAGTGATAGGATCCCACCAGCATCCACATCCAGATGATCATTAGCCACCGTTTCCGCCACCTCCAGCAAGATGCCACGACCATACACAATCCCCTCCCCTCCCTTCCCTTGACCAGCTTCCGCAAGGACCAATTCCTCTGAGACACCCTGGTCCACTCCTCCTTCACTCACAACACAACCCAACAGCTCCACGGCACCTTCCCCCACAATCTTAGGAGGTGTAACACCTGCCATTTATTTCCTCCTTCCTCACTATCCGAAGGCCCGAAGGCTTCACCTGCACTTCACTGAATCTAGTTTTGTTTATGGCAGTCACTGCTCACAATGTGATCCCTTCTATATTGGGGAAACGAAGCAGAGATTGGGTGTCTGCTTTGCGGATCATCTACGCCCTGTCCACAAAAAGACAGAGCTTTCAGTTACCTGCCACTTCAACACGCCACCCTGTTCCCTAGCCAACATCTCTGCTTTGCCAGGTTAAGTACTGCTGTCCACCAATCTGCTACCTTACACTTACTGCACACACCAAGGCTCATGGTCTACCAATCTGAATATCTTCCCAGAGTTGTCCTCACCCACTGAACCACCACACTACTAACCCTGTATGCCACCTATGCCATTTACTCACTCATTCGGAACACTTCATCACCAGTCCTCCACGTACATTAGCACTAACAGCTGTGCTAGCCATTTTAAACTCACTCAATCCATCCTTTTGCCTCTTTCTAGAGAAAAGGACCCACTGTGGAATGGAGAGAGCCAGAACAGGTAATGGGTTGCTCAACATTCAGCTCTCAACCCTGACAAGGAGAGGATCCTGGCTATGGGTTGTGAGAATTGCAACCATTCATATGGTGATGCCAAAATATCACCATTCCAGAAACCAAGTAAGGTGCACTGTGCATTGCTGTGTTACTGTCCCATTACCACAGACAATGTACTCTTAACATGCTCAATTTTCTACTCCGTGTTTGTGACATATTCTCTCTTGTCTCCTTTGGCTTCTGTATGGTCTCAGCAAATACTGAGGGATTGGCTATTTTTACTTGATTAAAGTTGGGAGCATGCGTTGGTGAACACATCACTGCCACATCTCCAAGCTGACCAAGGAAGAAACACCCTTTATCATTGGCTCTTGGGTGATGGCTGAGAACATGCACTTGCTCTGCTCCAGGCAGGAGAGGACCTCACGTGTTGACAATTCAGAACTTCATTCAAATGCCCAGTCAGACACAGGAGCAGCAGGCAATTTTGTCACAGGC
>JAHRHZ010000034.1:16276877-16301764 GCA_024137785.1 Ginglymostoma cirratum | reverse complement strand
GCGTCTGCTGGATTTATGCACTGACTTCTATTCCATCAATCTAACCACTGGCACTCAGCAACAACAGCAAGGCAACATGGGAACGATGGGCTTTGACCCCACTCCAGGCATCTGTTCCTCACAATGAGACAGAACTGTGCAAGTAAGCACGCAGCCAGAGGCAGGGCCACATACAGGCCTTGCAGAACACTCCGCGCAGCAGACTCTAGACGTATCCACATCTTCCACCTCCACCCAGCCTGCCACCTTTACTCTTGTGGGAGCTCAAGCTAAGGAGAATGCCCGTCCCTCTAGGCAATTCACATTTAGCATGCCTGATCCCTCCCAACCACAAATGCTCCTGGGGTCATCTGACCAGAACTCTAAGGCTAATGGATTTCACTGTACAGCAGGCTCCCTCTGTTATAGCTGCAGACCCCAGGGCTGTACAGGCTGTAGATGAAGGGAAAGGGAGAAGACGATGACCTTCTGATGGCGTACAGATAGCACAAGCACACTTTGTCATCAATACTCTCTCATATTTGTAAAAATATATTTTCACTTTTCATCATCAGCTGTGAGCAAATGTCTGTCCAGCAGGAACTATCAGATTGAGGGCATGGAGCCCCAAACATCTTCAGGACTATACAAGGTTTTATAGTCCAAGGTGTGAAACAAGTACATGTGTATTCTGAGTACTTGGAAGGTAATTACAAGTTTGGCAACAAGCATGACTCTTTCCAGGTCACAATTCATTGCTTGTGCATCACAACCATTAAATGGGGTTGATTCCCATGTTGCATGATGTGGTCAAGAGTGCTTGGGGCCAAAGTTTATAGTTCACACAGTAGGTTAATGTCCAAGGATCACATACAGAGTGCAAAGCTTTCAGGTATCTTTCAGTACAGTTTGGATGTCCAAGCAATGCTGTCGCCCTTGGAAGTACCTCACATCGCTCAAAAATAAAGCCCGTCTGTCAAAAGAAAACATTTACTATGCTCACCAACGTGTGATGGCAGCCATTTTCAGTTCCATTCCACATTTGCAATAAGCATCACGATGGAAAAACACAGGGGCTGCCCTTCAGATGCTGAATCTCAGGCTTAGCTTCTTATCCTTGGTGAACACCCAAATGTACACACTAACCATTGACCCTGACCATCCCAAGCTGCCAACTAACTGTGTCCAAGCTCCTGGACTGATATTGGAGGTTGGTCTGGACTTGTTTATGGATCCCTATAACTGAACAGTGTTTCCTATGACTTGACTGAGAACTACTTAGACTCTGAGACATGGCCATTTGCTTGAAATACATGAAGTGTGTTTGTCATGTATATCTACATCCCATGAATACAAAAAAAATTACCTCACAGTTATCAACATTGAATTGCATTTGACACTTGTCTACACATTGTATTAGCCTGTCTCTATGCCTTCGTGACATTTTTAGAGGCCCCCTGACTGTATGCTAATCGTAATACTATAGGGTCATCAACATATTTCAAATTGTATTCCCTGCTCCCAGGACCAAATCACCTATATTTTCATACATTGAGAATATTCACCATCTGGGTTTGGAAAAATTATTATTGCAGACTGTGTAGACTTATCTATTTGAACCTCCATATGTTCATCATGTTTTACAAGGCGTTCAAAATACAAAGAGAGATAATCCTCTGCTATCAACTCAGGGAATAGAGTAACGTGGAGACATCGTGTTCTTGGCAAATGCTTAGCAACCAGTCGCAGGCCACAAAATGCTTTGTTGTTTAAAGAATGGAGGGCTTTGTTCAAATCTAGGTGCAAGAAGTGAGAAATTTGTAATAAAGATCATTTAAAACTTGTCATCAACATTGTTACTTAAAAATATACATGAAAAACAAACCAAACTAATTTTGATCAAATAATTGCCAACCCAGAATTTCTTGCTGTGAAAAAAAGTGCTCTAAAAACAGGATATAAAGCAAAATATTGAGACAAATTGATTCAATGATTCCTTGACCTATGCGTTCTCTCTCACACATGTTTTCATGTATTGCAAGTGTCACATTTTGTCTGTCTGCTACTCCCAAAAGACATGATGCACTACTGGCCTCTGGGAATGGACATCTTGGAGCCCCAGTTAGGACAGGACTTCTTCAAAGGCCACAAGACATAGGAGCTGAAGGCGGCCATTGAGTTTGCCACACAACTCAATGGGATCACAGCTGATCAGATTATCCTCAACGCTACTCTCCTGCATTTCCCCACAATCCTTCATTCCCTTACATGATTAAACGTCTGTCTATCTCAGCCATAAAACAATAGCTCTCTGCAGTAAAGAATTCCACATTTTCACTACCTTCAAAGAGAAGAAATTCCTCCTTATCTCTGTCTTAAATATGCAACACCTTATTCCGGTCTTAAACTCTCCCGCAAGGGGAAACAACCTTCTGCAACCTAACCTACCCTGTAAAGTTACCTAAGAATCTTGTACATTTCAATAAGGTCGCCTCTCATTCTTATAAATTCCAAAAAGAGTACAGGCCTACTCAACCTCTCCTCAAAAAATTGCCCATCCATATCTGGTATCAGCATTGTGAAATCTCTCTGGTGCCCAAACTTATTCACTGTATTCCAGCTGTGATCTGACTAGTATCTTGTCTAGTTTTAATCAAAACCTCCCTACTTTTATATTCCAATTCCTTTGAAATGAAAGCCAACATTCAATTTGCCTTCCCTATTACCCATTTAACTTGGATGCTAGCTTTTGTAATTCATGCACAAAATCCCCCTATTCTGTAGCTTTCTGCAACCTTCTCCATTTAAATAACATTCAGCTCCTCTTCTTCCTTCCATACCACATTACTTCACAATTCCCTACATTATGTTCCATCTTCCAAATTTTTGCCTGCATACTTACCCGGTTTATATCCCTCTGCAAAATTTTGTCATCCACACCACTTGCAGTTTCACATTGTTGTATCATCTGTAAATTTGGTTATAGTACATTCACTTCCCTCATCCAAATCATGAAAGTGTATTGTAATTAATGTGGCCCCAACAATGTATGATACCTACATACCATTACTTACAGGTAGATATCCTGAAAATCAACATCTTCTCACAACTCCGTCTTCTATTAATTAGCCAATCATCTATCCATACTAAAATGCTATCTCCAAAACCATGGGTCCTACAGACAGAATTTCCCCTTCATAAGACTACTCTAACTCTGACTGTTTAATAGACTCTAATATTTTCCCATTCACAGACAGCTAACTGGCCTATTGTTACCTGATATTTGCCTCTGGAAGTTTTCCAATCCTTGGGACTTTTCCAGAATCTAAGATTTCTTGGAAGATTACTACCAGTGCATCCACTACCTCTATAGCTACTTTAATCTCAAAGGATGCATCATGGCAAGACAGAGAGATTTATTGATTTATTTAGCCCCATTAACATCGCTAGCACTTCTTTTCTCATGATAGGTATGGTATTTCCTCTCCTCCTCTTGACCCTTGGATATTTACCAATTTTGTAATCCCGTTAGTGTCTTCTATTGGGAAGACTGATGCAAAGTATTTGTTCAACTATTCTACCATTTCCTAATTCCCATTATTATTCCCTCAGCCTCATTGTCTAAAAGGGGCCTATGTTCCCTTTGGTTTCTCTCTTAAATATGAAAAGCAGCTCTTGTTCCCCTCTTGATATTACTTGTAATTTTAGCCTCAAATTTTTTTTTTTAAGATTATTAAACTTGTCATTTCCCAATAGTCTGGCTTTCCACTAATCTTTGCCACGCTATTTCATCAAATTTGATGGTTAACCATGGTTGGCTCATTCCCTTCCAAAAATCCTTATTCCTGACTGAAATATGTCTTTGCTATATGCAATGAACTATGTTCTTGCCACATTTGCAGCCAAACCCCATTCCCAACTCACTCCGGTCACCTCCACTCTCATTCCTTTGTAATTACAAGTATTTAAGCTTGGCAACCCAAGCTCCTCCTTCTCAAACTGAATGCTAAATTATACCATACAATGGTTACAGTTTGAGGGAATATTTTAATCCAACATCTTAATTAAACCTGCCTCATTACACATCACCAGATCTCTGGTTGGATCCATGACAAATGGTTCTGGGGAACTGTCCCAAATACACTCAATTCTTCATGGCTTTGTCTGCCAATCTGACTATCCCAATCTACATGAAGATTAAAGTCACCCATTACAGCCTGTTACACGCTGTACTGATTTTTTTTTTGTCCATTGTAGCACTTTTTTATTTCTTACCTCCACCCATAAGAAATCTGCATCTTCGAATTCAAGATCTTTCTTGCTATTGTATTTATGCCATTCTGTAACAATGCTACCCCTATTTCTTTCTTGCCTGTCTTTTCGAAAAGTCACATGCAGCTGAAAATTTAGTTCCCAGCTTTGATACCCTTGTTATACTTTGTGTAATGGCTTTAAGATCATGCCTATTAACCTGCATTTTTGTAGTTAATTCATCTATTTTGTTCTGAATACTACATGCATTCAAGAGCCATTAGTTTTGCCTGTTTAGCATTTACCGCCCCACCCAGACGCTATTTGCAGCTTTCTGAAGGGTCTAGGCCCGAAACGTCAGCCTTTCTGCTCCTCTGATGCTGCTTGGCCTGCTGTGTTCATCCAGCTCTACACCTTGTTATCTCATGTACCACTAGATGGAGGGTGGAATATAAAGTGTGAGTTCAAGAACAAAGCTAAGCAAGAAAAGAAGAACAGATCCAGGAGCCTAAATTAAAAATGTGCAGGAGTGGGGTGACCGCAGTGAGGAAGGGCAATGGTCGACTGACAGCGAGCGAGAATAGACTTGGGTCTGGATCAGGAAGGAAAGAAATACAAAGATATTAGGTAGAGAAGAGACCAATCAGCCCCCCAAGCTCACGCTGACATTCAGAAAGATCATGTTTGATCTGTTTGGTGTTTTGAATTCCACATTCATGTTCCTCCCGATAACTTTTGATTCCTTTGCCTAACAAAATTCTAACGCTGCCTTAAAATATTCTTTAACCTAATCTCCACCATCTTGTGAGGCAGGGTTTCAAAGTTGCATAAAGTTCTGAAACATTTTCTCATCTCTGTTCTAAAAGGAAAAGCCCTAATTTTAAAATTTTGCCCCCAAATTTTGGATTTACCTACAACACATCTTTTCTGTGTCCATCTTGTCAAAACCATTCAGAAATTTTTATACTTCAAATCATTACCCCTGTCTTCCAAAATTCGGTGGAAACAAAGCCATAATGTTCAGCCCCTCATAAGACAACTGACAATACAATTTCAGATATTAATCTGGCACAGCTCCTCTGAACAACTTACAATGCATTTGCATCCTTCTTTAAAAACAAAGGCCAAAACCGTACTCATATTCAAGATGTGGTCTCATCAATGACATGTAGAACTGGAGCATTGCATTCTTATTTTTCTATTCAATTCCTCTTGTAATAGTCTCTTAGCCTTCTTAATTACTTGTTGTATCTGCACTTACTTGTAGTGACTCATACTGAAACACCTAGAGGACTCTGCACTCAATTCTGCAGCCGTTCCAGATTTAAGTAATATTTGCTTTTTTTTAATTCTTCCAGTTAAAAATAAATTTATTTTATATTCCATCTACTAGATATTTGCTCACTCAGTCTACTTATATCCATCTGCAGTTTCCTTCACAAAATACTTTCGTTGTCTTTGTCTCATTGAATCTTTGTCTTATTTGCAAAACCATAGCTCCTCCTGATTACCTTGAATTTTTCTAAATACTCAGCTATAAACTCCTCATGAGTGACTAACAACATTCACACATCAGATATCAAGCTACTGGCATTTAGCTTCCCCATTTTCTGCCTCTGCCCCTTTTGAATACACGAGTTATATAGCACCTTCCAGTTTGATGGAACACTTCCATTGTCTAGTGACTTCTGGAAAATTAACTTCAACCCATCTTCTAACTTATTAGCCACCACTTTTAAACTCAAGGATGAAGTCCAACAAGACTTGTCAGCCTATCCAGTTTGCTTGATATCACTTCCCAAGTGATTGTAAGTTCTCCCAGTTCTTCTATTCCTCCCATCTCCTGGTTAACAGCTATTACTGGAATATTTTGTATCCTCTTCAATGAGGACAGAAGCAAAGTAATTGTTCATTTCCATCCACAGTTTCCTTATTATCTAATACTAGGGCGGCACAGTGGCTAGCACTGCTGCCTTACAGCATCAGGGACCAGAGTTCAATTGCACCCTCAGGCAACTGTCTGTGTGGAGTTTATATGTTCTCCCTGCATGTGTGTGGTTTTGCTCCAGTTTCCTCCCACAGTCCAAAGATGTGCAGACTAGGTGAATTGGCCATGCTCAGATTACCCACAGTGCTCAGGGATGTGCAGATGAGGGAGATGGATCTGGGTGGGATGCTCTGAGGGTCACTGTGGACTTGTTGGGCCAAAGGGCCTGTTTCCACACTGTAGGGATCCTATGATCTATTAACTCCCCGCTTTCACTCTTTTAGAGGACCAATTTCACCTCATTTACTCTTTTCATTTTGAAATACCGATAGAAGCTCCTGACATCTTTTTCTCACACATTGCTGGCTAGTTCCTTTCATTTCTAACTGTTTTCAGAATATCAATTTAGGCATTTACTGCTGTCCTTTAAATAATGTATCAATCATCAAACCTTTTCAATAAGATTGACGCTTTCCTTAACTTCTTTAGCTATCTACAGTACTTCCTCTCCTGTCTTACCTGTATTTTTTAACTGCTGCATGATTTCATAGGTCCATGTGTGGCAGTGACTTCTGTATGTGGAAGTCACATTTTGAGGCTATTAATTAATCCTATCAGATTACAAATTACCAAACCTCACACAAGCTGCTCTCTGTTTGCACAAAGCACTGCTCTAAAAAACTATCTTGAAGCATTCTATGAAATCCTGAACTAGGTTACAACTGCCAATCTGATTTTACCAGTATGTGCATAGAATAAAATCACCTATGATTGCTGTTCCTTTATCAGCAACACTCAATATTTCTTTTAATATACTTTGTCCCGTATTGTGGTTACTGTCCAGGATTCTGTGACTTCATTCTTTGTTGGGAAAAAAAACTGAACCCTTTTTTTTAAAGAATAGAATAGTAATTTATTGCCACTTGTACTTCTTTGTTTAAAAGAAAGTACGAAGTCTTAAGGTGTCATACTCCGGTGCCATTTTATTATATACATTTAAAAAAAAGACAAAAGTCCACTTTAGCTCAACTCATGACGTTTGGGCTCATGATGTTGATGAAACCTGACACTGAAAGGAAACAAGGTAACAAGCATGGGGCTGGATGAACACTGCAGGTCAAGCAGCATCATAGGAGCAGGAAAACTTGACGTTTCGGGCCTAAACCCTTCATCAGAATCCCTTTCAGGAAAGCTGACGTTTCAGGTCTGGACCCTTCAGACCCTTCTTTCTGAAGAAGGGTCCAGACCCGAAATGTCAGCTTTCCTGCTCCTCTGATGCTGCTTGGCCTGCTGTGTTCATCCAGCTCTACACCTTGTTATCTCAGATTCTCCAGCATCAACAGTTCCTACTATCTCAGGAAATGAAGCTATGTTTTTTTCAAAATGAGGCCTCTGGTAAGAAATTATGTTGTTAAACCATCATTTAAAGCAAGATGGAAGATATGCTAGCAGGGTGGATTCCCTCGGCATATTTTTCCCCCACTATCTGACACCAGAGGCTGGATATTAGTATATTAGCTTGAAGCTGTGCACGTATCGTGGGAAAAGGAGGGAAGGTGGAATGAGGTAACACAATGTGGAGCTGGAGGAACACAGCAGGCCAGACAACAGAGGAGCAGGATAGTTGACATTTCAGGTTGGGACCCTTCTTCAGACAAAGAGAATTTTTTTTTCCTGAAAGGTCCCAACCCGAAATGTCAACTTTCCTGCTCCTCTGATGCTGCCTGGCCTGCTGTGCTCCTCCAGCTCCACACTCTTATCTCTGACTTCAACATCTGCAGTTCTCACTATCTCAAAGTGGAATCAGGATTGCTTTGTAGTCAGATTATGCCAAATTTAATGACAGGCCCTGATAATTTGTGCCTTTCTTTCCAAGCTTCAGCCAACCACATTGGAAGATTGGCTATTGGGCACATAAGCCTTCACCGCCTGTCCGAAACAGCAAGTAGAAACGAGGGATGCTGATAGGAAGGAATCATGAGTTTGACAGAAGGGGGTGGGGTTGATCTGAAAGGTAATTGGTGGGGATACTGGAGCCTTTGGGGGTTGGAGGCTTGCAGATTGAGGGCTTGAGATAGGTGTGGTGGAGGATTTGGGAGCCATAGGAAGTAGTTAATACCGGAAGGGTCTAGGGGGATATCAGTGACCTCAGGGGAGAAATCAGAAAAGAACTGGTAAAGAAGGTTAGAGGATCCAGAGTGGAAAGGGGAATAGAGGACTTGGTGCAGGAGAAGACGTAGGGAATAGGAGTCTTGGAGGGTAGGAGACACTGGAACTGTTTCAGGGGAAAATCAATGTTCTTGGGTAAATTAGAAGTTTGACTGGATATCAGAAAAGCTGGGGTAAGATCAAAAAGGGCACAGAAGAGAGATCGGAAGACTTAGTGGAGAAGGAGATCAAAAGCTTACGGGGTGAGATTGAACAAGCTGAAGATGTGAATGGTAGGGTTACAGGGAAATCCAAAGGATGGGCATGTCCAATACAGGGGATGGGTAAAAATGTAACCTGGGTTCAGGAAGTAAGTAGACATGTGTTTACTTATAGAATCCCTGCAGTGTGGAAACAGGCCCTTCAGCCCAACAAGCCCACACTGACCCTCATAGCATCCCTCTCAGACCCATCCCGCTCGTCTACACATTCCTGAACACAATGGGCAACTTAGCATGGCCAATCGACCTAGCCTGTAGGAGGAAAATGGAACAAACCCACGCAGACACGGGGAGAATGTGCAACCTCCACACAGTCGCCAGAGGGTGGAACTGAACCTGGGTCTCTGGTGCTGCGAGACAGCAGTGCTAACCACTGAGCCACTGTGCCACCCACTTACTTGGCTCTTGGGTACTGCATTCCTTGGCTTCTTTAACTAATGCTAGAGTCCTGTGGAATGGGAATCAATGGCATAGTGGTATTATCACTGGATATTAATCCAGGCATTTATGTACTATTCTGAGGGGAACCAGGTTTGAATCCAGATTCAATAAAACTGTGGAATTATGAGTCTAATAATTGTCAGTGGCAAATCCCATCTTATTCCCTAATGTTTTTTAGAGAAGGAAGCTGCCATCCTTACTTGGTCTGGACATGTCACTCCAGACCCACAGTAATGTGGTTGATGCTTAATATCCCACGGGGCAATAAATGTCAGCCTAGCCAGTGAATGGATGAAAATCCAGCCAGTCCAGGTTAAATTTCAAATAATTGTTAATTTTGAGGCTTGCTAGTTGATTACAATATTTTGCAACTAATGTGCCTCCTCTGGACAGGATGATTGCCCATCCAACATTGTTCATTGTCTAGAAATAGAAATGGATGAGTTTCACAATTTTAGCACACCATCTGAAACAAATCCACCCATTTTTAGTGGTTTAAATTTGTCCTTTTTTGCATCTGGTGACATTATTTCTGAAGTTGCAACAGTACAATGTTTTTCTTTGCCTGGCTAACATTGTCTTTCAAAGTGTAGTACTATGACCAACAGTTGCTTCATCAATGACCTCCCCACCATCATAAGGTCAGGACTGGGGATGCTTGCCAATGATTACATACCATTCAGCACAATTTTGATTCCTCAGATATGAAGCAGTCCATGTTCAAACACAACAAGATCTGGACTATATTTAGGGTTGGGCTGAAAAGTGGCAAGTAATATTCACACCACATAAATGCCATGGGTGGAAGGCAGGAGTGAAAAGATTTTGAAATTGATTTTGAAACAATGACACCACATGCAAACTGGAGGAACAACACCTCATGTTCCACCTTGGGAGCTTACAGCCCAATGGCCTCAATGTAGAATTCACCAGTTTCAAAATCTCCCCACCTCTGGCACATCCATTTCCAACCCTCCCTCACCTGATACAATTCGTCCATCTTCTTTCCCACCTATCCACCCCACCCTTCCCACTGACCAATCTCCACTACTTCCTACCTGCATCCACCTATCACCATCCCAACAGCCTTCCCCCAGCACCAATCCCCATTTATTTCCAAGCTCCCTTCCCCACCCCAGTTCTGATGAAGGGTGTAAACTTGAAACATCGACTTTCCTACTCCTTCCTCCAGCTCCACACTGTATTTATAGAATACTCCCCACTTGCCTGAATAGATGCAGCTCCACTAACGCTGAGGAAGCAGGAGGTGGGCAGCATGGTGGCTCAGTGGTTAGCACCGCTCCCTCATAGTGCCAGGGACCCAGGTTCAATTCCACGCACAAGCAACTGTGTGTGGAGTTTGCACATTCTCCCTGTGTCTGCGTGGGTTTCCTCCCACAGTTCAAAGATGTGTGGGTGGATTGGCCATACTAAATTGCCCATAGTGTTCAGGGATGTGTGAGTTAAAGGGGGATGGGATGCTGTGAGGGTCAGTGCGGACTTATTGGGCTGAAGGGCCTGTTTCCACACTGCAGGGATTCTATGATCTATGATGTATGAAGCATGACACAATTCTGGACAAAGCAACCCACTTGACTGGCACCACATCCACAAGCATGCACTTTCTCCATCATTAAATGCTCAATAACAGTAATGAGTACTATCTACAAGATGCATTGTAGAAATTCATCAAAGATCCTGAGGCAGCACCGACTAGACCCAAGGACACTTCCATCGGGAAGGACTCAGGCAGCAAATGCATAGGAACACCACCCGCTGCAAGTTGCTCTCCAAGCCACTCGGCATTCTGAGTGGAAAATATATCACCTTTCTTTCACAGTCACTGGGTCCAGAACCTGCAACTTCTTCTCTGAAGACATTGTGACTCTAACTGCAGCACATGAGCTGTAGCAGTACAAGATGGCAGCTCACCACCATCGATTCAGTGACTTTGTGATTCTTATAAAAAAATTCGAAATAAAATTATTTTCTCTTTCAGAATTTCAAGAAATGTGTTTAAACTTACATTAGTATGAAAATTATACAAATGTATTTGAAAAAAAAACTTGAAAGTAACTCAAAGACTGATCCAGTTTCGGTTTGGGTAAACTTTCATTTTAAGTTTCGTGTTCTCTTCATGAGCACTCGCTCGCAAATTTTTAATGGCAACTGATAATTTCATTCAAGTATATTTACCACAAATTGCTCCCGATTTCCACAACTCACAAGTAACAGAATACAAAAATGAAACGTACCATCTCTTTCCAGGAAAGTCACGGCGACATTCCCCTTTTCAACAATCTCAACATCACATTCTCCACCACCTGATTTTTTTCTTGCTCTGAAAGTAGGCTACTAATTTTGTTTTAATGCCTTTCTTTGCAATCTGTGAAAAACCTGTAACTAAGATAGCAAGAGATAACAAGCATGGGGCTGGATGAACACAGCAACCAGCCCAGCTCATCTCCACCTCCCTAACCTGTTTTTCCTCTCACCTCAAGCCACACCCCCATCTCCTATCTACTAACATCATCCCGCCCCCTTGACCTGTCCGTCCTCCCTGGACTGACCTATCTCCTCCCTACCCCCCTACCTACACTCACCTTTACTGGCTCCATCCCCGCCTCTTCGACTTGTCTGCCTCCTCTCCACCTATCCTCTCCTCTATCCATCCTCTATCCGCCTCCCCTCTCTCCCTATTTATTTCAGAACCCTCTTCCCCTCCCCCATTTCTGATGAAGGGTTTAGGCCCGAAACGTCAAGTTTTCCTGCTCCTATGATGCTGCTTGACCTGCTGTGTTCATCCAGCCCCATGCTTGTTATCTCGGATTCTCCAGCATCTGCAGTACCTTTTATCTCTTTAACTAAGATAGCAAAACCGCCCCCTCGCTCGCCATGTCTCACTTAAAATATCCAGAACCCAGCCTCAGCCCCGTTTTTATACACTGGGGTGGGCTTTAAAACTTCAGTCAACCAAGTTCGCTACATCTCAAACACGGCTAAAATTCTCTTTACAAACGTAACGGAATTGAATTTAGAAGCTGTTATAGAAAATAAATTCAAGTCTTCATGGAAAATATCTAAGGAATATTATCATTAATTATTATAATGTTATTAAGGGGAGATTTTTAAAAATACTTTCTATGATGACAGTGACTCTTTCCAGGAAAATGCTTACTTTATTGGAAACCACAATCACATAGAGGCAGGGTTACAAAGGGATTAACAAAACATTTCAGTATATTTTAGGTTGGCTGTACTGCTGTAACACCATTATTTTATTTTCCTTTGAATCAGATGCAGGGAAAATGCTGGCGTCCATTGTTAAAGATTTAATAGCAGAGCACGTGGAAAACAGTGATACAATCTGACTAAGTGCGGATTTTCAGTCATAAGACCCTTGGGTCCAACTAGTACCATGCTGACCAGGTTTCCCAAACAAAACTGGTCCCACTTGGCTGCGTTTGGCTCATATCCCTCCAAACCTTTCCTGTTCATTTACCTGTCCAAATGTCTTTTAAATGTTGTAACTGTACCTGGATCTACCACTTCCTCTGGCAGTTCATTCCAGATACGAACCACCCACTGTGTGAATAGGTTGCCCCTCAGGTCAAGAGAAAACAGAGAATTACAGGCCAGTGAGCCTAACATTGGTAGTGGGGAAAATTTTTGAATCCATTGTCAAGGATTTTATAACAGAGCATTTAGAAAGCAGTGGCAGGATCAGACAGAGTCAGCATGGATTCATGAAGGGGAAATCATACTTGACAAACTTGTTGGAATTCTATGAAGATGTAACTAGTAGAGTTGACGAGGGGGAGCCAGTCGATGTAGTTTATTTGGACTTTCACATAGTGTTTGACAAAATCCCACATAACAGATTAATGTGTAAGATTAAAGTGCATGGGAGTGGAGATAGGAAACTAGTTGGCAGAGCGAAACAAAGAGTAGGAATTAATGGATTCTTTTCACAATGGTAGGCAGTAATTAGTGAGGTGCCACAGGGATTAGTGTTGGGACCCCAGCTATTCACAATATATATTAATGATTTGGATGAGGGAACAAAATGTAACATCTCCAAGTTTGCAGATGATACCAAGTTGAGTGGGAGGGTGAACTGCGACGAGGATGCAGAGATCATCCAGAATGATCTCCACAGGTTGGCTGAGTGCACAAATAAATGGCATATGCAGTATAATTTGGATAAATGTGAGGTTATTCACTTTGGAAGCAAAAATAAGAAGGCAGTTTACTACTTGAATGGCTGTAAATTGGGAGAGGGCAGTGTGCAGCAGGACCTGGGCGTCCTTGTGCACCAGTCACTGAAGGTAAGCATGCAGGTGCAGCAGGTGGTAAAGAAAGCAAATGGTATGTTGGCCTTCATTGCCAGACGTTCAGTACAGAAGCAGGGATGCGTTGTTGCAGTTGTACAGGACCTTCATGAGACCACACCCAGAATATTGTGTGCAGTTTTGGTCTCCTTTTCTGAAAAAGGATGCTCAAACTCTCGAGTGAATGCGCCGAAGGTTTACCAGGCTGATTCTGGGAATGACGGGTCTAATGTATGAGGAGAGATTGACTAGGTTGGGATTGTTTTCACTGGAGTTCAGATAAATGAGGGGGGGATATCATAAAGACTTATAAAATTCTAACAGGACTGGACAGGGTGGATGCAGGGAGGATGTTCCTGATGCTAACTATGTCCAGAACCAGGGATTACAGTCTGAAGATTCGAGATAGATGATTTAGGATAAGATGAGGGGACATTTCTTCACCCAAAGGGTGGTGAGCCTGTGGAATTCATTACCACAGGAAGTAGTTGATGCCAAAACATTGAACGTATTCAAGAGGTGACCAGATATAGCATTTGGGGCAAATGGGATCAAAGGTTATAGGGAGATAACTCTCTGAGTAAAGAGGTTTCTCCTCATCTCAGTCTTAGTTTGAATTATCTTGAAATTATGATCCCTGGTTACTGAAATACTAACTCTGGAAACAAAATAACCACTTTACCCTATCAAGATTGTTCATAATATTGAACATCTAACACCATTTATCTAAATTAAACTCCATCTGCTATTCCTCAGCCCAGTTGATCAAGATCTTGCTTTATTCCTTGATAACCTTTTTCACATTCCACTATACCACCAATCTTGATGTCATCCGCAAACCTATTAACCATACTTCCTAAATTCTCATCCAAATTGCTAAATAAATGAAGAATAACAGTTGACCCAGCACTGATCCCTGTGGCACACTGCTGGGTCACAGGCCTCCAGTTTGAAAAAACAACCCTCTACCACCATACTCTGTCTCTTACCATCAAGCCAATTTTGTATCCAATAAGCTACCGTGTGAGAATTAACCTTACTCAACAATCCACCATGTGGTACCTTGTCAAAGACTTTGCTAAAATCCATGCAGACAATGTCAACTGCACTGATGTCATCTACTTTCTTTGTTACCCTTTCAAAAAATTCAATCAAATTCATGAGACACGATTTCCCAAGCACAAAGCCATGCTGACTATCCCTAGTGAGTCCTTGCCTCTTCAAATGCCCGTAGATCCTATCTCTCAGAATGCTGTCGAACAACTGACCCACCACAGAGTTTCACTGGTCTGTAGTTCCCAAACATTTCCCTATTGCCTTTCTTAAATAATGACACAATATCAGCTACCTCCAATCTTCTGATACCACACCCGTGGCTATTGATGATACAAATATTTCCGCTAGGGCCCTGCAATTTTGTCCCTTGCCTCCTGCAAAATCCTGGGATACACTTTATCTGGTCCCAGGGATTTATCTATTTAATGCATTTTAAAATTTCTAGCACCTCCTCTTCTATAATGTGGACTCTCTTAAAGACATCACTGTTTATTTCCCCAAATTTCCTAGCACCTTCGCCTTTCTTGATGGTAAATGCTAATGAGAAATATTCATTTAGGATCTCACCCATCTCTTGCAAGCCCCGCACATAGACAACCTTGTTGATCTTGACCTTTAAGTGGCCCTATTCTCTTCCTAGTTACTCTTTTGTCCTTCACGTACTAGTAGAATCTCTTGGGATTCTCCTTTACCTTACCAAAGCCATCTCTTGACTCCACTTAGCCATCCTGATTTGTCTCTTCATTGTACTCCGACACCTCCTATACTCCTCAAGGAATTCACTTGATCCCAGCTGCCTATACATGTCGTATGCCCCTTTCTTTTTCTTGACCAGGGCCTCGATGAAGGCGTCTTTATGAAAGGAAAATCATGTTTGAAAGATCTAGTGGAATTTTTCAAGATGTAATTCGTACAGTTGATAAGCGGAGCAAGTGAATGTGGTTTACATGGTCTTGCAGAAGCCTTTAGATAAGGTCCCACATAAAATTAGGACATAGGATTGGGGGTAGCATACTGATGTGGATAGAGAACTGGTTGGCAGACAGGAAACAAAGAGTATGAATAAATAGGTCCTTTTCCAAGTGTCAGCCAGTGACTACTAGAGTATTACAGGGATGAGTGCTTGCAGCACAGCAATTAACAAAACATATTAATGATTTAGATCAGGGAACTCAATGTAATATCGCCAAGTTTGCAAATGACACAAAACTAGGTGGGAGGGTGAACTGTGGGAATGACACAGAGATGCTTCAGTTTAATTTTGACAAGTTGGATGAATGGGCAATTGCAAGGCAGATGAATTATAATGTGGATAAGTGAGGTTATCCACTTATGTAGCAAAAATAGGAAGACAGATTATGATCTGAATTATGATAGATTAAGATAGGGGAGGTGCAATGAGATCTGGGTGTTCTTATACACCAGTTGAGTATGCATGCAGGTGCAGGAAACAGTGAAGAAAGCAGATGGTATGTTGGCCTTCTTAGTGAAAGGATTCAAGTACAGGAGTAAAGATGTCTTGCTGCAATTGTAAAGGGCATTGGTGAGACCACTCCTGGCATATTGTATATAGTTTTGGTCTCCTTGTCTGAGGAGTCAATGGCCTGGTGGAATTATCGCTGGACTATTAATCCAGCTAATGTTCTGGGGACCCGTGTTTGAATTCTGCCAAGGCACAGTGGAATTTGAATTAAATTCAAAAAATTTGGAATTAAGAATCTACTGATGAGTATGAAACCATTGTCGATTGTCGGAAAAAGACATCTGAGTCATTCATGTCCTTCAGGGAGTGAAATCTGCCATCCTTTTCTGCTCTGACCTAAATGTGACTCCAGACCCACAGCAATGTGATTGACTCTCAACTGCCCCCTGAAATAGTATAGCAAGCCACTCAGTTGTATCAGTTGCTGACAAGTTACAACTAAGGAATGAAACCAGATGAACCACCCAATATCGATCTATGCACCGGAAAATACAACAGCAGAAATAGCCCTGTCGACTCTGCAAAGTCGTCCTCAGTAACATCTGAAGGCTTGTGCCAAAACTGAGAGAGCTGCCTCACAGACCAGTCAAGCAACAGCTTGACGTACTCATACTCAGAATCATATCTTACCGACAATGTCCCATCACCATCCCTGGATTTGTCCTGTCCCACTAGCAGGACAGACCCAGCAGAGGTGGTGACACAGTGGTATACAGTCAGGAGGGAGTTGTCCTGGAAGTCCTCAGCATTAATCTGGACCCTCCAAATCTTGTGGCTTCAGGTTAAACACGGGCAAGAAAACCTCCTGTTGATTACAAGGTACCATCCTCCCTTGCTGATGAATCAGCATTCGTCCATGTTGAACAACACTGAACAACACAGGAAGCACTGAGGGTGGCAAGGGCACAAAATGTGCACTGGGTGGGGGATTTCAATGTTCACCTTGAAGAGTGGCTTGGCAGCAGCATTACTGATCGAGCTGATCAGCTCTACCAGGCAAAGCTGCTAGACTAGGTCCGCACCAGGTGGTGAGGGATCCTACAAGAGGTGAAAAACATACTTGACCTCATCCTTACCATTCTGCCAGCTGCAGATGCCTCTTTCCATGACAGTATCAGTAAAAGTGACCACCACACAGTCCTTGTGGAGACGAAAATCCAACCTTGAATTGAGAATACCCTTTGACTGTGCTAAATGGGACAGACTTTGAATAGATCTAGCAATTCAAGACTGGGCACCCACGAGGCATCGTGGGCCATCAACAGCAGCAGAATTGTACTCCAGTACAATCTGTAACCTCTTGGCTCGGTATATCCCCCATTCAAACATTACCATCAAGCCAGGGATCGAACTTAGTTCAATGGGGAGTGCAGGAAGGTGTGCCAGGAGCAGCAGCAGGTATACCTAAAAAGAGAGGTGTCAACCTGGTGAAGCTACCAAACAGGACTACTTGTGTGTCAAACAGCATGAGCAACAAGTGACAAACTGAGCTAAGCAATCCCACAACCAATAGATAAGATCTAAGCTCTGCAGTCCTGCCACATCCAGTTGTGAATAGTGGAGGATAATTAAACAACTCACTGGAGGAGGAAGCTCCACAAATATGTCCATTCTCAACGGTGGAAGAACACAAGACATCAGTGCAAAAGATAAAGCAGAAGCATTTGCAATAATCTTCAGTCAGAAGTGCTGAGTGGATGATCCATCTCAGCCTCCTCCAGTAGTTCCCAGCATAACAGGTACTAATCTGCAGCCAACTTGATTCACTCCACATGATATCCAGAAACATATCCAGAGGCATTAGAAGCAGCAAAGGCTATGGGCCCTAACAACATTCTAGCAATAGTACCAAAGACTTATGCTCCAGAATTTGCCTCTCCCTGAGCTAAACTCTTCCGGTGATGGAATACTCCCCACTTGCCTGGATGGATGGATGCAGCTCCAACAACACTCAAGAAGCATGATACCATCCAAGGCAAAGCAGCCTGTTGATCGGCACATCCACAAGCATCCACTCCCTTCATCACCAATGCTCAGTGGCAGCAGTGTGTACTATCTACAAGATGCACTGCAGAAATTCACCAAAGATCCTTGGATAGCACTTTCTAAACCGATGACCATTTCCATCTAGAAGGACAAGGGTAGTAGACACATAGGAGTTCCACCACCTGCAACTTCCCTCCAAGACACCCACCATCCTGACTTGGAAATATGTCACTATTTCTTCACTGCTACTGGGTCCAAATCCTGGAATTCCCTCCTTAAGGGCATGGTGACTCAACCTATAGCATCTGACTGAAGGGGTTCACTAAATTAGCACAACAGCACCTTCTCAAGGTCAACTAGGGATGAGCAATATATTCTGTTCAACTAGTGATGCCCACATCCCGTGAGTAAATTAAGAAAAAAGGAAGGATGTTCTGGCTATGAGGGAATGCAATGAATGTTTATCAGACTGATTCCTGCGATTACAGGACTGACATATGAAGAGAGATTGGATTAATTAAGACTACATTCACCGGTGGTTAGAAGAAATGAGGGAGTGATCTCATAGAAACCGATAAAATTCTAACAGGACTAGATAGGGTAAAGGCAGGAAGCATGTTCCCGATGACCAGAAAGTCCAGAACCAGGGATCACAGTCTAGGGATATGGGGTGGGCAATTTAGGACTGAGATGAGGTGAGATTTCTTCACTCAGAGGATGATGAGCCTGTGGAATTCTCTGTGAAATTCTTTTTCAATGTGTTTAAGGCAATTGCATTAGTCAGTACAGTGGGGAGCTGGAAGAAAACAATAAGTCAGGCAGCATGAGAGGAGCAGGAAAGTTTACATTTTGGTTCAGGACCCTTCATCAAGACTGGGGAGGGGGAAGAGAGCTCAGAAATAAATTGAGGGACGGGGCTGAGAGAAGGTAGGTGG
Organism: Ginglymostoma cirratum; assembly: GCA_024137785.1. Taxonomy (NCBI): domain Eukaryota; kingdom Metazoa; phylum Chordata; class Chondrichthyes; order Orectolobiformes; family Ginglymostomatidae; genus Ginglymostoma; species Ginglymostoma cirratum. Next base: position 16,282,886 of record JAHRHZ010000034.1, on the reverse strand, counting down.
GATGGTGATAGGTGGATGCCAGTAGGGGGTCGTAGAGATTGGTCAATGGGAAGGGTGGGGTGGATAGATGAGAAGGAAGATGGATGGGTTATGTCAGGTCAAGGACGTGAGGATGAGAGGGAGGGCTGGACATGGGCTGGTCGGGGCTGGGCAGATTTTGAAGCTGGTGAATTCTATGTTGAGGCCATTGGGCTGTAAGCTCCTGAGGTGGAATATAAAGTGTTGTTCCTCCAGTTTACGTGTGGCCCCCTTATGACATTGGAGGAGGCCCAGGATGGACATGTCGCCAAGGGAGTGGGAGGGGGAGTTGAAATGGCTGGCTACCTGAAGATGGTGTTGATTGGAGTGTACAGAGCGCAGATGCTCTGTGAATGAGTCACTGAGTGTGCGTTTGGTCTCTCCGATGTAGAGGAGACCACATCAGGAGCAATGGATGCAATAGACCAGGTTAGAAGACATACAGGTAAATCCCTGTCAGATTAGGAATATTTGGGGCTTTGGACGGAGGTGAGAGGGGAGGTTTATGGGCAGGTGTAGCACTTCCTGCAGTTGCAGGGAAAGATGCTGGGTATGGTGGGGTTGGTGGCAAGAGTGGAGCGGACGAGGGAGTCGCAGACTTAGTGGTCCCTACAGAAAGCAGATAGGGGTGGGAAGGGGAATATATCTTTGGTAGTGGGGTCTGATTGCAGGTGGTGAAATTGGCAGAGGATGATGCCTTGGATTTGGAGGTTGGTTGGGCGGTATGTGAGGACGAAGGGGACTCTATCCTATTGTTGTTGGGGGCAGTGGTTTTGAGGGTAGAAGTGTGGGAAATGTAGGAGATGCAGTTTAAAACAATGAATGTTTTCAAGAATGAGTTTGATATAGGTTTTATGGCTAAAGGGACCAAAGGGACAGGGAAAAAATAGGAACTGGGTGGTGAGTTGGATGATAGGCACGATCATATCAAATAGTGGAGCAGGCTTGAAAGGCCAAATGGTCTTATCCTGCTTGTATTTTTCATGTTTCTCTGCCCAATGCAGGACAAATCCATAGCGCCATTATACTCATCACAGATAGGACAAGGAGGCAGGCCCCAGCCTGAATGAGGACTGCAACCCATGCAGATGGCAACAGTCTCGATCCATACCAGCTGCTTTCCGTGTACAATACATGTCTTTATCGAAATTAAGATGTCTGCACATGTCGGGGTCACATGAGTACACCAGATTAATGCGGACATATGTACACTATTCCACTTCAATCTAAATATCCCTTTTTTATACAAAACACCATCAGACACATATTCCCCTCCACTCCCTTGTCTGCCTTCTGGGACATCCTGGTCCACAATTCCTTTACCCCCAACACCTCCCCAAAGCCCTACGGCACTTTCCCCTGCAACCGGAGAAGGTGCAACACCAGCCCATTTACCTCTTCCCTTCCCAGTATCCAAGGGCCCAAACATAGCTTCCAGGTGAAGCAACACGTTGCCTGCAATTCCCAGAATCCAGTCTCCCCAAATCCCAGCATTTGATGCTCACAATGTGGTCTCCTCTACACTGGGGAAATGAAGCGTAGTCTTGGCTTCTGCTTCGCAGGACATCTGCGTTTTGCTTGCAAAAAAGACCCTGAACTACCTTTTGCCTGCCACTTTAACGCACCACCCTGCTCCCTGGCCAACGTCTCTGTCTCTGGCTTGCTGCAGAGTTCCAGCAAAGCCCAACGCAAACTGGTGGAACAACACCTCATTTTCTGCTTGGGGACCCTACAGTCCTCTGGACTCAATATTGAGTTCAATAATTTTAGGCCTAAACTTTCCCATGTCCCAACCCCCTACCCCACACACCAGGCCTTGTTACCACGTAGCCTGCCATTACACACCCGCTCTTGTTAGTCACTAATAGTCCCCATTAACAACTATTCACCCAACCAGCCTGATTGTTAGCAACTCCTTTGTCTGTCCAACTGTCTTTCTCTCTCTTTGGTCTTTATCCTATCATTTACACCCTACCTCACAAACCTCCCTATTTTCTGTACATAAACTGACGTTTTCCCAGCTATCATCAGTTCTGAGGAAGGGTCACCATACCTGAAACGTTAACTCTGTTTTTTCCTTCACAGATGCTACCAGACCTGCTGGGCTTTTCCAGCAACTTTGTTTTTGTTCCTGTTATACATTATCATGTATAGTTTGAGTTTCCCAAGTTACCAAATACACATATGACTGTTTTCATGCATAAACAGTCTCTGTATATGCATTACAAACACAGTCCTTAAATTTTGCTGGTCTCATAATGGGACACTTATGCATTGATGTTGTTGGCTGTTCATTTGGGTGATGTAATTCACCAGGGAGTGTTGATCATGTGTCATTTGTTGTTACCATAGTACCTTTTATCGCATTTGTTATTGTGTTGCAGTGGACCTTTAGATTTGATGATTGACATGTGGAGTATGAAGGTGATGCATTTACCTCTTCATGATCACCGCCTGCAGTTGAGGAACAGTTTCTCTGATTGGGCATATGTGCCAGTGGCTATGATGGTATATCTGGTCATTCACTTGCACCATGTACGCTTGAAGTGATGACTGCTTTATGCAGATCCCAAGTTGCCGCTTAAGCTGGCTTTGTTGAGATCACTGAATATTTGTAGCCTGATTGGCTCTCCAGTGCTCAACTCTGGCGTTGATTTAATATCTTGTCAAAATTGAATCTAGCTTTCTGTTACTTCATCTTAATTTTGTCACTCAGTTTGTCATTTTGTCACTACTTTTGGTATTGGAAGCATTTTTGCTAGTGGAAGGATAGCTTAGGTGCAGTATGACAATTGTTTTTGTATTGGACTATTTTCCATGCCATCAGTAGGTGTGTTTCTCCATTCAAGAACTTCCTTGAATACGTGTGCAGGATTTGTTCAATTTCTTTATTTTTTTTGGTGATTTTTACTGCTACCTCAGTCGTACCATTTGACTGGGATATTGTGAAGGTGATGTGTTTGTTGAATTTCCCAATCATGTTTGAAGCAATTGAAATTTTCAGCAATGAATTGAAGACCATTTTCATTTATGACAATATGGGGAATGCAGTAACAACTGAAGTGTGCTTTTAGATATTTGCCTTTTATTAGAAATAGAAATGAATTAGACATTTTAGGCACATTCGGCAGTAGTCGTTGAAGGCAGCTGGTCCGATTCCCAGCCGTGGTCGTACTCCTACCCCTGGACCGGAAGGCCCAGGTTCAAGTTTCAAGTTGGGTGTGTATTGATATCTCTGAACAGGTTGAACAGAAAAATAGGTTAAATAAAAAATATGTTTAAAAGAATATAATAATCTAATCTGCTCAAGATAGCGGCAGAGTAGGCAGCATTCGGGCTCCTGTCCCTGGGCTTGTCTTCTTCATCTGCTGTTTCTTTCCTTTTCCTTTCTTTCCCCTTCTTCTTCTCTCAGCCTTTTTTTGACATTTTTGCTTCAACTACTTTCTAAAGATAGGTCTTTGGTAGGAAGGGACCTGAAGCAGCGCCATCTTCAGAGGCCGCATGGGTGCAGAGTTGGCTGGTCCGTGAAGCCTGGAGCAGCACTCTGGGACAGAGGCATGATGTGGGCAGGTGAAGCCTGGAATGGAGCGGGCTGGTGAAGGTCAGAGCGGGACTGTAATAGCAGAGAAGGAAAAGTTGGACTCTAAGTTATATTTTCTATGTTTTATTTTAAGTTAATGAAAATGGCACCGATTTGTGGAGACAGTATAAACTTTTCATTGTATTTTATATTGAATACATGTGCCAACAAATGATTCAATTCAATAATCTACTGTGACAAGATAATTAGCTTCTGCTAGTGTAATGAGACATACTTCCAGCTTCATCCATGGTCTGTCTGGAATGTCATTTTTATCAGCAGCTCTCTAGTTTGCTTTGTTTGTACTTGTTACAAGCACTGTACTGTGGTTAGCACAACACTTCTACTTCCTCAGGAGGCTAAGAACATTTGGCAATTTTTATAGATGCACGATAGAAAGCATTCTATCTGGATGCATCATGGCTTGGTATGGTAACTGCGTAGCCAGTAAAGAAACTACAGAGAGTTGTGAACACAGCCCAGTTCATCACGCATGCCAACCTACCATTCATTGACTCCATCTATACTTTTCGCTGTCTCCAGAAGGCAGTCAACATCATCAAAAAGTCCCCTCTCACCCTGGTTACAATCTTTTCCGACCTCTTCCATTGGGCAGAAGATACAAAAGTTTAAACACATGTACCAACAGATTGGAGAACAGCTGCATCACGGCTGTTACTAGACTTCTGAATGGACCTCACTCTCCTCTGGACCAGTAACATTGTATTCTTCGCTCTGTCCTATTACCCGAACGCACTTTGCGTGGTATGAGCTGCCTGTTCTGCATGCAAAACAAAACTCTTCACTGTACCTAAGTACATGTGATAAATCATATCAAATCAAGTCAACCGCACCCCCCCGCCCCGGCGTCTGTCCCTGCATAGTCCAGGATTGGGGAGACGAGACGCAGATCTCCCGGTAGAAGTGGGGTGTGACCATCCGCTGGCCGTTAGTTGACGTAGCTCGCGGTAAATGTTCGGGGTGGGGGCTCCCCGGGCCTCCCGGCGACAGTTAGGGACGCAGCCTCCCCGTGTTGCTTGGTGACTGGTAGGGGCGGGGCCTCCCCGTGCCACCCAACGACAGTTAGGGGCGAGGCCTCATCCGCGCGCCGTGTTTGAACTCGCGCATGCGCAGTACTGATGGCCTGGCGGGGAAAACGCGCGCATTTTGGCACTTTTCGTTTCTTCTGCAGGCAACTGTAAAGAAAATACGAAAAAGAAAGTGACGGCGGTTTCGGTGCATCATATTCCCTGGTAAGATCAAAAGGAAAAGCAAGAGCGGTTGTGTAGTACGTGACTTCTGTTCCCAGGGGGTGAGGACTGTTGTGTCCCAATCTGCCGCGAGTGACAAGAGTGACCAGGAGAGCGAGCAGAGGTTCTGATGAAGGGTTTAGGCCCGAAACGTCAAGCTTTCCTGCTCCTATGATGCTGCTTGGCCTGCTGTGTTCATCCAGCTCCACACTTTGTTATCTCGCATTCTCCAGCATCTGCAGTACCTTTTATCTCAGAGGTTCAGTAACTCGTTTTTAGTATGTGTGGGTATCAAGTGGCTTCTTGTGTAACTTGGATCGTGCCTCAGGAACTTATACATGTTTGTATTTTTCAAATGCGTATCTTCCCTGCGGCAGAAATAGCAATTTAATGTATCACAGGCACAGATTGAGCTTGAAGGCTGGTGTTGCCACGTAAGAACGTGTACATTCTGATTTCAATAAACCAATAAAGCCCTATGCTACTAAAACTGAGCAGGGGATTTTTAAAAAATGCATATTCCTTCAAGGGATGTGAGTGTCATTGGTTGGGCTAGCATTTATTGCCCATGCCTAATTGCCGCAGAGAAGATGGTGGTGAGTGGCCTTCATGAAAATCTGCAGTCCTTGGGTTGTAGCTATGTTCAGCACTGTTATGAGTGGTATTCCAGGATTTTAATTCAGCAACATTGAAGGAATGGTGACATATTTCCAAGTCAGGATAACGAGAGTCTTGGGGAGGAACTTGCAGTTGGTGTTTCCATGGATCTGTCAGCTTCATTAGAGATTGAAAACCGAAAGGACTGCGGATGCTGTAAATCAGGAACAAAAAGAGGTTTCTCAAAAAGCTCAGCAGGTCTGGCAGCATCTGTGAAGAAAAAAATCAGAGTTAACGTTTTGGATCCGGTGACCCTTCCTCAGAACTGTTCTGAGGAGGTGTCACCGACCTGAAACATTAACTCTTGATTTTCTTTCTTCACAGATGCTGCCAGACCGGCTGAGCTTTTCCTGAAACCTCTGCTTTTGTTGTTGTTAAGGGATTGAGCACCCAGCATTCACTGCCTTCCAGGGAAAGAGAACTCCCCACGTTAACAGAGATAACAAGGTGTAGAGCTGGATGAACACAGCAGGCCACGCAGCATCAGAGGAGCAGGAAAGCTGA
>JAHRHZ010000034.1:16202732-16276477 GCA_024137785.1 Ginglymostoma cirratum | reverse complement strand
GAATGGTCTAGACCCGAAACATCAGCTTTCCTGCTCCTCTGATGCTGCTTGGCCTGCTGTGGTCATCCAGCTCTACACCTTGTTATCTCAGATTCTCCTGCGTCGGCAGCTCCCACTATCTCTCCCCACATTAACAATTCTTTTGAGAGAAATTTCTACTCATCCTTGTCTTAAAGGGATGACCTCTTATTCTTAAACTACGTACTTTGTTTTCTCTTGGGTTTGAGATCAAAACGTCGTCCAAATATGCATCCAATGCAATTGTCTCAAAATCTTGTATGTTTGAAAAGATCTCATCACATTTTCTAAACTTTTCTGTTCAACTTTCTAAATAAAATATGCCCTTTATCCCAGGCATGAGTCCAATGAGCCTCCTTTTGAAATGCTTCCGAAACAGTTAACTTTTTTTCAAATACGTAGGCCAAGACACAGTATTCCAGATGTGATCTCATCAGTGCCCATACAGCTCCAGTAAAGCTTTCCTTTTATATTTCTTTATAGAATCGTAGAAAATAGGTGCATGGTGTTTTCCCTAGTTCTGAAACATCTGCTTGTACGCTTCTGGAACATGGGAATTAGCAGTGGGAGTAGGCAATTCAGCTCTTCGAGCCTGTTCCACCATTTAACATGATCATGGTTGATCTCATCTTGGTCTCAACTTTACTTTCTTGCAAGTGAATTATAGACTAACAGCTCTATTAAACAGAAGTGCCACCATGGAGACGGTTGCAGCAACATCCTTTTGATGCTTTGAAGCATGGAATGGCAAATGCACACAAATGAATGAGGGTGGGGAGATAATTTGCAGAGGGGGGGATAGAGTAGGTGAGTGGAGTTAGTGTGATTAGCAGTGGAGCATGGCTGTCAGTGGAGTATTTTGGTGTTTCGCCAGATTCTCTGTCCAGTTCATTATGCAGGGTCCCTCGATCAGGCACTTCATGTCATCGGATGAGGGACTCTTGCAGGAGCAAGGAAGCGCCCGCGTGTGGGTTTACTTGTCATGCTTTCAGATGGCAGAACCCCCACCCATCACTGGGTTAATATTGGGGGGGTGGTCATTGAACGGACTTAATCAAGGTGGAGTTGAGAGGTCGGTGGGGTCACCCCTTGAATAAATGCTTTCTCTGCCATCAAATTCTGTCAGGGCAAAGACACTAAACTTACTCAATCAAAATTGTATGCAGCATTTATGTGTGGCACTTGGAGATGAAGGAATCTGTGGGTTCAAATAAATCTGTAGACCAGATTCATGTGCGGAACACCAGTAGTAGAGGCGAGGAATGAGATAGGAAGCGGAGAAAGGGCAAGTGGATGATGGAGAGAGAATCTGATTGGAGACCAGAATGAGGGAAGAGGCATTAGGGTCAGAGGACATAGATGGTCTGCCATTTGGCTCATTGAGCCAGGTCTGGCATTTGATATGATCACAGCTGATCTGACTGTAGCCTTCTCTTTCTCTTGCTTAGGCTCATTCTGTCATGTGCTGTCTCTCCCTCTTGCTGCCTCCCACTTGTGTCTTTCCTCACTCCCTCTCGCTGGCCTGCTCCCTCCCACTTCCTTTACCTATCCTTCATTGTTCATCAGTACCACATTTCCAATTCAGTGTTCATAAGACTGTAAGATATGGGAGTAGAATTAGACAGTTCTCCCCATTGAGTCTGCTCTGCTGTTCAATCATGGCTGATATGTTTCTCAGCCCTCTTCTCCTGCCTTCTCCTTGTAACCCTTGATCCCCTTACCAATCAATAACCTCTCTAGCTCTATCTTAAATACATTCAATGACTTGGCCTCCACAGACTAACCACTCTCTAGCTGAAGATATTCTTCCTTATCTCAGTTCTGTTCTCTTCACTCTGAGGCTACGCGCTTGGGTCCTAAGGTCGTCTTCTAATGGAAACATCTCCATGTGCACTCTATTCGGGCCTCATTATTCTGTAAGTTTCAAGGAGGTCCCCCCATTCCTTCTTCTAAAACTCCACTGAGTGCAGATCTGGAGTCCTCAACAGCTCTTCATATGATGAGCCCTTCATTCCCAGGATCATTCTTACAAATCTGTGGATCCCCTCCAATGCCAGCACATCCATCCTTCAATATGGGGCCAAAACTGATCACAATAATCCAAATGCAATCTGACCAAAGCCTTTTACAGTCTTGGCAGTCCTGTCTGCTGTTGTATTCTAGCCCTCTTGAAATTAATGCTAACATTGCATTTGCTTTGCTAACTGCAAACTTAAGCTGCACGTTAAACTGAAGCGAATCCTGAACCAGGACTCCCAAGTAGCTTTGTGCATCAGATTTCTGAAGCCTTTCCCTGTTTAGGAAATAGTCTACACCTCTGTTCTTCCCACCAAAAGCATAACTTCACACTTTACCATTGCATTCCATCTGCCACTCCATTGCCCACTTTCCTAACCTTTCAGTCTTTTTGCAACCGCCTCACTTCCTCAACACTACCTGTTCCTCTACCTTTCTTTATGTCATCTGCAAATTTAGCAACAATGCACTCAGTTCCTTTGTCTGAATTATTAATCTATAATGTGAATAATTGTGGTCCTGACATTGGCCCCTGTGGAATTCCACTAGTAACTGGCTGCCATCCTGAAAAAGACCCCTTTTATTTACTCAATCTTCCGTCTGCCAGTTGGCTAGTCCTTTATCCATTCCACTATCCTACCCCTAACATCATGGGTTCTTATTTAGCAGCCTACTGAGCAGCACCTTATCAAAGGCTATCTGGAAATCCGACTAGATCATGTCAACTGGCTCTCCTTTATCTAACTTGCTTGTTAACTCCTCAAATAATTCTAACAAATTTGTCAAGCATGACCTTCTCTCGATGAAGCAGTGCTGTCTCAGCCTTATTTTACCATGCACTTACAAATACTCTACAATCTTACCCTTAATAATGGCCTCTAAGGTCTTACCAAGGACAGAGGTCAGCCTTACCGGTCTATAGTTTTCTGTCTTCTGCCTCTCTCTCTCTCCCTCTCACCCTTCCTTTCTTTATAAACAGGGTTGTTACAGTAGCGGTTTTCCAGTTCTCTGGGATCATCCCAGATTCCATTGATTTCTGACCAAATCGGTCTAACTCAGCTTTGAATATACTCAACAAAATGACCTCAGAGGTAGTAAGAACTGCAGATGCTGGAGTCAGAGATAACACAGTGTGGAGCTGGAGGAACACAGCAGGCCAGGCAGCATTGGAGGAGCAGGACAGTTGATGTTTCGGTTCGGGACCCTTCTTCAGAAAATCAGGAAATTTCCTGAAGCTTGACAGCATCCAGAATGAAGCAGCACACTTGATTGGCACTACATTCATAGACATCCACTTCCACTACCACTGACAATCAATGCACATTGCTGCTACTATCTACAAGATGCACTGTAGAAATTCACCAAAGGTCTTTAGATAGCACCTGCCAAACCCACAAATACTTCCATCTAGAAGGACAAGGGCAGCAGATATACGGGAACACCATCACCTGCAAGTTCCCCTCCGAGCCACTCATCATCCTGACTTGGAAATATATTGTTGTTACTTCACTGTTGCTAGGTCAAAATTCTTGAATTCCATCCCTAAGGGCATTGTGTGTCCCCCTGCAGCATGTGGACTGCAGTGGTTCCAGGAGGCAACAGGGATGGGTCATAAAGTAAGCTGGCCACCCAGCAATGTCCATCGTCCCGTGAATGAATATTAAAAAAAAGCTTTATTAACTGTTCTCTCAACCTGTTCTTTTATCTTCCATGATTTATACAGATATGCACCATATTATGCTGTTTTGTAATAAATGTCCATTTTCTGTCAGAATCTGTTTCTTTAGATGCTGAAGTGTATTGTGCATCATGTCGAAACGTGACCTCTTCTTGCAGTCTGTGTGCAATGAATGTTTGGAGGACTTCCTGAATTTTATTCAGCTTCATGTAAGTATTGCACGTTTAAAATGATTTTTGAATAATGCATTCAAATTTGTAAATGAACATAGTTAATATTACAAGTTGTAATCTGTGGTTGTTAGAATTATAAAGCTTTGGATCATTTATGACCCAGGTCTTCCATTCAGAAGATATTCATTGCTGAAGCATTGACTGGAGTTGCACGGTATTGACACGCAAAAGTCCTGATGCGCCTGATTCTTTAGACTTGCCTGCAAAGCAGAAACATCCGTTGCGTGTTTACCTGATGACTGAAATCCTCCGAAAATGTCCCGGTTCTGAGTTAGAGTTGGAGATTTTGGAGGCCTTTAGCGTATTACCTAATAATTAGCCAGGATATGATGGCTGGAGTTCAAACCTGCTCCAATGCCTAGCTAACTACAACTGACATCTGACTTACCACTAACCCTCCATAGACATGGTGTGGACATGCTGGTGTTGGACTGTGGTGGACAAAGTCAGAAGTCAAAAGATAGTCAGAAATTACAAGCTTTTGAAGCACCTGACAAAGGAGCAACGCTCCAAAAGCTTATGATGTCAAATAAACCTGTTGGACTATAACCTGGTTTCGTGTGACCTCCACAGACAGTTGACCCACTTCTGACAAGACCAGCATTGACGCTCCTATTGCCTCACACAACTTGGCCTACTGTATCTCCTCCGCCGTTAACTTCACAACATACGCTTACCTTATGCATGTATCTTCTCAGTAGCTATTGAAATAATTTTAGGACGTTTTATCCATGCAATGCAGCAGCTACTGTGGTTCAATGCTGATCCACTCTGCTGCAGTCTGTATAGATTGCCTAGCTGGATTCTGCTGCATTCGCTGAGAAAGCTCCTGGCTTGAAAGTTTGACCTGGAAACTCGTCTTAAGGTAAAAGTGGGCAACCTTTTACCTGGTCTGGGTTAGAAATAGAGATTCTGACCTGAATCAAAAGATTCAGAGCCAAATCCACACCTCTTGCCATATGCATATCACTTACTTAATCTTGCTCTACTTCAAATATTTATTAATTTTTGCCCTTAAAAATTGTAGTTGTTTCAACAACTGCCCAATAATTTGGTGGAATTTAAGAACAGAAAAATATCACAAGACTGAAAAAAGCTGCAATCCATTTGATAATTCTCACCTCTGAGTTCTGACAAAAGCTCGTTGACTTGGGTCATTAAGTCAGTCTCTCTCCTCAACTGCTGCTAGACTTTTCCTAAGTTTCTTTTTTTTTAATTTCAGGTTTCCATCAATTGAAGTATTTTGCATTTTTTATGTTACCACTTCTCAGATATTTGTTTTAATAAATTTGAACAGAACCTTATTTCTGTGGAACTTCAGATGAAATCAGACTGTTGAGAGTAGAATGATAAAATGCAGTAGAATGCCTCTGGCCCAGCCTACATGTCCTGGCTTTGAAAGAACTATTCATTTATTAGACTGCCCCTTACATTTCCCCTATAGTCCCTCAAATGATTTACACTATCAAGTGTTTATCCAATCTCCTTTTGAAAATTATTTAATCTGCCTCCACTACTCTCTGTGGCAGTGCATTCCACTGCATGATTACTTTTCCTCATGTCACCACTTCTCATTCTGATAAGCATATGTTGCACTTTAGAAGTTCTCTCCAATCAGTCATGACTAAAATCTCATGAGTGACAGTTTCAGTGTGGTTCTACTTAAAGGATGATTTAGACAATGCAATTATTTTCCCAATGCGAAGAGCTCTTTTACAGTTGCAATCTATTGCTCTGTGCAGTTGTAACTGTATTGGCTGGCCAGACTACACCTTTAGTTCTGCTACCGTGACGTCGAAAGTTTCAGATACTGGAGGCTGTTCGAAAATGTCTTGCCAAACTGATTTGGTTTCGGTGTGTGTGAAGAAAATTTTGAGAAACGTCCATTAAGAGATAGCCTTTTGGAGGAAACCGTAAAGAAAATTGCTGAATAATTCCAATAGATTCAAGGTCATAAAAGAAGCACTTGAGACTGATATTATGTTTTTTCTCTTTGCGAAGTGCCAATCATATGAAATGAACCCATGTGTAAACTATTGGAGATAAAATCTCAGGAATTGGCTGAGTGCTTGATTGAATGAAAGAAGATGGATTTAATTGCCTTCATTATCTATAGGGCTTGATTTACAATAGATTCAAGAACAGCTTTATCCCTGCTTTTATCAGATGTATGAACAGACCACTCAAATATTACAGTTGATCTTTCTGTGCACCTTCTCTGTAGCTGTAACACAGTATTCTGCATTCTGTTCTATTACTCTGATTTACTCATGCAGGGTATGATTTCTCTGATTATCATGCAAAACAATACTTTTCACTGTATCTTGCAATGTGTGACAATAAATCAAATCAAATGAATATAATTTTTTCTTATTTGATTTGAAAGACAGGCACATACTGCTGAATTTCTACAAACCCAACTGACAGAATTGCTTATTGGATTTTATGCCTACTCTGTACTTGTGAATGGCAGATTGCATTGCTCGCCATGCTGAGGAGCTCTGAGATCTGCCACTTGGTTCTGAGAATGGAAAGAAGTTACTCTAGCTCTGAGATGAAATGTCTAGAGATTAAAGTTTTGAACGAAGTCAACATTTTATGACAAATTTGATCATTTGACAGCTGGATTTATGTAATTGGGATATATCTACCATGGGAACATTTCTGACTTCTATCAGGCAAATTAACTTTACCTGTGCTTCATACTTTGTTTTGTGAATCTTACGCATGGTCATGTGTTTTAAGATGAATTGGTAGACCTAAGAGAAATATTTGATTTTTAGTTTAATTTTCCTATATTTAGAAAAATACTTCAGATCCATATGATCTGAATGAGGTGTTACAGGAGTTCCCACGGAAGCAAAGAGAAGCATTATGGGAGCATCTGAAGAAACTTCTAACTGATGTTCTATTAGACAACCCAGTGGAAAATTGGCAGCAACATGAAGACAGCGACGATGAAATGGAGGTGGAGGGTGCAGTGGATATGGTGAGGAGAAATATATAATATATATTTTTGCATTTATATTATTAGGAACTTTATACAAGTGATTTCGTGAAAAACTTTATTGCAGCTTTATTATGAAACATTCCTGTGAGTTGCCAGAAATTCCTCTCTGAAGCTAGCCAGGTTTCCTCATCAACTCATTGTCAAACTGCTGAAATTGTAATCTGCAAAACCACTACTACAGATGGAGGTTGTTTCTGTTTTGCAGTGTAATTGTTTGTTTCTTTAATTCATTCATGGGACGTGGGCATCGCTGGCTAGACCAGAATCTATTGCCCCAACAACAATTAAGAATCAACCACACCAGCATATGTCTGGAGTCGCATGTAGGCCAGGCCAGGCAAGGGAATCTGTTTCCTTCCCTAAGTGGGATTGGTGAGCCAGTTTTTTTTCAGACTATCGATGACAATTTAATGGCCATCAGTAGACTCTTAATTCCAGGTTTTGAATTCAAAGTCCATCATCTCCCATGGCAGTATTCAAACCCTAGGTTCCCAGAGTATTGTTCAGAATTGATAGTATAGTGATAATACCACTAGGTCGTCACCTCATTTACTTTTTAAACTTCATGGGTCAAGACTGGAACTGTGCGGACTGGACTGGAACTTGCTTTGGTGCGTGTTCATTTGATTTTACTCTACATGCTTAGTTGTTTTTTTCTGACTTTTTTTGGAAAGTATGGACATGTTCAATTGTATCAAATATATTGAAGTGAAAATTGTATTTCATTTTTGTTTGATAAAATGTAAAGTCAAACCTCCTTTGTTCTTTTTCAGAAGAAAACTCTGTCTGTGATTAGCGGTATAACTGAGGTGGTTGTGGCCTCTGTACATGTAATTGATAAAGATGATGTTTACAGTGACTTGCTGGAAATTGCTATTATTTTGAATGGTAAGTGCCTTGGTGTCACCATTTTTTAATTACAACTTACATGTATATAATAACTAATGTGGAGAACCATGTTGGGCCCATCACAGTTGCCTTGGAAAAATATTGAATTTCTTGCATAAGACTCTGGTTAAACCTCATCTAACCTCAGCTCTTTATTAGTTCCTCCCAAGGTAAGCAACAGAACATCCTTAAGAAAGGTTTAGAAGAAAGGCAGTGGTTTGACATGGAAGGATTGGGTTTAGTCCATACATTTGCTATTTTGGGTTAGGGAAGACAAGGGAATGTGTGTTATGCAAACATTAACAAGCTTAGACGTAGAGGTTTTTTTCAGAAAGAATTTTGATCTTTGGAGAAGGTTATGCAAACTGGCAATGATAAATTGTACGTAAATGGGAAATTAAAATAACATGTTCCTCTACGACTCTGTGTTGACAGACTAATTGGGGACAGCACTGATAGGTGGGACTTTTGGTAGCTGACTGTTGGGGGTGCACTGGAAGAGAGGGAAAACAATGCTCGGCTGGTTGAAATGAATGGTGAAAGAACTGAGGCCAGCAAAGCCTGTACCTTCTCAATTTACTGCCTCCATTTGCAACACATATAATAGAATGAGCCACTGGGGCTCCTGATACCAGGTGATGTTTTAATGTAGAGTTAATTACGGACAGGTAAACCATAGTCTCACAAGACTGAAAGTTACCAGAGAAAACAAGTGTATGTTGTCTGCAAATATCATCCAAGCAGCTGCAAATAGCCAGAGACTGGTTGATCTTTGTTCATGCTGTTGAAAACCTAGGTTTATTGCAGTTTATTTTTATCTTGGGCTTGTGGATTTAAACTGTGATGTGTAACGACATGATCAAGAAAGGACACCAATGCAATGATTGAAAAAATATTATCAGTAATTTCACATGGGATATTGTAAAAACTTGCAGAAAGGATGTACAAAATAGAATAGAATTAATAATAGCATCGATGATTATTGGTTTTTGTCTTTCCAAATCTATCAAAGAATTCATCGACCTATTCTTCCTTCAATAGATTTTTTTGAAATACTTTCTTTTAATTTTTCACAGGTATTTTGCCAGCATTGCCTAACTTTTACGGAGCTTTGAAGATTACAATCCAGCATTTGTTTGTGACATGGTGGGACAAAGGATTAGAAGGAAAAGAAGAATTAGGAAAAACTGCCTTTATAATGTTGTTGGAAAAAAGCTTATTGGCAAAGTTTTCGGTAATATGACTTTTGACCAGAACATTAAGTGTACAGATTATTTTGTGCAAATGAATTTATACGCGCCATAGTCAAAAAGGTAAACAGTAATTGCATATCTCTTAGCCTGTTTCTGGTTGACTTTATCAATGTCTGACTTTTTTATACTTCTCAATCTTGCCTTCCTCCACTTGTTTGCTCCGTGCCCATGCTTCTTGCATGCTAATTTCTGAATTTTTTGCAGTCTTTTTCTCTTGTACATGTTCAGTTTTTGGCTGATTTCTGAACAGTGGAAAGTAACATTTGCACCACACCAAATGCAAGGCAATGATCATCTCCAATAGGAGAGCATTGAACTGCTCCTTGGTGAAAAATGCATTGCTATTGCTCAATCCCCAACTGTCAACATCTTGGGAGTTACATGGTCCAGAGACTGGACTAGCCATTTAAGTACAGTGGTGACGAGCAAATCCTGCACTGAGTAACTTGTCTCCTGACTCCTCAAGGTTTATCCACCATCTATATGGCATAAATCAAGATGTGATGAAAGGCTCCCTATTTGTCTGGATGAGTGCAGCTCGAACAACTCAAGAAGCTTGACATCATCCAGGACAAAGCAGCTGCCTGCTTAGCACCACATCCACAAATATTCAGTACCTCTACCACTGACTATGAGCAGCAGCAGTGTGCACCATCTACAAGATACATTAGAGGAACTGACCAAGGCTGCTTAGCAGCTTCCAAATCCAAAATCACTAATGTCAATATATTGCCAATCCTTCAGTGTCGCTAGGTCAAAATCCTGGAACTCACTCCACTAACAGCACTGTGGGACTACTTAAAGGAAATTGACTGCAGCATTTCAAGAAGGCAGCTCATCACCTCCTTGAGGGCAACTACAAATGGGCTGTAAATGTTGGCCCAAAATCCAATTGAAGCAGAGCAAAAGCAGAATCAAGCTTGCAAGGAAACAAGGGATATATAAAATGCATTTTGTGCTTTAAAAGTAATAAGGATGTGTTGTGAAGACAAACATTTTTATGCCATATTCTGTTCTGATTGTCACTCGACAAATTACTTCTCCAACAAGATAACATTGAACTTGGTTCAATAGTGTGATTTGCCAAGGTCTTTTTCTCAGGGTAGGGGATTCTAAAACTAGGGGACATTTAGTTTAAAGTGAGAGGGGAAAGATTTAAAAGGAACCTAACGTTTCCAAGCAGAGGGTGGTATGTGTATGGAAGAGGAAGTGGGGGAGGCTGGTACAATTACGACATTTAAAAGGCACCTCGATGGGTATATGAATTGGAACAGTTTCGAGGGATATGAGCCAAATGCTTGCAAATGGGACTGGATTAATTTAGGATATTAGGTCAGAATGGGCAACTTGGACCAAAGACTCTGTTTCTGTGCTGTACAACTCTGACTCTGACTCTAATAGATGAAAGTGTTATCCTGCATAAAATGAGAAGCTTGTGATCTTGTGGCTGTGCCTTATTCCAAGTGATTCCTGAAATACTGTAATTGTCAATATGCGCTCAGTTTGTTCATTGTTACCTATATTATTACTTTATTTTCTCTTGATTTCTCTTGTAACTCTTAGATGTCGGACCAATAAATGTTACTTTCCTTTCCACTTCATTGTGCACAGAACGCTGATATAATTCGACTCTGGCACTTCCATCAAGCTTTGCAAAATTTTGATTTCAAGTCTGAAGACAGCAATGAGGTGAAAAATACTTTGCTTCAGTGTTTCATGAGTGTTGCCTTCATAAAAAAAGAAGAGGTGAGTATTTCATTTGTTTTAAATGCAAATATGTTTAAGCAGAATATGTTTCAATGAACAGTGAACACCTGGCATAATTATCTGAAAACAATAAGTTTTTATTTCTGATTGTTGCAGATTACTGTGTACAACTTGCAAATACTTTGGCTGTATTTAATATTACAACAGAAATTTATACTTCAGTCATTGTTCTGAATAATTGACTGAGTTCCTTTCTTTATAAAGAAAATGCTGGTTCGATTCACAGGGTCATACAGTAACCTTGGAGACGGAGAATTGTCAACATTTTCTGTTTTGTACTTTACATTTCTATAACCTGCTTTATTTTTCATTTAAACCCTGGTGTTATATGTCCGCCAAAAGTATTTTAATCAATCTGTTGGGACAAGTTTTGTCACAACCTAATGGCAGGTGAGAATTGAACATGTCCCTTCTGGCCGAGAGGAAGGGACAGTGCCACAAAACCCAATGGATGTCATGTGACTATAGTTGGTTGTTCTTTACTTGTATACTGTATTTGTGCATTGGCATGCAGATTGTGGAACATAGAATAGCACAGCACAGGAACAGGCCCTTTGGTCTACCATGTCTGTACTGACCATGATGCCATTCTAAAATAATCCCATCAGCCTGCACATGTTCCATATCCTTCTATTCCCTGCTTGTTTGTGTGTCTGTTCAAAATAAACTCCACCTCTTCATCCTATCTGTGCCTCTAATAATTTTATGTACTTCCATCAGGTTGCCCCTAAGCCTTTGATACTCGAACAAAAACAGTCCGAGTTCGTTCAACCTCTCCGTATAGCTAATGCCCTCCAATCCAGGTAGTATTCTCGTAAACCTCTTCTGTACTCTTCAACTCTGTTCAAAACCTCCACATCCTTCCTACAGTGTGACATCATTCCCTAACTCATCAAAGAATGAGCATACATACATTCCATAGTACTTCCTCTCTAACAGGAGTGCTGCTGCCTGGTACTTATTATTGACCAACCTGTTTATGACGGCTGCTGTCCAATGTGTATTCGTCCATTCTAATCATAAATTCTGCCACATTTTAATCTTGTGGTTTAGCCATCTGAGACCCATTGCACTAATCATCTAATTTTCATCTTGCAATAATAGTTATTTTAATTCTTAAAGGTTCTGCATAGAACTCATCTGCAAAATTTATGTATGGTTTTGATTAAGTAAACAATTTAAAATGGTTTGTGAGTCATACAGCGTAGTGGCCATTACTGAAAGGTTGATATCTTGCCTTTGTTAATGGTTGAAAGGATGATATGTCAGGACCTCACATTTTAAGACACTTTTATTTGGATAAAAGACTTAATGTACCATTGACCAAGCACTCTGTCTGCAACAATAAAAGTAAAATATTGTGGATGCTGAAGATCTGAAATAAAAAGAGAAGGTGTGGGAGAAATTTAGCGGGTCTGGTTCTATCTGTGCACTGAGAAAGAGTTAGTTTCCAATCCAGTGACTGTTCTTCAGAACTGAAGGGGCTAGAAAATGATATTTTTTATGTTGTTGACAAAGGGGGAGAAAGTGAAACAGATAGTGAGAGTGCTCAGAACAAAAGACAAAACGGAATGCTAATCGTAATAAAAGAGATCTAGATGTAAAATAGGTACTAATGATAGGTGTGAATAGTAGAATATGGCAACTCCCCTGAGAGTAAACCCACGCCATCAAGATATTGGAGGGGGAAATGGGGTGAAAGCAAAATAGAGAACAGTGTTCATGCTTTGATGTTGTTGAACTCAATGTTGAGTCTTGAAGGCTGTAAGTTATCTCAGCAGAAAATGAGCTGCTGTTCCTTTAGCTTGTGTTGAGCTTTGCTAGAACATTGCAGCAAGCCTAGGATGGAAACCAAGAGAATCCTTCCTCAGTGGAGGACCCGAAACGTTAATTCTGATTTCTCTTCACAGATGCTGTCAGAGATGCTGAGCTTTTCCAGCAACTCTTGTTTTTTGTTTAGGATGGAAGTAAAATCATGAGATCAGGACCGTATATTGAAATGGCAAATAACTGAAAGGTTTGGATTATTCTTACTTCTGGACCAGGGGTGTTACACAAAGCAGTTAATCTGTCTTTGTTCTTTCCAATGTAGAGGAAAATACATTGTAAGTAGCAAAATCAGTATATATTGAAAGGTGTATTGGGCCTTTTGGAGAGAGAAAAAGGAAGATATAAAAGGGAAAGCTTTACACCCCCTATGATTATATGGGAAGGTGATATGTGTGGAGTTTGGGGTGGGAGGGATGTTTGCAATGCATGTGGAAGTGTTAGGTGTGACAGAGGGGTGGACCAGGGTGTCATGGATGGACCTCTCCTTGTGAAATTCTGACCGGGAGGGATGATGTGTTAGGTACACAGATTGTTGTCCTTTTCTAAAGTTAGTTTTCTTGTGTTTTAGTATTATAAGTACAAGAAGCGAAGCTTTAACTTCCTATCTCTTTCTAGATGAGAACTGTGACCAATTGAATTGCTGAGACATGTCCAAGATAAATTATGGCACAAGTGAGGGCATATTCATTTACAACTGCCCTGGCTGATCCTTTGTCCTGATTACTACCAGGATGCCCTCCTTGATGGTGATTGGATTGTGGTTCAGAGGGACTGGGACATGCACTCGGAACGAGTAGGAGAAGTACCAATTTCAAAACAAAACAGAAGTTAGGCATCTGAGAACAATGCTGCCCCTCAGTTTTGTGTAAGAACCTGGTTGTCAGATACAAGACATTCTTTGTGTTGCAGTACATGATGCAGGTCTGGTCCTTTGCTCAGCTGAGTTGTCATGACTATCCGTGCCATTTTCCATTCCATCTCGGAATTGAAGATGGACTATAGTTGCAGGGCCATGATTGACAAACCTTTAGCTAAAAGGTTACCTATACTGTCTTCATCCTAATGGCCACCTTTTGTGTGGCTATATCAAGCTGTACATGAATACTTGGCATGTGAACTCTAAGGATCATCTCTCTGCTGAGATGCTATCTGTTTCCGATGTTAAGAAGGGTGTGTCTGACCACATTTTTGTGGAACACCTCAAGCTTTTGTACTGTGGCATACCACCTAAAAGTTGTGGAAAATATTTGCAGGAAGACACATTGTTGCTTTTCGTCATTTATATAAATGGTTTGGATGTGAACATAGGAGATATGGTTCGTAAGTTTGCAGATGATACCAAAGTTGGAGATGTAGTGGACAGCGAAGAAGGTTACCTCGGAGTGCAACAGGGTCTTGATCTGATGGACCAATGGGCCAAGGCGTGGTAGATGGAATATAATTTAGATAAATGCGAGGTGATGCATTTTGGAAAGGCAAAACAGGGCAGCACTTACACACCTAGTGGTAAGGTCCTGTGAAGTGTTGCTGAGCAAAGAGACCTTGGAGTGCAGGTTCATAGTTCCCTGAAAGTGGAGTTGCCGGTAGACAGGATAGTGAAGAAGGTGAGTATAGAAGTAAGGAGGTCATGTTGTGGCGGTAAAGGACATTGGTTAGGCCACTTGTGTGCAATTCTGGTCTGCCCCTTACAGGAAGGATGTGTGAAACTTGAAAAGGTTCAGAAAAAAATTACGAGGATGTTGCCGAGGTTGGAGGGTTTGATCTGTAGGGAGAGACTGAATAGGCTGAGGCTATTTGCCCTGGAGTATCAGAGGCTGGGAGGTGACCTCATAGACATCTTTTAAATCACGAGGGGCATGGATAGAGTGAATAGACACGGTCTTTTCCCCGAGGTGAAGGAGTTCAAAACTAGAGGATATAGGTTTAATGTAGAGAGGAGAAAGATTTAAAAGGGACCTAAGGGGCAACTTTTTCGCGCAGAGGGTGGTGTGTGTATGGAATGAGCTGCCAGAAGATGTGGTGGAGGCTGGTATGATTACAACATTTAAAAGGCATCTGCGTAGGTATATGAATAGGAAGGGTTTAGAGAAATATGAACTAAATGCTGGCAAATGGGACTAGATTTATATAGGATATCTGGTCAGCATGATAAGATGGACCAAAGGTTCTATGACATGACAACCTTGAGCTCGTTCAAGAAAAAAAAAATGGAAAATTCTTTTGGATGGTTCCCTGAGCAAAACCATTTCAGAGATTGCATGATCATCAGGACTTGTAAGCTGGCATCAAGGAATGGCTTGGCTCATGGTAAGAAAGGCCCTCCCTCCCAGATCCTTCCTACATGCTTGGAATCTCACCCCATCTATGTGTTATCTTGAAGTTGGGAAAGAGACCATTGTCCACTTTCTGGAATGTGCCTTTAGGAATGAAATTTGGAGAGAGGTGCAGTGGTTTTTGAAGGGGTTCAGCCTGACCAGCTGTATTGACACTGTTCTGCACGTTCATAAGAACATGAGATAAAGGTCAACAGTGGCTGGAGGACAATCAACACTGAAAAACACTCATTGGTTTTCCTGAAATTTGCTGGTTGTTCACTGCAAAGCATTGTTCTGGATGGTGTATCACAAAGTGGCACATTTCAAAGTGCAGGACTAAAATGCTGAGAAATGCAATAATGCTTTGAGCAGTTGCCACATGGGTGCAATGGGAAAGGTTGCTGCCCAAACCTTTCAGCCATAGTACACTGAGAGCTGGAAAACTGTAGAAACCCCTCGGCTATATGCTTGACATGGAACGTATGCTGTGAACATCAGGAGTGTTGAAATTGTATTAAATTACCTCAGCTTGAAACATGTCATATCACACACTGTAATATTTAATCTGGAAGACTTTTTGTAGCAAGCCTTTATAAAGAATACCTTTGAAAGAGAGCTTTGCTGTAATTCTGAGGCAGTCACATTTGGGGCACCAAATAGCTGCTTAAGTAGTACAGTTCACTAAATATTTTGGCTTGTGTTATATTAATTTTCCAAATAGTGCTTGGTGCATAGTCATGGTCATACAGCACGGAAACAGGATTCCTTGCTTGATGCCTGTTCTGACAGGAAAGGAATTAATTTGTCGAGAAATGGTGGCAATAATTTCATTGGAGAGTGTGAAAGGCCACCCTTTTCGTCTTTTGTCTGGTTATCCCTGACATGATCAAAGCTGTCCTCCCACCCTACATCCAGTTTCAGGAGCTGTTCAACCACCAAAGTTTCATTTGATCAACACACCTTCAGATGGCTGTTCTCCAGATGTACGCTCAAAGGCCTATAGGCCACCTGTTTGAAGAAAACTGTTTCGAGCACAAAAGCTGCATTAGTGCTAGGAGTTGCCCTCTGGAGATGGTTGATCAGTCTTTTGCTACTTTGGTACCATTATGTGGCCATTGGATTCTCAACATAAACTCTTCTCTCTCTACAGATGTTGTTGAGTTTCTCTAGCACCTTGATTTCAGATGCTTGACATTTGCAGTATTTTGCTTTTAATAGACCATAAGATACAGGAGTAGAATTAGGCCATTCAGCCCATATAGTCAGTTCCACCATTTGTTCATGGCTGATATGTTTCTCAACCCCATTCTCCTACCATCTCTCCGTAACCTTTGATGACTTTACCAATGAAGAGCCTGCCTGTCTCTGTCTTAAATACACTCACTGACTTGGTCTCCACAGCCTTCTGCAGCACAGATTAACCGCCCTCACATTGAAGAAATTCCTTCTCATCTTGGTTCTAAAGGGTAGTCTCTTCATTTTGAGGCTGTGCCCTTGGGTCCTAGGCGCTCTCACGAGTGGAAACATCATGTCCATTCTATTCAGGCCTCTCTGCGTTCTTTAAGTTTCAATGAGATTCCCCTGATCCTTCTAAACACCGTTGAGTACAAACCCAGCGTCCTCAACTATTCTTCATGTGGTAAGCCCTTCGTTCCTGGAATTGTGCTTGTAAAACTCCTCTGGACCCCTTCCAATGCCAGCACAAACTACAGACAGCAATTTAAAACAAAAAGTAGAAAAACTGAGCGGAGGAAGCAGCATCTGTGCAGAGAAACAATTCATGTTTCTGCTCAATTAACCTTACATCAGAACTGATTACCACCAGTAGCAAATTGGCTGCCACCTTTCTTTCGGCAGAAAACTGACTAATAATAATAATCCATAAACTCCATTTCAATGTCTTTTTCCCCACTCTTCCAACTCCAGCCACAAGCCCCCCTTTTAAAATTTTCAAGAAGATTTGCAGCTCGGGTTGCAGATGAGGTTGTAGACATGCTTGCTGAGCTGGTGGATTTGGTTGCAAACGTCTCGTCACCCTGCTAGGTAGCATCGTCAGTGCCCCTCCAGTGAAGTGTCTGTTCTGTCCAGCTTGTTATTTATATGCCTTAGTTTGCTGGGGTAGTTGGTATTATTTCCAGTTCCGTTTCTCAGTGGTTCGTACACAGGGTCTAATTCGATGTGTTTGTTGATGGAGCCCCGGTTGGAATACCAGGCTTCCAGGAATTCCCTGGCATGTCTCTGTTTGGCTTGTGCAATTATGGATGTGTTGTTCCAGTCAAATTTGTGTCCCTCATCGTCCGTGTGTAATGAGACAAATGAGGATTGGTCGCTAGTTGGTGTTCATGTATCTCTATTGTCAGTGTTCTTCCGGTCTGGCTTTATGTGGTGTCCTTACAAAGTACCATGCATGTTACACCGGTTTTGCTGGTTTGGGGTATGGGATCCTTTACGTTCGTCAGCAGCTGCTGTAGGGTGGTTGTTGGTTTTGTGGGCTACCCTGATACCTAGGGGCCTGAGTAATCTTGTGGTCATCTCTGACATGTCCTTGATGTATGGTAGGATGATTAGTTAGTCTGGTCATGTCGTGTCTTCCTGTTGTGGTCTGTCTTGGAGGCAATGGCTTATTGGGTATCCATTCCTTTTGAAGACTCCGTTATAGGTGCTCCTGTTCCACTTTACGTAGTTCTAGCTTGCTGCAATGTGTTGTGGCTAGTTTAAGTATAGTGTCCTGATGCAGCTCTGTTTGTGGGCATTGGGTGGTTGCTAGTGCAATTGAGTATCTGGTCCGTATGTGTGGTCTTTCTAAACTTGTCTCACTACACACAGACAACAAGGCAGACAAATTCGCCGGAGGCAACACATCCATAATCACACAAGCCTAACAGAGACATGCCAGGGAATTCCTGGAGGCCTGGTATTCCAACCAGAGCTCCATCAACAAACACATAGGGTCTAATTCTATGTGATTATGGATGTGTTGTCTCCGGCGAATTTGTCTGCCTTGTTGTCTGTGTGTAGTGAGACAAGTTTAGAAAGACCACACATACGGACCAGATACTCAATTGCACTAGCAACCACCCAATGCCCACAAACGGAGCTGCATCAGGACACCATATTTAAACTAGCCACAACACATTGCAGCAACCCAGAACTACGTAAAGTGGAACAGGAGCACCTATAACGGAGTCTTCAAAAGGAATGGATACCCAAAAAGCCATTGCCTCCAAGACAGACCACAACAGGAAGACACGACATGACCAGACTAACTAATCATCCTACCATACATCAAGGACATGTCAGAGATGACCACAAGATTACTCAGGCCCCTAGGTATCAGGGTAGCCCACAAAACCAACAGCCACCCTACAGCAGCTGCTGACGAACGTAAAGGATCCCATACCCCAAACCAGCAAAACCGGTGTAACATGCATGGTATTTTGTAAGGACACCACATAAAGCCAGACCGGAAGAACACTGACAATAGAGATACATGAACACCAACTAGCGACCAATCCTCATTTGTCTCATTACACACGGACGATGAGGGACACAAATTTGACTGGAACAACACATCCATAATTGCACAAGCCAAACAGAGACATGCCAGGGAATTCCTGGAGGCCTGGTATTCCAACCGGAGCTCCATCAACAAACACATCAAATTAGACCCTGTGTACGAACCACTGAGAAACGGAACTGGAAATAATACCAACTACCCCAGCAAACTAAGGCATATAAATAGCATGTGGGATAGAACACCGAAGCTTCACTGGAAGTGCACCGATGATGTTACCTAGCAGGGTGATGAAACCCACCAGCTTAGGAAGCATGTCTACAACTTCTCCAGTCCCCCCCCGCCCCCCAAAGCATAAAACCCATGACATTCCCATGTCTGTTCAGCTCCAAAGAAGATTAGTTAGGCTCGATGTTTACACTGGTCCACTTTCCACAGCTGCCTCTGGATCTGTTGAGATTTTCCAGCACCTTGTTTTCATTTCAGACCTTCAGCTACATTTATTTTGTTCTTATTCAAAAGTACTTTGGTTGTAAGGAACTTTGGGATGATCTGAGGGTTGTGTAAAGCTCTGTATAAATACAGTCTTTATTTCTTTTTCATTGTGAGTTTACACTGCTGTTTGTTTTTTTTCAGGGAAGGCGATTTTTAAGTTTTTTGTTTAGCTGGGATGTAGAATTCATCAAGATGATCCATGACACCATTAAGAACCAGCTGCACTTCTTTCCTAAGTATGAACAAATTAATTAGGGCATTGGGTTAAGGCAGGAAAAGCATGCATTGAGAATTAATTTAAATGCAGGAATGTGTGAATCTTTTGAATTATGTAGTGATCTTCTAATTAGGCAGTTCTAGAATATGAAGAACACTTGATCTTTAGAATATCTAACTAAGTAATTTGTCAATTATCAGATTACTTTTTAAGTGTTTGGAATTAAAGTTTAAGGATGATGGGTAATCGGTTTAAAAAGTATCACAATCTCAGAAGTATTATGGCATAAAGGTGGCTATTTGCCCATCGTGCCTGCACTTGTTGGTTAAACAAGCATCATTGCCATTTCACTGCTTTTTACAATATCCTTGCACCTTTATTTTTATCTATATAATCATCCACTGCCCTCGTGAATGTCTCAATTGAATGTCCCTCCACCACGCTTCTAGACAGTGCATTTTATACCCTAAGTATTCAATTCAACCTTGCATCTTTTGTGGGTCACTTTAAATCTATGCACTCTTGTTCTTGTTTCTTTTACGAGCAGGAATAGTTTCTCCTATCTCTCCAGCCCACTCATCATTTTGAAAACTTCTATCAGATCTCCTCTTGATTTTGGTCTCTCCAAGCATAACAGTCCCAGTTTAGAGTCAGAGTCATACAGCACAGAACTGGGCCTTCACCTCATTTTGTCTGTCTGGAACTATATTTACTAATCCCACTTTCCAGTATTTGGCCCATGGACTTGAATGTTAGAATTTCTTCAATCTCCATAACTGAAAAGTTCCTCATCGTTGGAACCACTACTGCACATCTTGCATTACATCTTTCCAATGTGATGCCGGAACTATAGATAGTATTAGAAATCTAAGATGGAATACTATGTTTTGCTAACTGATCAGATTATTTTTATTATTTGTGATGTTATAATCTCTTTATCCTGAACTTGATACTCTATAACTCCTTTCTTGCTCAGGCCAGACAACCATGTGCGCTCTTCACCTCTAGTAATCTCCCTGAGAGGGGTGCGGCCATAATCGTTTCTCTCCAGGGATATGCCTTTTCTTAGCTTTGCATTTAGATCTGTGGTTCTCTATATTCCAATTTTGAGACTTGTCTGTCTGCAATTATCATGTGACTTTAATTCTGGATGGCTTGTGAATTTCAGGATTGTCATGCTCTCTGATTGGAGTTCCAAGGTACTGAATCAACACTTAAGTATCAGGGCTTTCCAGGCTTTGCATTTTGTAATATTGTTCTTTTCCTGTTATGATCAACTGTTAATGATAAGCTTGTGAATTTTTGCCTGTAGATCCATCATGACCTATGTAGCTGAGGTATATTTTAGAGCTTGGAAAAGGGCATCTGGAATGTTTCTTAAGGTAAGTGATCTTAATTTTAAGATATTAAAATTAGGGAGGGCTGTGTTGATATTCCAGGGCATTTCGATATTAAGAAGGTGGTGGTGTTGGGTCTCTTGAAAAACATTAAAGTAGATTAGTCCCCTCGGCCTGATGGAATCTGTCCGAGAATACTGAAGGAGACAAGGGAGGAGGTTGCTGGGGCCTTGACAGAGAAATTTGTATCCTTTTTAGCCACAGGGGAGGTCCTGAACACTAGAAGATAACCAATGTAATTTCTTTGTTTAAAAAAGGCAACAGAGATAATCCAGGAAATTGTAGGCTGATGACCCTTGCATCAGTGGTAAGGAAATTATTGGAGAAGATTCTTAGGAACAGGATTTACTTGTATTTGGAAAATAATGGACTTATTATGAATAATCAACATGGCTTTGTGTGGGGGACATTTTGTCTCCCAAATTTGAGTTTTTTCAGGAAGTAATGAAGATAATTTAGGGTAAGATAATGGATGTTGTCTATGTGGTCATAGTAAAGTATTTGACAAGTTCCCGCTTAGTAGGCTACTCCAGAAGGTTAAGTGACATGAGACCCGGCATGAGTTAGTAAGTTGGCTTGGTCATAGAAGATGGTTTAGGAGGGGTGTTTTTCTGATTTGAGGTTTTTGACCAGTGGTGTTCAGCAAGAATCAGTGTTGGGACCTCTGTTGTTTGCAATATATGTAATTGGATGAAAATGTAGCTCATCTGATTCAAAATTTGAAGACAACATGAAAATTGATGGAATTGTGGATAGTAAGGAAGGTTGTCAAAAGATACAGCAGGATAAAAATCAGTTGGAAAGTTGGATGGAGAAATAGTAGATTGAGTCTAATCCAGGCAAGTGTGTGGTGATGTGTGCTTTTTTTTTAAAGAGGTCAAATGCAAGAGGATAATATACAGCTGATGGCCAGACCCTTACGAGCACTGACCTACAGAGGGATCTTGGGGTACAAGTTCATAGCTCCCTGAAAGTGGCAACACAAGTGAATAAGGTGGTACAGACAGCATATTGGCATGCCTGCTGCCTTTAGTCAGGGCATGTCATGTTGCCACCACATAAAATTTCTTTTAGACCACATTTGGAGTATTGTGTGCAGCTCTGGTCACCACTCTGTAGAGCGGATGTGGAAGTTTTGGAGAGGCTGCAAAGTAGGTTTACCAGGATGTTTTCTGGATTGGAATGTATTAGCTCTAAGCAGAGATTGGACAAACTTGGATTGTTTTTGTTAGAGTGTCAGAGGCTGAGGGGCGACCTGATGGGAGTTTATAAAATTGAAAGGTATGGATAGTCGGAGTTTTTTTCCCCCAGGGTGGAAATGTCAAATATTAGTGGGCATAGGTTTAAGATGAAGGGGGTGGGAGAGTTTAAAGTTTGAGGCAAGTTTTTTGCGCAAACAATGATAGGTGCTTAGAATGTGCTTGCAAGGGAGGTGATAGAAGCAGATATGAAAGCACAATTCAAGAGGCATTTAGACAGAAGTATGAACAGGCAGGAATAGAGGGATGTGAACCATGTGCAGGCAGATGGAATTAGTTTAGAATGGCATCATAATTGGCACAGACATGGTGGGCCAAAGAACTGGCTCTGTGCTGTATATTTCTATATTCTGTTTCCATGCAAATCTTTGCTATCAAATATGTCCTGTTGTATGCACCCTTTTGCTGATGATGTGAACATTGCTCAGAAATTAGTGAGCATCATTTCATGTTCCCCTAATCATCGGATAATAAGACTGAAAATGAAAATAATTTAGCTTGGAGAGTCAGTTCTTTCCTATTCGTGATTACTAAGGAACACCTCTTCCTCTGTCCAATCATCTAGAAATGAAAATGTATGAATTACATTGGCCAAATCAACAGATGACATATAAAGTAGAAAGTACATTTTAGATTTTCTGTGTTCACCCACTTTTCTGAATTTTCTAATTGTCCTGTTTCATTGCATCAAAGTATCTTTGTGTACCATCTGTTTCCTTGAAACTCTGGACTAGATTTAAACAAGGAATTGATGGATTTTGTAGACTAAATCTGTTGGTTTTGAATAGTTTGGGTTTTTTGGGAAGTTTAGTAGCCTTTGTTAAGTGCTGTAAATTGATGGCTAAGGATGCCCCTGATGAACTATAAATATATTACAACACAGTATAAATGCAGAGAAACTATTTCCATGGAGAACCTCCATATCAATGAGGCTCCATTCAAACTCTGAGCTAGGTCATTTGGGACTGAAATCAGGGAGCAGTGTTTCAGACAGAATAGAGGGAATCTTTGGATCAATTTGAATTTCTCAAGTTTGGGATCAACAGATTTGTAAAAATTTTTAGGCAAGGATTTCATGATATGGATGAGTAAACAAAGTTGAGCAAAATTTGATCGAA
The DNA here is from genome assembly GCA_024137785.1 of Ginglymostoma cirratum. Taxonomy (NCBI): domain Eukaryota; kingdom Metazoa; phylum Chordata; class Chondrichthyes; order Orectolobiformes; family Ginglymostomatidae; genus Ginglymostoma; species Ginglymostoma cirratum. The sequence goes on along the minus strand of JAHRHZ010000034.1, from coordinate 16,253,469 downwards.
CAAAATGGTGAAATTGACTCAATAACCAGAATGACCTACTCGTGCTTCTATATTTTTAGAGATATGATTGTTTGTAAGCAGTTTATCATTGTGGGAATAGTGTTGACAGAAATGTGGAGTTGAGGCTACAAGCAGATCAGCTATGATATTCTCATATCGCAGAGCTAGCTTGAGCTGGATATCCTACTTGTACTCTTATTCTGCGCAACTGTATTCAGCTTTCACAATGCAGATAAGCTGAATACCCACTGCAGGCTAATATTCCAGGGTATACATGCTATAAGAAGGATAGAGATGGGGAGCAAGAGAGGTGGGGGGAGTGGTGTTTTTGATTGAGGATAACATTGCTGCTGTACTTAAGGAAGCTATTTGTGCAAATACGTCCAGGGAAATTGTTTGGGTGGAACTACGAAATAAGAAAAGGATGATCAGCTTATTGGGATTGTAGTACAGACCCATGAATAGTCAGCAGGAAATTAAGAAACAAATTTGTAAGGAGGTTCACAGTTATCTGTGAGAATAATGGGATGGTTATGGTAGGGCATTTTAATTTTCCAAACATAACTGAGACTGCTGTAGTGTTAAGGGCTTGGATGAAGAGGAATTTAAGTGTGCAGAAGAAAATTTTCTGATTCAGTATGTGGATGTACTACTAGAGAAGGTGCAAAACTTGGTCTGCTCTTGGGAAATAAGGCACGGATGGTTACTGAGGTGTCAGTGGGGGAGCATTTTGCAGCTAGTGACCCTAATTCTATTAGTTTTAAAATAGTGATGGAAAAGGATAGACTAGATCTAAAAGTTGAAGTTCTGAATTGGAGTAAGGCCAATTTTGACAGTATTAGGCAAGAGCTTTCAAAAGTTGATTGTGGGTCTATGTTTGCAGCTAAAGGGATGGCTGGAAAATGGGAAGCCTTCAAAAATGAGATAACTAGAGTCCAGAGACGGTATGGTCCTGTTAGGGTGAAGGGCAAGGCTGGTAGGTGTAGTAAATGCTGGATGATTAGAGAAATTGAAGTTTTGGTCAAGGAAAAGAAGGAAGCTTATGTCAGGTATAGACAGCAGAGATGGAGTGAATCCCTAGAAGAGTATAAAGGCAGTAGGAGTATACTTAAGAGGGAAATCAGGAAGGCAAAACAGGGATGTGAAATAGCTTTGGCAAATAGGGTTAAGGAGAATCCAAAGGGATTCTACAAATACATTAAGGATGAAAGGCTAACTAGGGAGAGAATAGGGCCTCTTAAAGATCAGCAAGGCCACCAAGATGTGGAGCTGCAGGAGATGTTGCGATACTAAATGAGTATTTTGCATCAGTGCTTACTGTGGAGAAGGGTACGGAAGATAAAGAACATGGGGGAATAAATTGTGACATCTTGAAAAATGTTCCTATTACAGAGGAGAAGGTGCTGAGCATCTTAAAATGCATAAGGTGGATTAATCCCTGGGATCTGATCAGGTGTACCCTAGAACTCTGAAAGCGAGGAAATAGATTGTTGGGCCCCTTGCTGAGATATTTCATATCATTGATAGCCACAGGTGAGGTCTGGAAGACTGGAGGTTGGCAAACATTGTGCCACTATTTATGAAAGGTGGTAAGGAAAAGCCAGGGAACTATATATCAGTGAGCCTGACATCGGTGGTAGGCAAGCTGTCAGAGGGATTTCAGAGAGACAGGATTTACATAGATTTGGAAAGGCAAGGACTGATTAGGGATGGTCAACATGGCTTTGTGCAGGGGGAAATCGTGTCTCACTAACTTGACTGAATTTTTTGAAGAACTAATGAAAAGGATTAATGAGGGCAGAGTGGTGTATGTGATCTTGTTTGACTGCAGTAAGGTGTTTGACAAGGTTCCTCATGGTAGACTGGTTAGCAAGGTTAGATCACACACAATGCAGGGAGAACTAGCTATTTGAATACAGATCTGTCTTTTGGCTCAAAGGTAGAAGACAGAGGGTGGTGGAGGGTTGCTTTTCAGACTGGAGGCCTGTGACCAGCAGTGTGCCACAAGGATTGATGCGGGGTCCAGTGCCTTTTGTCATTTACATATATGATTTGGATGCGAACATAGGGGGAATGGTTAGTAAGTTTGCAGATGACACTAAAATTGGAGGCATATGGACAGCGAAGAAAGTTACCTCAGCACAATGGGATCTTGATCAGAATCGCCAAAGAGCCAAGGAGTGGCAGATGGAGCTTAAATTAAATAAATATGAGGTGCTACAATTTGAAAAGGCAAATCAAGACAAAACTTGTGCGCTTAATGGTCAGGCTGTAGGGAGTGTTGCTGAACAGAGAGACCTTGGAGTGCAGGTTCATAGTTCCTTGAAAGTGGAGTCGCAGGTAAATAGGATAGTGAGGAAGGTATTTAGTATGCTTGTAGATAACACAGTATGGAGCAGGAAAGTTGATGTTTCGGGTTGGGACCCTTCTTCAGAAATGGGGAAGGGGAAGGGAGCTCCGAAATAAATAGAGAGAGGAGGGGTGGGGCTGGGGGAGGTAGTTGGGATGGTGATAGGTGATTGCAGATAGGGAGTGGTGGGGATTGGTCAGTGGAGTGGGAGAGGTGAATGTGTGGGAGAGAAGACGGGCAGGTTGTATCAGGTCATAGAGGCAGGGATGAGCGGGAGAGTTGGTCATGGGATGAGGCCAGGGGTAGGGAAATTTTAAAACTGGTGAATTCCATGTTTAGGCCATCAGGTTGTAGGCTCCTGAGGGAGAATATGAGGTGCTGCTCCTCCAGTTTGTGGGGGGTGTGATTGTGACACTGGAGGAGGCCCAGGATGGACATGTCGCCCAGGGAGGGGGAGGGGGAGTTAAAATGTTTGTCGTGTACAGAGCGCAGAGGCTTTACGAAATGGTCCCCGAGTCTACACTTGGCATTACCGATGTCGAGGAGGCCACATTGGGAGCAGCGGATACAGTAGACCAAGTTGACAGATGTACAGGTCTAATACGGAAGGTTTGTTTTGTGCCTTGAATGGAGCTGAGGGGGGAGGTGTAGGGGCAGGTGTAGCACTTACTGCGATTGCAGGGAAAGGTGCCGGGGTGGTTGTGGGGGGAGGCGTGGTGGAGTTTGTGGGGAGTGTGGAGCAGACGAGGCAGTTGCGGAGAGCGCGGTCCCTACAAAAGGCAGTTAGGGGCAGGGAGGGAAATATCTCTTTGGTTGTGGGTTGGATTGTAGGTGGTGGAAGTGATGAAGAATGATACATTAGATGTGATGTTGGTGGGATGATATGTGAGAATAAGGGGGATTCTATCTTTACTTTTGTTGGGGAAGGGGATGTGAGGGCAGAAGTGTGGGAAACACAAGAGATGCAGTTGAGGGCATTTTTGCTCACTGGAGGGTGGAACTTACGGTCCTTGAAATCGGAGGACATCTGGGATGTGCGGGAGTGGAACGCCCCATCTTGGGAGCAGACATGGCGGAGGTGGAGGAATTGGGAGTAGGGGATCACGTGTTTGCAGGATGATGGGTGAGAGGAGATATAGTCCAGGTAGCTGTGGGAGTCAGTGGGCTTGAAATAGATTTCAGTTTTGAGGTGGTGACCAGAGATGGAGACAGAGAGATCCAGGAAGGAGAGGGAGGTACCAGAGGTGGTCCAGGTGAATTTGAGATTGGGGTGAAAGGTGTTAATAAATTTGTTGAACTGTTCAAGGTTTTTGTAGGAGCACAAGGCAGCGCAGATACAATCATCAGTGTAGTGGAGGAAGAGGTGGGGGATAGTGCCAGTGTAACAGCGAAAAAGGGACTGTTCCACATTTCCTACAAAGCGGGAGGCATAGCTTGGGCCCATGCAGGTGCCCATGGCCACCCCTTTAGTCTGTACGAAGTGGGAGGAGTTAAAGGAGAAGTTAAGAGTAAGGACGAGTTCAATTAAGCAGATGAGGGTCTCAGTGGAGGGGGAGTGGTTGCGCCTGAGGGAGAGGAAGAAGCGGAGGGCTTTTAAGCCATCTGTATGAGGGATACAAGTGTACAGGGATTGGATGTCCTTAGTGAAGATGAGGTGTTGGGGGCCAGGGAATTGGAAGTCTGAAGGAGGTGGAGGGTGTGGGTAGTGTCCCAGATGTAGGTGGGGAGTTCCTGGACCAGGGGGAGAAACAAAGTCAAGGTGAGTGGAGATAAGTTCAGTGGGGCAGGAGCGGGCAGAGACAGTGGATCGGCCGGGGCAGTCAGCTTTGTGGATTTTGGGAAGGAGTTAGAAACAGTCGGTGCAAGGTTGGGGAATGATGAGGTTGGAATTGTGGATGGGAGGTCACCAGAGATGGAGATAGAGGGGTGCGGGAATCAAGTATGCTTACCTTTATTGGACAGTGCATTGAGTATAGGAGTTGGGAGGTTATGTTGCAGCTGTACAGGACATTGGTTAGGTCACTTTTAGAGTATTGCGTGCAATTTTCTCCCTCTTACAGGAAGGATGCTGTGAAACCAGAAAGTGTTCAGAAAAGATTTATGAGGATGTTGCCAGGGTTGGAGAGTTTGAGCTATAGGGAGAGGCTGATTAGGCTGGGGCTATTTTCTCTGGAATGTCGGGGGCTAAGGGGTGACCTTATAGAGGTTTACGAAATCATGAGGGGCATGGGTAGGGTAAATAGGCAAGGTCTTTTCCCTGGGAGAGTCCAAAACTAGACGTTTAAGATGAGAGAGGAAAGATTTAAAAGGTCCTGAGGGGCAACTTTTCACGCAGAGGGTGGTGTGTGTATGGAATGAGCTGCCAGAAGTGGTGAAAGCTGGTACGATTACAACATTTAAAAGGCACGTGGATAGGTATATGAATAGGAAGGGTTTAGAGGGATGTGGGCTAAATGCTGGTCAATGAGACTAGACTTATATTGGATACATAGTTGGCATGGGTGAGTTGGACCAACAGGTTTGTTTCCATGCTGTATATCTTTATAACTATGTGACTCTAAAACCTTGAAGGGGAAGGAACAGTAGCATTGCTTGTAATAGCTTCTTTTACTGTTCTCCCAATTAAAAACACACTTGAACAGAAGGTTAATTTGTTGATATCAAAGATGTGGAACCATAAATCAAAAAAGTGAGTTTTAAATAGTGGGTAGAACATCTCTTATTTCAGCAGACCATGTTCCTGCTTCAATTTTTATTTTTAAGTTGTTTTAATATTTATTTTCAAACAAACCTGTTATAACCGTTTCTGTTAACTAATGTTCATGCACTTTAGCATGCTGCATTCACGTACACTTAGATTATATTGGAATAATTTCAATCATTCATTGTTGCAGATTGTTTGTACATTAAAATGGGGTTAACAACATCAATAATTTGTTTTAATCTAAAACTGAATCTTAGAATCAAAGCTATGTGGGAAATACCTTAGGGAAAATGTTAATAATCATGTATTATTATTCCATTTTACATCAACTCAAAGTAAATCGAAAATTAGGTGATTGTGCGCATAACCCTGAAATTTTTTCCTCTTTCTCTAGACCATTGAATATAATTGTATCCAGGATTTTATGCATCATGGGGTTCACCTTCCAAGGAATTCCCCAGTCCATTCGAAAGTGCGGGAGGTGTGTGCAATTTTAAGTAATGTTCAGTTTATGAAAAAGATTTTTTGATAATAGTCTATCGCATTATAACAGGTTTATTTACTGATATGGTTACAAATTGTAGTTGAAACATTGGTACACTCGAGATACATGTTCCTCATTTGTTTTGCTTTTTGCATGCCACAAGTCCCTTGATGTGAGTGATGAATTAAGGGTGGTTTTAACATTTTATTCATGGCATCCTGTGTCGCTGTCCTGCATGGTGCCAACACTTGACCTACAGACTCTTGTTAACAATGTAAAAAGTACTGCAGTTCTTGTTATTTCTCATTAGATGCATTTCGTTGTTCGTGTTACTAGCTGTGACTTTTCCTTGTGTTGCCCTCTATGGTTTCTCTTGACAATTGGCAAGAGATTGAATTCAGAACATTCTTGAAGAAACTTTCAGTTTTTGTGGATTGGCCTCATTGTAGATTTGTTTTGCTGTCAGCATGAATCAAGATTTTGAGAAGCCTAAATTGTAGCTCTTAACAATTTATGAAATTATTTTTGCAGTTGTTAAGTTACTTCCATCAACAAAAACTACGACAGGGGGTTGATGAAATGTTGCATCGTTTGTACCAGCCTATTCTATGGAGAGGACTGAAGGTACTACTGTAGCTTTTTAGAATGAATTAGAGGTATTAAAGTTAATGAAGGTATAAGAATAAAGAAATTTTGAGGATATTTTTAAGGAAAAATGTAACACATGAAGACTGTTTTCGATATTTAATGATTTTATGAAATTGTTAGTGAATTTAAACAAAGTAAACTGCAAATATTCACAGTCGTGTCCATTATTACATAAACTAAACTAAGCATGAACGCTCAAGCCCAGTTCTGATATCTCCTCCAAAGTTGTGGTGGATAAGAATATTTTGACATTTTAGGGAACAGTAATATTTCTAAGATAACAAGCATGGGGCTGGATGAACACAGCAGGTCAAGCAGCATCATAGGAGCAGGAAAACTTGACGTTTCGGGCCTAGACCCTTCATCAGAAATGGGGAAGGGGAAGAGGGTTCTGAAATAAATAGGGAGAGAGGGGGAGGCCGATAGAGGATGGATAGAGGAGAGGATAGGTGGAGAGGAGGCAGACAAGTCGAAGAGGCGGGGATGGAGCCAGTAAAGGTGAGTGTAGGTAGGGGGGTAGGGAGGAGATAGGTCAGTCCAGGGAGGACGGACAGGTCAAGGGGGCGGGATGATGTTAGTAGATAGGAGATGGGGGTGGGGCTTGAGGTGGGAGGAGGGGATGGGTGAGAGGAAAAACAGGTTAGGGAGGCGGGGACGAGCTGGGCTGGTTTTGGGATGCGGTTGGGGGAGGGGAGATTTTGAAACTTGTGAAATCCACATTGATACCATTGGGCTGCAGGGTTCCCAGGCTGAATATGATTTGCTGTTCCTGCAGCCTTCGGGTGGCATCACTGTGGCATTGTAGGAGGCCAAGGATGGACATGTCATCTGAGGAATGGGAGGGGGAGTTGAAATGGTTCGCGACTGGGAGGTGCAGTTGTTTGTTGCGAACTGAGCGCAGGTGTTCTGCAAAGCGGTCCCCAAGCCTCCGCTTGGTTTCCCCGATGTAGAGGAAGCCACAACGGGTACAGCGGATGCAGTATACCACATTGGCAGATGTGCAGGTGAACCTCTGCCTGATGTGGAATGTCTTCTTGGGGCCTGGGATTGGGGTGAGGGAGGAGGTGTGGGGGCAGGTGTAGCACTTCCTGCGGTTACAAGGAAAAGTGCCGGGTGTGGTGGGGCTGGAGGGGAGTGTGGCGCGGACAAGGGAGTCGCGGAGGGAGTGGTCCCTCCGGAAGGCAGATAAGGGTGGGGAGGGAAAGATGTCTTTGGTGGTGGGGTCTGACTGTAGATGGCGGAAGTGTCGGAGGATGATGCGTTGGATCCGGAGGTTGGTGGGGTGGTATGTGAGGACGAGGGGGATTCTTTTTTGATTATTGTTGCGGGGACGGGGCGTGAGGGATGTGTTCCGGGAAATGCGGGAGACACGGTCGAGGGCGTTCTCGACCACTGTAGGGGGGAAGTTGCGGTCCTTGAAGAATGAGGACATTTGAGATGTGCGGGATTGGAAAGTCTCATCCTGGGAACAGATGCGGCGGAGGCGAAGGAATTGGGAATAGGGGATGGCATTTTTGCAGGAGGGTGGGTGGGAGGAGGTGTATTCCAGGTAGCTGTGGGAGTCAGTGGGCTTGAAATGGACATCTGTCTCTAGGTGGTTGCCCGAGATGGAGACAGAGAGGTCCAGGAAGGAGAGAGAAGTGTTAGAGATGGTCCAGGTGAACTTCAGGTTGGGGTGGAAAGTGTTGGTGAATTGGATGAACTGTTCGAGCTCCTCGTGGGAGCACGAGGCGGCGCCGATGCAGTCATCAATGTAACGGAGGAAGAGGTGGGGTTTAGGGCCAGTGTAGGTACGGAAGAGGGATTGTTCCACATAACCTACGAAGAGGCAGGCATAGCTTGGACCCATGCGGGTACCCATGGCCACACCCTTTGTTTGTAGGAAGTGGGAGGAATTGAAAGAAAAGTTGTTGAGGGTGAGGACGAGTTCGGCTAGGCGGATGAGGGTGTCGGTGGAGGGGGATTGGTCCGTTCTGCGGGACAGGAAGAAGCGGAGGGCCTTTAGGCCATCAGCCTGGGGAATACAGGTATATAGGGACTGGACGTCCATAGTAAAAATGAGGTGTTGGGGACCTGGGAATTGGAAGTTCTGGAGGAGGTGGAGGGCATGGGTGGTGTCACGGACGTAGGTAGGGAGTTCCTGGACCAAGGGGGTGAAAATGGAGTCTAGGTAGGTGGAGATGAGTTCGGTGTTTTGTTCATTCGTGGGATGAGGGCATCACTAGCTAGGCCAGCATTTATTGTCCATCCCTAATTGCCCAAAGGGCAGTTAAGAGGCATCCACATTGCAGTGAGTCTGGAGTCACATGTAGGCCAGACCGGATAAGGATGACACTTTTCTTCCCTGAAGGACAGTATACAATATACAATTGTCAATATACAATATACTATTAATAGATTTGAGATTTATACCATTCCTTTGATCATACTTAATGAGTTCTGTTTTCATGAGAATTCATCAGCCTCATAATGGAAATAATGGTCCAGATCTAGCTGTAGTAATAGCAGCAAAACTGTCACCATTTGGCACTATTGTACTTCTAAAACTGATGTGTGCAGCTAAATTGAAAAATTTGAACTTTTGTAGTGATTCTACACTTTATGGTATGGTGATAAAGTTTCTCAAGATTGTAATCAAGTAGAAATCACTGAAATAATGAGAACATGCCTTTATACTCTACTACTGTGGAGTCATAGAGTCATACAGCATGGAAACGGATCCTTTGGTCCAAATTGTCCACGCCGACCAGATTTCCTAAACTGAACTAGTTGCATTTGCCTGTGTTTGGCTTTAAACCTTTCCTATTCATGTACCTGTCCAAATGTATTTTAAAAGTTGTAAGGGTACCTCCCTCTCACTTCCTCTGGCAGTTCATTCTATACATGCACCACCCTTTCTGTGACCAGGTTGTCCCTTGGGTCCCTTTTAAATCTTTCCCCTCTTATCTTAAACCTATGCCCTCTAGTTTTGAACTCCCCCAGCCTAGGGAGAAGACCTTTGCTGTTCACCATATCTATGCCTGTCATGACTTTATAAACTTCTGTAAAGGCCACCGCTCAGTGTCCTACCTTGCAGGGGAAAATGTCCCAGCTTCTCTTTGTAACTCCAACCCTTCAGGTCCAGTAACATCCTCGTAAATCTTTTCTGCACTTTTCCAATTTAATAATATCCTTCCTATAGCAGGGAAGCCAACACTGCACGTGGTACTCCAAAAGTGGCCTCACCAGTGTCCAATATAGCCACAACATGATGTCCCAAATCCTTAACTCCGTGCTCTGACCAGTAAATGCAAGCGTGTCACACGCCGCCTTCACTATCCTGTCTACCTGTAGTGTCACTTTCAAGGAACTATGTTCCTGAACCTCTAGGTCTCTCTGACAGCACTCTCCAGGGCCCTCTAATTAACTGTATAAGTCCTGCCCTGGTTTGCCTTACCAAAATGCAACACCTCCCTTTTATCTAAATTAAACACCATCTGTCATTCCTTGGTCCACTGGCCCAGTTGATCAAGATTCCATTGTACTCTTAGCCGACAGTGAAGCTGGTTATCTATACCATCAATTTTGGTGTCATCTGCAAACTTACTAACCATGCTTCTTATATTCTCAGCCAAATCGTTTGTGTTAATGACAAAAAAGAGTGGGCCCAGCACTGATCCTTGTGACACACCGCTGGTCAGAGGCCTCCAGTCTGAAAAACAAACCTCTAACACCACGCTCTGTCTCCTACCATCAAGTCAATTTTGTATTCAATTGACTAGCTCCCCTTGGGCCCCATGTGATCTAACTTTACTAACCAGTTTCCTATTCAGTGGCATGTTGAATTAATTGTTAGCACCGAAAACCTTCTCGAGCTGTGAAAAACCAATTTTACGTATGTGGTACATAAACTTATCCAATATTTTAAAAACAGATCACACTTCAATTTTTTCCAATGTTTATCATTCAACTGTTATCATAATTCCATGCATATGCGACAGTTGTTTCACTTCCTATAAAATTTAATTAAAAGTGGAGGATGATTTTTCTTCCTAATTTTGTTAATGTGAATTGTTCAATATGGTTTATTTTACCCTACTTGACACCACTGCTACTTTATTTGGTGAATCCTTGACCTGACTTCAGGTTTAAACTGAAGAAGGGCAAGGAAATGCAAAGCACAGATTGCAATATGCTTTTGGACCGATTTCTTCACGGTAATCAATGAAAGTCATTGATTATGATAGCTTAAGATTTAACACAAATATAGTATCATAATGCTTCCAAAAGAGGGAGAAAATGTAACTTCAAAAATACTGAGAAATTGGGGTACAATGCCAAATTGCTGGATGTTGCTAACGAGTAGGAAGGTCCTGAAGAAAGGTAGATATATTTATATATTATTAAAAACAAAATGCTGGAGAAACTCAGCAGGTCTGGAAGCATTTCTAGACAGAGAAGCTGAGTTAATGTTTCAGATCCAATTTGGCTCTTCTTTTGAGTGGAAAAGACAGAGTTGGAGGCGCTTGATGCTACAAAGGCTGTGGGCCCTGACAACATTCCGGCAATAGTATTGAAGACTTGTGCTCCAGAACTTGCCACTCCCTTAACCAAGCTCTTCCAGTACATTTACAACACTGGCATCTATCCGACGATGTGTGGAAAATTGCCCAGCTAAGTCCTGGACACACACATCCAACCTGGCCAATTACTGCTCCATCGGCCTACTGTCAATCATCAGGAAATTGATGGAAGGTGTCTTCAACAGTGCTATCAAGCAGCACCTGTTCGGCAATAACCAGCTCAGTTCCACCCATTTTGGGGTTTTGTCAGGTTTACTTGGCTCCTGACCTCATTACAGTGTTGGCAAAAGAGCTGAATTCCAGAGGTGAGGTGAGAGTGACAGCACTTGACATCAAGATTGAATTATGCCAAGTGTGACATCAAGCATCCCGAGCAAAAATAAAATCAATGAGAATCGGGGGCCATCTATCCACTGGTTGGAGTCATACCTGGCACATGGGAAGATGGTTGCAGTTGTTGTCCGTCAGCTCAACTCCAGAACATTCCTGCAGGAGGTCCTTGAGGTAATGTCCTAGGCCCAACCATCTTCAACTACTTCATCAATGACCTTCCCTCTATCATAATGTCAGAAGTGGGGATGTTTGCTGCTGCACAATGTTCAGCACCATTCATGACTTTTCAGGTATTGAAGCTGCCCATGTTCAAATGCATCAAGACCTGGACAGTATCCAGGCTTGGCCTGGCAAGTGGCAAGTAACATTCACACCACACAAATGCCAGGCAATGACCATCTCCAATAAGAGACAGCAATCTAACCAATGCCCCTTTTGACATCGCTGAGTCCCCTACTGTCAACATCCTGGGGGATACCATTGACCAGAAACTCAACTGGCCCCCTGCATGAACACAGTGGCTATGAGAGCAGGTCAGAGGCTAGGAATAGTGTGGTGATTAACTCCCGCCCTGACTCCCCTAAGCTTGTCCACCATCTACAAGGCACGAGTTGGGAGTGTGATGGAATACTCCCCACTTGCCTGGATAAGCGCAGCTCTAACAACACTGAAGAAGCTTGACACTATCCAGGACAAAGTAGCCCACTTGATTGGCACCACATGCTCAAGCATCCATTCTCTCCACCACCACACTCAGTAACAGCAGTGTGTACTATCTACAAGATGCACTGTAAATATTCACCAAAGATCCTCGGACAGCACCTTCCAAGCCCCTGACCACTTCCGTCTAGAAGGTTAGGAGTAGCAAGTACGTTGGAATACCATGACCTGCAAGTTCCACTCTTGAGAAAGTCTCAATCCTGACTTAGAAATATATCACCATTTCTTCACTGTTGCTGGATCAAAATCCTGGAATTCCCTCCCTAATGACATTGTGAGTCCAACTTCCAGCACGTGGATTGCAGGAGTTCAAGAAGGCAGCTTACCATGTCTTTTCAGGGGCATCTAGAGACTGTCAATAAATGTGGCCATTTGGTGATGCTCATATCCCACTAGAGCACATCTTTTTAAAAAAAAAAAGTGGAAAAGTGATGTGTTTTATACTGTGCATGTGGAATAAAAGGGAAGGTCAGGAAATAGGTTAGAAGGTGAGGAGATCAAAGGTCTAGGATGTCACATAACAAAAGGCAAGGGAGAGGTGATGTTTGGGGGGGGAGGCATAAAGCATAGATCCAGAGGTGGTTGTTAGTCATAGGTGTTAATAACAGCATGCAGGTCAACTCTAATCAGAAACAACAAAACGGAAACTAGACATGAACTTTGAATGGAACAAAATAAAATCAAAACCAGGGATAGAGTACAAGGTCTGAATTTTTTGATCTCTGATCTCGATATTGAGTCCAGACGATTGTAGTACCTATATGGAAGATGAGGTGCTTTTCTTTCAGCTTATGGAACAATGCAGCTGGTCTGGGATGGAAATGTGAGCATGCTTGCAAGTAAACAGAAAGTTGTGGTCATGTTTGTGAACTAAATGGATGAGTTCTGTAAAGCAGTCACTGTCTGCATTTGGCAGTCCCAGTATGGAGCACACTACATTTGCCAAGCAGCGAATATATTAGACTAGGATGAAAGAAGTAAATAGTTGCTTCACCTGGAAGGAGACTACAGCAAACTTTTATTAACCAACACCTATGGGACCAAGAGTATAGCAATTGATCAAATATTCTAGTTTGTCAAAAAGTCCATGTAATCAATGGAAAAACACACACTAAGTAATAGAAATGCAATGCAGAAGGTATACACATCATTGATATACTTTCTTTAAACCACTTAAATGGTAATGCAACTTTGCCAGAAATAAAACTTACTGCCAGAGACCCTTCTCACTCATATTGTTCGCTGACCACTCGAATATTGCTGGGATCGCAATAATACAGAAAATTTCTGGTATTTGAGGAATATTTTTGCTGGTTTATCGAGGGTACTGGTTTAAACAAAGTTGGCTGTGTTTTAATTTTATAATCTTGTTTAGACTAGTGCCAGGAACTGAGTGCGCTTCTGGTCTTCATACTTTAGAGAATCTGACCTTCCATGTTTTTGCAATATTTTATGTCTTACTTTCACTCAAGTTATTTTTCTTTCATTTTGAAGGCCAGAAATTCTGAAGTGAGAGCAAATGCTGCGATTCTTTTTATCGAAGCATTTCCAATAAGAGACCCTGGACTTGCCAATGAAGAAGTAGATGTTCAAATTCAAAGGCAATTTGATGAAATTTTTGTAAGTGTACTTTTGAACACGTTGGTTTATTTAGATGAAACCTGTTGGCCAGTATAGGCTTTCCTTTACTAAATATCAAATTGCAGTCATGATTGGTTACAGTAGCAGCTTCATTCTATTATCATCCTTTTCTTTGGAGACCATACAAATGCCCCACGCATTTCATCACAGTTCTTGAGTGAAATAGAAATAAAATAATTCATTACGCTACTTATAATGGAGGATAGTTGGATTTGTAAATGGGTGTAAAGTGTTGAAGTGACATGTGGGAATTCAGATGGAGAAAACATCCCTCAATTAAAATAAAATCTTGTTGACAGCATAATCACCGCAGTTAATTTTTTTATTGCCATATCTCTTCACAGAGTAAGTGGTAAACAGTTGGTATGTATACAAAATATAACTTGCAATGTTTTCATTCTTTTCCTTTTGTAGAATCTTTTGGAAGATCCTCAACCTCTGGTTCGTTCTACTGGTGTGCTTGGTGTGTGTAGGATTGCTGCAAAATACTGGGAGATGATTCCCCCTGCTATTCTTACTGACCTTCTTACCACTGTGCTTCGTGAGCTCTCTGCTGATACGAGCTCTGCTGATGTTCGCTGTTCTGTCTTTAAGGTATGTGATGGTATTCCAGTTTCCTTTTGTTTATGCTCCAACCTTTTAAAGATCCAAGTAACTGCACCTCTCGCAGTCTCTTCTTCAGCCTGGAACCAACATCTCTGCTAGCCAACTGTCACCCTAGGAACAGCCACCTCCTAGGCCCTAATTGACTGTCCGGACCTGATGCCTGAAGAGGACTGATTTCACACGGGCCTCTTGAGCATCAATTTTGACACTCTGGCTTTTTTGCCTGAACTAGGACACTCAAACCAATCTCCGGGCCTGGTTCTTGCAACACCAATTAACTATTTAAACATGGAAGTTCCAGGACTTCAAATTCAAAATTCAATAACGTGGGAGCATATTGCTAAATTTACCTTGTTGCAGGATTTTTTTTTTATATGTGGAAGTTCTAAACAATTTGTACAATGTTCATATTTCAGCCATTTTAACAGCACATCGGCAAATGTGAATGTATCTCAAATTGCTCAATATTTTATATGAAAAAATTCTGTGTCATTGTTATGTTCCACAGTGTTTACCAGTTACTTTGGATAACAGAATGAGCCATCCTTTGTTGGAGCAGCTTCTTCCTGGACTGAAAAACAGTCTCCATGACAATTCAGAAAAAGTCAGAGTCGCCTTTGTTGATATGCTGCTGAAAATTAAAGCTGCTAGAGCTGCAAAGGTAGGATTACTAAGAAGGTGAAATGCTTCAAATGTGAAATAGCAATGATAATTACTCATCTTCGGGGCCACCGAACAGCATTGTAAAAGTAGTATATTGCTCATTCCAAAGTCGGGAAAGTTTATGATTCAATAGAATTGTGTCTAATCAATACTGTTGAGAATGAACTAAGTTATGGTCTATAATTTTGTAGTGGAGGATTTTTGTAATGCTTAAATAATTCTTCTGGGCATTCCATTTTGTGATAACAGTCCACTTAGTCTGAAAATTTGTAAAGCAGAGGCATTTGTAGCGAAGAATTGAAACTTAAATGGCAATTATGTTCTTAGTATTGGACTGAATTGTAACACTATGCAGGTCAGGTAAGCTTCCAGTCAAACCGTTGCTAGTACAAATTAGTGACCACAGTCATTACAGAGCTCCGCATTTTAGTTCAGAAGTCACAGTAAATAAAAGTAGATGAGTATCCATTTAGAAAGACAATAAGACATAGGAACCGATGTAGGCCATTCAGTCCATGAAGTGTATTCTGTCTATTCACTGAGATCATGGCTGGTCCAATAATCCTTAACACCCCTTTCCCGCCTTTTCTCTATAACATTTGATTCTCTTATTGATTAGAAATCTGTCTATCTCAACCTTTGAATATATTTAACAGCATAACCTCTATGCCCTCAGTGGTAAAGAATTCCACAGATTCATTCAAATATAACAGAACTGTGATGTGACAGGGACTACACATCCGTCTCCTATCAGGATAGTCTTGGGGTTCTCCCTTCTTGCTGGAAAGAGAGCCTGAATTGTCCTGCTCTACCACCACCAGCCTCTGCCTGTCTGAGCTCATCCTCACTTTGAACAACTTCTCCTTTTAACCCCTCTCACTTTGAACAACTTCTCCCTTTTAACCCCTCTCACTTTCTTCAAAGATGCGGCTGTGGGCGTACCCACATTGCGCCATATGTGGAAATTCCTTCTTCCAATGCTATGCAGGTCACTCGCCACAACTTTTTCCATGATTTCAATGTCATCCTTGCTTCCGCTCCTCGTTTGGAACTGGAAGAATTTATCAGTTTTGCTTCCAGTTTCCACTCTGCTCTTATTCACCTGGTCCATCTCTTTGACTGTTCTCTTCTCTTCCTTAACATCTCTGGTTCTATTTCTGGGAATTGGCAGGCCACTGATATCCATTACAAACCCATCTGGACTATACGTTTTTACATTTTCCATCCTGTAAAGCCCCCATTTCTATTCTCCCAGTTTCGCTGGTCTGTCGCATCTGTTCTAATGATGCCACCGTTATGCAGGAGTCATCAAAAGTTTCCATCTTGTTCCTCAACTGAGGATACCTTGAAACCATGGTTTATGGGATCTTTAGCTGTTACTGACTAACTTCTGGCACTTCTATCCTCACTCCTTCTCTGTACCCGGATAACGATATGGTCCTCTTCTTCAGCTTCCACCTGCCAGTCTCTGCTTCCAAAAGATCATAAGTTGCCATTTCTGTCATCTACAGCACAATGCCACTACCAGACACACATTCCCCTCCCCTCTCTTATCAGAATTCTGTAGGGAGTGTTCCCTCCGGAACACCTTTTTCCACTCACAATACCTTCGCCACACTGTTGAGGCACCTTTCCATGCAATCGCAGAAGGCGTGACCACCTCCTTCCTCATTATCCAAAGTCTGAGACACACTCAGCTGAAGTAGCGATTTACCTGCACTTCACTTAATCTAGTCTACTGTACTTGCAATTCACATTGTAGTCTTTTCTAAATGGCGAATCCAAAACCCAGCTTAGATACCTCCTTTGCAGAATATCTATGTTCTGTCCTTTAAAATGACCCAGAGCTTCCAGTTGCCGACACTGCAGTACGCCACCATGTTCCCTGGAAAACATTTTTGTCTCGGACCTGCTGCCGTACTCTAGTGAGACTTGGTGCAAACTGGAGGAATAGCATCTCCTTTTCCACTTGAGGATTCTGCAGCCTACAGGAGTCACTATTAAGTTCACCTTTTATACTTTCATAGGCTGGACAACATCCTTCTCCCACACCCCAGGAACTGTCATGACTTAATATCTCTCTAGCTGTTTCTCGCTCTCTCTCTCTACCCCTTTGCCCCCGATTCTCCCCTCCCTCTCCTTCCGTGCTTCTCTTTCCCGTTCTTCTCAAACACACACCGATTCCCTATCATTGACGTGAATATCACTTTTTCCTACATCTATCACTTCTGAAGAGGGGTCACTGGACTAGAAATATAAGCTCTGTTTCTCTCTCCACAGATGCTGCCCGACTTGAGTTTCTTCAGCAATTTCTGTTTATCTTCCACAGATTCACTGTCTTCTCAGAAGAAATTCAACCTCATCTCTGTCCTAGCTGGGCACCTACTTACTTTGAGATTATGCTGTATGATTCTAGTCTCTCCCATGAGGCAAAACAACCTCTCCACATCAACACTGTCAAACCTTCTGAGAATCTTGCGTTTCAAATAAAGTGCTTGCTTGTCATTCTTCTAAAACTCTTGATTACTACAGACCCAACCTACTTGGCTGTTCCTCAAGCAATCCCACATAGAAATCACTGGAAAAACTCAACAGGTCTGGCATCATCTTTGAAGAGAAAGAGAAAGTTTCAGGTCCAGTGACGCCTCTTTGGCTTTTTTGTATGGTAGCTTTTTGTGATTACTGGATGAGGACTTCCAAATCCCTCAGTTCTGTAACTTCCTGCAGTCTTTCTCCATTTAAGTAGTATTGAACTCCTCTTTTCTTCCTGCCAACATGTAATCGTTCACATTTCCCCACGTTATATACCATCTGCCAAGTTCTTGCCCACTCTCTGAACTTGTCTACATCCCGCTACAGTCTCTTTATGTCATCCTCACCACTTGCCTTCCCATTTATTTTTGTGTCATCTGCAGATGTGGCTGTAGTACATTCACATTTCTCATTCAAGCCAGTAATATCCCTGTGATACCCCACAGGTTACCATCCTGATAATGCCCCCTTTACCCAACTCTGTCTTCTATGATTGAGTCAATCTTTTATCCAAGCTAGTATACTGCCTCCAGACTTATGAACTGATATCTTAAGGAGCCTTACATGTGTTACCTTATCAAATATCTTCTGAAAATCTCAAATATATTACATCCACTGCTCCTTTATCTATTTATCTTATTACTTCAAACAAATTCTAATAAATTTGTCACTCATGACTTTTCCTTCATAAAGCCATGCTGACTCTGCTTGATCATTGTATTTATTTCTAAATTCTTTGCTATTGCATCCTTTACAATGCTTTTAACATTTTCAAAATAACAGACATTGAGCGAACTGGCCTATAGTTACCTTTTCTTATCTGCTTTCCTTTTAAAGTGTTTCATTGGCAATTTTTCAATCCTCTGTGACAGTTCCAGAACCTTTGGGTTCTTGGAGGATTGCTACCAGTGCATCCACTACCTTGAAAGCCATTCTTAATATCCTAAGATGCATCCCATAACGTCCATGGAACCTGTGGTTTTTTTGCTCCATTAGTTTTACTAGCACTTTTTCTTTAGTGATAGTTATTACATTTATTTTTTTCTCCTATTTTTGCCTCTTAATTGTTTAGTAAGTTTGGAAAGCTATTGGTGTCTTGTGAAGATTAACGCAAAGCTTTTATTCAACTCCTCTGCCTTTTCCTGGTTCCCCGTTAGTATTTCCCTAATGTTGTTCTCTGAGGGGTCTCTTAACTTTGGAGCCTCTTTCTACATAATTAAATAAGTTTTTGCTGTCTGTTTTGATATTACTTGCAAGTTTACCCTCAAACTTTATTTTCACCCTCTTTATTGTATTTTTCATTATCTTTTGTTTTAAAAACCAGTCCTCTGGCTTGCTGGTAATCTTTGCTGAATTGTATGATCCATCCTTCAATTTGATGCTATCTTTAACTACCCTGGTTAACTATGGTCTATCCCCTTCTGAAAATCCATTTTTCTCACTGGCATATGTCTTTGTTGTGAGTCATAAATTATTTTCTTGAACATCTGCCATTGTTCCTCAATGGCCTCTGTTACTTATCTCCTTTCCCAGTCCACTGCAACTTCCTTTGCCCTCATTCCTTTGTAAATAGCTTTATTCAATTTGTTTCTGACCCAAAGATAGTAGGACCGTGTCTCCTGCATTTCCTGCAACTCATCCCTCACACCCCCTCCCCGTAATAACAACCGAAACGGAATCCCCCTCGTCCTCACGTACCACCCCACCAACCTCCGGATCCAACGCATCATCCTCCGACACTTCCGCCATCTGCAATCCGACCCCACCACCAAAGACATTTTTCCCTCCCCACCCTTATCTGCTTTCCGGAGGGACCACTGTCTCCGTGACTCCCTTGTCCGCTCCACACTCCCCTCCAGCCCCACCACACCCAGCACTTTTCCCTGCAACCGCAGGAAGTACTACACCTGTCCCTACACCTCCCCCCTCACCCCCATACTAGGTCCCGAGAAGACTGTCCACATCAAGCAGATGTTCACCTGCACATCTGCTAATGTGGAATACTGTATCCGCTGTTCCCGTTGTGGCCTCCTCTATATCGGGGAAACCAAGCGGAGGCCTGGGGACTGCTTTGAAGAGCACCTACGTTCGGTTCGCACTAAACAACTGCACCTCCCAGTCGTGAACCATTTCAACTCCCCCTCCCATTCCTCAGACGACATGTCCATTCTGGGCCTCCTGCAGTGCCACAACGATGCGACCCGAAGGTTGCAGGAACAGCAACTCATATTCAGCTTGGGAACCCTGCAGCCCAATGGTATCAATGTGGACTTCACAAGCTTCAAAATCTCCCCTCCCCCTACCGCATCCCAAATCCAGCCCAGCTTGTCCCTGCCTCCCTAACCTGTCCTTCCTCCCACCTATCCCCTCCTCCCACCTCAAGCCCCACCTCCATCTCCTATTTACTAGCCTCATCCCGCCCCCTTGACCTATCTCCTCCCTAACTCCCCACCTACACTCATCTTTACTGGCTCCATCCCCGCCTCTTTGACCTGTCTGTCTCCTCTTCACCTATCTTCTCCTTTATCCATCTTCTATCCGCCTCCCCCTGTCTCCCTGTTTATTTCAGAACCCCCTTTCCCTCCCCCATTTCTGAAGAAGGGTCTAGGCCCGAAATGTCAGCTTTCCTGCTCCTCTGATACTGCTAGGCCTGCTGTGTTCATCCAGCTCTACACCCTGTTATCTCTGTTTCTTACCCAAGTTCCTTGCGCTAACTCCACATATATTTTACCAATTATGGTCTCTGTTTTCTATGGGTCTTTTAGTCTGACATAATTTATTAAATCTGTCTTGTTGCACATCAGCTGATCTGTAGTCGAATCCACAATGTATTCTTTTGGGAAACTGTCCTGAATGCGTGATGATTTCTTCTTCATGGCTGTGTCTGCCAACCTGACTTTCCCAATCTACGTGAAGATTAAAGTTAATGTACTGTCTTTTCACGGAATCCCTACAGTGTGGATGCAGGCCATTCGGCCCATCAAGTCCATGCCAACCCTCCAAAGAGCATTACACCTAGACCCAACCCCTGCCCTTTCCCTGTAACCCTGCATTTTCCATGGCTAATCTGCCTAAACTTCACATCCCTGGACATTATGGGCAATTTAACATGGTCAGTGAATCTAAGCTGCACATCTTTGGACTGTGGGAGGAAACCGGAGCACCTGGAGGAAATCTGCACAGACACGGGAATAATATTCAAACTCCACACAGACAGTTGCCCAAGAATGAAATTGAACATGAGTCCCTGGCACTGTGTGGCAGCAGTGCTAACTACTGAGCCACCATGCAGTCCCTATGCATGCCCTCATTATCTCCTGACTTATTCTTTGTCCCATTGTATAGCTGCTGCTTAGGGGCTTGCAGGCTAGTCCTACTAGCGTGTTCATCCTCTTATTTCTTAATGCCATCTGTATGAATGTTGCACCTTCCACTCAAAGATCATTTCTTGGTATTGTACTTCATCCTGTGCTAACATTGCAGCCCACCAACCTTTTCTTCCTACCTGCTCTTTTGAAAAGTCACATACTCGCTTTGATCTTCTTGTAATCACATCTCAATAATGACCATAAGATAAAACTCTTAACCTGTGATTATGTGTTTAATTGGTTTATTTTGTTCCAAATACTACAAGCATTCAAGAAAAAACTTTTTTTTTTCTCTTTTTTAACCCCTTTTTCCCTATTTACTGCATTTTTTTCCTATGGTTATGCACTGTCCCTTCCTGTCCCATGTTGCTGTCTAATGCTGCCATGTCCTCTTGCTTTCTGATTCTGCATTTTCCCTTTTCTCATCTGTCTTCTCCTCCACACCCCTCCTGGCTCTCTGTATAGCCCCAGTCATTCAATTCACCTACATGCTGGTCCCTCGACCCTAGTACTGTTGCCATTGCCCCCAAACTGAAACCTTTTCCACTCACCCCAATCTTTGAGCTGCGCATTTAAGTCCTTGTCTTTATTTACCTCATGTGACTTTGGATTACGACCTGAACAATACACTGAGATTGTTACCTTGGAAGTCTTGCTTTCAAATTTAGCTCTGAACTGTTTAAAATCTTCAAGCAGAACCTTCCTTCTCCTCCTTTCAATGTCATTGGTACCAATGCAGATGATGACAACTGGAACCCTCTCTCCCACTCCAAGTTGTTCTCAGACTCCAGAATCTGTCCTTTACCCTGGCACTGGCAGGCAGCTGAGCCTTTGGGCCATCCACTTAGGCCCGGACAGAATGATATCCAGCTCCCTAATTAATCTGCCCCCTAACATTACTGCATTCCTACTTCACTTGAATTGCACTTTATATCAAGGTAACATGGTTGGTTTCCTCATCCTGCAGTTGACACCTTTGGCTGCACAGCTTGTGAGGATCTTGTAACTTCAGGCAAATGCAAGGTCTGAGTCGTTTTAATTGCATCCCCCTGGATTCTCACCTGCAGTTGCACCCTCCTTTGCCTGATCACAGACCAGTTTTCATTTATCTAGTGAGAGGGCTGTCTCCACCCTCTCGAGCAAAATGTCCAAGTAACTTTTCCTTTCTTTGATGTCTACAGCTTGGATCACAGTTCCTCAACTTGAATTTGAATTTGAAGTTCCCCAAGCTGCACACACTTGGGACCAATGTATTTACTGTGGATCACATCACCCATCCTCCCATCACTATTGTATTTGAAATTTCCATTTTTTAAAATAAGAAAATCACCAGTGTCAATCTTCTATTTAAGTTGTTTTTGAGAAAAGAAAGGTGAATAAAATCCTTGGCCACCAACTCATGAACTTAAGATTTCCAGTGTTCTTTAAAGACTAGGAGTATTCACCAATTCTTCTCTCCAATTAACTTTGTTTTCTGCATTCGAGTCACAGAGTTTTGTGATATCACTCTGTCACGGCACTCTTTGCAGATTGGCCTCTCGATCTGCGCCTTTTATCCTCTCCCACTTGCCTCTTGCTCTGGAAAGATTCTTGCAGTAAACCCTGGTTCAAACGACCTTTGTCCCATTTTGCATCGAATTCCCACTTTGAGCCAAGTTCCATTCAGCCTTAATCTCACTCTACTGAAGTTTCATAGGCACTGACAATGCAGTGTAAGAATTCCCTTTCTTATTTGAATCTGCTCAGAGAAACATTTTAGCTATAGTGATCAACACATTCAGGTGCTTAAATTCTATTTGACAGGATCAGGCAGCTACCACCTTTATTGAATCTATTTCGCCCAACAAGTCAGTTCTGCTATAACGCGTGTTCCGTCAATACGAATTGGCTGTAACATGATTGATGAATAGAGGAACGTTATTTCTGAAATACGAACTTGTGTTGGCTATAATGCAATTCCATTGGTGTGCAGACGAGCACGCGCCAACATCACATGATTGTTTCACGGGCTTTGTTGTGAAGTGCTTTTTGTGAGAGGTACAGTACAACCTCCTCCCCAATCAAGTTATCTTGACATTTTTTCAAGGTAAAGTGTTAAATTTACTTTTATTTCATTGTTTGAAATGAATTAAACATTTATTCAAATTATGCTATCCTATGTGTAAGGCTTTTGAGTGTTTTTCTTTTGGCCTGCCACTCACCCAACTTTCCCCATAGGCTCCGTTATTTCTGTAACACGATGTTGCACAGGAGCGCAACTATCACTTTATAGCAGAACTGACTGTGCTTAAAGGCTGTTGTGTGAAGTGGACTTTAACACTCAAACTGAACTTGGAAATGATGTACTAGATGAATTCACATTTGAACCAAATTTCCAACAGTTTATTCACATGACCATTGTCTCACTCTGCTCATGTCTTGTGCACACTGACGCTGCGTGCCCCTTTTGACTGCGTGGTGTAAGAATTCTTTTTTCTTATCAGATTAAAAAAGATCTTTAACTGCATTGTCATTATGGCGAACTGTATTGCACCCGTCAGAGGAGAGCACATTAAGCAGAAAAAGAAAATTTGTAGGGCGGCACGAAGGGTCAGTGGTTAGCACTGCTGTCTCACAGCACCAGCGATTTGGGTTCGAATCCACCCTCTGGCAACTGTCAGTGTGGAGTTTGCACATTCTCCCCCTGTCTGCGTGGGTTTCCTCTGGGTGCTCCGGTTTCCTCCTACAGTCCATAGATGTGCAGTCCTCAGGAATGTTTAGGTTAGGTGGGTTAGACATTGAAAATGCAGGGATAGGGGAATGGGTCTGGGTGGGATGCTCTTTGGAGGGGCGGTGTGGACTTGTTGGGCTGAATGGCCTGCTTCTCACTGTAAGGATTCTATGATCTATGAAGATTGTATGCATTTTCCAGAACAAACACCCATCATTTTTCAGTGTCTTTTACAGAGTCAGGCCATTGTAAGATGTCAACAAATGGAAAAATAAAGGCATTTTTCACGTTTGCTGTGTCATTGAGTAATTTTGACATATACTGCAATTGTAGGTAAAATTGGGTTGCATCAGGGCCACATCTAATATTCTGAAGCTCTGCAGCTCATCTAAGGCTTGACTTATTGTGAACTTTATTGAAATCTGAGTATGATCATCATCAGCCTTGGAATCAAAGGATGCAATGCTTGTTCCTCTCAGGCTTTATTTTGTATATACCACGTGTGTACTGTAGAGAATACATTGAACAGAAAATACATTATGTATTTAGTATGTTTAATTGTCATTTATAAAATACAATGTAGGAAAATTGATGCTATTTATATAAATGTGATACCATTTGACCACTGTTAATGACAGAATTTGCATAATCTTTCATAGTTTTGGAAAGTATGTCCTATGGAGCATCTTCTGGCTCGCTTGGAACTTGATTCTCGACCAGTCGCAAGACGAATTGTTAACCTGTTGTTTAACTCCTTCTTTCCTGTGAATCAACCTGAGGAGGTATGGTGTGAAAGATGTGTCACGCTTGTACAAATGAATCCCGTGGCAGCGAGGAAATTTTATCAGTATGCACATGAGCACACTGCACCAACAAACATTGGTAAGTTCTTTACTGTTGGTTACTGAGTATTGAAAGGAAGGGCATTTTTATTAAAGAAAGGAATAACTTCCATTTGTACAGTGTTTATGAACTTAAGGTGAATTGTATTGACTAGCTACTATCTAAAATTCTGATCTTTTAATTTCAAATCACTCCATGGCCTCGTTTCTCTTTATCTTAGGAGCTTTCAACAGCCCTACTGAAAAAATCCTTTTAGACCTCCATATATTATTCCAGTACTGGTTTTTGCATAGCCCCAATGTTCTTTGCACCGCTAACTGTCTGCTCTGCAATTCCATTCCTGCATCTTGCTGTCATCATTATCGCTTCTCCTTTTAGCACAACCTTGGGCCACACTTTTGGTTGGTCACTCATTTTAATATTTCCTTCTGTCAAATCCTCCTTGTTAATAGCCCCTCTAACGCCCTGGAATGCTTTATTATGTTAAAGGTACTATGTGAATGTAGATTGTTTTATTTTGCTGAAGCTTAGTTACTGTTGGCTTTTTGAGTGAGGTGCCACAGTGATGGTACATATGCCTCGATAATCATTTTTACTAATATTGGTTGAAGAACAAATTTTGCTGAGTACACATGGGGAATCTCCTCAGTCATCTTTTGAAAAGGTGTTTTTTTTTAATCTTTGTATGCTCACCTGAGGGCAGATGGAACATGGATATAAAAAAAAAAGACACTTTCAATATGACTGCACTGAAATGTCAGCCAGGGTTACTTTTGCATGGGCAAATATGATAGCTATTTATTGATGTTTAACAAATAGTAACATTAAATGTTTTGAGGAATTTGCCTGTATAAATTTTAGAATTAAGTGATATGCAGAGTAAAGTTTGTAAACATGAAGTGGGTATTCTGCTGAATTTTTCAGAGTTACGTTTTGCACATGGTTTGGCTGTCATTAATCTGTCAAATTGGCTGGAACCTTTGGCATCTGTGGGGGCTCAGTTAAATGTAGAAATCCTGACGTTAATGACCCCCTTCTCCATAGAATGCATTGTCAAAGTCTTCACAAGTGGGAATGTCTGATTTCACACTTGTCCTTTTTAAACACTCATTTGGCAGTGTTCTCATTTGAGTCTCAGGTTTCTGGGTTCAAGTTCCTCTCCAGGGCTTAAGCACAGATATCAAAGCAGACATAAGTTCTGGGCATAGACAAACAGGACCTGAAGAAGGGTAATACCCGAAATATTGACTTCTCCTTTCCTCCAGATGCTGTCTGGCTTGTTGTGTTCTTCCAGCCTCCTGTTTGTCTACCTTGGATTCCAGCATCTGGAGTTCTTTTGGTCTCTAAACATATTCTGTGTATATTGGGCTGCTTTAGGATCAAATCTTGAACCAAGGCCTCATCCACCTGCCCAGGTGATGTAAAAGTTTCCACTGTACTATTTTCAAGAAGAGCAAGGAAGTTATAACATAAGAACATAAGAACTAGGAGCAGGAGTAGGCCATCTGGCCCCTCGAGCCTGCCCCACCATTTATTAAGATCGTGGCTGATCTTTTTGAGACTCAGCTCCATTCACCTGCCCACTCACCATAACCCTTGATTCCTTTACTGTTCAAAAATTTATCTAGCCTTGCCTTAAAAACATTCAGCGTGGTAGCTTCAGCCGCTTTATTGGGCAGGGAATTCCACAGATTCACAACCCTTTGGGTGAACAAGTTCCTCCTTACCTCAGTCCTACATCTGCTTCCCTTTATTTTGAGGCTCTGCCCTCTAGTCCTTGTTTCACCTGCTAGCAGAAACAACCTCCCTGCCTCCACCTTATCTATTCCCTTCATAATCTTATATGTTTCTATAAGATTTCCCCATATTCTTCTGAATTCCAATGAGTATAATCCCAGTCTGTTTAGTCTCTCCTCATAATCCAATCCCCACATCATACAGCTACCTTAGTTCCCAACTCCAAATCATCTATCCCTGGTGGTCTGATCAATATTTAACTCTCAATTAATATCACAAAAACAGACTATCTGGTCATTATCACATTGCTGATTAAGAGAGTTTGCTGTGCATAAATTAGCTGATTTTTCAATGTCGCACTTCAAAAGTACTTAATTGGCTCTAAAGCACTTTGTGAAATAGAGCGTTATGAAAATGCAAGGTAAATACAAGCTGTTTTCAAACTAGCACTCTGTCTCAAGCTCTCTTCATTTAAGGATAAAAGGACAAAATAAAAGAGAGGAGAAAATACACCTCCTTAAAGCCATAGTTTTGTCACACGAGTGTATCCCAGGAAATTGTGGGAAGCCTGGGAAGAAATTGTTGGGCATCTAGCAGAGATATTTGTATCATCAACTGCCACAGGTGAAGTCTTGAAAAATTGCAGGGTGGCTAATAATGTTGTGTCATTATTTCGAAAGGGCAAGTCAGAACTACAGACCTGTGAGCCTG
Organism: Ginglymostoma cirratum; assembly: GCA_024137785.1. NCBI lineage: Eukaryota > Metazoa > Chordata > Chondrichthyes > Orectolobiformes > Ginglymostomatidae > Ginglymostoma > Ginglymostoma cirratum. The sequence goes on along the minus strand of JAHRHZ010000034.1, from coordinate 16,226,857 downwards.
ATGTCAGTGGTGGGTAAGTTGTTAGAGGGGATTCTGAGAGACAAGATCTGTGTACATTTGGAAAGGTAAGGACCAATTAGGGATAGTCAGCATAGCTTTGTACATGGGAAATTGTGTCTCTCAAACTTGTTTGAATTTTTTGAAGAAGTGACCAAGAGTGTAGATATGGTCTACATGGACTTTAGCATGGCCTTTGCCAACATTTTGCATGGTAGACTGATTGATTAGTAAAGTTCGATCCTATGGGATCCAGCTAGAGCTAACCAATTGGGCTTAAAGGTAGGAGACAGAGAGGGTGGTGTTAGAGGGTTGGTCGTTCAGACTGGTGGCCTGTGATTAGTGGTGTGCCACAAGTATTGATGCAGGATCCACCTGTATTGATCGTTTATGTGAGTTATTTGAATGAGAATACAGGAGGCATGGATGCTACGTTTGCAGATAACACCAAAATTGTGAACGGTGACGAAGGTTATCGAAGAGTACAACAGGATCTTGAACAACTGGACCAGTGGGCCAAGGAATGGCTGATGGAGTTTAATTTTGATAGGTATGAGGTGTTGCATTTTGGTAAGACAAACAAGGACCGGGCTTATACAGTTAATGGTATGGCCCTGGGGAGTGTTTTTGAACGGAGATAACTAGTGGTGTGGGTACACAGTCCCTTAACAGTGGTGTCACAAGTAAATAGAGTAGCGAAGAAGGCTTTTAGCATGCATGCCTTCATCTTTCAGAGCATGGAGTACAGGAGTTGGATTGTCATGTTACAGCTGTACAAGACATTGGATCGGCCACATTTGGAGTGCTGCATACAATTCTGGTCACCCCACTACATGAAGGACATTATTAAGCGGTAAAGGGTGCAAAAAAGGATATACAAGGATGTTACCGAGACTTGAGGGCTTGAACTCTAAGGAGAGGCTGGACATTTTTTCCCTGGAGAGTAGGAGGCTGAGGGGTGATCTTATAGAGGATTATAAAATCATGAGAGGCTTAGGTTTAAGGTGAATAGCAAACATCTTTTCCTAGGCTGGGGGAGTCCAAAACTAGAGGGCACGGGGGCATAGGTTTAAGGTGAGAGAGGAAAGGTTTAGAAGGGACCTGAGGGGCAACTTTTTCACATGAAGTGGTGTGTATATGGAATGAGTTGCAAGAGAAAGTGGTAGAGAAAGTATAATTGTAACATTTAAAAGACATTTGAACATGTACATGGATAGGAAAGGTTTAGAGAGATATGGGCTAAGTGCAGGTAAATAGGACTAGTTCAGCTTAGGAAACCTGATCAGCATGGAGGATGTGCGCCAAAGGGTCTGTTTCCATGCTGTATGATTCTATAACTACAGATGCTGGAAATCAGAAACAAAAACACAAATCAGTTCTGACGAATGGCCACTGGACCTGAAATGTCCAGTCTGCTTTCTCTGCACAGATGCTGCTGGACCTGTTGAGTATTTTTCCAGCAATTTTTATAATTGTAAGAATACCAATTAAAAGTTGTGCCTTTTTGGATGAGTTGTAACTGAATTTTCAATGGCATATTAAGCTATAATTACTGCTGAGCAACTTCTCTGGCCATTGAAAACAAATTCTATACTTGTGACGTTAAATCTCTCTATTCCATTAAAACATTTCATGAATTTTAAATTATTGTATTTTGAAGTTTATAATGTTTCACATACAGCCCTCTAATTATTTAGCTTTCCATAAGATTGTAACAACAGAATAAAATCTGTTTATTATTTACTGATTTACTGTCTTTGATAAATTATCACTGTAATTGACTATTTTGTCAATTTAAGACTTCACTTGCTGGACATCACAAGTGTACACAAGCTCTCCCGCCTTCCCTCCTGCTCTCCCTTTTCTCCCGCAACCAAACAAATTAAATATTGCAAAAGGGGAAATAGAAAACAGAACTTCAATAGCTATTTGTGGTAGCTTACTTTTTGAAATCTGCATTGAATGTAACCACTTTGCTGTTGCCTGAAAAAATTGGGCCAATCATATGTAACTTGTGCTGGTTATTATTCTTTGCCACATCACTGCACTTTTCTTTATTGTAATAGCCAAATTGATGCTTGTGATTCGTCGATGTTTGAATGCTTGTATTGCGAGGGAAGTGCAAAATGAAGATGGTGGTGATGATAAATACCAAATGGAAAATAGCAGCGTAAGTTTATTCCTACCCTCTTAAACTTGTCTACAGTTTATTTTAAAAACTGGCATGTTTTATCTTTTCCACTTTTATGTCTTCTGTAGCTACTTGAAGATGGCTTGTCTTTCTTAACCCTAGATTTTGGTCATTTATTTTGAAATAACATTGATGTGGGAAAAATGTATAACTTTTACTTATGCACAAATTATTTTTCTTCATTGTTATCGAATGTTTAGGGAAACAGAGAAGTCAATTGCTTTTCTGCTCTCCCTGCCTGGAGGGATTTTTTTTTTAACCTGATAGATATGTCAGTGTAAATAACCATATGTAATCATTGCGTTAAACCAGGAATTTTCGAAAAAAATATTCATGGGTGTTGCTTTTATTGACCATCCCTAATTGCCCAGAGAGCAGTTAAGAATTGGCCACATTGACATGTTGGCCAGACCAGGTAATGATGGCATATTTCTTCCCCTAACAACATTTGTGAACCTGATGGATTTTTATGACAATTGCCATTAAGCCACCTGTTTGTTCCATACAAGGGCTGCAACATAGGAGACTTTTGGCACATGATGTCTGAGCTGGCTGTTTGTAAGAGCAGCTCACGTAGGCCCACTTCCTAACTTTCCCATGTAGTCCTGTAAACCCTTTTGGATAATTATCTCATGAAAGAAGCAGCAAACGCACACTTTGGCCTTAATTTGTATTATTGTGTAAAGAGATCTTGCATATCTTTCTGACATAACATTTTTTTCAAAATTAATGCTTTGCTTCCTATTTGAGGAAGAATGTTCCAAAGTCTCTTAGCTCTGTTTCTCTGTCTCAGATATTTCTCTGTCTTAAATGGGCGATCTCTTGTTTGTAAACACCAACTCCTAGTTCTGGAGTCATCCACTCCAAATCCCCCTGTCAAAGTCCCTCAGAATCTTGAATGCTTTGATCAAGTCACCTCACTCTTTAAACTCCAGTGGATGCAAATCTATTCTATCCAATTCTTCCTCATAAGACAATCTGTTCATTCCAGGTAAACCTTCTTTTAATTGTTTCAATTTTTGTTTCCACTTCAGGTTTGTTTCCATGTTGTATGACTCAATAACTCTATGCTGGATATTTAAAGAAAAACATAATTGTTAACATGATGAAGGAATTTGAAGGCTCATGGTATGGAGGAAGGAACGTGGACATACTTAATTTAAAGGAAAAAATTTGTTTCCACAGGTGCTGGACAGTGTGCTTTCTGTGAACGATGGTGCCACAATGGCCAGCTTACTGGAAATTATTGTCATTTTATGGAAGAGCATCTACAAGGCACTGAATGAAAATGAAGAAGCTAAAAACTACACAATTTCCAAGTTTGGAACCATCCTTCCTGAATATTTTAAAACTTTTACAGTGCGTTTTGGTTTTCAACGCATGGTCTTTAAAATGATTTTAAATTATGCTTTAGGCTTTAATTTTTGGTCTTAACTGTTGTCTACTTATGTTGTCATGTAGTGGAGACAAGTTTAACAGGGAAAAATCGCTTACATTACGCAACTGAGAATGTCGGTTAGATATAAATGTGATTTGTTTTTTATTATGTCGACAGGATGACCGCTGTACTGTTCCTTTAGTGATTTTGGCTTCCTTCATGCCTGCAACAGCAGTTCCTACCTTCAGGTACATTGTTGTGTGTAAAGTTACAGCTAAATAGGTTCTGTTTCATTATTAACATTCCCATTATTGATCAGGCAATCATTAATACCCTGAACCTGAAATAAATTTTTCAAGAAATAGTTTATTGTCAGACATTGATTCACTCTCTCAACTAAAGGAGGGGAATGAAGACAAACTTTTCTTGTCAGTTGCACTTTATGAATTGTAAGTTGCATTTTGAATTGTGATAGAAGTAAATTGAGCCCCTTTATTCTACGTGACTGAGAACAATACTTTGTTTGAAATGTGAACTTTATTTCTGAATGTAAGTTGAGGGTTCTAATGATATTAATATTTGAATTGGCAAATTTATCCAATGATTAAATGTCTAAACTATGAGCGATAGAGGGCGTTGCAAATTGAGTAGATGCAGTGATTGTTAGAGTATTACGGACCAGGATATTAAAACCCAATACTAAAGTCATGGTTAACTCAGCAACAGTGATCCCTGACCTATTTGCTCCAGAGATGTGCATAACCTGCAACAGGAGCTTTAAAGCTGTGCAGTACCGTTAGTTGTTCCACGGCAGGATTCTCCAAACCCCATGGCAAGGAAGGCAATCCAACCACAGCTGGCTCGGCGATCAGCACTGCTGCCTCATGGCGCCAGGGACCCAGGTTCGATTCCACCCTTGGGCAATTGTGCATGTAGAGTTTGCATGTTCTCCCTGTGTCTACGTGGATTTCTGCCAGGTTCTCTGGTCTCCTTTCATAGTCCAAAGATGTGCAAGTTATTTGGATTGGCCATGCTAAATTACCCATAGTGTTCAGGGATACATAGGTTAGGTGCGTTACCCATGGGAAATGTAGGGTTACGGGGAAAGGGTAGGGCATGGGTCTGGGTGTGATGCTCTTTGGAGGGTCGGTGTGAACTTGTTGGATCGAATGGCCTGTTTCCACTCTGTATGGATTCTATGGAAAACAGTGTCCTTTCCCAAAACACATACCTGATATTGATGCACTAATCACTCAAAACAGGTCTGCTGTGAGAATTATGTCCTTTGTATACTTGACACCAGACTGCAGAGGCAACTGTTCTGCCCTGCAGCCAGAGACTACCAGGAAGATAGCAGAGGCAGAAATGCTTTTGGGATGTTCCCTAAACAACATTGATGTCAACTAATTGACCCCTCTGACTCAAAGAAATTCCCTGACTTGTACTGATCCAAGTAGGAATAGAGTAAAATTGTCAGATGGTTGGAGTCATACCCAGCACAAAGATGGTCATGATTGTTGGAGATTAGTCATTAGCAGATAGGCGATGGCCTAGTGGTATTATCGCTAGACTAATAATCCAGAGATGCAGGCAATGGGACCTAGGTTTGAATCCCGCCATGGCAGATGGTGGAATTTGAATTCAATAACAATCTGGAATTAAAGGTCTAATGATGATTGTGAAACCGTTGCTGATTGTCAGGAAAAACCCATCTGGTTCACTAACGTCCTTCAGGGAAGGAAATCTGCGATCCTTACCTGGTCTGGCATACATGTGATTCCAGACCCACAGAAATGTGGTTGACTCTTAACTGCCGTCTTTGCATTTAGGGATGAGCAATAAATGCTGGTTTAGCCAGCGACACCCATGTTCCATGAATGAATAAAAAAACTCTACAGGAGTTCCTTAACATAATTCTATGCTCAACTATCTTCAACTGCTTAAATCAAGGGGAACACCATTACTTGCATACTCGCTTCCAAGCCATTCACCATCTTAATCTGGAATTATATCATTGTTCGTTGACCTTACCTAGGTCAAAATAATGGAACTCCCTTAATAAAACATTGTGGGTGTAACTACACCAAATGGACAGCACTGGTTCAACAAGGCAGCTCTGCCCATCCCTAGCTTCCTTGAGAACATGGAAGAAAGCCCTCATCTCCTGAATGAAGGAGTATAGTATCAGGATGGTGTGTTGCTTAGAGTAGAAACTGCAGTTGCCATGCATCTGCTGCCCTCATCCTTTGGGTGATGATGGTTGCATGTTTGGTGCTGTTGAAAGTGCTTTTGTGAGTTGCTACAATGCATCTTGCAGCTAGAATGTACTACTGACAACACAGGCTGACAGTAGAGATAGTGGATGCTGAAGGCAGTGGTTATGGTGTCAATCACACATCAGGTTGATTTGTGCTTTGTAGATGATGGCCCTTTCCATCCCCTTACTGATGATAGAGACTAGACTTGGGCAGTAATTGACTGGGTTGGATTTGTCCTGCTTTTTATGCGCAGGACAAACCTGGGCAATTTTCCACCTTGTTGTGTAGATGCCAATGTTGTAGGTCTACTGGAATAGCTTGGCAAGTGTTCAGTACCATTGCTGAAAGTGGCTTGGGGCCCATAGTTTTTGAATCCTATCCAGTGTCTTTAATTATTTCTTGATATTATGTGGAGTGAATTGATTTGGCTGAAGATTGGTATCTATAATGTTAGGGATCTCCGGAGGCCAAGATGGATTGTCTGTTCAATATTCTGGCTGAAATTTGAAGCATTTACAATACACCCTTCTCTTTTGCATCAATATGCTGGGCTCCCCCATCATTTGAGTATGTAGAAATTTGTGGAGCCTTTCTCCAGTGTGGTGTTTATCTATCCACCTTCATTCATGACTTGATGGAGCAGGATCGCAGAGTTAGATCTAATCATTTCTTGTGGATTTTCTTTGCCATATCTATCACTTGGTGCTTTGCTGTTTGGCTTACAAGTAGTTCCACAATGTTTTTCGGTATGGCTAGTACTGCTCCTTAAATGCCCTCCTGCAATCTTCTTTTTATTAGGTTTGGTGCCTTGACTTAATGATAGTTGTAGAAAAGGGGAGATGTACTGGATCATGAGGTTTCAGATATTGTTGGATAGAATTGTGCTGCTGCTGATGGCATCCATGAGGCTCTGTGGACCCAGGCTTGTGCTGCTAGATCTGTTTGAAATCTGTCCCATTCAGGATGGTATGAATGCCACATAAAATATTAGAGGTCCTCAATGTGGAGGTGGAACTTTGCTTCCACAAGGACTGTATGATGGTTTTTTTCTACAGCTACTGTGATGGATAGATACATCTGGAGCAGTCAAATTGGTGAGGATGAAGTTGGGTGTACGTACATCCTTTTGTTGGTTCCTTTACCACTTGCTGCTCTGATCTTTAGGACTTGAACAGCTCAGTCTATCGACATGATGGTGAACCAGTTGTGATGACAACATTGTAGCTGCTTTCTCATGGACATTTGAGAATGGACAATAACTGTTGGTCTTGTCAGTGATTGAAATCTCATGAACAAAGAATAAAATTAAGTCTTGAGGCATGAGCTTTTATACCATTTTATCCTTACAAATTTTCAGAATTGCAAAGTGAAAGTTGACGCTTTCACTATCGATGCTGCTGGATCGATATGGTGAAAACATTTTGCTGTTTCTTAGTTTTTGGATGTGTGGTGCTTGAAATTAAGCTATGATAACAAGGGTTGAAATTAAGTCATTATCCAGCATTGTAGCTGAGTTAGAAATTTAACCACTTGAACAAAAAAAGGGAAAAGAGATTACTTTTTTTACTTTTTACTGTTTTAACCTTTTAACTTTCTAATCATTCATTTTCATTTCTTGCAGTTGTGGGGTCCTGTCAAAGCTGAGAAATTTAGATGAAGGAGCTGATGAGAATAAATATTCCTTGTTGATAGACTGCCTGTGTCAGTGGGGGAAAGTTGGACATGTGCTTGAGTTGATCACTGACTGGCTAACAGATCGACTTCCCCAGAAGGTTGGAAAATTCATTTAAGATTTTAATTGATTTTGTGTATGTGGAATCATAAAAAGAGAGTGCTTGATTTTTCTGTAATTGGATTTTTAAGAGAATTATGGAAAATACACATTGGAAAGTTGATACAAATGTAATGTCAGTTCTAAATGCATTAGCAACAAAAACAAAACCATGTCCAGATGCTGATTGAGATTGCAAGCAGGATACCCCTAATTGGTAGATCCTGAGTGAAGAAAGATGAACAGGTTACCCTTCTTCGTTCATCCACCCCCTTCATTGGTCACAACAAGGTTCAGTTTAAAAACTGATCTCTTCCCATGTGGATATCTTTTCTCCCAGAGCCAATTTTACTTGAGGCTGGATTGAGTTAACACAAGTGTGAGCTTATTAATTACTAACTGACAAGAATTAGCAATGCAACACAAGACACAAAGATTAGAAATAAGAGGTACAAAAAGAAAGCTTAAAAATAAAGATATACGGAGCAGTCTCTGAATTGTTCACAGAGAACAGATGGTTGAAGTTTGTGGCTAATCAGTCACGTGGTGTTGCTAGGTGAACAGTTGGCTTTAAAATTCTTTGTTTTGCAGTTCATTGAGATTGTTGTTCTGATACCTTTTGATCATGATTGAATTCCAGCATTAAATGAGAGGGTCCTATTGCTATCCTGTTTCCTTTTGTCTGTCTGGCTTGCTAGCGAGCTGATTTCTAATAGCAAGATAATAAGGGGGACGAGATTATAGTTCATGGACTGTGATCTTCACAGCACACTAACACTGGAACCCAGTGTAGTGCATGGTGGATTGTTGGCTCACTGACACACACAACATTTAGTCCCACTAGCACACGAGAATTGACTTGAAGCAGGATTTTTAGCCCCTGTCCTTGTGTATTCCTCAAAGGGTAATGCACATATGCATCTGCATTTTGGACATAATCCACTCTGGATGGCATAGTGTTGAGCAGGGAATTGTCAGCCCCTTGTTACTTATGTAGTCATGAGCTCTCCATGCAGTCAGTTTTGACTTGCGTCTTCTCACTTTGGGGAGATGGATGGTGAGTTACTTGCTGCAGGATTCCTAGTTACATCTTCAGATGTGACACGTCTTGAATCTCTAGAGAGCCACTTACAGCCAAAAGTAGCTCTTTTACAAAAACATTTTGGGAATACATGCATTTTGGGGTTCTGATCCATGTTTGTGACACAATATATATTAGACACAGTATTTTAGCAAAACCTGAATTTGAGACTTGATGGGTTAAAAGGTTCATATGTTGCAATAAACAGTAAACTTGTAGTATATACATACCACCAGGGTTTTGGAATCAAATATTCAATATTTGAGACATTCAATGGCATCACCATCATTGAATTCTGACTAATAACATCATGGAGTTACCATTGATCAGAAACTAAACTGATTTAGTTATATATGTACTGGTCAGAAACTTCTCCGTCCCCACCTTAACGAATTTCAGGCACGACATGACGCCGAACTCTTCTTCCGCTGTTTTCGCCTCCGTGCTCATTTCTTCAGACAAGTGTCCACTCCCCGTCCCACAGACCCCTTTGGTCAACTCCAATGCTCTCCCTCCACCTGGACCTCTCCCTCGGGCCTTTTACCTGCACTCGATCTTTTCATTGAGAACTGTCGACGTGATATTAGTCGCCTCAATTTCTCTGCCCCCTCAACAAATCCAACCTATCTCCCTCCGAACTGACTGCACTCAATGCACTCAGATCTAACCCTGACTTTGTCATCAAGTCTGCCGATAAGGGTGGTGCTGTTGTCGTCTGGCGTACTGACCTCTACCTTGCAGAGGCTAGAGCGCCAGCTGTTGGATACCTCCTCCTACTTTCCCCTGGACCATGACCCCACCATGGCACATCACGCCATTGTATCCACTATGGTTACGGATCTCATTTCATCCGGTGATCTCCCCGCCTTTGCTTCCAAGCCATTAGTTCCCCAACCCCACACAGTTCGTTTCTACCTCCTGCCAAAAATCCAGAAACAGGACTGTCCAGGCAGACCCATTGTTTCAGCCTGCTCCTGCCCCACAGAACTCATCTATTCCTACCTTGACTCAGTCTTCTCCCCCCGGTCCAATTCCTACCCACATACATCCGTGATTCATTGGATGCCTTACGCAGGTTTCAAAACTTCCAGTTTACTGGCTCCAGCCACCACCTCTTTGCCATAGATGTGCAATCCCTTTACACATCCATTCCCCACCAGGAGGGTCTTAGGGCTCTCCACTTCTTCCTGGAGCTAAGACCTGAACCATCCCCACCCACCAGCACCCTCCTCTGCTTGGCCAAGCTTGTCCTTACTCTCAACAACTTCTCTTTCAACTCCTCTCATTTTCTTCAGGTAAGAGGAGTTGCCATGGGTACCCACATGGGCCCTAGTTATGCCTGTCTCTTCGTGGGTTATGTGGAACATTCCTTGTACCAGTCCTGTTCCGGCCTCTGCCCACAACTCTTTCTCCGATACGTCGATGGTATCATTGGTGCTGCTTCCCTCTCTCATCTGGAATTAGAAAACTTCATCAGTTTCGCCTCCAATTTCCACCCTGCCCTCACTTTCACCTGGTCTATCTCTGACTCCTCCCTTTCCTTCCTCGATATTTCTGTTTCCATTTCTGGGATAGACTGGCCACCAATATCCATTACAAACCCACTGACTCCCACAGCTACCTGGACTATACATCCTTACACCCCACTTCCTGTAAAGACTCCATCCCATTCTCTCAGTTCCTCCGTCTCCGTTGCATATGTTCAGATGAGGCCAACTTCGACAAGGGAGCCTTCGAAATGTCCACCTTCTTCCTCAACCGAGGTTTCCCCAGCTCCATTGTCAACAGGGCCCTCAACCAGGTCCAACCCATCTCCCGCACTTCCGCCCTCACCCCTCTCTTCCCTCCTGCAACAGCGATAGGGTTCCCCTTATCCTTACCTACCATCCCACCAGCATCCACATCCAGAAGATCATCAGACACCATTTCCACCACCTCCAGCAAGATGTCACCACCAGACACATTTTTCCTTCCCCTCCCTTGTCCGCCTTCCGCAGGGACCGTTCCCTCTGGGACGCCTTGGTCCACACTTCCTTCACCCCCAACACCACCTGACAGCCCTACAGCCCCTTCCCCTGTAACCGGCGAAGGTGCAACACCTGCCAATTTACCTCCTCCGTCCCTAGTATCGAAGGGCCCAAACATACCTTCCAGGTGAAGCAACACTTCACCTGCTCTTCCCAGAATCTAGTCTACTGCATTCGCTGCTCACAATGTGGTCTCCTCTACATTGGGGAAATGAAGCGTAGACTTGGCGACCGCTTTGCACAACATCTACATTCTACTCACAAAAAAGACCCTGAACTACCCGTTGCCTGCCACTTCAATGCACCAACCTGCTCCCTGGCCAACATCTCTGTCTCTGGCTTGCTACAGTGTTCCAGCGAAGCCCAATGCAAGCTGGAGGAACAACACCTCATTTTCCGCTTGGGGACCCTACAGACCTCCGGACTCCATATTGAGTTCAATAATTTTAGGGCCTAAACTGTCCCATAGCCCAGCCCCCACCCCACACACCAGGCTTTGTTACCACAAAGCCTGCCATTACACACCCTCTGTTGTTAGTCACTAACAGTCCCCATTAACAACTATTCACCCTCCCAGCCTGATCGTTAGCAACTCCTTTGTCTGTCCAACTGTCTTTCTCTCTCTTTGGGCTCTATCCTATTGTTTACTCCCTACCCCACCCACCTCCCTATTTTCTGCATATAAACTGACATTCTCCCAGCCACCGTCAGTTCTGAGGAAGGGTCACCGGACCCGAAACATTAACTCTGTTTTCTCCTTCACACATGCTGCCAGACCTGCTGAGCTTTTCCAGCAACTTTGTTTTTGTTCCTGGTCAGAAACTTGGAGTCTAACAGCATGTAACTCTTCTCCTGATACTCCAAAGCCACCATCTACATCGTACACAGTCAAGTGTGTGATGGAACATTTCCCACTTACTTGGATGAGTGCATTCCAACAACATTCAAGAAGTTTGACACCATCCAGGATAAAGCAGTTTGCTTGATTAACATCACTTGCAAAAATATTCACCTCTTTTACCACTGATGCCGAGTAGCAGCATTGTGTACTCCCTACACGATGCACTGCAGAAATTCATCAAGACTCCTTAGACAGCATCTTCCAAGCTCCTAACTGGTACTATCTAGGAGGACAAGGGCAGCAGATAAATAGGAACACGACCTTATGCAAGTCTCTCTCCCTCCCCCACCCTGTTCTTCCTGTCCCTCCCCACACAAAGCCATTCAGCATTCTGACTTGGAAATCTATTGCAGTTCCTTCGATGTTGCTTGGTCAAAATCCTGGAAATCTCTCCCAAATGGCATTGTGTGTATGTACCTAGACGAAATAGGCTGCAGTGGTTCAAGAAGATAGCTCAGTACCACACTGAGCACCGAGGAATGGACAGTAAATGCTGGCTCAGCCAGCAATGCCCACATTCCATGTGTGAACTTTAAAAAAAATTACCTCAACTCTGGGTTTATTTCCAAATAAGACTTAATAAATAACAAGTAGTTGAAGATCAGCTATCCAAGTAGCAGTAGAATAGTGTGAATTTACTAAAAGACAGACATCTGTTAATATTCTATCTCTCTTTGAAAAATAAAAGAAATACCTCAAATTGGTAATCCAACTAATCTAAAGAAACCATGAATAGTTGTAATTTTGCTACTCATTCTTGTATGACTAAAGGATAGGAACCTACACTGCCATTTCACAAAATCATGGCTGATCTGATTGTGGCTTCACCTCCACTTTCCTGTTTGTCCCATAAGACTTGATTCCCTTTGTCAATCAAAAATCTATCTGACTTCATCTTGGATAAATTCAATGACCCAGTCTTCACTCTTACTGGGGAAGAGAATCCACAGACTTAATGACCCTCTCAGACAAAAAATGCTTCCACACCTTCACCTTAACTGAGAGACCCATTACTTTTAAACTGTCTTCTCTAGATCTATATATATATAACCCTAACCCTAACCCTATCTAGATCTCCTATAAGGGGAAACATCCTTTTAAAGTAAGCTTCCAATGTGTCATGTCTCTTCAAGATCTTAAATGGTTCAATGCGATCACCTCTTGTGCCTCTGAAATCCAAAGGAAACAGGCCTGACTTGTCCAATCTTTTCTCATCAGACAACTCCTTCATTTCTGGGACAAACCAAGTAAACCTTGTCTATTTTGTTTCCAATTCGGTTATGTTATTTTTCAAATAATATAAACTGAATACGGCACTGCCTCTGTACAGGGCATTGAGACTACAATTATAGCAAGACATCCTACCTTAATATTTTGTTACCCTTGCAGTAAACAAAAGCTTTTCATTCGCTTTCCTAATCACACAATACTTGAATAACTAATTTATAGAGACATTTGCCATTCAATCATCAAATCATATTGAATAGAACACTGATGGCCTAGTGGAATTATCGCTGGACTGTTAATCCAGAGACCCAGATAATGTTCTGGGGACCTGGGTTCAGATCACGCCGTGGCAAATGGTGGAATTTGAATTCAATATATACCTGGAATTAAGAGTCTAATGATAACCGTAAATCCATTGTCGATTGTCGGAAAAACCCATCTGGTTCACTAATGTCCTTTAGGGAAGGAAACTGCCATCCGTACCTGGTCTGGCCTACATGTGACTCCCATGTGGTTGACTCTTAACTGCCCTCTGGGCAATTAGGGATGGGCAATAAATGCTGTCTAGCCAGCAACGCCCTCATTCTGTGAATGAGAATAAAGAAAAAAAAAATTACTGTCATGCATTTGTTTTCTCTTTGTCAGTTTATTTCTGGGCAACATTTATTTCCCTAGTTACCCTTGAGAAGGTGAGCTGCTGCAGTCCACTTGCTGTAAGTTGACCCACAGTGCTCTTAGGGAATTCTATGATTTTGACCCAGCAACAGTGAGGAAAGGTGATACATTTCCAAATCAGGATGGTGAGTGGTTGGGACGATTGTGGAGCTTGGGGCTACTGGTGTTCTCAAGTATTTGCTGCTCTTGTCCTTCTAGATTAAAGTGATTACTAGTTTGGAAGGTGCACTGTAAGGATGTGAGTGAATTAGTCTCTTCTCGTCTTTCTCCACATTCCTACAATGTTGGTTCCTTCGAGTGTATGTCCAATTCCCAGTTCCGTGTTCATACTGGATTTGCTTACTTCACGCATTCCAAGTCAACAATAATTAAAGCTTTGGGCCATGTGGGGCTTCTGATTATTTACCCATAAGTTGCGTAAGATTTTGGTAACATGATACTACTTGGAATTTTGTTGCTAATGTTTTGAGTACCTTCAATGTTCACTCCCTCCACCACCACACAGTGGCAGCACTGTGTACCAACCAGAAGATGCACTGCAACAACTTGATGTCATCCTTTGTTGGGAGACTGTGGCGTGATGGTAATGTCACTAAGCTAATCATCCAGGTACTGTGCCCTGGACACTTTTGTTCACCATGCACCACAGCAGCTAGTCAAATTTATAAAGCCTGGAATATATGGTTAGTCCCTGTAATAATGCCATGAAACTACTATCGATTCTCAAAACCAAAACCCAGCTGCTTCACTTTTAGGGAAGGAAATGTATCATCCTTGCTTGGTCTGGCCTATATGTGACTCCGAATCTCCAGCACTGTGCTTGACTCGTAACTGCCTTCTGAAATGGCCCAGCACATCACTCCGATCAGTTAGGGATGCACAGTAAATGCTAATTTTTGCCAGCGACACTCAGGTTCCATATAATAATAAAGAAAATGGATCTCAGCAAGGCTCCTTAGATTTCAAAACCTGGGACTCCAAATACCTCGGAGAACAGGGTGAGTAGACAAATAGGTACACCTGCAAGTTCTTGCCCAAACCATCCTGATTTGGGTCCACGTATGATAGATAAAGTTGAGCAGTAAATGCTGGCCTATTCAGCCATGCGCATGAATTTTAAAAGAGGCATACCAGTGCACTGGATCCTTCTGTACTGCACAGTTTTTAAATATCTTCATTGAAATGATGCAGTACTTTTCCAGTTTTCTGACCAAAATGAATAAATTCACATTGGTTCAAATCTTCTGGTCTTCGGATCATTCAAGAATAGAGATATGAATGCAGATGTGTGTTGGGATTCTGTAGAAGTTCTCATGTGGTTATATGTGGGATTTGCCTGGGAAGTTTCAACTATGGAGCCATTAGTCATTCAGTGCAGAAGCAGGTGCTTGGTCCAACATGTCCATGCTGACCAAGTTTCCCAAATAAACTAGTTCCACTTGCCTGCATTTGGCCCATATTCTTCTAAACCTGCCCAGATGTCTGTTAAATGTTGTAACTGTACTTGCATTTACAATTTCTTCTGGCAGTTTATTCCATGTACTTGGACCCTCTACAAACTTATGCAACCCCTGTGTTGGAGATTCGGGACAGTTTGTGGGAATTTCCTCCTTTACTCGTTGATGGGATGAGGGCATTGCTGACCAGGCAGCATTTATTTCCGATCCTTAATTGCCTGGAGGGCAGTTTAGAGTCAACCACATTGCTGTGAGTCGAGCTTCACATGTAGGCTAGACTAGGTAAGGATGGCAGTTTCCTTCCCTAAAGGACATTAGTGAACCAGATGGGCTTTTCCCAGCAATCAACAATGGGTTCACGGTCATCATTAGATTCATAACTCCAGATATTTTATTGAATTCAAATTCCACCATCTGCCCTGGTGGGATTCAAACCTGGGTCCCCAGAATGTTATCTGGGCCTCTGAACTAATAGTCCAGCGATAATACCACTAGGCCGTTGCCTGATATGTTACCTAGGAAATGTTAGACAAAAAAAAAAGTCTTAATACATGGATAGGTCCGGAACAGGCATCCAGTCACTCTCACTAACTGTCCCCCAGTTACTTGGCCTTGATTCCTTCCTCAGCAGCCACTTTACATCTCACATCCTATCTTACCCTATTCACTTATTTGTTCACTTGCCCATTCATTTAAAAAGGAGTGTGTCCTATCTTCTCCCAGATTCTGCCACTCTGTGATAGAGTTCTCAAAGAGACGCTGTAATCCAAATAGCTGGTAAAGCTGGGCTTGGAGGATGTGGCACAAAATGTGGAGCAGTGTCAAGTCGTGGAAATGATTGAGTGGAGCACTGATCTGACAGTGATTGTCATTGCTCGGAGATTTGGGCAATTTTCCCACACTGTACTACACCTGATTAAAATTTTTGCCCTTCCACTTTATCTATATCCATTGACTTAGTCTTTGTCCTCTTCACAACTTATTTTCTTGCATATTTTTGTGTCATCAGTAAATTTAGCTACTGTACATAAAATACCTTTATTGCTTTGTCGACAACATTTATTTAAATGGTAAACAGTTGAGGCCCCAGTTGTTTTCAGTTGGAGGTAGAATTTTAATGAATTTAGTGATCTCAGTGTTCATCTTTTTAATTTTCAAGTTATATGTGAGCTCCAATCGTATTTGTAGCGTAAAAAAGTTACAAATTTCTGTTCAACTTAACTGCAATGAATGTTTCAGATTATTGAGAAGTGTTTGCTGAAAACTGTCTTTCCTGTCCGTTTTCTTTCAGAATAAAAATACTCCACAGCGTACAGTAAAAATCCAGGAAATTGTGGGGCCTAAATTAGAGTTGGCATTAAAGTTTTTAGAATATATACTGACTAATATCATGACTCGGGAGTGCTTCTTAAATTCACCACAAAAAAAGTTGAACCAGCTTTTGAAGGCCTTGGGAGCAGTCAAGGTAATTTTTAAAGAAAATGTTTTACTTTACTGTTCAATGCTGACTATTTGGCATGCCAGGCAGGAGTATGGCAGGAACAGTAATATTATCTCTGGCTATCTAAATTATAGTACACCTGGCCATTTAATGTCAAATATGTCCATTCTGGCTAAGTTTGCTGAGGATACAAAGATAGGTAGAGGGACAGGTAGTATTGAGGAGACGGGGATGCTACAAAAGGATTTGGACAGGTTAGGAGAGTGGGTAAAGAGTGGCAGATGGAGTATAATGTGGGAAAATGAGGTCATACACTTTAGTAAGAAGGATAGAAGCATGTACTATTTTCTAAATGGGGAGAAAATTCAGAAGTCTGAAGTGCAGAGACTTGGGAGTTCCAGTCCAGGATTCTCTCAAGGTAAACTTGCAGGTTGAGTCAGTAGTTAGGAAGGTAAATGCAATGTTGGCATTTATTTTGAGGACTTGAATATAAAAGCAGGGATGTACTTCTGAGGCTCTATAACGCTCTGGTCAGGCCACATTTGAAGTATTGTGTGTAGTTTTGGGCCCTACATCTCAGGAAAATGTACTGGCCCTGGACCAGGTTCAGAGGAGGTTCATGAGAATGGTCCCAGGAATGAAAAGCTTAACATATGAGGAACAATTGAGGACTCTGGGTCTACACTGGATGGAGTTTAGAAGGATGAGGGGGGATCTAATTGAAACTTACGGAATACTGAATGGCCTAGACAGAGTGGACATTGGGAAGATGTTTCCATTGGTAGGAGAGACTAGGACCTGAGGACGTAGCCTTAGAGCAAAGGGAAGACCTTTTAAGATCAGAGATAAGGAGAAATGTCTTAGCCAGAGAGTGGTGAATCTATGGAATTCACTGCCACAGAAGGCCGTGGAGGCCAAGTCATTCCGTATATTTAAGACAGAGATAGATAGGTTCTTGATTATTAAGGGGATCAAGAGTTACGGGGAGAATGGGGTTGAGAAACTTATCAGCCATGATTGGATGGCAGAGCAGACTCGATAGGCTGAATGACATAATTTCTGCTCCTATGTCTTATGGTCTTATGCCTATGTCTCTCATGTATGGTAGCAGCATTTATCGACAGCTGCTGATGTATTGTATAACGTCTATTTGTAAACAATTTTGAAGTTATATATGTAGATTTATGTACCATGTGATCATCTAGCTCATTTAAAATTAATCTTTAAGAGAAAGGAAATGTTCCTGATGACACTACCACATTAAAAGTTAGTAACTTTGTTAGGCAAAAAAGTAAGAACACTTGCATTTATTCAGCATATTTTTTCATACATGAAAATTCTCATGGCACGTCACAGATGTAACAGATAAAAATAGACACCAAAGCAAAAGATTGGGGCTTGGGAGAAATTGCTGTAACTTTTGTTGAAGAGAAATGTTTAATGGAAGACCTTTAAGTTAGCTAAGGGACAGAGCGACGTAAAATTAGGTTGGATGGCCAAAAGAATTTCTCTC
This sequence comes from Ginglymostoma cirratum, assembly GCA_024137785.1. NCBI lineage: Eukaryota > Metazoa > Chordata > Chondrichthyes > Orectolobiformes > Ginglymostomatidae > Ginglymostoma > Ginglymostoma cirratum. The sequence goes on along the minus strand of JAHRHZ010000034.1, from coordinate 16,208,940 downwards.
AATAGGATGCTTTTAGACGGAGGTGGTTGTGGTGGTGGAAGGAAGGAATGCGTCAAAAAAACCTGAATGTTAAAAGCATCGTGAGTGGTCGGAACTGTTGTGATGTGGTGGAGTTTGAGTTCTGGAAGTAATGAATCATAAGGTGGTGAGAATTCTCCACGTGTGAGAATTTAACACTGGGGCTTTAGAGGACTGGGAGCCAATGGAGATGAGAAAGAACGGACATGGCATTTGTGTTGGTCAGTCTAGAATAGAATAAGAGCAGCAGAGTTTTGGATGGAGATTATAAAGTGAAGAAGATTGGGCATGTTGGAAAGTGTTTAAGTAGTTGTGTGTGTAGATTTTTAAAAAATTGATAAAAGTTTGAGTAACAGATGGGTTGAGGTAGGAGCAAAGCCAGGGCAGGGATATTATGCAGATGGAAGTATGTTTTTTGATGATGAAGTGAACTTGAGATCAGAAGCTCAGTTTGGAGTTGAATAAATGAAAAGATTGCGAACAGTCTGATGCATTGAGCCCAACGGTCTGAACGAGGTGTGAAATCGATGGTACAGAACAGAATGCGAGGAACTGACTTAAAGCAGCGATTTCAGGAATCTTGATGTTTCACTGTGGGAATTTTGGGCTCATTGGCAACAAGATTTTGAACAAGCAAACTGACTTTAATGTTAATTGCAGATAGGTCATTGGATAAATCTGTTTTGTTAACTAATGTATGTGTTAAATCTGTTCCTACGTCTGCAGATGATGCAGCCACTGGGTTGCATGCAGTTGAATAGGATAAGGATGTCACAGGCAGATCATTTCAGAACTTTGGAGGTAATGATGGTGGAGCAAAAAGAGAAGCTAGAGATGCTTTTCTACGATCAGGTAGTTATGGGAATCTGGTGAGAAAATCCCACTGCATAGAGTAATGAATGTAATGCATTGTAAGAGGCTGATGTGGGCAGGGAAGATGATAAGACAATGAATTATAGTCATAGTCACAGTCACAGAAGCTGTCATTTCTGCCTTTGATTATGACTTTCAGTGCTATGGAGGGGCAGAACATTGGCAGAATTAAAATTGCAGGTAAGATAGGCAGAATATTAGCTAGTATGGGGCCATAAATTAGACGAACTGTACAAATACACCATCACATTTGAATGCAGAATTCCTTAGTTGCTGACTTCCATGTTATCCAGAGAAAAGCACAGCAGATTTTCCACTGAAACTGATCTGAGGAATGCAGGTCCTTTATAACTACCAGACTTGTTTCTTAATACTGATTCTTAAAAGTTCAATTCACAAATTATTTAAAAATTCAATGTGACTGTAAAAACTTTAAATTCTCACTTGTATCTTGTAAGTAGAAACTGCTTAGTTGTTTAATTCTTCATTGTAATCTGAGCTGATTTGTGTTATAGGAGCTCCTAACTTCCTTCTTGAACACTTCAGAACTGATGCTTCATAATATAGGTGTGAATACAGCTCTGAAGGCTTTCAGCTTATATTGTCGACTGACAATTCATTTTCAAAACAAGGTTTGTAAGTGGTATTATTTAAATGAAAATTAAGTTTGAAGTAACAAACACTGAATGCTGGAGAAGCCCAGCAGGTGTGCAGCACCTTTGGAGAGCGAAACAGAGTTGATGTTGAGTCTGGTGTGACTTCTTCAGAACACTATGGTTCTGAAAAAGTCATACTGGATTGTACATTTAAAACTTTGTTTCTCTCACCGCAGATACTGCCAGACCTCCTGAGCTTTTCCAGCAATTCTGATTGTTTCAGATTTCCAGCATCTGCAATATTTTGCTTTTATTAATTTGGAAGTAAATTATTTGCATTAAATTCTGAAAGATGTTCAGTGTGTGACCTCACTACTGAATTCCTTGGAAGTAACGTATATACTGAGATAATCTTTTCATTTTGTTATAAAGCAGAGGTTCACCCCCTCCCTGACAACTAACTGAAACACCCAAAAAGGAGCACCTCACCCAATAATCTGTGAAAGGAGTGTGGAAAGTGGTGTAACCTGCCTTTCAGCAACTACTAGTAGTTAATTAAAATAAATCCCTGATACTCACTTTAAAACCAACAAGTAGAATTTATTTATCTGACTCTAACTGTGAGCAAATTAACTAAACTATTAACAAACCGCACAATCCCTTCTAACTACTAACAATTCCCAAATAAAGCAAAATTCTAATGGTATGCTCTTCCATAAATACAAGTCGCACTTATATAAAAAAAATTTAGTCTCTTGAAATTACAGCCAGGTTATGTGTCTTCCAGAATGTTCTGTGCCTTCTGCATCGATTCTTTGGTCAGGAATACCTTGTCTGTCGATTCTCCTGTCAGGAATATTAACTAGCAATGCAGTTGGTACTGTTGTTATTTAGATGGGACTTCCTCTAAGACTTAGAGGAGGCTGTGAGAGCCAGTGATTCTCTTGAGAGCTGAAGGCTGTTAGCTCTGGTGGATAGCAGCTCGCTGTTTGGAGTCTTTGTCCAACTGCCCCCTTCTTTTATATCCTTGATGACATATCAATATTTCTTAAATTAGGATTGGTCCTATGTTGTCAAAACCATCAGACTTCGATACAAAAAACTTATTGAATTCAAGTAGCTGGTTCAAATTGATTGGTTAAGTTCAAAAGCCTTTTGTCTTGGTAAAAGAATCTGCTGCTTGGCCTGCTAACTGTACAGTCTTTGATACAAATATCTCAAATCGGGTGCTCTCAGTGTACTTGCAAACTTCCAAGCTGCTGCTCACGGTCATCCATTTTAAATCTCTAAGCACAGAAAAAGCACATGATTTTTTAAAGGGACCACGCAATGTTTTTACGCCTAGCACTTTACAAACACCAAATTCTAACTTCCTGCCAATCTGCAAGTACTTTGTGGACTTGTACTTTGTTGCACTTTTATTTGCCTTTTACTTTTAAATGTTCACGTTCAGTGTATAGTGTTCACAGGAAAATATTTTGTCATCAAATTTTGAATTCCTACAAATCTGGTGGTCTGGTGATTATGACTGGTGTGGACTCTGAGGTGTGCAGGGCAGGCCAGTATTAAACTCTGCATATCCCTCATCTCAAAATGGAATCTGTCCTTGGTTTCCAGACCAGGAATGAGAAATTTCCATGAAGTATCATATTTCATAATTGGGATTTTGGAAATATGCCATTTGGACTGTTCATTCTGAACTTCAGGAGCTTTTTTAAAAAGACCCATCTGTCGCTGACTAATGGTCTCTTGTATTGAGCTGCTGTGTGAATTTCCAGCCAGTCTGTCGATGACTTTCAACCTAACCAGCCAGAAACCCACAAAGCAGCTTAATAAGAGAGACTGTCAGTCAGTGACAGATCTTGCTTTTCAATTGGCCCATCAGGAGGTGCTTGTCAGCAACTCTTGGTCAGTTATTTCAGAATCCGTCTTAGCTGGCTCTATAACTTGCTCACATCCACCTTCAATCTTTGTTTCTTAGCTATGTCACAGACGTAACTGGCTGCCTTCAGCTGTAGATATGATGTTCATGTTGCTCGTAGCACAGATTGTTCGAAGAGAAAGGAGAAATAGTAACATGAAAGATCTAAACTTGCAAAAGAAAAATTATGAGATTTCTAGCTGATATATATTTCACTTGTGGGAATGCCTGCACCACCATCTGTGAAGTGTTTTTGTTTCTGTCCCATCAGCTTCCACAAAATGCACACTGACAAAACTGGTTGCTTTGACCTCTGTAACAAATAGTTTGTTCTTGCTGTTAGAGATGAAGCTAAGCCCATGTAGAAGTTATTCTTATCTTTTTCTTTAGCTATACTTTTCCATATTGAATTAATTCTGTGAAATATTAGTTTTACTTAAATATTTAAAGTTGTTTTGATTACTTAGTTCTAGATATGCAGTTAAGAGCTTTATTTTTTTTTGTTAGTTTGCAGAAAACCAAATAGAATAGTTGTGAACCTGGTTTGCATTTGACGGGTGACCAGTCGCAATTTTGGTCTTCATTGAATCAATGCATTGAGCAACAAAAACAAATGGGGAACAGAATCTTTCTGGGCCCTGAACGACATGGGCTATGGTGAGAAGAGGTCAATGAGGCCAGCCTTGATGTTGGAGCAATAATTTTCAATTTCAAACAATATTAGGCATGCCAGACAAGATTCTAGCTAGTGAATGACAAGAGGCTTATTAACTGTGATTATTGCTCATTACCACCTTCATTACAACCTAAATCTCACTTGATTATTATGCAGGTTCTATTTCCACCATTTGCTGGTTGGAAACTAGATGGCACAAATTCCTAACTTAAGGGCAGATGTATACCAAGCAGCCCTGCTCACCATTTGCTCCTTTGGGACTTAATAGAGTCATACAGCACAGAAACAGATCCTGTGGTCCAACCAGTCCATTGCCGACCATAATCCCAAAATAAACTAGTCTCACCTGCCTGTGCCTGACCTCCATCTTTCCTATCCATGTACTTATCCAAATGTCTTTTAAATGTTGTAATTGTACCTGCATCCACCACTTCCTCAGGAAGTTCATTCCACATGCATCTTGAGAACCTGCCACCATTGTCTGTAAAGCAGGCTTCAGGGAAGTCGATGCACACACCCCATCTCAGTGGATGCTGACAACTGGTGTATTACTTCTGCACCATAATGGCACATCTCCAATCCATTTTCAGTGCACTTCTCCACTGTCATCTCATATTTTGGGTTACGATGGCAACTATCATTGCAATGCTGCTACAAGCAGACTTTGCATAAAGGCAAGGTACATAGCTCACGGATTGAGCCAGGCTGTATCTCGTGTCTGCTCGCTTGCTGTCTTAGCACTCACTCAATGCCTACCTGGATGCTGTCAGCATCTCTGTTACCTATCGGCACTTTTCCTCCTGATCCAAACCTAACAGATGCACAGTACTTCTGTTTTGATTTATCTTTTGGCACGTACAATCAGTTTAAAAAAAAAACAAGGACCATCTATTCCTGTGAAACCTATGTCCCATATGTTCTTGTTTATCCAATATTCTTTTGCATTTGAAAGAAAAGGATTTTTTGTGAGTTGTAATTTCAGAAGCTAATTAAAATGAATATCTCGTGTGTTTTTTAAACATTTTTCTAACTGTTAACACCCTTATAATAAACTACTTAATATTAAACATTGCTTTGTTTTGTGATTGTTATTTTCAGTTCTGTGCAGATGGTAGAACTTATCTTTTGGATCTTGAAAATAATGCAGACTGGATAGATGAAGTTGTGTTGCAATTTCTGCGCATTCCAGGAAAGGAGATAGAGGTTTCAGAGCATCAGGGTGAGATTGCAAGACAAATAGTTGATGTAAGTAATGGGATTAAGTGTGTTCAAATGTCAATGTTCACCAATTGTAATTACAAAAATTGTAACATCTATTTTTCACCTGGTTGAGACCCCACTTGAAATACTTTTAGTAGATCTGTGCTCCACACCTTAGGTAGGATATTTTGGCCTTGGAGGAAGTATATTGTCGGTTAACAAAATGATTGCCGGATTTGAGGGGTTAGTTTCTGAGGAGAGATTATAGAAATTAAACTTGTTTTCTCTAGAATTTAGATGTTTAAGGATGGTCTGATCAAATCTTCAGGATGTTAACAAGAAAACACGGTAGATAAAAAGAAACTATTTCCACAGTTTGGAGATTCTAGAACTCGGGGTATAGTCTGAGAATTAGGGCCAGAGCGTTCAGGAGAGATGTTACGGAGCACTTCTACACACAAGGGAGGTAGATGTTTGGAGCACTTCCACAAATAACGGTGGATGCTAGATCATTTGTTAATTTTAAACTTGAGACTGATACATTTTTATTAAGCAGAGGGATGAAGGGCCAAAGGCAGGTTATGGAGTTAGGATAAGATCAGTCATGATCTAATTGAATGGTGGAACCGGCTTGAGTAGCTGAATAGCCAATTCCTGTTCCGCCTCGTGCTCCCACGAGGAGCTCGAACAGTTCATCCAATTCACCAACACTTTCCACCCCAACCTGAAGTTCACCTGGACCATCTCTAACACTTCTCTCTCCTTCCTGGACCTCTCTGTCTCCATCTCGGGCAACCACCTAGAGACAGATGTCCACTTCAAGCCCACTGACTCCCACAGCTACCTGGAATACACCTCCTCCCACCCACCCTCCTGCAAAAATGCCATCCCCTATTCCCAATTCCTTCGCCTCCGCCGCATCTG